>CM077116.1:1905681-2540909 GCA_039619475.1 Icerya purchasi | reverse complement strand
TCAGTAGTTACATTCGCTCCATTCGACTGCTTTTTAGCTTAAGTTGGTCGGGTTTAGACGCTACCGAATTGTGTTTTTTGGATCGGAACATAAAGAAACAATATTATAACAGTAGTATATTATGGTTGTATTAGTTCGAGCAAACTTTAAAAGGGTTTTTCTCAAAAAATAGTTTTCGCACCACAGCTTTTCTTGGCGAACGTCACATATATATATATATATATATATATATATATATATATATAAGTATATTAAGATTCTGTCTGGGTGCAGTTATTTTTTGAGTATATGAAAGAGTAACTTTTTTTTTTAAATAGATGTAGATTGTTGATTTACCTCTACACAGTCGATTAATTAAAATCTGCGTAAAGAAATTAAAATGGGTAGAAAGTAATACGTTTTAGAAATAAACAATTTTAAACTATGAAGTGATTCGATTCAATTATATCTTACGGTTACAAATTCAAAAATAAAAGTGATAT
Organism: Icerya purchasi; assembly: GCA_039619475.1. Classification (NCBI taxonomy): domain Eukaryota; kingdom Metazoa; phylum Arthropoda; class Insecta; order Hemiptera; family Monophlebidae; genus Icerya; species Icerya purchasi. The sequence goes on along the minus strand of CM077116.1, from coordinate 2,540,427 downwards.
TTTAGCTTCGGTATCTACTGGATATACACTTAGAAATTAAAGCTAGTTACAATATCAGTATAATTTAAATATTATAAAATCAGATCGAGTAATAAGTTAAATATTTCTTACGTTAATCCAAAAATATAATTTATGATCTACGTATATTATTTAAATTCAAACATTAGGACATTAATGTAAATAGGTTTTTAAAAATGATAAAAATGTTCACAATAGAAAAGTGTTTTACTCATCATCATCATCATTGTCTTCATTAATGCACACTTTTATTTTATTATTAAGAAACATTTTAGAAAGAATTTTAGCTGGCCTTATGATTCTTGATAAATACAATTATCTTCCATGTGACAGGTAATAGATAATTGTAGACGCACAACATCTAATAGTACGGTAACATTTTTCTAGTGGGGGGAACATTTATCATTTTTAAAAAGCTATTTACATCAATATCCTAATAATGTTTGAATGTAAATAATATACGTAGATTATAAATTATATTTTTATACAAATAAAGAAAAAATTTTTATTAAACATGAAAAATCTTTAACTGATTAATGGACCTGATTTTATAACATTTAAATTATATCGATATTGTTGGAAACAGACTTTTTGATGCAACTAGCATTAATTTCTAAATATATCAGTAGATACCGAAGTTAAATTATCATTTTTCAGAAAAAAAATTAATTCGAAAGAGCCCGTTTTTTGACTTTACAACGCATGTGCGGGGGATAGAGAACTGAAAATTTGTCGGCAGGAGTTTTTTTCCGACCGCCATCGAATGGTGTATGATATATATATATATACGTTTTTTAAGAGCAAACATAAAACGGTAAGAACTGACACACACAGGCACAACTGTAGATTTATTGTCGCGTGATTTGAAGCGAATGCGGAATTTTAAGCGGTAAAAAATTAATTTACGAGAAATGATACAAGGAGTTAGCAATTCATTATATAACGAAAAAAAATGTTATCTGAACGCGAACTGCGAATGTACTACGGCTTAATATCCGGATGATATCGTATGAAAGTTATCGATATTTAAGTGCTTAATTGTGGTACATATAGTTTTATCGTGTCAGTACGTTAAAGTAAAGTTTTAAACGGAGACAACGTAGACGTCAAACTTGAATCATCTTGCGTTTTTTATCAGTGCATGTGGAAGGCTGATTAGGCTGATTAGGTTTTTCGAAAAAGGCGATTCCGATGTATGACAACGAAAACGATATTCTGCGGAACAAAACGACCGGGCGCAATTTGAAGCATTAATTTCTCGGCGGAGCGGGCCTCGACTGAGGAGTGCATAAATCGAGAAAACGAAGTAAATCCGACGATTTCGGAGGGCCGCAGATGGAAGTGTAAGAATAATGGGCAGGACGGCATTGTTATTAAAACAAAAAAAGCAAAAGCTCTAGAAATCGCCGAATAAATTGGAGCAGTGCGCCATTTGGCACCTGTATAAACAGAGCTGGAACTCCGATGTACCAGACTGATTACACGTCCTGTTGCTAAGATGGGCTACTTGCTACTTGTTGTATTGTACTCTCTGGAACTGCGCTGAATAGAGGATAGTCAGCTGCGCCAGTTCGTTTATAGTTTACTGTTCATTTCGTGGGAATTTCTCTATGTGAGTTTCTTCCATTATCCGACAGCAGTATGCCAGTTCCTTTTCTTCTCTCGTCTCGCCTCAGATCAGATCAGATCAGATCGTTTGGGTCTCTTAACAGCTACCCCAAACTCGAATGTAGCAGGGATCTTCATCATCTCTTTCAGTCCCTAGTTTCATCCGCAATGTGCATTTCACATCTTCCCTCCTTCTTCTTCTTCGGCGCTCTCTTCGTCTTTTCCATTACCTTTTACATTATGCGACGTCTCCTATTTAATGTTTAAATATTACTATAGTCTAACCCCGTTCTTCTCATTTTGCTTACCGTTATAATTCTCTTACACCGCTGTACACACGTATACGTTTGCATGTGTCTACCAACTCGTGTGTATTTATAGACACAGAATACCCCTTTGCACCTACCCTCTCCCGTCTGATACACTAACATAGTGCATTAATAAATGTGCATAGCACCTTTGCCTGCTAATAAGGTATATATATATATATATATATATATATATATATATATGTATGTATATGTATGTATATGTATGGGAGCGAACAATTAACTACTACAAAGTTAAAAACTATAATCAATGGCAGAAATAGAATAACATCGGCGCTAGAAGAGTACGCGCGTTTTTTATATACTTCCCTGAAAATCATCATCACGCTATATATCATCGTCCCTTCCTTTAATCTAAAAGAATTTACGGATGAACGCGTTTTGGTAGTAATTACCGCATTCCGCCCTTAAACCCGTTCCGCCGTTTTGGTGATGGGTTACGAGGAAACACTTTTGGAAGTTCGGCGAAAAGACGTGATTATAAATCATAACAATAATTAAAAACAAAGACCTAAACGGCTTTTTCTAACGATGCGGCCCTTATTGCGAAACGCTGCTGCTAATTTATCATTTATAAAATTCTCAGAGCCTACGTGTATACATGTATGCGTGCGTATTTAACATTGATTTCCGGACTGGCAAGTTTTTCCAAAAACAAAAAACTACAAATTAGACCGCTTTCGAATAAAAATAAGCCACCATGTCCAAGTAGAATCGCCTTTATTAAATGTATATACACCTATATATATATATATAATGGTAATAAACTATAGGGCAGTATCAAACAACAGCGACCAGTTTCGATTTCCTTGTATGTAATACGACGTTTTGACCATTTCGGTGGGGCAAAACTGGCTGCGACATGCTAGTAGGTATTCTATTAAATTGCATTTGTACACAAATGAAAAATCCGTATACTGATGACTACGCTTTCTGTCGTGGCTATTGTGAAAAATCATTTAACTGTATGTTGTTTAGGCGATATGGTTTTTATTGAACGCATTTCGTAAAAGTTCTATTAATGAAATCAAGGGATTGGGGATTAATAAATGACGTAGTCAATTAGAGGCGACCTTTTATAAAAATTTCAGTTCTATAGAAGTCTATTACCTTCAGGGACTGTCCGAAGAATGATGGAGTTGTGCACGTGGTTTCGGGTGTTTTGCCTAGTCCAGTGAAGGTTTAATTATATAACACACACCGGTTAGAAGTTGAGCACTATTACTAATGTCTAGCTTTTCAGTAAAAACAAACGCGTTTCGTTTAAAATGTATCGATACCACCGTGGACTCTCGACACAGAAAAATTAACGTTAAATGGTAATTTTTCGAAGTGTCGGAACTCCTTCTGGCTGTGTTCTTCGTGTTTAGTGCATTCGAAGAATTTAACGGCGCCTATATCATTTAGTAGCGCTGCTACACTCTAAGAATATATTGTAGCAGATTGGTATTTTTCAATTTTTTCGCGTTTTCAAGTCACCCAGGCATTCTTAGTAATAATAACGTCGAAGCTCTTTGATTGTTCTATCGTTTCCGAAGAGGGTGTTTGAGGAAAAAACCCGGCAAACACACGTGTGTACACGTTTAGATATCTAAAACTATAAAGTGGCATAATTTTTGTTACTTTGAAATTTTTTCTCTACAGCCACGGGGACTTTAATCGTACCAAAAATTGAATTTTCCATTCCTGCGCGCCAAACATGCGACAGGGAAATCTCTTACTCTTGTCGGCTTTCCAACAGCTCCCTTCGTATTTGCTAATCACTTCTCTTACTACCGTGTCCGATAGACTGTTTGAGCTGCGAACACTCTCCTGCGTACAGTGTCTCCTCTTAGCGTCTGTTATATCTTTCAACCGGTATATATCTATTAATTACAACGTAATTCTTAAGCTACTCTCATTAAAAAAATTGTCCCAATTTTCTGTAATTTTTGTTATATTTTGTAGGACTTTTGTTATTGTTATTTAAAAAATGTCACAATTTTATGTAACGAAACATGTAACAAAAAATGTAACGAAAAAATGTGTTAATTTTATATAACGAAGGTTAGATTTTTATGATTGTGTTACTTTTTTTATGTTGATGCCAGTAAGAATCACGTTGTAAATTTTGATCATTTTATACAAAGTATAGAAGAGAAAGAGGCAGAAATGTAAGCAAGAGGGGTCAAGGGGCGCAGCCCCTTGAGAGGCCAAAATGGCCAAGTTTATATATATTTGATAACTGCTCTTAATTGGAATGCTGTCAATGAGAATTTCGATGTTGCGTTGAAAGTAGAAAAGAAACAATAATAAATAAATTGATTATCCGGATCGTTATGGGCAATTTGGGGTGTCGTGTTTCGTGAAAATAACTAAAATTTTGATGTATATAAAAGAAGGGGCGGTGATGTTTTTTTTGCGATTTTCATTGATACCGTAGGTGAGGTAGAACGATTGTTTTTTGTCCAGCTCCTCTCTGCTGATGACAAACGAAAAAATTTAGCATTATACGTTTTTCTTTCTTCCGTAAACCGTAAATATATATATATATATATATATATATATATATATGTTATAAATACAAATGAACAAAATATAACATTAGTAACCGTTCAATAGACAGTTCATTTGTATTTATAACATATATAAAAAAATTTAGCGATTTTCCTTTGAGTTAATAGAATCGTGTTAAATGCGAAATTGCGTAGGGAGAGAGTGCCTTATTCGCCTATTTAATTTTTAAATATGTGCCTTTTCACGAGGAAATAATTGTGCTATAAAAAAACTGACAATTAACTCGGTACTATTACGATATTCGGAATTGCGGACAATTTTTTTTAGAATGCGCTCGATACTTTGTCATCTAGTTTATGTGAAGATTTTGCCCGATATCAAATCGACCGAAAATGTTAACGCGAATATTTTTTCAATTATAATTAATAAGTAGTCTTTTATTTATTTATTTATTTATTTATTTATTTTTTACAGCACTTTAAAAAAGAAAAAAACACATCCAAAAACTAAGAAATTTTCTAAAAACCGAGTTTCTAAATAGTCTAAATTTAAAATGTAAATACCAGAGGCTACTAAAAAGAGAAGAATGAAAAAATACTGGTAAATATCGTAACAATGTTTTAAGCTTTTCAGTTTAGTAATGGCCACGGAAACGGTAATATTTCAAAACTAATTGTTCGCTGGACATATGAGAAGAGAGCTTCTTTTATTTTTTTTCACGGTGTAAGAATCAGATATTTTGCAAATAATTACGAAATCTTAACCAAAGTCGACTGATTAATCTTTCTTCCGGTACTTGATTACCAGAATGATTATATGATGCGTAATTAGTAGCAATCGGAGATTTTTCAACAAAATCGCGCGGGTTACTTCGCGGGTGATAGATAAATTTTGTAATATTTAAATATCCCCGAACGGGGATAGTTTTATAGCCAGCTCTATCGAAACGTAGTTAGGTAGCGGTGTGTTTAACGTTCGAGTGGAATTCACAACATGAATAACTATATAAAAAACAATGCCCATGGTTTACGCCGAGCCCAAAATATATGTGTACATGCAGTGTGTAAGTTTTATCGTAAAAATGATGAATTATTAAATAGTGTAGAAATCTTTTATTAATGTAACTTTTTTCGAAATATATACAATACAAAAAATTAAAGTAGTTTTCTAAACGAAATAATAAAAATGGGTTTAAAAAAAAAAAAAAAACAAAAAACATTCTAGCTATCCTTCAAAAATTTAATAAAAATGCACTGCAAAGTAAAAAATAATCGCTCGATAAAAGATATTTTACAGTAAAATGTGTTAATATGGGATAATAGGTATGTTATTTTTAACCACCCGTATTAGAGTCTCAGTGGTACTGTAAATGGAAATTGTAAAAAAATAAACGTAGCGATAAAATTACTTTTTTCCCGTACGCCAAGTATCGAAAATATCGGAAGTATTTTAATTATAATTTGAATTTGGTGTAGCGAAGAAACTCTAATTAAGGTACGAATGTTGTTTAAGAACAATATCCTCCCTTACCGAATTATGTTCTATTAAAGTAAATTGTTTTTTAATTTTTATTTATTAAATTTTTCGAAGTGAATCTTTTATTTCGCAATTTTTAATGTAAATATATTTTTCAGCGATTTAGATAAAATGACACTCTAGAGTGCTCTACAAAGCTGGGTATTATAATATTTCTCCGTCAGTGATGTAAATCACGACATATTGGTTACCTTTTTTCGAATCTACATTTTGATTGTTAACGTTAATAATAATAATAATAATAATAATAATAATAATAATAATAATAATAATAATAATAATAATAATAATAATTTTTTTTTTGATTAGTAACTGTATTTCGATAGCGCTTTTTACAATACAAGTTGTGTACAAAGGCGCCAAGCCAAGCACCGCCGTTAGGCTTAATCTTGACCCGGGACCTTCTTACAATAAATCTTAAGTAATGAGCTTTAGGAATTTAATTTTTATACATATCGGGGTTGATAAACTAAATGCTACATAATCTGATGGGTTATGCACTGTGTACTTATTTAATAGACAATAATGTTTTGTTATATGTACATTTTTTTTTTTTTTTTTTTTTTTTTTTTTGAAATGACGCGAGTGTGATTGATTCCAGTTTGATTTACCATTTGGGCTCGATTGTCTTTTCCGGATATTAATAATAAAATTTACGTACGTGTTGGTGTGTGGTTTTTAAGTGTGGTGTTTTTATTTAAGTGAGTAATGTAAATCACTGTAGGTTGTTATTTTTGCCAGTAAATTTTGGTTTTAAAACCGAGAACGCGAATTTTTGAAATTTAGTTGCCAAAGTTGAATTACTCAAGTTGAAGTTTTCTAGGTTGAAGTTTCTGATGTCGTCATACTTAGTGCAGTGAAAGATTACATGATTGGCGTTTTCAATTTCCCCACAGTCACATTTGTCGTCTTCGGTGATTTTGTATTTTTTTAAATAGGCTCCGAAATGTCCGTGGTCAGTGAGGAGTTGGGTAGTATAAAAGTCAGGTGATAACTGTAAGCCTGTTCTAATGTTTGGGATTAGCCCGTGGGTATGCCGACCTACCGTGTCTCTTTCCCAGGAGCTTTGCCATGTAGAAATGAAATAGTTTTTGATGTATCTTTTGAGCTGTTTTAGTGATATTTTTATATGTAGGTCGTGCTGGATTAGCATGTAGGAACTGCTCTGAAGGGGATTTATTGGAGGTAAAAAGTTCATTATTTGGTAGACATGATCATTAATATATTCAAAATTTTTATGGTTTTTTATGGTAAAAATGATTGATCTATAGTTGATTTCTAGGTCTAAGGGAAGGACTCCCGTAAGGGCAACAGCGGCGCTATGAGAAATTGTCCGGTAAGCTCTACAGGCGTTTATTAAGTATTTACGTTGCGTAGAGTAGATTTTTTGCTTTAGGGTTTTCTTTTTTAGGTGTTGGAAAAACACAGAGCTGCAGTAACACACTGTGTTTTCAACAAGTGACTTGTACAATACAAGTCTATATCTGTAATCAAATCCCCATGTGTTTCTGCACACTTTTAGTAATTGATAGTATTTAACGTCTAGCTTAGATGTAGTGTATTCTATGTGTTGTTTAAAGGAGAGTTTATTGTCTAATATGACTCCGAGATATTTAAAATGTTCGACTACGTTTAAGGTGATCCCCCCGTAAAGTACTTTGATATTTTTTCTTTTTAGTTTCAGGGAGTTTGTGAAAAGGGACACAAAACATTTTTCAACTGAGAGATTAAGCTTTACTTCATTTAGCCAGGCTCCGAGTAACTCAAGCGTTTTGTTAGCTGTTCTTTCGAGATTGATTTTTGTGTCGTCCGTTATTATAAATAGTAGGTCATCAGCATATGCGCATAGGTCAACGTTCTTGTCGTATGGTAATTGAAGAGCTTGGTTGAATAGTATATTCCAGAATAGTGGACCTAAAACGCTACCCTGTGGGCAGCCTTTATTAGTTTCGATGTTTGCACTGTGATTACCTATTTGGAGAGTTACACGTCTGTTATTAAGGTAATGGTATATTGTACTTAACAATGGTATATCTTTGATCAAAATAGATTTTAGAATGTCAAACAGGGCAGGGTGCCAGCAATTGTCAAAGGCTCCTTTAATGTCCACTCCTATTACAAGAACATTCGATTTTTTCTTAAGGTTGCTGCTAATCTTGCTGATCGCGTAATTCACAGCATGTTCTGTGGACAGACCTTGTCTGAATCCAAATTGTCTTTTATCTAAAAAATTTGTTGAGTTTAGATGGCAGTTTATCTTGTTTTTTAGTAGTTTTTCGTAAATTTTGCTCACAGAATTTAAAAGACATATTGGGCGATAGGAGCTTATGAGGTTTGCGTCTTTATTTGATTTATGAAGGAGGATTACATTTGCTTCGCGCCAGGGTTTGGGGAAATAGTTTAAGGAGAAGATTTTTTGGTATAGTTGTGGAAGGAGCTTGGGATAGACCTTTTGGATTAATTTTAGTGTCTTATTTGTAATATTGTCGGGTCCAGCGGCTTTGTTGTTTTTTAAATTTTTTATAATACTACTTAGTGCGGAAGTGTCAAGAGGAGTCCGTTGTAGGTGAGCAACGTTTTCCTGTATGGGAAGTTTAAAGTTTTCTCTTAGTATTTTCTGTTTGTTGCTGTCTTTGTCAGTGCTGTCTAACGGAAAAAGAGAGGATAGGGAGAAGTTTAGATTCTCTGTCACATTGGTGATTTTATCGCCGTTATTTTTTGTGAAGAGTGGAATATTGTTTGGTTTGTTTGAATTCAGAAACGTTATTTTGTAGCTTAAGCCCCATGGTTTGACATTTTCAGAACAAAAAGTCTTCCAAGAGTTAAGCTTTGCAAGATTGATTTTGGCTTTTAAGGATTTTCTATGTTGGTTGTAGGTTAGTTTGCGGTTTTCCCTTAGAATAGGATCCTTAGTTCTTTGATATAGGCGCCGATATTGTTTGGTCAGTGCACTACAAAGTTGAATCTCATTATTCCACCAGTAGTTGGTTTTTTTAATTTTTTTATAAACGCTGTTTGACGCTGTTAGGTCCCTGATATAGGCTGAGAAATTAGCTACCCATTCATCGCAAGAAATTTGGTCATGTAACTTATTACAACTGTCTAAGAGGTAGTCGTAATCAGTTCCAATTTGGTGAAGTATGTTGTCATAGTCAACGTGTTTGATTATTTTTTTGGGATGGGTGCTGAAGGGAGAATAACTAAAGGAAATATATTCGTGATCTGATAATGAGTTACCAGTTAGGATATTTAAGTCTTTAATGTGAGATGAAGCTCGGCGTGAGGCGATTATTAAGTCGACCACGCTTCGTCCATTTGCATTGCTGAAGGTGAATTTGTTTTTTTCGTTTAGAACAGAGAGTTCGTAATAATTTAGAAAATTTTGGAAGAGTTTGGTTTTGTGGCCAGAATTTTTGATATCCCAGAGAACGGATCTTACATTGGTGTAAAATTACTGACCTTAATGTTGTTGTGTGTGCAATTTGTGCATAACCCATTGTTGATGCTGCTTTTAATAAGATTAATTTCTTCTTCGCTAACACTGCATTCAGATGCCTTGTGACCGACTTTCCAGCACTGGAAACACTGTTTGACGCTGACATGTTCGTATACTCGGCATTTTGTCCAGCCCAGGTTAATTTTTTTGGAGTCCATGATCGAACGAAAGGTTTTCGGCGACACTTCGCATACTGCTCTTGGATTTTTTGACGACCAGATTTTCGTGTAAAGAGGTTCCTCTCCGGTAAAGTTAACGATGGCTTCCTTGATATCGTCCTTGGTTGTGTTATCTGGAATGTTTAGTATTTTGATCTCGGGGTTTCGAACGGGTTTGTCTTCTGCTGTGAGGGCGTTGCATTTAGATTTTATTTCGTTTTTTAGTGTATTTTTTTCCTCGTTTGACGAGCAGCCTAGAATTATGTTCCCTGATTTTAGTTTCTTGTAACTTTTGATGTCAACGCCGATTTTGCTGGGGTTGACGTTTTTTTTTAATTAATAATAATAATAATAATAATAATAATAATAATAATAATAATAATAATAATAATAATAATAATAATAATAATAATAATAATAATAATAATAATAATAATAATAATAATAATAATAATAATAATAATAATAATAATAATAATAATAATAATAATAATAATAATAATAATAATAATAATAATAATAATAATAATAATAATAATAATAATAATAATAATAATAATAATAATAATAATAATAATAATAATAATAATAATAATAATAATAATAATAATAATAATAATAATAATAATAATAATAATAATAATAATAAAGCCGCTTTCATCGAACGCCTGATTATAAAATTATTTTGCATATTCATAGTTTTCTTGTTTTCTAATTTTTTTGCTGGTTGTATTAAGCAAAAAAAAAAAAAAGTAACCCTCTAAAAGGGCCCGAGGATTCTTACTTTATTTTAAAGTTTATTAATTTAGTAAAATTAGTCAGTACTCGTACGAAATTTTTCACTGAAAAAAACACTAATAAAAACAAAAAGAATATCATTGCAGTCGTTCTAGGCGATCAATACGGTATTAAGGCATATTTCTGTCGGTGATGAGCCTGTGACCGACGCTGCGAAGTTGGTTTTAAATTCGCTTCCTTTATTCGACGATTCTCTACATTTATCTGTGGTAAATGGCCCGATTAGTGACAGTTTTAGCTTTTTGTCTGGCTATATTCAAAATTCGCGTTTTTCCGATTCACATTTCCGTGGAAGAAAACATCGATCATACACCTTTAAGTACAAATGGCGTTTGCTATGTTAAAAAAAAATATTTCTCTGGCGCTCTTTTTTCATGATATTTGATGACTACGGAGTATCTGCGTTTACCGATACTCGTTCATACGGCCATTTTGGAATAAATAAAAAATCGGTAAAATTGTCTAAACAATCAAAACCCGACGAACGTACGATGATATACCTTTTGAAGTCGGTAAAAGTAACACAGGCGCGGGGTATCGGAGGAAAAAAATGTTTGTAAATAATGCGACATTGCAACAATTGAGGAAAATGTAAGCCTTCTCTGATAATGGCTAATATGTTAGTCGTGACACTGATGAAACCAGATTTTTTAGATAATCTGTTGAAATTTTATTCCATTCTAGTTGTGATTGAAAATTGGCTTTTGAACAGCTTTCTCCAGTGCGGATCATCAACTGGATTAAAGTGGTAGTTTGTAATACTTTTGGAATTGTTTCTAAATGACGCACGTTTTTCAGCACTTTGACGAAGATTTTTTTTCAAGCTTTTAATTACACGTCTGCCGCCTTCAAATTGTCTTTAAATAATAATAATAAACCGACTTCACTTGCCGAAATTCTCACCACCGCCACGACCGAATTTTCATTATTCTCTGTTTCCAATTCTATGTGCACTTTTCAGCAAATTCAGTCTTCTTCGCTACTTCCGAAAACGCTGAATTTCCAACTGATTGATGGAAATCACGTGGTACCAAAACGTTCCAGCCGCTGAACAGCTGTTATGCTGAACCTTTTTTGTTTTTTACTTTTACTATATCTCTAATGATCATCGTACATTATTACTTCTGATAATGTTACGAACTGTTTGAACAGAAATGTCTTAAGTTCGTGCGTGTAGCTCAGAAGTTAATTTTGAAGCATTTTCCGATTTTTTTACCGACACCGTTTCTGCCTGCTTTTTCTTAACCTATAATCTCAATCTCATTGTCGTCGCCCTGGAAACGTTCTCCAGTACCATTAATTGTATTTCTGGGCCGGTTTAACAAAAAAGTTATTTCATCCGCTGGAATATATGTATTTACATTTATCGCGACTTAAAGTTTCCAATTGTGTTTTTTCTTTTTTTTGTTTTTTTTTTTTTTTTTTTTTTTTCTAACACGGCATTATATACCATAACGATATTAAAACTTATTCAGCATATTTGGAACCATTTATGTATTGACTATGATCACTGTAACACGCTGTATCACTAAATGTGCCACGGAAGTCATAATTTGGGGAAAATCGAGCGGTCTTGTGCTACACGACCATGTCGGAATATTGATTTTTTTTTAAAATTTCAATAGCGTTCAGCTAATGTCCTTAGGTGACGCGTCCAAAAATAAAAAATAAAATAAAAAAAACAAAAAAAAACAAAAAAAAAACGATTTAAAATGTATGAAAATACGATTGTTATGTTATGAATATTAACTTTGAATTCAGTTTCCGTTTTCAATGATTTTAATATTTTTTTTTTTTTTCTTTTTCTTTGGAGCGTCAATTACGGGTATTAAGCCAGTGCAAGCGAAATTCTGGGAAGTTTTGCGGCAGCGAGATATCATACCTGAACGAAACACCACTGTCTTAACAACTACGCCATGATAGCCGACTTAATATTCTTCTTCTTATTATTACTACGGGATTTCTGTCCGGCAGATGGAAAATACGAATGATGCTGCATCGGGGACACTTATTCAAATTTTTTTTCACGCTGAAATCCTTGGATCGTTATTGTTTGATTTTTTTTTTTTGTGGAGGGGTATTCATCAATTATGGACATTAACTAAGCGCAAATTATTTATAAATTGAACAAGCCGTTTCATCTTACGATGTTTAAATATTATAAATAATTTCACTTTTTTTTATATATAAAATTCACCAATAACCAAAAAAAAAGAGGAGAGAAAGTTCTGCGCTATAAAGTGTATAGGATTATGGATATGTTTGTTACCTACTACAGTATATGAGTATTTGCATTAGGAAATATGCAACATCATGTTGAAACAGTTTCCTCTCCGTTTTGGCGTGTCTATAAAGGTGATGACGACCGAAGTAAGATACGGACGCGCTCCTAGTGCAACTAAAGATGATATCGATATATAGCTACTGTTGCGTATTGCAGAAATGTTCGGATTATTATTTATTTTTAAATTCTGATTTTATCGTAGAAATTGTAATAATTCTAAATCGATGTTGTGATCACCACTATACGTATTATAAATAATCCCTTTAATTCACGAACTGTAAGTTTAATACGAAAAATTGACGAATGTCTCTCGACGAAGTACCATTAGTAAAATGTTAAATAAATTAAAAGTCATAAGGGATAAATTTAAATTAACTAATAAAGAAATAGTACTTATTTATTAAAAGATGTGTCTGGACCGAACATATATTTCCAATAATACCAGCGTGCGAGGTGGAGGACATTCCTTCAATTTTCCTTTTCTTTTCATTGCATTTCATCGGCTCGTGTCGATCGAATTATTTTCGATTATGACGATGCCTCTTTGTTACTTTGTTTGAACACCGTTGTCGATTCACGTTTTGAAAAACGAAATCAATTTACCATCAAAACATACGTACATACATATATGGATTATTTCGTATTTTATTCTTCGTGTTTACAATGACTTCAGCGAATTTAATTTGAGATTTTTATTTTTTAAGCAAATTAATTACTAATTTTCCCCAGATTGTATTTTTTTGATTTAATGATTATTTTACGCCTTGAATATGATATTAATTGAAGAAAAAAAAAAAAATTAAAACTCATTAACACTAAACTAGATTTACTTGGAAAAAGGGCGAAGCCGAAACGTAGTGTGGCTAAAATGTAACGAGCCTGAAGTGACACCTAAGTTAAAACGTTGAAGCTGAATAATCTTTGAGACGAATTGTTGGAGCTGAATCGTTGAAGCCGAAACGACGGAAACTCGATAATTATTATATACCTAATAGCGAAATTTGTACTAAAACAAACTCAAAAATTATTTTTTTAAGAATAAAAAACAATGTAAACATTGATATTTAATCGTAACTAAGTTTGACACAAAAATTAGCGGACAAGCGAGAACGAGCACAAATGAAAGCGACAAAACGATATTAAAAGAAACGTAAGTCGGTGAAATTTTAGTCATTTTTTTTGCGTAAAATTAAATTTCATTCGATGGATTTTTGTTGAGTAAATATGGCGAAGTAAATGTGCCATTATTCGCTGTTTATATTGGAAATTACGGTTCGCGTAGCTGTTCTTAATTTTGTACCGCACATACTTAATACTACAATCCGAGAATTTCAAGTGCTCGTACAAGAAACTTCCGTTTATCCAAAAAAAAAAAAAACAAAAATTGAAAATCATCGTAAAATTTTATGATACTTTTTCGTTTTTCACAATTTTCCTTAACAGACTAAATTAAATCGATTTAAACGGATTTTGCGACATTTCTTCGCGACGGACAAAATTTTAGATTACGCTGCCAGCCAAAAGACCTGTCCATGTATCGAAACCATCACAATTTTAAGATAGCGCTTGCGTATGATTATTAAATTGTAAACTATTAAGAATATGAAATAATTCAAAATTGTTTTTTTACGAGTAAGCAAAAACCACAGTGTTATTATTGATAATCGGGAATTAGATGCAATACATCGAAATTGTCGCACGATATTCGACCGCAAATTCACGAAAATAGTATTTATGGTGGATTCTAGCCGTGTTCACGTAGGATTTATTTTTTTTCATTTTTTAACAGATTATAGTAGAAAAAACGTTTCCTATAGTCAAAATAAATTTATTAATGGTATCATATTATATCAAATGTTATACTTAACGAAATATATAAAAATACAAATTTTCAAACGCATTTAATTATATAAATGTCCAAAAAATAATCTTACCGACTAGTTTCGGTGACTTAGGACCGTTACTTAAGTATTAACAAGGAAAAAAAAGAGTTTATTCGATATAATAATAGTTAGTTGTATAGGTTTTTTTTTTTATTTTTTTTTGTGTAAATTAATTAATGTGTTAATTTTTAAAGAAGAAAAAGATTTTTGCATACAGTTTAATACGTACTATAATGAAATCAACTAAAATATTAAAATGTTGTAATGGTTCGTACTGATTTTTCCACCAATCCCCGATTACTACTTGGTAAAAGTGTAATCGATTAAACTAAAAAAACGCAATTGTGCCGGAATCATCGTTTTTGTAATAAAGTCCCCCCCCCCCCAAAAAAAAAGAGTAATTCTGACCGAGATCGTAATTTGATAATTAGAAAGTACGCAGCACGGTTACAGAATAATTCTCATAAGAATGCAAAATCGAATCCAAAAAACCGTACGAAAAAGATTAATCACCCCGCCCCTGAAGCTGTTTACGAAAACCGTTTCAAATAGCCGTTGTTTTCGAAGATCATTTCGAATTTGGCAAACACGCTCGCTTCGGGGCAATTCGAGGGAGCCTATATGTATTTATGCCAACATTGACAGGCATAAAATCTATGCGCGCAGACTACAAATAAATATTTCCCCGGAATGGAAGAGCGCGAAGAAAAAATAAATAGAAATCACCTGGCTCGCCATTTTTAAAAAGCGAAAAGTAAAATAGAATTCTAATGTGGTTATTTACGGTAAGGTGTTTTATTTCGTTTATTCGTTGTTACAAATTACGTTCTCTGTGTGTGTAATTCCAGTTCAAAGCGAGCAATGGCCGAATTAGGTGAGCAGAAATTTTAGACATTTTCCTATTAATTGCTCGCGGTAATTACGGATATCGCGAAAGACTGATTTAGCAGATATACATACACATACGTGTTGTTATTGGCAGCATTAATTCCAAATTAATTCAGCCCAGTCTATACGGCCGACCTCGATGTTGTGTCTCGATGATTCACATTGTTAGCGCGGAGTGAACGCCGTGTAATTATCGTGGAGAGGGTCAACGAATGGGGTTTTCCGCGAAGCAGTATGCACTGTTCGACATAGGAAGAGAGCATGAACAACGCGATCATCGCAGATAACGATAGGAATAATCGAAAATTTCGTTCATTCCTAGCGGAAATACCGTTCCGACACCGTTCACTTCCGTCGCTGGTTCTTCTTGTGCGCTTTGCCTTTCTCTAACGATAATCTATTAGCTCGACAAATCGAGAATTAACACACCGTCGATGTGTAGAAAAAATTCCTTTTGTTCTTTTTTCGTTTCATGTTTTGGCGGCGACTTGATTTTTCCGAACAATCGCCCCCGCCACCCGGTATTAGGAAAACTGCGATAATCAGCATTCGCGGATAATACCAAAAATAAACGTTTCTAAAATAACATACATATTTAATAGTATCTTAAACTTCTTCTTCCGTTGTAGTTTAGACTTTCGAGATGAAAATTCATCACGTGTCCAGTGTAATCCTCGGATCTATTCTAAAGCTGACCGTCGGCCAATGAATTTATTACGCTAAAGGCATATTCTCTGACAACTTGTTTAAAAAAAAACCGTAACATACGGTTTTTATGAAAACTTGGAGCGATAAATATTAGTCGCGTGAAAAATACGTAATCAAAACACTTAGTTTGGGAGTTTTCATCCTACAGCGGGATTAGAAGTCTGAAGCGACCATCCCCTGGTAGCGTAGTTTGTGGGGTAGGCAGTGGTGTTCCGTTCAGATCGGAGATTTGGTTCGAATTCCGATTCGGCATAATTAAAAATATAGAAAAATTCATCTTAAGCTGGATTAATGTGTTTCCTTAGTTGACTAGCGAGAAATAAAAAGAAAAGTCCGAAGTGAAGAAAATGTTTGAAAGGTGTATACATTTTAATTTCAGAAATGGAAATTAAGAATTTTTAATAATACATATCTGACGAATGATGGAACTTCAAAAAACGAAGTTATTAAAAAACTAAACAGGAATATACAAAAGTAAGAAAATAGAATCGTACTGATCCTTCATAAAATATTCCAACCACCTGTCTACTATTTCGTTTTTTATTTCTTTTTTCTTCTAAACAAAGGAATTAATAGATTTTATTATAATTTCAATTTCGATTAAAAATAATATCGGCGAAAACTAGAAAATATTATACTTTACTCGTGTAATGTTAGCCCCGCTCTTTGTCAGTTTATCTAAAATCTTTTTTTTTTAAGCTTAGCATACTGGTCAATAATCTCCTATAATCAATAATAGCTAAACAACATAAAATCGAAATCAAATAATCTAAAAGTAATAAATAAACGAATAAAGAATAGAATAAAATAAAACTAAGCGTCTACACATTAACAAAACGATAAACTCCATAATGAATAAGGGAAAAGGAATTAAATAATAATCTAATTTTAAGAGGATTTTAAACGTCTTAATTTTATTTCCCCTTAAAAGAAGACAAATCTTTTCTTTTTTTTTTTAAATTAATTTTTATACGCCGCTATTTTTTATATTTATTAATATTTTGTTCAACGTGTTTACACGGTATGCTCTAAAATGATCTTTACTGTATGCAATTTTGGGGGCTTTTTTCCGGTACCCAGGTAAGTGAATTTAGGGTAGGGGTTTAAACACATTAAATTTGTTCCATGCCCATTTCCAAAAAAAAAAAAAAGAAATTAGTATCACCACGGCTGTAACTGGAGTCACGGTTAATTCGAGGCATCGCTTTTACAACACAAAAAGAAATAAAAGAAAAATGATGACAGAGTTATATTAAAAGATGCGACTTGCTGTTGTCACGTGTTTTGTTGCTTTGCTGCGCGCTCAATGATACGCAACGGTAAAAAGGAGTTTATATATATGCATTTATTTATCATTTAAATAAATATCGATTGATTAATGTTACGACAGTTATAAATTGAGTAACATTTTTATGAAAACAAAAAAGGAAGGGGTATTCGGAATGGCATTTGAGAAGGAAAAATTTAAATATATCGGTATTTATAACGGCAGCGACCCATACAATAGATCTATAAATATCGGGGAAATCTGTAGAAAATCTTCCTCCTCAATAGAGATATGATTTAAGATTATGTAAAACAAATATGCGAAAGACCTTTTCAACTGATTTAGGAAAAAAATATTTTATTCCCTACCCGACTCAATCGAAAATTCGATATAATCATCGAAGGAAAAAGATTTTAAATGCACCAAAAACGCATTACATCGATATATACAGGGACAAATTAATGAATAGTATCAAATAATTAGCAGCGTTTATTTAAAATTTTTAAATGGCATTACTGAATAAGCTTTTGCTTGAGAATTATAACGAGGCAATGCGAATGTTTATCACGTTTATTTTAGTTATTTGTTCTTTATAATAATATAATTTATCATTTATGTATTAAATGATTTAGTGTCGCGCGTATTGTTGACTTTTTTGCTTGTTTGAAGCTAAGCAAAGGAAAAAAGAATATATCAAAGCCGCAACACTATTGCTAGCATGGTACCAAGTTATATTCTTTACACATAAAAGGTTGGAAAAGGTAAAGGTCCTTTTTCGAATAAACCGCTCCGCTAAGCCTATCCCTAATTTACAGAAAAAAAAAAGTAAACGGGGTCGCATCATATTTAAAGAGCGCGGATCATCCGTAGAAAAAACAAGCAAAAAAATCGTAGCAGGTCTTTTCCGTATCCTATGTTCAATGACTTTTTATACATCTATTTTTTTTCTAATAGGCTACCTGTTTTTTTACGTTGAACAAATGGAATTTTTAGATTCAGTTTTCACCCACTTCCGGACGTCTGAATAATCTAAAATTTTGCATACCTATTAAGGAACCGATGACGGATAATTTCACGACTATGACTGTTATAAATATCTGTAAAATTTTGTTTCAAGACTGGAAAAAAAAAAAAAAAATTAGAATTAAAAAAAAACAAAACACATTTACCGCAATACGAATTTAAAAATTGCAAAATAATTCTTAATTGTAACGATTTTATTCAAAAGCGATAGCGTGTCTCACATATCAGTGTATAATTCTTGAAATGAATTTAAAATAAGAATAAGGCGATTGACAACAAAATTATCTTCATCATAGAAAACAGCGTAGAGTGATAACAGTAGACGTAAACTTTAAAAAGCAGTTGGGGGGTCAAAGCCCCTGGAGCGCCCAAAAATAAAATATAAAATAATATTATTTTATATTTATAACAAAAAAAAATAAATAAATAAAAAGTAGAAATTATCTCACGGTTTTTTCTACATTGGAGTTAATTTTGTTGTCAATCTCTTTGCTCTTGTTTTAAGCTTATTCGAAGAATTATACACTGTGATTTGTGAGACATCGCTGTCGAACGAAATCGTTACATTTAAAAATTGCATTTAAAAATTATTTAAAATTTTTTAATTCATATTGCAATAAACGCGTGTTGTTTTAGCTTTTTTAAACTGTATTTTTATTTAGATTTGTAATTTTTTCATTAAATTTTTTTTTCCTGTTTGAAAGAAAACTAAAAGGAGTGCTGAAATTTATATAACTGAGTACGCTGATTTGTTCCTCGGGTTACGACCGGTATGAGTTTTAGCAATTCATTGAGCCGTACGGGGCTTCGATGTACCACGATTTATTGTAAAACAACTTATTCCATTCGCAAATTTAAGTAAAGCCCTTTTCCGAGTCGAAGATGTGTGTAGATTTCTTGCGGCTTCCCTATTTAAATCGCCGTTGTAATACCGAATTAATAAATGGTTTAGCCACGCATTGAATTGAAAATAGTATTAGTATAAAAATGAGCCTAATTTTGCGACGACTCCGCATACACATGCGACAGTTACTTTTTGTAATTAACAAGAAGCAGTGCTTCAACCAGTCACATGTGTTGAATTAAATTAAACATTTTAGACTCCGCTGTGTGTTCGTAAAGCGATTTTTATAAAGCGTTACTTAGAATGATTTGTTTTGTGTTTATTTAAATATAAAATTAGAATGTTCGTCTGATCGTCATGGTCTGTTTTTTATTTTAAATTTTACATTTTTTTAAATTTTAAGAAATATATTTTATAGCAAATATTTTGTTTAGTTTTAAAAATTTTGACATTTAGTAGGGTACGTTTAACAGAAGTGTATGTATATTCTCACCACGCTTAATATAACATTTTTACAATAAAATACGGTTGAATAATGAGAGTTATTTTTTGGTTCGGATTTTGATTGATTTCAAACAAACCAATTTCTATAATTTTATGAGCTTATAATATTGAATGCTAAAAGTATCGAACAATATGTAGAGCATTTTCAATGAACTTGTTTACACATTTTTTTAGTATACAAGCGTAAACATGCCCGCAAGTATGGAATAAGAATGAAGTATGAAATTCTTCATGTAAATATGTCAGCTGTAACGAATGTTTTAAAATTTTCAAAATAAAAATTACTGTTTTATATTGAGCTTTTTTACCTCAATTACTTGCGCAATATTCAAATTCTTTTTGAAAAACCTCGTTTTAAATAAATAACTTTCGGATTGTTCTAATCGTTCTGCTTATTGTTAAGTTCAGAAATTAAATAAGCGTATAAACAGAGTCACCCACGACAAAAAACTAAACACTTTCTATCGGTAAAGAGATTGCACACGAGATTATTGTGGTAATTTTCGGTACGATTTTCCAAAGTGATTTTTCTTCTTTATATACATACTACCCAAAGTGCTTTAGGGATAATTAAATTAATTTGAATAAATCGATAAATTAGCGAGGACACTAGTAACACATTATCAGGGCTGTTCCATGAGAATCGGTGATCTGAAACGGCTGCATACACGGTATATGGAAGACGGTGATAGGTGCGATGTTTTGTCGGCAGAATGGATAAATTGCAGAGGACCTAGCTCCTTGTGACATAATGTCATGGGACAGGGCTATATGTTCTGTTCACAGCCGGCTTGGAGCGCAGGACTGTGCACGAGATGTTTTCCATTAACCACCACGACTCAGTTGTGGTTTTAATGGATTTTAGAGAAATTTGGCAGGAGGCAAATTGCTCTTTCCATGCGGATGAGCATTTAGTCAGGAGCCAGACACTTGGCGTTACAAAGGCGTTTTCAGACGTGGAAGAAAGTACTGCTGATCGAGCAGATGTATCGATTCGCTCATTTGCGGCATTAACAGCATTGCTGGACACCGATAACCACGCTATTAAGCAGAGTGCCTCTTGGACAGCCTATATAACATCTGGTAGATTTGAATCACTCTTCTGGGGATGTTTGGTGCAAAGATTTGATATTGTAGCTAGAGTGGCTGACGAGTTTGTATTAGCGCTTTTTTGGGCCTTATGCTCCAGAGAGAGAAATTACTGACAACCGAAGGATTTTCCGCAGATCTGCGCATCCACGATCACATCGCTGTTATTGAGTCTCACAGCTATCACATTACATGTCTCAAATGAACAGGAAGTGGACGATGACTCGTCATTTGGCTTTAGCTACATCTGTGTAGAATGATACATAGTTTGGTAATTCTTTGTGTAGCTCGTGCTAAGAAATCAACGTAGACGGCTAAGCATGGCGCGGTATTAACGTGTTAGGTTTTCGGGGACATCAATTACGCTTATTCTCTTCAGCGGGTCCTTAGAGAAATTTCAAGTGCTGGTGAGGTCCTCTAGGAAGAGGCAGATTATTCATGAAATGTATGTAGGTTTAAGCTCCGTGAAATAGTTTAACGCGAGAATGCCTAGAAGGGCGCACAGACTAACAGACAAGGAAGATTTCGCGCAAAAGGTTGACTGGTGCACCACATCAAGGGTATAAAATTTTTGATTTTTTAACTGGTTTCGTCGTTTTGATGTCAGGTCACCACGCAAAAAAAAAAAAAATGTTTTTCGAAGAATTTTTTTTTGCGGACATTTTCACCGGTTGCATTGCCCAAACTGACCCAATATGCTTGGATGATTTGTCAACGGAGTAAAAGGGTGTTTTTTTCTAGTTTAGTTTCCTGGTCGAGTATGTTGTCGAAGTAGGTGTGCGCGTTAGGAGAAAAACGGTAAGTAAAAATACGGGCTTGCTCACGCGGCGGCATTGCCCCGGGAATCAGCTGGTTGGCTTTAACAACTTTGGTGGAAAATATAAAAATATCGAAAGTGGGCGTTTAATAAAATTACTCTCTGTAATAAGCGCGAAACGACGATGCGTCGAACGGTACTGGGCGGTACGAACTATTTAAAGTTCATTTGGACGCGAAGCAGGTAGGAAGTGTTCCGCGACTGTTTCTTTCTTTTGCGGGGAGTTACATTTCAAAACAAAAAAACTACAGCCCCGTAGGGCTCACTGGCTGCTTGACACATATTGTAAAATGGCGAAAAAAAAGTGTACACATTGACTCCAGCGGCAGTTGGGTGAAAATTAACCGCGCGGTAAGCCGCAAATAACTACGGTCGAGCTACCCGGCTGAGATTCTCGGCTGGAAATGGCAACTGATAGAAAATAGTCTGCATTGTGTACGCTGAATCGTTTGCAATATGTCATTTTTAATTATCCAATTTTGAAAAAAGGGGCGGTCAAAGAAGAAAGGGGTAAATATTTGCTTTAACTTGCCGTTTTATGCCGATCGGGCAACATGCTGAGTAGTTGTGTTTAATTCGATTTATTACCCCTTTAAATGGAACTCTAACGAAGCCTATTCATCAGTTGATTGAGCGTGATTGACTTCCGATCGAAAATACAAATAAGTGTTGGCCCAAGTCGCTAAAGGAGATCATATCTTAGCAGGAATTATTTTTCGGAGTTCAGCTTCGCATACGGGTTGGAAATTCCTGTTGCCGGCGCTATGGTCAACGAACGTTACATTGTTCAATTTTCTTAAAAATACATCGAAAACGGCAAAAATTTAGCATTATTTTTTTTTAATCTTTTCCCACTTGAAAGAATGCTCTAGAGCGCATGGAGGCTAACGTTTGGCTAAAAGCAGCTGCCCGTCTCGGCAAAGAAGCGCCGCTGAGAGAGAAAACCAGTTTACCGAGTTGAGTAAACAATAGAAATCACGCACCGCATGGTAGCAGTAGACAAGATAGAAAAATGGGACAGTTTTTGTCGCCCTTTTAATATCCCGCATTACTCGGTCGTATTTACGAATGCACTACTATAAGGATTCAAATTAATTAAGCTATCGTTTTCGAATAATTAAAAAATTTCAATTAACGAGTACACTGTTATTGAACATAAGGCGATGGTGTTTGCACTAACTTGCAACCGACTTAATTGCAACTTTCGGAGTCTGCCACGCAATTGTCTCGGCATATCCCCAATGTACGTCTACCAATATACTTATTTCGAGTTTTCGAAACTATACACATAGAATCGCAGTCTTCTACAGTTTGGGCTAGGTTTAATTTTTTCGTAAAATAAAATAAATACGAATTAAGGGTAACAACTTTTGTTACGGTACGGTTTTATTAGCTCCGGGGCAGGTAATATGTGTATATTAATGACCACGTCATTTTTACGTCAGGCGTAATATGAAAATCTTGGAACGAATAATGTGGTTATAAAAATTGATCGGCGATTCCTCTACAACTGGAAACTGAAAGTTAATTTCGTCATATTCAACAATGCAATTATGTAACATTGTCAAGAATAAAAGTTGGCTTAGATATTGCCGAGCGTTTTTTTAATTTATTTTCTGAAAAGTTTAGTAAATTGAAACTAACTCTTCCGTATAATAAATTGTGCAAGAGTCACAATGCTTGTGCATGCAGTGATTTCTTCCTGGTGAGATCTGTAAAAATATTATATGTATAAGAGCAAAATAAATGAAATAAATTATTTACGGGTCTAGTCGTTATCATATGCGGCAAGAGTTATAAAAAAGGCTGTCGTAATTAAGGCCTGAAAATTAATTTTACAGTACGGTAATTTATTAAAAGTACAAAAAATATATACGAAAAAAAAGATCCATCGAACCATTTAAATATTATAATATTTTTCGTGACCAAAAGGGGAAAAAAACATTTGGATGTCATTTATAAACGTGACGAAAATTTAGTTTTATTGCTTTAGGCTTCGAAATGCAAAGGAAGACGTGATTTATTTCAGGTCGCTATGAAGCTACTTTTCTGAAATTTTTTTGTCGAAGCGAAATTCTTTCATTGTAAACTTACAAAATAATATTTACTCTTTTTTGTTTTCTTTCTTTTATTGTATTATTTCGAACTATTTCAACTTGTGCTGCCTTGTAGTTGCGGAATAATCAGCTTTTCGGGCCATTTTATAGAGCAACCGCCGAAACTCCATCTGTTGTTTACCCTTTGCATTACTCCGAAAATTACCCTTTTTTAAATTTATAACTTTCGGTTAAAACAGGAAATTTTTTCAGTTACAGGGAGATATATTATTATATTGTGTACATACTTTTATGTCATAAAATTTCGAAATAAAATAACACACCTCTATCTTGGACACTTTCTAAAATGCTGTCGGGTTTAAAACAAAGCTACTCATCAAATTCCCAGTTTCATGAAGAAAAAAAAAAAAACCAAACAAGTACTTTTTTATCGAAAAAAATACCGCGCGAAAAGTACTTTTTGAAACAATTGAGCGAAATCATAAATTGAAAAAAGAAAAAGAAAAAGGAAAGAAAAGAAGGGACAAATGGAACTTGGAAAACGTTTTCCTGCCATTTAAAATCGTTTTTGTATGTTTATTTTCATAGCTACATGTTGATTATTTTGAAGCGACAGGTTATTCAGTGGTATTGCAATGTTCTATTTGAAACTTTATTCGCCAAAACCAGTCCCCAAATTATGTATAGCGTATAAAGAAAATAACACACCTTTTATCAGCGTGTTTGTATGTCGTCTGGAAATAAAATTCCCCGAATGGTTGTTTTGTAGTGATTTCCTTTGTTTCCAATAGCTGGAACGGGACAAAAGCTGAAAATTTATGGCAGTTTGTCAAATAATTCACCCCGACCAAATGACCTCAATGACGAGGGTGGCGAACGTGTTACGGTTTGTTTTTTTTCTTTTGAAATGATCACATCTTTCGTGTCAGTGCTCTTTGGGTGAACAATAAGTGGCTTGTCGCGGTAGACAGTTTACTTATACAATTCAAAATGCCGGCGTGAGTGACTTCGAAATCTATTCTTCAAAAAATACGGTTATTCTAATTGTCCTCGTGAAAGGTGAACAACATCCTAATTTACAAAAGGCTATTCCGAGAAATGAAGGAATACTTTGACAAAGAAGATGCGACCGGTTTGCTCAGTTTAAAAAAGCGTTTAAAGCATCTTTTACGAATTAAAATGGTAACAGAAAATGCCGCTCTCGATAAATAAATAAATATATATATATATATATATTTTTTTTTTTTTTTTAAATTCATTAAAATGTATAAGCTTTCATCACATTGTCTAATTGAATTATTAGAATATTTTGTACTTTTCACTTAAAATATGACTTCACATGTTGAGTAACAAAAATAAGCGGGTGATTTTTTTTTTTTTTTTTTGTTGTCTTTTAATAAACAAACTAGATACCTGAACGCAATAATTATTTACCGTGTTTTGTGAATTGTTCAAAATTCTGCGTGCGCGCGATTTCATTATTTGCTCGCGTAACATATATATGACTTAGCCCTCCAGACTGATCTTTAATTTTTATAGAAAAGCTAATGAGATTCGTTCGCAGCATTTTCTCGTATTACCCCTCACGTAAGAATAACATAATCATTATTATGTATATTCTACAGGGCTTCCATTCAGTTGTGTCCGAAGGAAGTTCCTGGTCTGCTTCTATTGCACTTCGTACACGTTGTTAGCATTTAAAAAACCATTAAATGTTTATACTTATTGTAAAGAAACTTGGAATATGTAGTCCCGTACAATTAGTTCTGCAAAAATTCTTCTCTGGCACTCAATTGTCAGTAGACGAGATTTTCAAACACTATTAGTGTTCCTAGTTATTTCTCGAATAATTATCAGATTTTCAAATAAAAGAAAAAAAAAAAAAAACGAAAACATAAAATGGTTGATCAAACTAATTTTTGTTAATGGCGGTATGTATATTATTTTGCAGACTTCGAAATCTTGCACTGACGAAACAGCAATAGTTTTTTTTTGAAATTGTTCGTAATTGGTAATTATTTTAACTACATTTTTTTAGAAATTTCCTAATAATTACACAGATTTGTTCCTGTTAGGCAAGCGCCATTGTTAATTTGTAAAAATTGTG
The DNA here is from genome assembly GCA_039619475.1 of Icerya purchasi. Lineage (NCBI taxonomy): Eukaryota > Metazoa > Arthropoda > Insecta > Hemiptera > Monophlebidae > Icerya > Icerya purchasi. The sequence continues at coordinate 2,514,517 of CM077116.1, read as the reverse complement.
TATTACGCATAATAAATGAATGAATGAAGTTGAACCGTTCGCTAAAAAGTTTCCAAGTACCTGGGCGCGTAAAAAAGTAAATAGCTCCAATTTTCAGGGCCAGACGTAATTACATTTAATTCGTATTTCCACGTCAACGAGCGCCGGAATCGATTAATCTTGCGGCACCTGTTGATTCTGAATTTTAAGATGACCGTCCACAGTGGACAGTTTAATCGGGGTTCAAAGAGTCGAAATGACGCATACATCACATTAGCATGATAAAAAAAAATATAGAGAGGGACTCACTAGCAAAATAAAAATTGTCGAGGGGATTTTGGTAGGTGCTGGTACGGTTAGGAAGCGATCAAAGCGGCTCGCGAGCTGTCAAGATTATTCTTGGTCCATTATAGAGGACAGCATCGTGCGAGCATTGCAATTGCACGCATTGCGCTATTAGATTATATCACAGGTGCTTGATTGAAGGGATGTTCGCAGCATAAACAGCGCTGACGTTACCGAGCAAGTCGGACAAAGTAGTAGCCACTGGCTATTAGACTGGCACCCGTTTACATTATCTCGAACACGCTGGAGCTGTTTGGCTCGTGCTGAACAGCCGGGTCACCCTTTACAAATAAGAAATTCGTACACTGCGGAAAATAAACAATAAATAAACAAAACGGAAAGGAAGAAATAATACAAGGTGCCGCGGACCGGCCTACATACCTTTTTAATTTACCATGTCGGAAGACGTAGTGACCGAGTGAGCAATCGCTTTTCAAATTTATCCTTCATTATTCTCCGTCCCGAATAACCCTTTAGCATCTCTCACAATGTACCTTCATCATGCGCTGGTCAACCGGACGAACCCGGTCCACCTTTATCGCTCTAAATATTCCTGTCCTCCTCTCACACTGTCTCTATCGTTACGCAGGCGATAATATTCCTAATTATTCCTTTTTATTTCCTCGGTCTAATAACGGGGCTTGATATCGATTTAAATTAGCCGATGCCTTTTTTCTCTCGATGCTATCTTGAATCCGTTGCTGGATGAATGAATGAATAAATGAACAGAAAGGTTTATTGGGAATATACATTATTCTGTCATATCATAATATCGAAATAACTTCGTACGAATGCGATTTTACTATGTCTACTTATTATTAGGATTAAAAAAAAAAAAAAAAAAAAAAAAAGAAAAAAACCTCTATTTACGTACGATAGTAAGATAAGAGATACAATCAACCAAAACGAATGTATTATTAACTAAATCTTACCAAATGTGCACATTTATTAGCTATTATTTAAAATGCAAAAAACTCGAAATATACGATCTTATAATTCGATGATACGGTTATTATAGGTAAAATATGTACAGAGATTTTCATCACACGTACACTGCCTGTATAGTAAGAATTGGAAGCCTGATTGTCAGAATCCGTCTATGCTTATACTTTTTATATCAGTTTCGTATTTTTTTGATAGTCATAGTCGTCTATTTCTTTTTCTATCTACGACGAGCTGTATTTCTCAGAAAACTTTTTACCCTTTCTTTTATAATCTCTTCGGCAAGTGGGAATTGTAGTTTTTCATGCAACGTAGTTTATCTAATGTTATTCCAAAGCGTTGGTTCTGTACCCCCTTTACAGCTTTTGAATATTGCCTTTGTTTATATAGAACCACACAGGCGAACCATAGAGTATAATTTGGGCAATAGTACACTTCTGTGAATTACGCACTTATTGGGATTAAGTTTATAATGTGCTAGATATTATTTAAAAAAAAAAAAAAAACTTGACTAAAACCCGATAGCTTAATAAAAGAAAAAGGAAATGAGACAATAATAGACATAAAATAATACCGTTAATAATAATAGTATAGGAATACTGTATGCATAGATTTCATATTTACATAATTTCGTTAAACGCTTAGTTAACAGTGGAGAACCACTTTCGTTATTAGCATGTACGTTATTGTATCATTCTAATTCTATTTACAATTTATTTTTGCTTCTTTTTTCTATAACGATGGATACTTTTTTTCATTTATGTTTATATTATTTTGTATTTAAACTGTAAGGACTTTGACAAAATTTGCTGCACTTATTCAGTTTTGAAAGAATCGTATTATATTCGCGTCATTTTTACTCTATTGATTGAGTCATCGAGATTTTTAACATCTATTTTGCATTATTTTAAAAGTTTATATAGCACTAATGAACGTTTTGCATATTATATGAACTTATTTAAAACGGAAATGGTTTAATTTAAATTAAAAACCGAATTTAGCGAAAATATATTTGTACGAGTTCGTTAATAGATTATAACCCCGGAGGAAAGCGACCACGAGGAAAACCTAGAAGACGGTGGATAGACTCTGTCAACAACGACATGGTGGAAGTTGGTGTTGGGATAGAGGACGCCGAGAACCGTAGAAGATGGAGAAGACAGTGTTGCCAAACGGACCCCGCACCGGGAAATCGTTAGGAAAGAAGAATATTTGTACGAGTTCCAATAACTGTCTAATCTATACATTTGCTATATGTTAGTTCTATCATCCGGTAATGATTCTTCTCTTAGTTACTGACACTTCGAAACTGCCCATCAATTTTACTCGGGTTAAGAATTTTTGTTTTAGCAGAGAACGAATCGGAATTCAAAATGTGTGTACAGATTATTTTATTTCGAAGTTTGCAGTAGAAAATTTGCGACAGTTGTGAATCCTTTTGTTGATTTGATTTCCTCTCGGTTCGCCACATGTGAAAGTCATCAATGAAACATTAAGTGCAAAATAAATTTTGGTTTTCCGTAATTAATGATAAATTTTAACCGCGCTATTAGATCGAATTTCGACTGTCAACAATCGGTGAAATAAAAATAATAGAGAATAATAGAGAATAATAGAGGAATTTCGCATCTGATAATTTAATATCGAGCGTGTACATCGCTCCGGTCGCAAAAATTTTCATTAGGTACATGGAAAATGTTCGAGAAATCTAGGGATTTCAACATATCGTCTACGTTTCACTTACGAGAATAATACATTTGAACACGCAGTTGTCGGATTGTATTTTATATAGAAAAATGTGCGTTATTTTATTGTAGATGAGGCGTCTGAGTTATTCGCAACAGCTTTCGATTGTAGTCGCATTATCCGGTGCGCATAGAAGGGTACAGAAGCAGTGTCGAAATCATAGCCATTCTGAAAAGAGTTTGGTAGACACGAAAAAAGGGGTCGTCGCGAGTAAAGAAAAATAATATACGTTAAAATCGTTCGGCGATATTATTACCATCATCGGAACGGATAGATGGCACTGTTGCGAAGAATGTTGAATCAGAACATGCCAGGAAATAGAAACTATATAAAAAGAAATACAGGTACAAGCATGCGTTCGGGGGGGGGGGGGGGGTACCGTTTAAACGATTTTTTTTTTTTTAGTCGACATTTTTAGAAACTTTCCGTGAATTAGAGTTTTTTCGATCAAAGTTTTCCGTCATTTATTTAACTTTCAACAAATTTCAGTTTCCGCTGAAAGGTTATAAAATTTCGGTTGCAGTTTCGGATGAGACGTAAAACGAACTTAAACAGTAATACTCGGTATTAATTGAGTCGAGAAATCCTCCAAACGTGAATTTCTTAAACGCCTCATTATTTCAGTTGCATTCCACAACAAAGGTCGATAAAGCCGCCCATTAACCCCAGAAGTTGGTAGTGATAATGATTACCAAAGCGTCCGAAGAAATTTATCTTTCAGATTAATAAAGAGATAATTTCTCGGACTGCGCACACTCGAACGTTACAATTTTTCCTCATCTACAAACCAACGAAGATATTTAGAAAACGCTACTTGAAATTATTTAAAGTACAGTTACAATTTTCCATTGATAAAAAAGAAGCTAAACATTCAATTATTTTTATGACGTTCGCGAGAAATTTATAATTCTCTTTCGAGAGTGCCCAAGACAGGTGTAGACGAAGTACCTACATTATTTCCAAGGTAGGCAAACCGGAAGATTTCAAATTTCTATTGTTTAAATAATCGCCTATACCGCGCTGCTTACCTTTTTAGAGTATGTCAATTAATCGAAGAACGATGAAGTGTAGATATATCATTTCGTCACTAAACTTTTCTCCATAATTTCTGTTCGACTACTAAGGCTATTATGGAAAACAAAGCGTGATCTAGATGACAGTTGCTCTTTTCGATCAAAAGATATACGGTCATCGGCCGAAGACGACTTTTCGTAAATAGTTTAATTTTCACACAAACGGTAGTTTGTTGCGGAGGTATACTTTAACATTAGAGGGCATGGATGTATGTTCTATTACCTGAAGACAATTCAGCACTGAAGCATCTCTGGTGGGGGGCGGCCAGTATTAAGTATTTCTGCACTTTTTTTTGATTACTTAACCGTGTAATATTTAAATGATAAAATTGACCATGACAAAAACCGAACAATGTACTAGACGTCGTAAAAGAAAATTAAGTCAGTACCTCCCCTTGTAACTTTTGTGCAACATTGTGACGCGTGGATTTTCGAATGGTGCGTAAACGACGACTATTTCATTTTAGTAAAAACATCAAATTGTTGATCATGGTAAATGTAAATAAGTGTGGGAACATACACTTTTGAATTACGTACGCATTTTCGCGTTACGAATTTTGCGAAACGCTTTCATCCATGGGGCACATATTTGTGTCTGTTAAAGAAAAATTCCGAAAAAAACTCGATCATTTCGAGAATGTTTGGCAATTTAACACAATTAAAACGGATTTTTTTTTGTTGCTTTTTAATGTTGCTGTTTTTGAAAATGCAACTGGTATTCAAACATTTCCATGTTCTTTACAGTAAAAAAAAAAAAAGGTAAAAATGTAAACATTTAAATGGTAAAGTTTCTTCATAGCTAATATATATGGGCAAATTATATGAAGCTACGCGTTTGTAAATTTGTACTTTCTAGGAAAACTACTAAGGGGGGGGGGGTCGCTTTGTTGCAAGAGTCGTAAGCTTGCCAGTTTATTGTCGTGTTTCAATTCTCCGCGTATTTGTTCGCTAGTTTTTGTTTTTCGATTTTAACTCTCTCCATTAGTTCGTTGATAAGGACACTTAATTACGATTCAGTTTTTGGAAACGAAAGTCCTCATCGGACAGAATCGTGTAATGACTTTTGCTGATGAATAAAAGAAAAAAACCCATTAAATCGTTCCTACATATATAAACAGACGCTTCCAAAAAGAGATCGCAAAGAAAACAACAACAAAAAATAAAGCCACGAGCTGAGTAAAATTTATTTTTGAAGTCCCGGAAACGGGAACCCATTTAGCGGTTAAAAATACAAAGTTTACAAATGTGACGGCAAATTTATGAGTATTTCTTTTGCGGATTTCGAGTAAATTTCATTTAAAAATCCAAAACCAAACTATCGAGGAAATCAGGAATGCGCCGTTTCGTCGCATCGGGTGAGAAAGAAATGATAAACGGCGCTCATGGGGGTTTCAATTTTTTTTTTATTTTGAATGATATTTCGATATTTTAAGTTTTCGTCTTATTAAAAATCGCTAATGATTATATTATTAATCTTACGTTCGAATGTGTTTTTCGAACGGAAACGAATAATTAATAAAATTCATCGAATAAATTAAATTATTTAAATAAATATTTCGTCGTTAATACTTTTAACGGCTAACTTCATAATTAAAGAAAATCAGAAAAGAGAAATATTACCGTTCCGCCAAGAAAGATCAATTATTATTATCATTATCGTTACTATCCGCTACTGTCGATTGTTAATTAAGTATTATTGTTATTAAAAAAGAGGTAACGTACTAGAAAGCGGTAAGTTTCAGTTAACGTGTTCTTAACTTAATTAGGCTTTGGCAGCAGCGGCGACTGTGACCTATAAGCAAATTGAAACTAGTTTTATTCGAAAAATTTCTTATAATCGTATTAATCACCTTTAGGAGTCTCGGGTATTTATCCTCGCAATTTACAGAGACAGTTTCCTTGGGCCGAGGCAGAATAAAAAGTCATCGGAACCTGTCTGCTCGAGTCGGGCGGTATAATTTTAATAATTGGTTAGCGGAACAGGCGGATCATCGACTGACTAATTCTTGGAAACGAACAACTTTAGCAGAATTACACTTTATTATTGTAGAGTTGTCTTAAGTGCGCAGTTCGCTTCGTCTATCTCTTTCGTTCACACCCACTAATAATTTTTAATCTGTTCTTTGTCCGATTGCGTTTTACCGCATTCCTATTTCGCGATGATCCATCTTTCGTCTGTCTCATTCAGTGAACTCTGAAGCCGTCGATACCTTTACTCTTATCCCTCCAAATATGTTTTTTTAGGCTTCTTACACGGTTAGATTCCTTCAAAAGGGAGCAGCAAGTTTTCCTTCTCCGGGCACAAACGAATGTAATTTTTGAAGAGAAAAGTGCTTCTGCTACTGAATCGAAACCCTTTTTCACGTGATTATCGCTAGAATGCGTTTTCATTCGATCAATTTAATCCTGTAAAGCTTAAGGCTGTTTCTTGCATGTGATGTGCTCGATAATTTCCCATTTTTATGGAAAGGGATAATACATTTTTTCCAAATTCCAGTTTTTTCTGATTTAATTTTTACAACTTTCTCTTTTTCTTCCCCCTCTCTCCTCATGATAAGATTAAGTAACAATCCCCCCCTTAAGAAGGTGTCAAGTTTCCCTCGAAACAATATAGATTTAACAAGTTGGTAATACATGTAATAGGCTACATGAATGTTATAAAACTTTATACGTCCCCCCCGGGTAGGTAACATTTACAGAATAACCTACAAAAAAAAAAACTTTCAAAAATTTTTCGTCTACTTTATTATTATTATTATTTTTTTTTTCTCGAAAATTTAATTTTATAATTAGATTATTTATGAAAAATCATTGATTCGTGCTCTACAAGCGGGTTTTAAAGTGTTTAAGGAATAACTAAGTTATATATTTCGTTAAATTATTAACAATAATCCCGGACCATTTCGACTAATCACGGTTATATCTGTACATATCGAATACCATATCATGGATTGTGGAATTAAGTTTTTTATAATATAGTACTAAGCCTAATGGATTTAATCATAATACTGGGACCAGTTCTTTTCTTTCGGATTTCTTTGGTATAACAAATATTCAATTTCAGATTAGTTATAAACCTGGGAGCGACTTGGATCGGGAGCGAGATAGGTCTCCGATAACCTATGATACCTGTGGTTTGGTAGCTAAACACCTTAAATAGCATTATTTGTTTCAAGGAAAAATGCGGGCCGAATTTATATATATATATATTTTTTTTTGTACATATATATACATATATTATTATTATTATTATTATTATTATTATTATTAGCCTTTATAACAAACAAATTTATGGTACGAGTACTTAACTATTTTACTCATTTACATTCTCATATGCACACCCGCCAAGTATGACATCGTACATTTCCTTAAAAATTACTTTAAACAGTTATATTAACTAAAACTAAATTAAAAACTAAAATCCCATATCCCGGGCAAAGGCCTCCTTCAACCTTGCACATTCCGTGCGGTTTTGAGCAATTTTCTCATACTGTCCGTTATGTAGAAATTTCCTTATTTCGTCTTCCCATCTCAGAAATTATCTGCCTCTTCTTCTTTTATCTTTGTTATACCAGTTTTTTTATCCTATATGTCCACTTATTATCCGTTATCCTCTTAATATGTCCAGCCCAATCCCACTTTTTCCTTCTACATTCGTTAAGTAAATTTATTATATTTTTTAATTTTCCCTTGATAAACGTGTTTTTAATTCTATCTCTAAGTTTAATATTTAAAATTGATCTAAACATTCCATTTTGAGTACTCTCAATTTTGTTCTTATCCTTTTTTGTTATAGCCCATGTTTGAGAACCGTATGTCAATGCTGGAGCAACATAGCTATTAAATAATATGTCACTTTTGGCTTTAATCCCAAACGGACTTTTAAATATATTTTTTAAAGACCAATATTTTTTCCAAGCTATTGCTATCCTCCTATGTACCTCTCTTTTGGTCATATATCCGAGTTAAATTTTTTGGCCTCGATATATTATTTCGTCCGCATATTCCACCCTTTGTCAACCTATTTTAATTTTTATTTTCTCATTTATATTCGTAATAATTTTTGGTTTATTCATATTTATGCTTAGGTCTGCTTCCTTATCAGCTTCATGCAATTCAATTATCATATCTTTTAACTCCAATAGATTTTCCCCCATAAGCATTACATTATCCGCAAAACGGTAAATTATTTTGAAATTCCCCGTTAATCCTGATACCCTTTTGTTCCCAATTTAACTTTCTGAATACCTCTTCGAGAGCACATATAAATAATAATGGTGATAAAGGGTCCCCTTGCTTTGCACTTTTCCTTATATAAGTGGTATTCTCCTATACTGGCGTACAACTAACCACGCACATGGAGAAACACATCGTATTTAAAAGGAACACTTTTTAAGATTTCCCGCACTGAAAAATACAAATATGTCGTTGTGTTTAAGGATCATTTCAGCAAAGTTCACACTTTCGGGAGCAGTTAAAAATGGTAAAAAGGTTCGAAGAAAAATTAAAGGCTAATATAGCGGTGTGGTAAAATGCGCCACTTCATTTTGAAACATTACTAAACATGCTGCACCTTCCATATCTACCCGTTAATATATATACATGCATGGACGGTAATTTTTTTTTTCTTCTTATTTTGGGTCCGCCAACAAAGAGCAACAGTCCAATCGACCAAGGCATATAAAGAATAGATCAAAAAGAACATTAATTTGGCGCGAAACAGAATGAATGAGAGAAGCTGAAACGAGAGCTTAAAATTAAAATGTGACCTTTAAAATTTAACCCTCGGATGTAATTTTTAGACAATTACGCCGTTCATTAAGCAACATCATAAAACGTGCCACTCTCCCTACACACATATCTGGTTTCAAAAGAAGTTTTCGTATTATGATTTTATGTTCAAAAAGTGAGCAGGTTACCGAAAGATGCGAAACGCTCAACTTTATCAGAATTCGAAATACTCGGAGGACGGACTGTTAAAATTGATAGGTCAGACACGGCTCGGCTGCAAAAGCCGGACTGTTTAGTATTCGTTACGTTTTATGTAGGGATAATAATGATAACAGTAATTAGCGGATTATTCGCGATTAATTATGGCTCGGATACATGTCTTATAGGGTTGGGTGTCGAGGAAAATTTGCGAAACGCTATTTCACCGAATTTCCAATCTCAATCAATAATAATATCTTTCGGCTGACTTTAGTCAGGCAAAATTAAGTATTAAGGATTAATTATTATTGGATATCGACTAGCACCAATAAACCGTTCGTTAATCAAGTGTTTGAGCGGTTTGCAGTAAACATATCAATCTAATATACTCGTAGTGTTTCTTAATAATTTTTTTGCTTTTCTTTTTCTTTCTTTTTTTTTTTTTTTTTGTCTAAGACAATTTAATGAACTTCATCCCGAATACATTGCAGAGAAAAACAGAAAATTTAGTAAAATGAATACATCGTTTTGTAAGGAATATCGCGTATGTAGCGCACATAAGCATGGTGGAGGACAATTAATATCATTTCCGTGTCCTCTGGATCTAGCAAGGAGTAATTAAATATAATAATCGCGCTAGGGTTACACGAACATACCTGTACGCACACTTAAACTGTAGCATTCCAGTTACTCAGTCAGTCACTGTGCACATTTGTCACGAAGTTCTGCACAGCAAGCATTACGAGCGGACGGAGCACTCCCGCACTGATAAGATTAACAGAAAGTAATATCTGATAGGTATAGAAGATGGGAATTGGACCAAGCTGCTTCGAATAAGTTTAGAATGAAAGTTACACATATTTTCAACCGAAGACATTCATTTATAGTTTGAAACGAGTCTAATTAAAATGAAAAAGGTTTCGTCGGTGAATAATCGCTCTAGATGATTTGTCTCGCCTAGAAATCTTGTCGGCCTAAGAGTCCGGCTTCTTGATATTTCCGACGCACAGGTTGATCTCGCGCGAACTATTTCATCATCGACAAGGTCTGTGCATTTGAATTTCCTTCTGTTCCGGTATTGTCTACGTGTGTAGGAGTTAACGTACTGCAATTGGTAACGAGAATCGTTCTCTGGTCGACTGTATTCAGCGCGTCTTGCCGATATGTCGGTGGTAATGATAATTATAGTTTAGCGAACTTCCGTTTTAAATTTCGGCGGACATACCAACGTATTCGCGCACGCACGGCCACGCACCGGTTTCGATCATTTTTCGGACTAATTATTTATTAAAACAAACGCGCAACTACGAACGCGAGCATGTGCGCATGTGTGAGACGCAGAAAAATTGCTGTGCGTAAAGCCGCGTAGTGATGATAATGATGACGGTGGCGATGATAACGATGATGGTAATTATTATCATTATTAGTTATTATTATCAGCGTCATTATTATTGTAAAATAATGAAATAAATCTGCAGAACGAAGATTGCAGAAGAAATTACAGGCCAAGCTGCGGACGGCCGTTCAAGGTCACGTCGCCAACGGTTCATTACTGCAGCCTCCTCGCTGGATGAAGCTGAACAAAATAGCTCCACGCCGGAGAGAAATGGAATACTTGTTTCGCACTTTTTTATATTTCGCGACCTGCCATCCATTCTCCATCCTTCTCCATAATTTGCCTCTCTATCGCCCTCGCTTCCTCCCCGGCGACGAGCTTTACTATTCTTTGTTTCTTTCGTCTGATACTTTTATTTTCTTTTTTTCATAATTTATTTTGTTTAAAAATAAAGTAAACTGAAATAAAAGGAAATAGTACAAATGTGTGGTATTCGAACCATACGTATATACACAAATAAACATATATATATATATATATATGTGTGTGTGTGTGTGTGTATATATATATATAAAATTTACATGGATATAAAGAGAGCTAGGAATGTGGCTGCTAGTGCTTAATTATGCGTTTAAACTGGAATACATAAAAATAATTCGAATAATTTTGTTTTCATTTAGCACTGAAGATCAACGAACTAGTATATTCCGTACATGTATTTGTTTACCGGCAGACATGTAAATATCGTTTTTCAATCAAAGCGGTAAGATTAAAGTGTACCGGACGGGAAAATTATTGTCGAGTTTCAACGTAATTAATTCTAGCGATGTTCTCTAGGACGACGCGATAGTTACCGTTTAGATTATTACCAAAAAAAAAAAAAAAAAAAAAAAAAAAAGAGAAAAAAGTAGACACAGCCGAGATTAAATTTTTTTATTAAAACTCATTTTAAGTTAAGAAGATTTTTTACATTTAGGACGGTCGCGTGTGTGATTGCGTCCCATTTTTTCTATTTATATTCAAGTTAGCGTCCGGATTTATTGAACGTGTGGGCTCGAGATTTTGAGCAGTTTGATTTACAGATCGTCAGTGTTTTGGCAGTCGCGTGAACTATTTGAAAATTCCACATTTACTTCAATTTCACATCCTTAAAATGTATTTTGCGAAACAGTAACTAGATCCGCATTGGGTGTGAATATTTTAAATTTATCTTTTCACTTAGGTGTTGATACTTGTGGAAATAGTGTTCTTATTGGCATGGATCCTCCCGTTGTGACGAAAAAGCAATCCACTCTTTTTTTTTTACGTGACTTATGTTACATACAGGTCATCCTAATACAAGGGGGGCACCGTGGTTTTGAATAATTTAATTAATCTTAAAATTTCAACATTTTTATTTTTTAGTTTATTTTATTATTATTATTATTGTAATTATTATATATATATATATATATATATATATTAATAATAAAGTAAAAAAAAAATGACAAACTGAACTTTTTATTTTTTTTATTTTTGTGTTTAACTTTTGTTTTGGATGATCGAAGTGTTTACATATCATCGTGAAAAAAAGATTTTTCGAAAAGCCTGGAGAAGTGAGGTAAAATGGAGGCTAGTTATTATCCACGGTAATTGTTAATTGCACATAATTCACGCGTGTACCTGAAAAATCGATCAATACAACCCGATAATATCTTTTATCGGCGTGAAAATACTTGGGAGTGAGATTTAAAATGTATCATGACGGGAAAAACAGAGTACCTCTTCGTAGAGTTCTTTTTATTTTTTCAATTTGGTCCAACTGAAAAATTCACCGAACAATTTCAAGCTCATAGAATTTAAACATATAATCTGACAAAAAAACACAAAACTTTTTACGCAGGTCATTTATATAACTTAAAGTATATTTTTTCGTCTACAAATTTATTTCCCTTCGAACTGCTAATTGCACGAGTTCTAGTACCGATCTTTTTTGACTCCCTTGCTGTCTCTCCTTAGTAGTTCTGGCCGTCTCCACCTTCATCAAATAACTTTCTTAGTGTCCTCAGTTTCCGTTTGTCCTACGTTCTTCCTTCTTGATGGGTAATCGTCCGTAGCTGATAAGCCCAATAAAAAAGTAAAAAAAAAAAAAAAAAAAACTTAAAAACAAGAGCGAGTAGAGTACACTACCGTGGTAGTCGTTAGAGTGATAAATTTTTGTTGAATTTTTTCTACTAGATAAATATGTTCTAAATAAGTTGTAAATATTACCTCGAAACAAAATAATTTAGTAGTCCTATACGGTTTTATACTGTCAAATGTTTTTTTCTAATATCAAAGTCTACGGTAGGTCTACCCTCTTCCAAGCGTTCAGTGATATATATATAATATGCTCAAAAATTGCTACATCTCTACCCGAATATTCGGTAGAAATCCATACTGATTCAAACCAAAAAAATGTATTTTTTTCCCCCTTTTCCCGAAACTTCTATTGTCTTCCATAAGATACGATAACACACTCTTAATACATTTTCAAAAAGTCCTGAAATTGTGGAGTTTTGGACATGTTGCTTTGTAATTAGGTATTTCTTTTTGTTCCCACTTTTATATACTGGTGTAATAACCGCTGCTTTCTGTATATATTGGGGACAAAAATCTAGTGATATTCTATCAAAAAAACCAAAGGGCGTCGATAATGACTATGTCGCCCATTTAACATGTACGAAATCAACGATCTGTGTTTCAGAAATCACATCGATTGATTGTGCTTCGTTGCGACTGCAAATAGTTGAAATTCGCTTTACACTATCCGGAAAAATTTATTAAAGCTCGGCACAGGTAAATCATCGACATTCACATTTAATTTTCGCAATGTCGCCGGTATTTTAGCGGTACTTTTAACAACGCGCTAATAACTTTTTGTCTTTGATTTGCATTCATCTGATAGTTTTGCGTAATACTGCATTTTAGCTTTTCTAACTCATTGTTACTCTCTTTTTTTAGGTACGGTTTTGAAGCTGTTTAATAAGATCTCAGTTGCCGAAGAGAGTTAATACAGGTTATAAAGTACATTTCTAACCGTTATCAGCTGTATTATTATATCGCTATTTCGTCCCTATCGTGATTGCTCATGGAGACCCGTTGTATGAATCATTCGAATTTTTCACTTATTACACCGGTACTCATATACATATTGATGAAATGTCCCATTCAAGAATTTCTCTCTGAAAGAATCGCTTATTAAAGAAGTATTCCACAGTATGTTTTTAATGCATAGAATAATTTAGTGCATATTCTGCACTCATATAATGGCCAGAAAAATCAAGGTCAGTTCTGTTAATAATATCATTTGGGACGAGAGATGTCTTTGTTAAGCTCGCGAATAATGATCTAAACAAGACTAATATGGTTCTCTCGCTGCCTATAAGTTGGTTCATTAATTATACTCGAAAAACCATTTGAATATAACGGTACTCGCTACAATCTCGTCTATTTAACGGATTAATATTCGTATCACCGGTTAAAATACAATTTTCGGATACGTTACTACTTATTTTAATTCTGTAATGAAATCAACACATTATATAATGAAACCGATAAAAACAAACAAGTGAAATATTACCCGTATTCTGCATATAAATAGATCGATTCAACAACATTTCTAATGCCACCATAGCCGGTTTGCAACCTCATGATTTTCCATCAGTCATTACACTAATCTATTGCTGCATAGCCATTAATCTGACACCGAGCCATCTCTTCACTATACATGTCTCGGCATAATTAAATGATAAGATGTATGTTGTTCGAGGCCCATATATTATGATTATCAAAATCTCCTAATATTCGTGAGGAGGAATTTTAATGTAGTCAAAACTCTATCTAGTTCTAATTACAATATATTTGGTATTTATTAGTATTTTACATAAACTTCTATAACAATTTTAACAGACAGGCTTAACATCAAAAGATAAAAAAAATAAACGATTCATAATTGTAAACGGATTGTTACGATGCATAATATAGTGAATTTAGGTATAGTTTCGCGTTTACTTTACCGATGAAATAATATAAAAATAATCTAAGTGATAATAAGATGTGTAGGTGTAAAGACTTATTCTCAGTAAATATAACTGAAATTTGTGAAATTCCTTATTGGCAAAAGAAAAGGTAGATAATAAATTCTTATATTTACAAATAGGTGCAGATTATTATTTACCTTATTTAAGTTACCAAGCTAATAGTAAATACGTTAATCTAGAGTTACGATTTTAATCAATGTGAACTCGAAAATATTAAGGTAAATTAATTTATATTAAAAATGGCAAGATTAAGAATATTTTCTGGTTTAATACTAATTATTTTGTTAAAAATGTGTATAGAGTAAATCTGTGTATAATAACATTAGTTATATTTTCGTAACATAAAAGTAACGAATAAGAAGCAAGGGGTACTAGATAATATTTATAATGCCGAAAAAATGTAGTATGTTTAATTATGTAAAATTTTAATTTTATATTAACAAAGTTTAATGAAAAAGCAGATATATCGTACGAACTATAATATATAATTAAAAACAGATAAAAAAGAAAGAAATACGCTTATTTACAACACGATAAAAACTGATACATTCATTTGCTATGGTAATTTCAAAAAAAAAAAAAAAAAAAAATGTAATTGGGTTTGTAACACGACTTAAAGGTTTTTATTACGGTCTAGGAATCGATTAGCCGAGGTCTAATCGTCGAGAAAATTTTCTATTTTAAAGAAAAGCTACCGATATTCGTTTCATTGATAAATAAAAACAAATTTAAAATTCATTAGAGTTAGAAATATTATTACGACTTATCATGCTCCCGAAGTAATCACTTCTTCCAAATTTTCAGGAAAAAAGTGAAATTTAATAAAAATACACAGGTCGCGATGATTTATAATCATATTTCTGGCTTACGAATTTTGTTTTTTTTTTTATTTCGGGTTTAATAGTGTATATAAAGAATAATTCGCTTATTTATCACGTTAAATAGAAAAATTGAAATTTCGCGATGAAATAAATTTATTTACATTTACGTGGCTAAATATTACGAAAGTTATTTCAAAAATGAAAAATAAAATTTTATGCAATTGTGTGGCAATCGAACTGCGCGCGCATTATTGTTTCATTTTGCGAAATTCACGAATATACTTTGATTCATCTGGAATTTGGAAATAAATCCTAGCAAGGCTCGGTCGCCAGGTGCTAATAATAGTAGTAATAATAATAATAAGAATGATGATAGGAATCTTGCTTTATATTGCGTGCGAATTAACATATTTTATTGTTTGCGCCTTTGTAATAATCCTTTTTTCCGAAACTCCTTTCCTTCGCCAACTCTTCTGTAGCGTAGTTAGTTAAGTAACGCGGTATTTCGTTCGAGTGTAGTGATATTAATTCGAATCCGCAAAATACAAAAAATTGTCACTGTTGACAAGCTCAAGTATAAATAAATAATTGAAATAGCGAAAAACGTCTTTGCTACCAAACCGTCATTTTTCATTAAAATGTTTGTGCTTATCACGATGAACAAATGCTCAACCACCATCACGAATGAACCCCAACAGCGTATGATAAGATCGGTTAATATTTCAGACAATGATGTTATAGGACTCGAAAAACGCTAAATTTATGACGCATTCGGTTAAGATGTATTGCACTCATGGGGATTTTGTTTCAGCCTCGTGTATGGGTACGAGGTAGCAGGAGATGTTTGTTATAATACGTAATCACGGTTTTTATGGCCTATTCTTAATCCATTAACAGTAGTGTATCCGGTCCGTTTGCTGTCAATCGCTGGCCCCACCGTGGTATTCAATGGGCGATTTTGATTTGCGTAGAAATGTTGTTTATAATATCCATTATTCAGTCCGTTAATTTGCTTATTAGTTCTAATAGAAGATTATCAAATGAAAAGGTACACAGCATGACCCAATGTTTGCCGTTATATATTTAAATAATTTTATAACTTTAAAAGCAGATGGTGACGTAAATATTTCTCTTTATGCTTTTTTCTTACGTGAATAATGTTTTTACAGTTTCTAAATAATTTGTTCGCTGTATTTTTATCGCAGTCTTCCAGTAATTTATTTAATTAAATTTAATTTCTTGTCGCAGATTGCCTTTACAGATTTTAGATGCATAAGAAAGTAATATGATATTTGTTATGAAGATAAAACAAGTTCTCCTCCATATTCCTAGCTGAATCTATTGCGATCTTATAATCAATCCTTTTTATTGCCTCTACTAACAATATATCCAAAGTTCTCTTATCTTCGGATTCAAAAGGCGTTTTACAAGCCATTGCTACTCCCTCTCCTAAACCATCCGCTGATCCTATCGTGCTTCACATACGCTCCTTAATTTCTCATCTATTTCATTCCCGCTCTGTCTGTATTGATCTATTCTGGATTCCTAATCATCGTGGAATTTCTGGCAACCAGTTAGTTGACTCGTTGGCACGTTCAGCTGTTTCAGATGGTCGCTTTATTAGTCATTTTCCAGCTCAAAGTCTTCTTCCTCTTTCCTTTCGTTGCCACCGCAACTGTTGGTCTGATCTCTATCCGTCTTCATTTTCTAATCCTGCTTCCTTTTACTTATCCATACAACCCATTCCTCCTCTTTTTCCGTGGTTTCTTAACTTCCCCAACATGAGGCGGTCAACTATCTCATCTATAATTAGACTTCGGTTTAATCATAGCTTGTTTCCTGCTTCGCTGTTCTGTTTCTCCATTACTCAGTCTCCTCTTTGTCCGTTTGATCCGTCAGAAGCAAACTTCATTTGTGATGCGAATCACATTTGGCTTGAATGTTCTTCCATTTCTTCAGAACGCGCGATACTGTATTCCGGTCTTTCGCGTCTTATCCTACTCATTACAACGCTCACAGCATCCTTTCTTTTCCGTCTCCCTTGGTTATTCCTTTGTTAACTTCATTCTTATGTTCAATTTCTAATATTTTCCCTTTATAATCATTAATGCTGTCACACCTTTGGATTGGGTAACGTCCTTAGCCGACATGCTCAAAAAAAAAAACAACGATGAAGAATAATTTATTTAGAAAATATAAAAAGAATTATTCGAAATCATAAAAAGGAATCTAAAAAGAAATGCCCAGATTCGCATCTGTGCACCCTCCCCTCTAATTGCATTCTATATATATATATATGAAATTACTTGCCAAACTTATTTACAATTTTTTAGTGATCAAAACAAAAAAGATCATTTATTCGTTTACTTAAGATCGAGTATATTTACGTTTTAAAATATGGATATATAAAAATATTTAGGGTTTTCCAAAGAAAAACACCGTATTAATATTAAATGGTCTTAAAATAATCAAGTATTATAAGTAATTGTATTTCGAAGAAACTTTCTTTACTCATAAATATTAAAATTATCATTTTGAATAGTAATTTTCTTAAATAATTATAATTTAATTGATACGATTGTTCTGTAATTTTTTTTTTCGACTTCATTATAGTTGTTTTTATTTTTTGCATTTTTTTCCCCGTATTTCATGTATTCTTAATATGGACATTTTAATTTAAAACTAGACACTACATGACTTTATTTTTTAATTTTATGCCGCGAAGAGTTTCTTCGGTTGTATTTATTTTAATTTATTCGAAGTAAAGGTGTTAAAAAATAAAATAATCCTGTAATTTTCTTAAACTTTGATAACGGCAACTACATTTAGGGAGATAGTTGATATTTATCAAAAAGAATCTTTTAGATTTGATCGCTTATATGAGATACGTTAAAGTTATTACGCAGTTTTCTGATATTTGTATATCGCGTGGTATTGTTTAGTGTGATTCTGAGCTACCGATATTGTCCATTTAAAAATAACTGTCTTGCGCGCATTTGGTCATAAAGGTGTGGAATAGAGTAGATTTGCTAAAATTACTATTTTTTTTTCTTCAAATAAGGGAAAGCGCGACAAAAACTGTTAACCTGCCGGAGGTAGAACTGTAATCACCGATCGAAAATGAAAATTTTACGATACATTTGACATGTTCGCGACTACGTGCCCCGCCGGTGGGTCACATGCCATACATGTTATATACGGCTGTGCGGAAGTTATATGCTTGTGTATGTAGCATGGTTTAGGAGTCAGAAAATTTTAATAAAAGAGTATGGACATAATAGCCAAAAATAAGCTTTTATTTGGAAATAATGGGCATTACAAAAGTAAGCAAACTCTGTTTCAATTGATTGATTATGGGTTATGTTCAACAAAAAATTAAAAAACCTTAACCTTTTATATTACCGTGCACACACTATCAAAGACAAAGGGTAAATTCCAGAATAAACCGTTATTCCGTGTACAACACGTAGGAATTTCCAGAAATTCCACAGTCATTACATAGCAATGCCATAGCAATTCGACAGGAATTCAGCAAGTCCAAAAATATTCCAGGAAGTTTAAAGGAATTCCAAGAAGTAGTGTACGAAATTTGCATCGGCGCTTTACCCCTTGTGTGTTCCTGAATTTCGTAAAATAAGCACTTTTTCCACCTATCAAACCTAATTATTAATTTCTTTTGCTCTTTTGTTAAAAATAAAACTAACCGGTTTTTATTTCAGTATTTTTTAAATGTGTGTAAGTAATGTTTTAGTCTGGCTCTCACCCTTTAACCAGTTTGCTTCGGATTCGCTTTAATTGATCGAAAAGAGGTGACGAATAGAATCTTGAAAATTTAATGATATGTGAATTCATAGAAATAAAAGAAAGAAGCAGAAGTGGTAAAATTGCCGTGGAACAAACCGTATCTTTTTCTTGATTTTCTTGGAATTGACTCTTTAAGGTTTTATTGTAAAACGGTTGTTAACATTTCGGCGGAGAAAGAATTACTAGCAAGCAAGCTAAAGACGTGTGTATTGCAAGTGGAATAATTTTTCGAACAAATTATTCTTATCCATGACCGTAGTATGTGGGAGATGAGGAATGAAGCTGTTTTCTAAGAATATTGTCATAAGTGCAGCGCTTCAATTTGTTCATTTCACCAAATCCTCTACGGTTGAATAAAAGAGATGAAGTGTATTTATTTGTATTGTTCATAGCCCGTACAATCAGCTATTCGATTTTTGTTTTTTTCCCTCTTTCAAATAATATATTTGTCTAATAATTACAATTTAAACTATGAAATTTAAAGCGACAATCCATTTAAGTTTAATGCCACTATAAATTCCATTTACAAACTTTCATTTAAATATATTCATTTCTATAATTTCAATAATCTTAACGCAAATAACGATAAATGATATTAACTTAAAACTACTTAGTATAATAAATTATAATTCTTTCCATTCTTTATTTCTTAAATAGCTAGTTGATTAAATATAAATATTTTAAATTTACTATTTACCAATTCGTCTGTATTGCAGTCTAAAAAGACCCATCCGCAATTACAACGTTACAAAATATGATAAATTGTATCCGGAAAATTACATGTTTCCGCAATACGAAATCTCCTTAACTATATTTTAAAACTACCATGACCAGTAATAAATTGTACATTATAAAAGTTTGGATTAAATTGATTATTATTGAATCTGTCATTTAAACCACTACAATTATTCCAAATAATTTGATACCGTTCCATACAATATTGATTAAGTATAATTTTAAACTGATTTAAATTAACTAGTTTATTTTCATATTATAAATTTGTTATTAATATATTGTACATGATTAAATTCATGCGCTATATCAATGTTGTTTTTAATTAAAAATAAATTTATATGTTTACGTATTTCAAAATCTAAAGGAGTAATCCCCGCTATTACTATTGATGCCGAATAGCTCGTTGTTTTGTATGCTATAATCATTTTAATGGCAATGATTCTTTGAAATGATCTAATTAATGTTGTAAATCTTTTAATTTTTAACATTTCAATATAAATACTACTACCATAGATTACATTCGGTATTATTATGGATTTATAAAGAATTATTCCCTTTTTATAATTTAATCTATCAGACCTGGATTTAGAGGGGAGATAAGGGGGGCTGTAGCCCCGGGCCACGCTTTATAAAGAGGGCCCCAACAGACACCCACTTCCGACATGTAATAAAAAATTTATCTATCATTTGTCATATACATCAACTTTTTTTTTGAAATAAATAAAATTAACTTTACAGGAGCAAGTGCATTTTTTAATAGATTTATTTGTTAATAATTTTGTATCCATTTTTATTTCTTCCTAGAGGAGGAAACTTTGTAATAGTAAAATTTCGACTTTCGTAAAAACGTACCAGAAATTTGTTTTAAGGTATAACGAGTCGGAATTTACGTTTTTAGGAATTGTCTGTATGAACGTGTGTGCGTGTGTACACGCGCAACACACACATACACACTATCCTTTTATGCAAATCCTTGGTTAAAATTTTCTGAAAAATTCATTGTTTAAAATTATATGTATATATATGTATATTTTTTTTAGCATTGAAAATTCTAGCCGTTGCCTATATGATATTTAGTTTTGTTTACATTAATTAATTCGTGAATTCAAAATAATATAATTAAATTAAATTAAAGAAAATTTAGTTGTTCTATAAAACTGATAATTTTGTCACTTCCGGAAAGGGTACCTAATATTTCCGTAGCCCCGGGTCTATCACACACTTAATCCGGGCCTGTAATCTATTATTATTATTATTGTAAGGTTTGTTAAACATATGCAAAAATTTGATTATTTTATATTTAACCTTATTGAAGCGATTATAACATTTTAAGTTTTTTTCAACTATTACTCCCAAATATTTTATACACTTTATATTGATATTATAATTCGGTTTTAAATTTCTAAGAAAATGTTTAATTTTTCTAACAGGAGAACACAATGAATGGTTGTAAAACATGTCATTATTATTCTTACTTTTTTGTTAAGAAAAAAAGAAAAGAACGCCAGCAAAGGATGTTAACATATACAATAGTTCCAGTCACCATCTATAGACCTAATATATCAACAAAATAAAAAAAAACTAGTTTCACTGTTAAAAGTAATCCATTCATGAGCATATCCTGTTCGTAGACAGTTCATTAAAAATATCTTTTCTTTTTAAATTTTTTTGCGAAAACATCACTTATTAAAAATGGTACATGCAACATGAATTGTAAGAAAAAAGGTGGAAGATGTTTTGTAGAAGTTTTTACTCTTTGCTCTTGATGGACGTAAAGAAACACCATTCAACTGTTTAAATAAAAAGTCTTAATAAACTCCCACTTCATGAGTTAATTTCGTGCAAATATTATTTATTTTAAAATTTAAAAATTTTATATTATAAAATAGATCAGTTTGCACAATAGTTTTTATCAAAATTTTACCTGGCGGTTGACAAATTACACGAGAAACTTATTTTAATGGAAAATCTATGGATTTTGGATTCGAACGAAGTAGTTTATACATTATAAATATCATTTTAGTCCTTTTATTTTATTTCACACGTACCTGGGGTCAGGCCCAAATAATACTTGGGGATAGTCCAGCTAAAGAGAAAAGTGTAACTAATTTACGATTCTTGCTGGTGTGATGAGAAATTCTTCGTGTTTAAAAATTCGAGAATGCAAAAGAAAAAAATAATGAACCTCTGAAATAAAATACAAATATTAATTAACACGCTTTGATTCTAAATATGGTATTGTTTTCTCAACTTCAGGCGATATTAAATAACAATGTAATGTTCTTTAACCGGGTTTATGCCCTTGCCGAAAATATAATTTCAGCTATAGTTCATCATCAATTTTATTTTTTAATAAAATTAGTTGCCGCAAAAAGACAATTTTATCTATCACATGTTTTAAAAATTAACGAAGAACTGACTCTTTAAAAATTCCTGCCGACACTTTTGGTTCGTTATTCTTTAAGAGAGGTAATTAACTGAATTTTCTAAAAAGTAGTGCACTTAAAGTAACATTTAATGAAAACGTAAACTGCTTAAAATGATTTCATGTAAAATAATGATAAAAATCCCGATCTCACATGTTAAAACTGTTTTTGTTTTGTTGGGGAGGGGTGTCAGAAGTAGACATTTACTCAAAGCCAATATAATTAGAAACGATTGAAGTTATATGGAGAGAAAAAGTTCGAAATAGTAGTAAAAAACGAAAGAAGCTAACGAAGAAAAAATTGGTAAAGAGAAATGAGAAAGAATAGAAGCGAGAGGCAAAGAAGGTCAGAATAAAGAATCACTGTTAAAACTTATTCGAATGGAGAATTATATCCGACTTTATGTATATATGTGAAAAACAAATATGAAAATGGGAGAATAACTTCTGAAGACCAACAAATAAATTTTTTTTCAATAAAATTCAGATGCTAGATCGATTTTGCTTTTTTCAAATCAGCAGTTTTTCATAATCATTAAAGTTAATTTATTTTCCATTTTTTTCGCATGTAAAAATTTATTATAAAGCGCATGGTTTTGAAAAAATACGTCATAATGGGAAACTATTAGCCGTGATTGACTAATTTTTTCCGAAACTTTTTATTGAAATAACCCGTTAGAGCAATATATAATCAGAATTTCAAGTCTTTGTAAGAGGAAATAATTTTTTAAGCGATATATGAACGAAAAAAAAGCATTGAAAACTAATGGATTTATTTTTTAAGCAAATTAACTCCTAATTTCACGCAGGTGTTTTCTTGATTCAATGATTATTTCACCCCCTTAAATTTGGTATTAACTGAAGAAAGAAAGAAATTAAAAACTCACTAACACTAAACTAGGTCTGCTTGGAAAAAGGACGAGGCCAATACGTAATGAGGTCGAATCGTGTTGCGGCCGCAACGTAACGAGGCCGAATCGTGTCGGGTCCGAATCGTTGAAGCCGAAACGTTGAGGCCTAAACGATAAAGAGCCCTGTGTAGAATCGTAATCATTAAATTTTAAGCCAATTTTGTCTAGGAAATTTTTAGTAATTGAAGGAAATATGAAAAAAAAGTATATTTAGTTATTATGTAAAAACAAATCAAGATACGAAGTTAAACACGATGTCAATACCTTTTGACGTAGAATAAAGTAGAGTTTTTAAAAAAAACAACGAAGAATGGGCTTTAATTAAGAAGAGAAGATCTGCTTAATAAAAAATTGTGTACGAATCGGCGATATTTGTATACATTCTGACGCACGTAAAATTTTATGAAAAATATATATACATATACAATCGGGAAGTTACCGATATGACTTTAACTGGTCATCGTTGAAATTAATATTTTACTTCGTTTTTTCACAACTTGGTTATTAATCATAAGGGATTTATTTACGTTAGAAAAAATTACAGCTTTCTGATTTTGTAGATAAAACATTTTTTTTATTTTTAATTGCGTTTAGCGTGTAATAAGTCGCCATAATTAAAAATTTTATCGGATACATAAAGGTCAGACTGATTTCTTCACAGAGGTATAATCTGTTGAAGCGTGATAGTCGGCAAATCCACGGTAAAAGCTTAATTAGCGGTACGTCGCGACTAAAAAATATCGTAGCTTGTTCAGGAGCAGCGTCGTTCGGCTTAATGTATTGTGAACCTTAACTTCAAATCCCTGACGCTCTGTCAAAGGTATGGGACTTGATTTACTTAACTTTACTTTTACCTTATGACGGTGGTCCAGCGATATCGGTATGCCACAAGATGAAGAAAAGGAAGAATATATGTATACTCTATGATTCTTGAAACAAGGGTGTCATCTGATACTGTGAATTTTTTTTACTTTTTCCTTCGTTTGGTTCTTTCAGTTACTTTTCCTAAGAAAGTATGCTCCCTGCTGCAGTGAATAGTTCTGGCTTAATACATTACTAAGGTTAAATTTACTCGAAAAATTCTAAGATTTTTCATTAACTTTCCTGAATATCATTCCAGAAATCGAAATTGGACATTTTCAATTAGAGCAAATCCAAAAAAAAGAAAAATAATAAAATATACAAAACTTTTTATACAAACACTGTGTACGCGTGTGACTGTAGACAGAGTTTTTTGACGTGTTTGTGCATAAAAAATAATTATGCTATTTACTTTCGGTTCTCGCTAATCGATGAGTAATCGTAACTCCTGGATTTTAGGCAAATTTAGTTGTGTTTTTTTGAAAATCTAAAAAAATGTAAGAAAAAAATAAACACATCTTGAAAATAGACTCGCGAAAATTAAGCAACTAACAATGTTTTTCTACATCTTTTGGGCGAGATTGTGTTACATCGTTTTATAAAACAAAGATTACAACTACAAGCGATGAATTTTATTTCTCGGAAGAGCTATACTTCAAATGCTGAAACTGCAGTAATTAACGGTACTACTTTTGTGCACTGCATCGTAAAAGTTATTTCCTAAAGCCTACGAGACTAGTGCCATTTGGCGAATGTACATTACATTTTTCGATTATGTGACCGCTTCCTTAAGAAGGAAAACATCTTTTTGCTAATGTATATAAATCTCACCTGTAACAATTTCCACGATAGTGTGCTTTCTGTAGCCACATAAAAGGGCCTTTATTTGAAAAAGAGAAGTTTCAAAAAATAATCGAATTTAGCAGTTTATATGTAAGTTTTTTTACAATTTTTTAAGGGCACTGTACATGTATATGGGACGAAAAATTTGAAAAATTTTTACAGCGCTAAATTTAGAATAGAAAAGTGAAGTTTGAACCGGTTAATAGAGGTTTCAATATAAACCGAAATCGTTACTGACAGCTGCCGTGCGTCTAATTTCGGTATGCTTCCGTTTTATCTCTTGCATTACTGCTTTCTCGGGGGGGGGGGGGGGGGGGAGGCGGCGCAAGAATTACCTTTTATTATTTGTGAAATCTTTCATTTTGTACCATGTAATATGTGTTAATAGTGAAAAAAAAAAAAAAACAAAATAAGAAATAGCTGTAAACGTACAAAGGGGTAGAACGGTGGAACACGTTTATCGAAATTTGCGATATACAAACGTAGTTTTTGAACGCGCGCTTCATTTTTCAAAATATCTAGCGCTTAGTCGTTTCGATAAAAAGACTGGAACTTCTTAAAAAAAAAAAAAACAGTCGATTTCTAGAAGAAAAATTAATGTCACAAAATTCGGTCATTTTTGTATCATTATTAAAAAAAGTTGACTAGAATTTGAATGACTCTGATGGAGCGAAATTTTAAGTTTTATAAACATACATGCTAATATTTTGAACTGATAAACTGAAATTATCCTGTAATCCGGCTAATTGTATTCAAAAACACTTATAAAGTCACGGATTAGGCCCGTTGGCCAAATGTGTTTTTTTTCAACTGGCCATTACGGCGAGTTCGCTAGGCGAGAAAATTCGTAATGAAATCAGTGAACTATTCTTTATTTTCCGCAATTGCTGAGTAGTAATATGTTTCTTAGTTTTTAAATATGCATACATATAATCAGTGGAAGATCTAATGAGGGCTGCAGAAGGGCGAAAAATTTGAAAATTTGAAATACCAAGAATCGTCTACGCGCAGTCATGCGTAAGACACAAGAAGAAGAAGAAAATGAGATACATGTAATGCAATTTACCTTTTAGTTTTTGCGTATTCTCAGATTTTATTTTTAAATGCTAAAAAGTATCGTGTTTTAATGCATAATTTCTAACAACTTCAGTTAATTTCTTCACTTTCCGATGTAATATATTAGTTAAAACTAATAAATAACGATATAAATTTATGAAAATAAAATGGGAGCGTGAGTTGGAATAAATTTGAATAATATGAAACGCAACTGAATATTTGAAAAATTTCGTACCTACTGAAAAACATCGTGAAATATGTGCGAGATGTGAAAAAACTCGTCCATGGAGAACAATCAGAAAGAGGAACTGTTTTTCCTCGCTTGCCTCTGTCGACTTCATATCTCTGTGCAATGGGCAGCGTTGTATTTAAATAAATGTGTGGTAATCGATTTTTCAGAAACACATTGTGAGCATTTCACATTTCTCATTCCTCGTCGCACTTTATGCAACAGAAAAATTTACGAATTCCCGGATATTTAGCGTGTGAAAAGCTACGTGAACAAGCGAAAGACGGCAAATGTGAAGTTGGTTTCCAAACACAATTTCGTGACTAATTTCTTTAATTTATTTACAAGCGGAAAATATTAAAAGATGCTGAAAAAATGTCGACCTGTCATACTTCTGCAGATATCGTCGGTTGTTTTCAAAAGATTCGTCGAGCACCACACGTTCCGAGTTAATTTATTTCACTACTTGTTTCCGGTAAACAAAAGCCACTTTGTAACGGAACGGACCAGAATCGTACCCATCAAAATATAGCGTCATTTCTATTACATCATCGCGGCGCCTACTTTATAGAAAGACCGTGCGAGTAAGTCATTTCCACAAAAACTGTTTAATCTAAAGTATGGTTCTAGAGAGTAAATTTGTGTTCTAAAGAGCTGTCGTCGATGCAAAAATATGTGGCTATTTTAATTTATAATTTCAATCTGCTGGCAGAGTTACGAAGTAAAATCTACCGGGAAATATTAATTGTTCGCCCGACAATTATACCGTTGTACACTACAAAAAAAAGGTCGAGCTGGGGGATGTGTGATTTAAATCTCGCGCGGCCAAGATAGTATTCGGCGATGGCGATATTGTCCTATCTATACCTTTGCCTTTCCTACACACAGCTGCTTGATTTTTTAAATATTGGGCTGGTCATGTCTTTTAAACGGACCGAAATCGATTTGAGGGAAAAATTGCGTCGGCCTAAAAAAAAAAAAAAAAAAGACAAAATCAAACTGTTGACTATCGTAAAATTATTTCATCCGAAGGTTGTGATTTATTGTTACCGACAAAGTCTCTAACTTGGTCGCTGTTAACAGTAAACATCGGATGTTTCTTAATCTTTTTAATCTTTTTTTTTTTTTTTTTTTTCTATTTTATTTCAGTATCATAAAATAGAAAATCGGTTAGGATAAAATATAAAAAAAAGTGGAAGATAGATAATTTGAATTCAGCTAGATTTGGGCTACGTGTTCGAAAGAGATGAAATAAAAAGAGAAAGTGTATCAAACGAGAGTTTAAGGCCAGTAACACCGCAGAGAGAAATGAGACATTCTACGGTCCTATTTGGACTGCCCGGCATTTTCGGGTACCTTTTCAGCAGCAGAGTAATAAGGCAAAAAAGGCCGACAGTCGAAATCGGCTACAATTTAAAAGTTAATAAAAAAAAAAAAAGGTTCAGCGGAAGGGACTAGAAGATAGACTGTTTAACAGAGAGACCTTTGCCGAAAAAGGTAAGAATAGAAAAAGGTTATTTACCCCCGTTAAGGGACAGGTTAGCAAGTGTGCTGAAAATCGTTCCGATGCTGCGTTGAGAGGGTCAATAAAATAATAAAAGTATAGAAATTTCTAAACTACATATTTCATAAAAGGCCCTCGTTAAGAGGAAATTTTTTATTAATAAATAAAACTGAAACAAAATAAATTTCTTATCGCTGCTACTCGATCCAAGTTCAATGTTGAGCACTTTTAAGCTTTTGTTTTTTCCGATTCTTTCGTTTATATAATTTCAATGTCTTATTCTCTTCCTTTGAGTCTTTACTATCATCGCTTTTGACTTTGTTTTTTTTTTTTTTTCTTTCCATCCAACACTTGCCTGTTGTACGTGTATTTAACTCATTTGTATTCTCTTCTTGTTTTATTTCCAACTTTGCCCAATTTGCAATCATTTTTGTGATTTTTACTCTTTTTTCGTCATTGCATACAATGTATTGTGTTTGATCGTATTCCCTACGACACTTTTGTTTATTATCGTTACACGTCCCCTATGATTTTTTCTTTATTGTTCACTACGAAGTTTCGTTTTTCCCGCTATTTCTAGATTTTGTAAAACAATTTAAAATTATTTACTATATTTAATTGTTCATAAACTTTCTCGCCAAGCCGAGTATCGTTAAGTTTTTCTTTGTTAGCAATTTGATATAAAAACATCGATTCGTAAAAAAATTAAAATGTCATTTAAAAATTTAAGAAAAACGCGATAAAGAGTGAAAAATAAAATTACTCGATAAGAAGATGTTGTACAGTAAAATACACCCGTTAAGGGGAATATTATGATTATTCTTGAACAACATACACCGTAATTAGAGTCTGCACTGAATTAAAATTA
The DNA here is from genome assembly GCA_039619475.1 of Icerya purchasi. NCBI lineage: Eukaryota > Metazoa > Arthropoda > Insecta > Hemiptera > Monophlebidae > Icerya > Icerya purchasi. The sequence goes on along the minus strand of CM077116.1, from coordinate 2,486,049 downwards.
CAATTACATAACAGTAATAAACGAATAAAGGCAACTACACATTTTTTATCAGGCGAGTATTGAAAACATTGGAAATCTGTAAATTCAATTTTTCCAGTTGTAATTTGAATTCGGCGTCAACCCTAAGAAGGATTAATTTTGTTCACAGACGAATTTAATAAAAACACGTTAAAAAGTTAGAAAATAAGTTCATTTAATAGGTCCCCATGTGGTCTAGTGGTTAGGATCCCTGGTTTTCACCCAGGAGGCGCCCGTGTTCGAATCCCGACATAAGAACCACAATTTGTGTCGAATGGTCAGATGGCCAAAGCTAAGTACAGAGAAAGGAGAAAAGAAAAAGTTTATTTGAAGTAATAATAACTCTCTATTTAAGCTTATTTTTTAGCGCATCCATATTTTTTCTATATTCTAATGTCGAAAAGGCGTTGAGTAAAAAACAAAATCAATTAATTATTAAACACGGGTTGTAGACTTTTTTTTTAAAATTTTTTATAGCTGATTTTCCCCTGCTTTTTTTTTAATTCATTTTTTTTTTTTTTTTTCTAATTTACGCATTTTTGCTACACTACAAAGAATATCGATCAGCGTTTGTTATATTAATCAAAAATTTTTCAAAGTAACCCCCCTTTCTTTGCGTTATTTGGTGACTGGCTCTGTAAATAATAACCCGTATTTATCGTTACTCATATGGGACCATCGTTAAAAATTTAATCGTGAATAAACAAAAAAACGAACGGACGAAATATGTGAGAAACGTATAATAATGAACTTTTTTTTTTTTTTTGAATACGGTAAACAATTTAAAATTACATAAAATTTTAAATTGTTTACAATTTTAAGTTGCTCGCTAAGTTAAAATAAGTCCTTTTTGTTGTAACAATCCCATATGAAATAATTCGGAATTATTTAATATTAGCGCGTGTGAAGTATTATGCGCCAAAAACCCAATTTAATCGGTTTGCGGAAAAGCACACAATAACGAAAGAAAAAAAGAAAAAAAACATCTAAAATCCCTAATAATCGAGTGGGTTTAAGTGCTTCCTTATATCTATTCAGTTTACGCACTAAGTTCTAATTGTACGACTGCTTTATACCGTAATTATCGAATTTCATTAGTAGCTTCCACCCGCTTCCGAGAGGCAAAAATGTTTTATGATTTTTATGTAATTCAAAAATGTCAAAGGATTTTCTTATAACCCCCAACCGTTAATAACACATCAAAAATCTGCAACGGAATTCGAGAAGTTGCTACAGTTCTGGAAAAGTAATGAAAAATTATTCTCACATCTTCTCCACAAGAGCGAGGATTTTTTCCTATTTTTCACTGAGAAGATTACACGCACGTTTCTCCGTATCAGCGAGCTTTGTTGTTCCATTTGTAATTTCCTCGCCAAAAGTGCAAGTTAACATTTTGTTAAACGGGTAGTAAGAAAGTCTACCGAAATTACCATCGCGTTACCAATCTTTAAACGCTAAATAGGTAAGATCACAGTTTTTGTTTCAATCGACTAGTTTTATGTTTCAGACCAATATTGCTTATTAGCGAAGCACAAAAACTACAACCCGGAGCATAGGTTGTAGCGACATTAAAATAGAACGAATAAATCAAAAATTTTTTTTATCTTAACGTTTACGGGTATCGACAGTTGCGAAGTAAGTTGAATTAGTGTGATTAGGGTGTCAGAAACTGAGTGGCCTGGTAGAAATTAGGAGGAGCGGGTTGTGCCGAAGAATACTGCAGCAAAATGTTTCCAAAGTTTGTCTGCATTTGCATTAGTATGTAGCAAGAACACATACGAATAATAAATGTTTAACAAAGACCACTTTTAAAAATAATTAAAATCACCGAAATTTATTTCAGTAATGAAACATAGAAATTATAAAAATTACACAAAGTCAGTAGGATTAAAACTTTCGATCAAGCCCATATATATGTATATAATGCAGATGTTTAAAATGAATTTAATATAATATAAAATCGTATATTATAATTGAAGTATTTCGTAGCTTATACCCAACCTTGTTTTAAGCATTAAATAGTTGCCAATTTAGCGCTACGTAATGTTTTTTTTTTTTTTTTTTTTTTTTTTGTAAACCTGATGTGGATATCTTATAATAAATAATTTCCTTTTGGAATGTGATTTACACTGAAATGTTCCTCCGTTATTTTGCCGGCCGTAGTCTGTGTTACTCGCACTTTTCAGAAATCATTCGCAACTGCCCTATTTACAAAAAAGGATGAATTTCCCACAGCACGGGTTGTTACTTTCGTTTTCGGTTGATCATCTGCAGACCAAAATTTTCATCCACACGGATCGTATTACAAAGCTTAGAAAAATGTTTCAAAATAAATGAAGTATTTTTAATTGTCTTTTACCTTTTTTTGTTCTGAAGTTCCTTCTAATTGTATTTTCGTTGGGAATTGTGGTCAAACTAGATTTCTGGAATTGCTGTAAATCTAACATGATTTAGTCCGAAGGATGCAATGTTGCCAAATATGTTTTAGAAAATTTGTGTTTTACATCTCTTTTCTCTTTTTCTTCTTCATCATCTGAAGAATTGTCAGTCTCTATGCAGACACATAAATACTTCCATATGCGTATCGATGCGCACACGCTGTGCATTCGAAAAATACAAGCATAGCTGTAATAAGGCGTTCTATATATTCTATTTCTACGCACACAACGCACATACAAAAATACACATATATATATATATATATATATATATATATATATATATATATATGTAGATATGATTTACTAGAGGTACATATGTTCATGAGTAGATGTATGCATGCTTCGACACACATACTGTTACCCCTCTGCAAAACATCCCTACGCAAACAGCAACATCATCAACAATAACAATAAAGATAACGGTTCTTGGACTGCTCGAATCTTCATCCGACAATGCCCGACCCTGGAAAAGATGCCAGAGAAGATTTCTACGAAGAACATATTAAAGGAGAACGCATATCAGGACCCGCCTTTTAGACGCTACCCGATTCTGTTTTACGACCACCACTAATGCCATCTCGACACTGTGCCAATAGGTACATAATTTTATACCTGCTCACATTTTTTCAGGGTCGCATTCTCCTCCGAAACTAGCCCGTAACATCTGTATCTATATGCATTACAGATCGTTTTTAAATACGTAAATGGCTTTTTAAAATGCGTATCTTAAATCACACACAACTCTAAAGGCATTTTCTTTTTAATTATTTTCAACGTTTTTCGTTAATCTATTTTTCATTTACTTCCAATCAAATATTGATTAATCAATAAACAATCTCGAAGTAACAATGCGCCGGCTATGAGTAATCAGTCTGAAATGGGATGAACTGAAAGATCTTTTTACGCATATTTAATAAAATGATATGAATTTGCGCAGTGATCATCGGACGTTGTTTGAACCGTCTGCCAATAATTATTTCTTTTTTCTCTCGTTTTTGTCGACGGTACATTTTACTATACCAAAAAAACTGCGCCGTTTTGTCTGAATATCATAAATAAACCGTTTAGAAGGCGCTTTTTCGTGGGAATTTTTTCAAAATTGCTTTTAACGCGGCCTTTGTCGAAATCTAGTTGTATTTCATTCGAGAAGAGTTACACTCCGCCCGCGTGCAATAAAAGTTGAAATTAATATCGACAAGTTGAAGAATTAATAAAAACTAAGAACAAATTTAAAGTACAGATGGAAAGTGGAAACCTTAGCTTTTTCAGAAAATTATATTTTTTCAACGATTTTCTGATCTGTTATCAGCTCTGCTTCAATCTTATAAAGGAGGAAAAGCTAATGATATCCGTTGTCACTGATTATTATCAAATTTCCCGTAAATGACGAGCGTCATCAACGTACTGAAATTAGTTAGGCGATAATTTCAATAAATTCATCTTAAAATTGATTAAAATTCTTTGATACACAAACGGAACGAAAATTTTAAAATTTAATGATATCTGTAAGTATTTAAAGTTCTCTCCCGCGATAGCTTTTTTGAGACATTTTCCCTTTTTTTTTTAAGAACATAAACCTAATTTAAATGTAACAGAACCAATTCTTAGATAATAAATAGTCGAATGTCGGATTAATAATTAGGAGGTCAAAAAAAAATTGAGTAAAATTTAAACCGTGCATAATAATATTGAAAGGTGAAAGAAAAAACGGTTCTTTCCAAATAATGGTAATCGTGTCGTTCGTATAACGTAAGTTTATAGTATAATCAAAGTTGAACAATCGAGCTTTGTACCATTTTATAAGTTAAATGGTTTAGAGACGGATGCGCACGATAAAATTAATGCAAGAGATAAATATTAAAATCGTCATTTTTTTTTTTGTAATATACTATATCTTTTCATTTTTTTTTTTAGAATGTAAATTTTAGTTTCAAAAAAGTCTGCATCCAACCGTTTTATTTCTTTTGCACTGTAACGGTTCCCGATCACTCTTTTCTAAATTTAAAATATTTTTGATCTATTTGCGAAAATGGTTACACTCTGTCGTCAAATTTTGCCTTTCAATCGCACACATTCGCAACGGATACATACGAAATGGGATTTTCCAGTTTTTCATTTGACTATTGTACGAATTACACAATTTGTAAATCCGAACGAGACATTCTACTTCTCATAGAGTCTATACCGAGGAATAATATCGTTCTTTCTATATAAACTTGGGTGGTTAAGTGTAACAGTAATTTTTCACTTCTAGTGCCAAGAGGTTAAGATTAAGAAAAACTTTTCAAGGAATTTTACTGATTTCCATGCAATCTTCTTTTTCTTTAATAAAAAAAAAAAAACAAAAACAAAAAAAACGCGTTTACGAAATACCCGTTTCAGCTATCCAATAACATTTATTCAATACTAATAGTATCGTTTATCCGAAATGATTGCAACATAATTAAGAATCTGGTCTAATCTAGTCTATCACCTCACCACTTTGTTCTGACTCCATTTTTTTGTTGCGACATAAGCCGTTTTCTTTTATATCCAACCGCGCCCCGTTCGGAAAAATCTATAGAGGCGGCAATGAGTGGATTCGGTACTGATACTAAAAGCCAAGTTTCCATCCTGCTTTCTTCGAACACACTCTGCAGTCCATTACAGTTCAAGAGCTATTAGCCAGAATTTATTTTTCAGTCATTTATGTTAATACTGACTTAGCCAACGCGCAATGCATTTAAATCTGTGGTGTTATTTTTACATATCTTTGATTTTACACTCGGAGTAATAGTATTATTACCTTTTCTGGCGGTCCTTTGCTATCTCTGTTCCACATCAATTGAAGTGATCTTCCTGGTTAACTTTTAAAGAATGTCATTTATATAAGATTAAATCTAATGAAATTATACAAATACGCTTAAAACAGGAAGATACAAAGAATATATTAAACTACAATTCGTGAAACATTGAAAATCACCAATAGTCCGGTACTTTAGCAATTATACTTTGTTGATTATAGTTTTTTTTTTTCAGGTACATTAACGTACATTTACCGTTATCTTTCACGTTTTTCCCTTTTCTGCTGATTTCGTTACTAAAGTTATAAAGTCTTTTTTTGTTTTATAAATCTGTATAGGAGGAGTCTGGTGTGACCGATTTATGTTGCGAACGCGATTTGAAATACTTCATCGATCTGTTCACCTGCCACGAATCAACTTTGCAGCTATATATACAACATGTAAATACTAGCGCAGGTCTGATCAACACGCGGCCCGCAGGCTGCATGTGGCCCGCCACGTTAAATTGTACGGCTGGCCAGGCGATTTTATATTTCTGTCGAATCTTCTGTTTCTCCAGTTGTATGTACGTGTATAGAAAAAATATGAAATGGAAATTTGCATGTATCATTGTTATAACACGCAAGTGCGACTATGAACTACAGATCCATATCTGCGGAATAACGTTTGCTTCATTATGACAACAAACATCTACCATTGTCAAAGAAAGTTATTGCCACGTTAAGTGCGAAGGAAATAAAACCATTTTCGCACTGTGAACTGGTGAAGGACTGTGTTTGGAAACAGTTGTAAAAGATGTTTTGCCCGATGAAAGGAAATTATTTCAAAGCATCATTCATTTCAAATTATATTAGTAATTTAGCGAGATAAAATTAACTAGTTCAAAGTCGATGAAAGTGCAGATATCTCAGACACATACTTGTGATATCTGTTCGCGGTATGAATGATTTATTCCGAGTGACAGAAGAAATGTTAAATCTTTTAAATTTAAAAGACACAACCAAAGGAGAAGATGTTTTCCAGGCGATTGAAGAATGCTCAGTTGAAAATAACACTTAAATTTTGAGGCTCTTTACGGGTTAACAAGAACAGATTGAGCAACTGCTTTGGTAGGTAAAAATAAGAAAGCTATAAAATTACATATAGATAAGCCAGATCACAGAAGTAAAATCAGTGATATTTTTATTATTCAACACATCAACAAAATTGATGTGCTCTAGCTTCACGAATCACGTTATGAATAGTAAATTACATTTGTTCACATGCTATTCAGCATTATTTAGAGAATTCCTTAGCGAATTATTTTTAGAGTTTGGTGATATCGTATATTTTACCAATGCTAGATGTCTAAGTTTTGAAAAATGTTTACAAAGATTTGAGGAAATAGTTATATGTTTTTGAACACTGTAAACAAGAATCTGTGCCTGAATTTTAAGTGATGACGATTGGTTGTTAGACCCCTATGTTTTCTAGTGGATATAACGGGAAAACTTAATATATTTTCATGTCCATTTCGTGTCAACATGAACAGTGTTGTTCCTGAAAATCTGCAAATACAACAGTGAAATGAAACAAATTTTTGCGTCCACATCAAAAGTTAATTTTTACAACACTTATACTGCATCCGAGAGATATTTTAACTTGAGATATTTTGCACAACGAGTTGTAGGTGCTTTTGGATTATGTTTGTGAAACGTTTTCTTCGAAAATTAAATTTACAGGAAGTTCTTCACGTATTTTATTAACCGATGCCAATTTAGAAAGCCAATGAAAATGTGCAACGTCGAACATATAAATACAGGTATGTAGAAAAATTAAGTAATAGAAAAGATAAGTATCTCATTAATTAAGACTCGAGAATTAATTATATCGAATCGATCGTGTGACAATAAAGTTTTATTCATTTTGTATTTGTATTACATATTTTAAAGGTATGTTTACCCTAAAATGTTATGCGTCATCGAATTTGTGAAATCATTTCGGTCGGCCAGGCCTCTACTAATGTATTGTGCAAAATATCTCTTTTTTGCAGAAAAACGTTCTAAAATAGTTTGATGCTTTTATTTACTTTCGATATTACCTATTAATCATTAAGCTTTTGTCACGTGCCTATTATTTAAACTTTACTTCAATTATTTTTCTGCTGTGCCCGCAATTGCGTAAACATGTTGGTACTTTTAAACAAATTAACCCGATGAATTGGTGAAAAGTTCATAATTCCATTACTACTACTTGAATTCTGCTGTTGCTTTATTAGTGAAATTTTTTCTGCTTTTTTTTTCTTTCTTTTTTTGGCACGTCAACTATGGACATTAATCCGGTGCAAGTGAAATTTTCGTAAGCTTTTCAAACCTCAGGCCCTTCTGAAACAAAACACCATTGCTATTTTCTATTTTTATGTGCCGTAAACTTCCTTTCTCTCTTACATGGTCCTTTAATCAGTATTTCACATTTAAATCAAGGGAAGCCAATAAAAATCGTTTACTACCTGAATAACCTTTATTAAATCCTCCATTAGAGTTTTAAACAATACTGTAGTTTTTCCCCTTATTAATTTGATCGCCTGTTAATTTCTTTTATTCATCACTAATTTTTTTTTTTTTTTTTTTTTGACCATCGTTAGAAATCAAACCCAAAACCACTAGGTTAGCAATCGATTGCTGAAAAATACTCTACGTAATTTTCGATGTGATACGAATGACTAATTTCAGAACTTTATCATTTCACGTACATTTGGACTGAAAAACTTAAAAGATTGAATTCCATCGGTATGATAGGAATGTTATAAGTGAAAACTAATAAAGAATTTTTCGTATTTTAATTGGAATTTCGTTATTTTCTCTTTTATCAGAATTTTACTAGGTAGGAATTTTTCTTTACATTCTGTACTAATGTCACCGACCAGTGACTGAAAAATTTTCTTTTACCAGAAAACGAAAGAGGAATTTTTATCTGATCTTTAATATATATAAATATATATGTAATATATATATATATGTATAAAATATATATACTAGTTTTTACAACCGTAAATATTTGCAAACGAAAAGGATTTAACATTCAGGATTTTTCATTTGTGAAGTGTAAAATTCTGATCATTTATGCATTTTTGGTACAATAAAATTTATGTATAATGAAATTTGATCTTTCCAAACACCAAATAAATACGCAATATGGCTTCGGAAAAAAATTTAGGAACTAGGAGTGCACTAATAGTTTTAATAAATGATCCGTGAAATAAATTACAACAAAAACGGACTGTACTCTATTTATCGATCTGAAATCGCTTGGTTTTAAAATACCTATAACTAGTTAGGCTAAAGATCCCTAATAAAAAATTGGCAGCTCTGTTAGCAGGAAGATTCTACGGATCTGTAAACATGGGAAGAGGATCACATACAGACAGTTTCCTTAGCTTATGTCTATAAGCGTTAAACACAACAATACTGAAAAGGTTCATGGACGGACCTTTCACATTATTCATTACGCACATGATATAATATCCTCTTTAGAAGCCTTGTTAAAAATAGCAACTGTCAGTTCAAGAACGGCATAACTTAAATTAAACTTTAAAAGTAGGTTTAAGAAATAGTAGTTGCAGAAAAAAGGATCCCAGTTAAATTTTTACTAAATTATTTTGCAAGTTTATATAGCAACTGAAGAACCAAACGGTTTCGTCCAATTAAAAATAGTTACACTTTAATTAGATAGCCTCGTGACTTGCGAATAGCCCGGAAGAAATTCACAACTCTGCTCCCAATAATTATAAGTTTCAATAAACACCATGAACTAGAAATATATGGCAACATAAAATCGGCGTCGTATTGAATGGACTTCCGGTGATTTTTTTTTGCCTACATAATGAGTCGAATTCGGAAAAACTTTTACGATTTAATAGTTATTAAGTAGCTTGTACGGACGAATCAGTTGATTTGTCATAAAACAGATTTCCAACCGCAACTTAACCAGATTGTTTCGCTTAACATTTGCCAGGTCCTCCAGTCACAGTGCATATGTTCCGTTTATTAAACTGTCTAGGATATTGTAAAAAAATTTCCGGAAAAAAAAAAACAACAAAAATACACTAATTTCATAATAGCAATTGATCCGTAGGTGAACTTTAAAAAAATAACAAACAAAATGTCTTATGATCACACGAATATTTAAACTCCAGTTATCTGTGACCTTTATAAAAACGGGTCACCGCGCTTTGTTGTAGGAAACGTCAGGATAGTTAATATCGTAAGAACCGGAATTTAGTCTGAAGCGAAATTAGGGAGAGTATTTGTCCCGGTTCTAAGGGACCAAGTCTTTAATGGAACGAAAAATTTCAAGAACTTAGTTGTCATAAGTGGTAGAAAAATTACACCGATATGCAACAAGTTTTTTTTATGGCCTTCACGGTTTAAAGAAATCATTAACCTTGAAATAGATGGTAACGCCAGGCTGAGAATTGGACATAACAGGTCCCATCTTGCCAGGATCAGCGTTATAAGAGAAAGTTGCTGCAGTAACTAGGCCACGATAGACCACACAGTGCGCGCCAGTGTCAGAAACGAACACTCCAGAAGGAGGTATTTCAAGAGTAGCACACCCTCCCAGGTTTGTAAATTAGAAATAGTGGCAAATCAAGCATTTCATCTACCCTGCTTAATATACAAATTTATAAGAGTCAACAATGTAAAAGCATAGAAATAAGAAATAAATTGGATACGGTACAATAAATCGATGGCCTTCGGCATTTTTGTCTGACGTATTCCTTACACTACCTTTCAATGATGCGAAGGAAAGGTTTTTTACGTTTAATTTTTAGTTTTATTTTACAAAAAAATGCTGTTGCGTAAAAATATTTTGATTTTACGTGTGTGGGTTTTTTATTTTATTTTCTTTCTTCCTATGATTATTCATTTGGTGTCCATAATCCTAGTGCAGCAGTTGAAGAATATTATCAGCTGCTAAATGTCGGAAATTGCTTGCATTCATTTTCTGGGCATTTGCTTTTTTGCTTTACATTTTTTTACCCTTCAATAAGTGTTTATTTAAAAAAAAAAAACGATCTTCTTCTTCTTTAAGGTGCCATATCTTCATCGGACTTCAGGCTGTTGATATGAAGATAATTTTTTCCCATAACGATACAAATTAAAAAAATTATGTTTCGATTAAAATATCTTAAATACTAAACTTGTGTTCGTAAGCTAACGTATGCAAGAGAAATGTTTTAAATTTAATGCTCTTTTAAATGAGATATTAACAGAAATTAATTCCTTCAAATTGATGTTTCAATATCAGCGATAATATTTAAAATTTTTCTCGTTTTTTAGAATAAAATACATTTTTTTTACAATTACAACTATCTACTTCAAGCTCTAAGTTGATTACAGGAAGGATACCGTAATTTGCGGGCTGTAATTTGAATGAAAATTTATAATAAGCTGCTCTGTACATTTATAACGAACGGGGATAGTAAGGGCGAACGCGATTTATCACTTATATAAATAAGGAGTTAATAAGAAATATTTTGTAAACGCGGAAATTAAAATAGTTTTGACGTGTCTAGGTAATTTACCAAAAACATTAAAACAAAATGCGGTCTTTGCGACATAATGATAATTTATCGAAAAGGAAATAATTCACATTTAAAGGAAATGGAACGAAATTGCAGATCCCAACAACTCTGAACATTAGATTTTTTTAAAAATACCAGCTGTTAAACAAAAATATTCATAAACAGATATCTCGAATTAATAATCTTTTTTCTGATTTTATTTATATTTTCTGAAACAATTGTCCTTTTTGCTTAAGAAGTGTCGAAATAAATATAATTTTTTAGCTGCGTAATTTCTAAAAAGGTAGAGAAAAGTTATCAGAGTACATTTATCGAATCACTGAAAAAGCGATAAAAAGAAAAAAATTCAATTATAATTTTTGGTTTCTTAATAATAAAAAAAACAAAAAAACAACTTAGCTAAATGATATAAGCCAGAGAAATGTTATAAGACCTAACCGTACTGATTTCTGTTTCAATGATAACTAACATTGATAATAATTTGTTATTCACGTTCATCACTGTCTTTATTTCAAAAAGTTGATCGTTAAATTAAAAATATGTCCCCATTAAAAAAAAGTAAAAACAACACTCTGTAGACTTTTTTCAAATTCTCTGAGTTGCAGATTGATATTAATATTTTTCAAAATTCGAACACTTCAATTAAACATTTTTTGAACATTTCGTATTTTTTTTGTGTTTCAGCTTAAAATGCTTGTTTCAAAAGTTGGGCTGTTAAACTTTAAAATTTTTTAATATTTCATAATTGTTGTAGATTATAATGATAAAAATGCGTCGATTAAAAAAAATAAATCAACTTTCCCGCTATCATAGAACCAGCCGTAGAGCAGAAATAATGGACAACAAATCGTATAACACTTTGAAGAAGTACATTCAGAATAGCGGACTGTTGGGTTGTCTTGCCTGTTCCCACCGTGATAATCTTAGCAGTTAAAGACAATAATTCAATATATCAAAAAAAAAAAAAAAAAATACATTTCGAAAATAGTAAAACGTTTTTCCGTTTTTGTCAAAGAACTAGTATGGGGGTTTTCTTACGTCACGGATAATACGAAAATCCTGTAATTTTTTTGAATTATTTAGAAATTATGTTACCGTTTTTGTGTTATGGAAGTTGGCGAAAGCAACTAATAAAAATTCGAGTTTTATAGCATGAATGCAGTTAGAAATTATTATGTAAACCGTAAATGGAAAATTACCGTAGTTAATTAAAACCATATCTTCTGTAAGTATTATTAAAAAATTGCCCTCTGGCATTTGTTTGACGAAGTCTAAAAGACCCAATTATATACGGATATATATTACAGGACTGGTCTCGTTGGCCACTTCGTGGCTCGTTCCTTCGGACTTTAAATTATTTTATTTTGTAAATTTTCATAAAGACTGCAGCGTTCACATCTAAAAAATTAATAATGTTTTTCTTAAAACTTGATTTCCACGTTTTTCAAAATTTGGGCCCTTTAATTTGAAAATCTTGAGGGTTTTGATTATCTTCTTATGATCTCACGAAGAAAATGCGTCCGATTTAAATAAAAAAAATACCTCTCTAGCTACTATGGAAGAACGGGTTTTACGATTTTTTTTTTTGCATCCTTATAAGATAGATATATATATTAATGGTTATGTTATTCTTACGTCTAGGACAATATGAGAATCATGTAACGAGAAATTTGTAATATTTTTTCTTTGCGTCTATATTTTATTTCGCGGAGAATGGCATAGTCAATTGAAACTAACTGCACTATAAAAATTAGGGAAGATTAGAATTTGGGAGTCAGGAGTTTCTTTTCATGGTAAGACGCGAAAGAAGACCGATTTTTTTATATAAATATATACATACACGCATAAAAGTTCCTCATTTAATAATGTAACATATGCGCACATATTTGCTGCCTCTGGAATATCTACTTAACAAACAATCTTGCATACACAAAAAATTCTCGGTCAGACACAATTTCTGCTGTTGTGTAACTTTTATCAAATTCCATCGAGGTCTTGGGGAATTAAGTAAGTATATCACATTACGGGCGATGTTTCTTACACCAAGGAGAAAAACTTTTAGTCATTGTTCGAAAAATAATACTCAAAATTGTGATAACGCTTACGACTTTTCGAAAACGAATGCGTTAATTTAACAGTGAAAATTACGTTAATTTTTAGCCAAAACGATCGTAAACTTTTACCGAAACCAATAATTTAGAGTTAAGTTATGTTCGTGCTTATAATTTAAGGGAAACGGCCGAACATACATATAGGGGTTTAATTATAGCTAAGGACGTGTTCGGTGAATTTATCTTAGTTGATTGAAAGGAGTTGCGTTCAAATAATTATATTGCTTCGGTAATTCTTTAGAAGGCAGTTTGTCTGTTTGACGTGGAGGCGGTAAACCGAATGAAAAATGTTATCAACAGTTGGTGGAGGGTACTTTCTAACGGTGAGGGTTGGCGAAATTCATTGAGCGTGAATGAACTTTTCAAATGATTCTGCCGCTGTTGCTGCTGCTGCTGCCAGTGTACTTCCGTTCAGATTGCAACGACGAACTTTTACACGGAAATTTGTAGAAAAGTGACAACTTGTCGGTCATCGCAGAGCGAAGAGAAGGGGGAAGGAAATTTTTTTCACCAATTAAAATAATTTCGGAATAGCTTTTTAAAAATCGTTTAAACGGAATACCGAATAAGGGGATATAATCGAGTCTAGATACGCAGATCAGTATCGGCTATAGGTGTATCGTTTAAAGTATCCTTGGCCGCTGTTTTGATTGGTCAGCTAATGGCTATGTTGCGTGCGTACGGAGCCTTCTAGTTATTAACAACGACTTTCAGCGCAAAGCAAAAGACTCGGACGCAGAACGAACAAACGGAATAATATGGCCTAGAGAAAGAACCACACGATCGACCGAAAAACCAGGCGACCGAACGGAATGGTAGATCGAATATTTTTGCGTGATGGCGAATGTTAATTTATTCTGTTCTACACCCTCCGATCGTAGCGTGACAAGTTCTCTTCTTTTAATATCAATCGCGTAAGAAAAAAAAAATTGGGGCTCTGTCGATGACTGAAGCCGCGGCGAGGGGGGCAGAGAAGCAACCGAAAAACCTTGACAGATGGAGCATTTTGCATTTACCTTTTTTTTCCTCCAATCAAAATGACGGCCGGCGAAACTTGTTCGCTCGAAAAATTAAACGGTTTCCAAATTGAAGTTTCTGTTTTTAATTTGTCAAGCGAAATTGTAAAGCAAAAAATATCCCGTTCGAATTGCAATGTTTAATTTTCTCGCGGCTCATTACTTAATTAAGCGGACTGATGACGTAGGAGCGACGCTTTATACTGCGACATTCCGGACGTGTCTACGTCACAATTACGCTAAACGAAAAGAAGCAGTTTTAACGATTAGGCGGAAAAAAGGTTTTAGGCAAAAAATCTTCGCGTCCAATTATCATTGTAGGCTTTCTCGTTTTGTTTATTTTTAGTTGGTTTATTTAACCGTTGCGGGTACACGAGCTGGGTGCGTTAAAAATTAATATAACGCAGCAGTCGCTTCCTCGATAGAGGTTAAAAACCGACGGATAGAAATTGTCTCAGAAGCTGGGCAGTTAATTTTCATCCTATGAATGGATCTCTTTTGAAACCTTAGCCTTTCCGTTTCGACACAAGCCGTTCGGCGTGACCCATATTCTTTTACAGAGTGTCGCGGTTTCGGATGGTCTGCGATAGGGGATAGATTTCTAGGCCCTGTCTGCGATAAATTACTATCTCCTTTGCCAGCTAAACTTCCGACCCCTTTTAGGCTTTCCGGAAAATCTACTGAAACTCGTAATCGCCTCAGTAGTTACTTTATAGCGGACAAATTTAAAATTAAAACTAAAAAAATTACGCATTGATTGCGAGTTATCGTTGCAATAAATTTTCCCTCTGAAATAAATTTCCACTCATAAAATGAAGGCGAATTTTTTTAAGATTAATTCGCTGCAGCGGCCAGTATGACTTTAACAGTTTCGGTAGATTCTCTTTCGAGCTTCTTGACTGTCCCTTTGCGGCTAAACAATTTTCTACGAAGAATGAATCGTAATTTAATTGACAAACAACTTCGGGGGGAAAAGTGGATTTAAAATTTTCCACCGCATGGTTATCCTGGATCGCCGAAAACCTAACAATATACGACTTAAATGTATTTACCAATAAAAGTGCTTGTTAAATTACAAAAATTTCATTTGAAGGTGCTACCGAATACCTATTGATTAACCATTTTGTTTGTTTTCCTGTAAATAATTTTAAATGGCAAAACAAATATTAACATCACTATTATACTTTTTAAAATTAATTATTGTTGTTAGTACTAATATTACTGTTAATTAGCGTTAACTTTTTTTTTGAGGGTTTCCCAATGACCTCACGTCTACTGAAAGTATCTTCGTAGATTTATTTTTCGTGCATTTCTTACTTGTGTATATAATTTTACAAACATTTTTCAGCTTTCTTAGAGTGACCGTTACGCTTTTTTAGTGGAAGGGCTTAAATGTTTTTAATAAGTTAAATCATTTACAGGGATCCGCATTATCATAAAAATTCAATTTTTTCGTTATTGTTACGAATGTTATTTTATTGTTACCATTACTTAATTATTGTATTATTATTTTATAATTGTTAATATTTTCAATATTCTATTATTGTCAGTATGTATTATTACAGTCCGAAGGTTAAAGGACGTTGGATGCGCAATATACCGAGCAACAAAGCTCCAGATAGCCTCTCTGCGTTATCACCTACCTCACTTCACCTGTACGCAGTGACCTCTGTACGCTTTGACTAAAATAAACGTACGGGTACTTAATCCCATAGTATTCATTTTAGGAATTGTGACAAATGATGAAGGTGGAAATGGGATCACAACTATCATTTTGCCATAGACCGGTACAATTAAACCATCTAAAGTATAATAAAATAAACTTTAATAACAAACAATATAGATCAATAAATTAGATAAATACCTATTTAGAAACGTTTTCGGGCATAACCCATCATCAGCTAACACTAACTTAAAGGAAACTTAAAACAGAGTATGTTTTAAGTTTCCTTTAAGTTAGTGTTAGCTGATGATGGGTTATGCCCGAAAACGTTTCTAAATAGGTATTTATCTAATTTATTGATCTATATTGTTTGTTATTAAAGTTTATTTTATTATACCATTTTAACAAACAGGATGTATTCACCTACATCTAAAGTAGTTTGACAATATTAAATACGGGCATATATATATATATATATATATATATATATATATATATAAATGTATATGGCAGGTTAATTATTGAAATTCCACACCTGAATCAAATATAAAAAGGCACAACTTATTTGTAAAGATATGGGAATACATAATAACTGAAAAAAAATTCGATTGGAGAAAAAAATACACGTAAAAACAGGATACGAGCTGAAGAAAAAAAATTCCATACGAACTGCCGTTAACAAGAAGAAAGATGGAGGAGTAAACTGAAGAAATGATGCTTTAAGCCTTTTCCGGAGAATAGGAACAATAAAATCATATATCGCACATAAAAAAATCTTCGCAGAAATCCGCAGATTTTTAGGAAAAAACAAAAATGTCCTCGCAGAGGGATTTTTGTGGAAAATTTAACAGAAATACTCCTCTTAAACAGGTTTGGTATTTATCGAAACGGTTTAAAAATAAGCACACCCAATCAAGGGATATGAAGGATGATCTTCGAATATATATCGCTCCTGCTTACGTTTCTTTGTTAGAAGAAGCGGTTGGCCCAAATATCTTCAATACTACGTAAGTATTCCATTTTCTTAATTCCCCTATTACCAGTAAGGAATTGTTTTGCCTGTTAATTAAAAAGAAAAATTCTTTCCCTGGGCTGGATGGAATTACATATTCTGTCTTAAATAAATTAGGAGACCGTTCTAAAAATGTATTGGTCAATTTTAGATAATGAACTAGTTCAAGATGGGGAAGTTCCGAAGGACTGGCTTTAGTTTTTGGTTATTCCCACACCGAAATAAAATAAGACCCAGTTAGAACTATCGTCGTTTATACCTATTGCTTTGACGTCGTGTCCAAGGAAGGCCTTTCAGATGGTGATTAGAAACCGGTTCTCTTAGTGGTTTGAAAACAAAGGTATATTCCCAGCAGCATTTTTGGTTTTAAACCTGGTAGCACAGAAGCTTGCATTTCTCATTTGATATATGACGTCTATTTATCATTTATTAATAAGGAATACTTACCGGCTACGTTCCTGGACGTTAAGCGGGCTTTCGACAACGTATCGATTCCTGTATTATTTGTTCAGTTAATGTCAATAGGAGCTACAGCATAGCGAGCCAAATATATATTGTTAAACTTTTTTCTAATTAAATTTTATTCTTTTTAAACCCGGTAGCGCAAAATATTGATGTTAGACATACCTATAAAAGCTTGGCGCAGGATTCATTCTATTCAATGTTTATATACTTTCACTCTTTAACGTTCAGTTACCTTACAGCTCATCTGGCCCTTCGTATGTAGATGATTTTGCAGTTTATAGCAAATCTAGTAGTATTACAAATTGTATAAACCAGAATCAACAAGCAGTGGAAATAGTTAATGATCTGCTTGAGAAGGTTGGGCTAGAAATATTTACCTTCAAATAAATATCCGTCATTATTACCATAAGAAGGTTCAGTGCTCAAGAGAATTTTATCCAAATCCACGACGAGGTTATTGTAGCAAAACCTTATGTTAAATATTTAGGATTTTACTTAGATTCAAAACTTATTTAGGCTAAATACATACAGACTTTATATAATAATTGTGCCATGGTATTAAATTCTTTCAAGTCTATATGTAATACACCTTGGGGCGGTGACCTGATAATTTTAAGTTTCCTCCATAAGTCCTTGATTTGCTCGAAACTGGATGATGGACCCATTTTTTATCGGTCGGCTTCTAGAACGAATTCAAATAAACTGGAAAAACTTCAAAACTTGATTATGAAGCTTATTTCTAGTAACGTCCGAGTCTACGTGCGGAAATCCGTCTTTCTCCTTTTTTTTTGTTAGGAGGGATGTTTTACCGGATAGGTTTCTAGTGAAATTATGCAATTGCCAATTCTTCTATTTACTATCAGTTATTTTTAGAGTTAATATTAAGCGTGGATTTGTTGATTCCAAAAAGCCTTTATTGTCAAATAGAACAGCTTTATAAAATAGATATAGTCCAGCGCTTGAACATCCATTGCTTTACTTTACATTTCCCTATGACATCAATTTTTACACCGGTATTTTATTTAACATCCGAGTTTCTTTTTTTTGTTTTTTTTTCTTTTTAGCTTGGAGTCTAAACCATGTGGCCACTTTCAATACGAATGAACTCCAAACTGAAACTAACCTTTTTATTTTAAATATACAAAATAAAAGAAATTAAATTAAATTAAAATAAATAAAAAAATAAAAAAATAAAAAGAATAGCTTTAGACAACTGCCATCTAAACCGCAATGTTACAATTGACTATAAACCTAAATAAGGTAACTAAAGCCCGATCCTTACAACAAAGCAAATATTACTATTATAAGGAGGAAAACCCAACAAGGAAATTAAGTTCCTGAAAAGTACATCTCTGCATCTATTAAATAATTTACAATAAAATAACGAATGATTGATGCTCTCCGCCGAGTAACTAGTCATATCGTAACCACTGCAAATCAGATTTGACGTTTCGAAGGTAAGAGCAAAAGGACTTAACTTTACATCTATAGCCAATAGTTCAGCAGTGTAGACCGTCGCCTCAGGCGGCAGCTTAAATTTTTGTAACGTCCTTTGATAATAAAGGCTGCACCTACCACGCTACCACGTTCCTTGATTTTAGAATCATCAATAAAAATTCTAACAAAATCGTAATAATGATTAGATAATTAAATAGCACTGAAAAACAAAAACCTTTCGCCTCATATCATTAATTTGCTATTTAATTATCTAAATTTCTTTTATTTTGTATATTTAAAATAAAATGGTTAGTTTCAGTTTGGAGTTCATTCGTGTTGAAAGTGGCCACATGTTTTAGACTCCAAGCTAAAAAGAAAAAAAAAACAAAAAAAAAAAAAAAACTCAGATGTTAAATAAAATACCGGTGGAAATGATAGAGATTGAAAAAATAAGAGAAAGAAAAAGAAAAAAAAAGAATGACTTCAGGAAGAAGGAAATGTAAACAAAATAATAAACATAAAAAAGGTAATGCGCAAAAAAAAAAGTACAAAAGCATATAGATTACCAAACGAAAGAAAATATAGTTATCGATAAAT
Organism: Icerya purchasi; assembly: GCA_039619475.1. Lineage (NCBI taxonomy): Eukaryota > Metazoa > Arthropoda > Insecta > Hemiptera > Monophlebidae > Icerya > Icerya purchasi. The sequence continues at coordinate 2,466,940 of CM077116.1, read as the reverse complement.
CCAAAAATTGATTATGATGTAGGTAGTAGATATTAAACGGGGATATGGATATATATAACACTTAAGCTGTAATGTTAGAAGGTATAAATATAAGATAATTCGTCGACAAGAATTTAGCTTGACGAAAGAAATCAATGTGTTCAAAAATAAATACATATTTCGAAAAGAAAAAAAAAACCTCCGAGGCTTATAACTTTGCTCCTAACTTTGAGAAGGAATTTTCTGACTTACATTCACTACTAAACATCATCGATTGCTGTCGAAAGAAAGACACTACCCCAGGTAGTGACCTGTCAAGGAAACCCACCACTCTCGGGAATGTTAGTAGACGATCGTTTTCTGGGGTACTGAATGAACCTAACTGTGAAAAGCCAAAAAATTAAAGCGCAAATATTATTTTGGATCATTGAATGTTACAGGAAACTCGATATACAGATGAAAAAGTAATGGGGACTTGGAGGGATATGGAATTTATAAGGGTATAAAAGCGATAAAAGTAGGTAAGAGCTTACCGTTGCTCGGAACAGCTTTCATAGTCAACAAGAAAATTCCGAGTTCAGTTGAACAGTCCTTCAGAAAGACTGTTTTTACTTTCTATCCGGTGTGCAAATGAAAGATATACATTGATTAATAGGCATGCGCCTACGAATATCAGCAATAAACTCAAACGTGAAGAAGTAGAAGAGTTCCGGGATCAGTTTGAAGAACGTCTAAATAAAATATCAAATCAAAACATTAGACAATTCTGTCAGGAAATTTTAACGTGCAGCTAGGTAATAAATTTAAATATAAATCGGTAATAGGGAATTACCCAGCATACCGAAGAACCGATAAAAGTAGAATTAGACTGGTGAAAATATGCCGAAGTTTTAACATGCGCAGATAATGCGTTAACCTTCTACAAACATAAACCAAGTAAACGAAAAATATGGTGATCACCAGGTAATAAAAATGGAGAAAAACAGATTGACCATGTGCGATAATTTGTAGAAGAGCTGTAAAAGAAATTTTGAACGGGGTACAAAATTTCACTCAAATACTTCTAAAAGATAAAAATTAATTTCATTCTCTTTCAAAATGTAAGAAACCGAATTGGAAGTCATTAAGTATAACCTGATAAAATTAAAACTCAAGAGCGAAATTAGAAAGGAATATCAAATTAGTCTTTGAATCCAGGTTGCGGCCAGATATTACAAATAAAATAAAACAAACAGATAGAGGTTCAATTCTTAAAGTACAGAAACGGTAACATAGGTGATGGAACTAAGATATTAGCACGCAGAACAAGTATGTCGTGGAAATGGAATGTTAGTAAAAAAAAGTGAAAGACTTCAGGCAATTCGAATAAAACGTCCTTACAAACAAAAACAAATTGAATTAATCGAAGAGAGGTTCAAAAAAAAAAATTAACGTTAGGAATTTCTACAAAGTTTTCAAAACAAATCTAACGGGATATCGGACTGAATTTGTTTCCAAGATGGATGAAAAAAATTGCGACATTCTGGCCAACTATTTCAGGCCCAGAAAGTCAGGAAAGATTGCTTTCAGTAAATATTTTAAAGAATAGGAAAAAAGACAAGGTGTAAAATGAGGACTTGCCTGTTTTTAGTTTAGCCCGCAGAGGCTAAAATTGAAGAAAAAAAAAATATTCAAATTATTTGACTATGCCTTTAAAATTATTTCAGATGTGTTATATTTAACGTATTTCGAACTCTGTCTTGTACATAGATTCGTGTTCTCGTGAAGAACGGTCGAGAATCGCTAAATACCGCTTTCTAATTTTGCGGTGTTGAAGCCGAACGTTGGGCGTTGTTACTTTTTTTGTTAATACCTCGGAAGAGTTATCTTCTTCTAGTGGCGTCTCGTTGACAGCAGTTTGCCCCTACATCATGAACTAGTATTTCCTAACTTCAGCGTCCCTTATTATAATTTCTGTTCTCTTTTCTCCGAAGCAAGCCTTTATCATTTCGAGGCGTTTCCTTTTTCCTTCGATTTTCCCTTCTGAAGCCAACATAAAGACGCTGTTTCCTCTGATTTTATACGCTAATTATTTCGGTTTTCTGGTTAAGATATCCTGTACAATTATTGCCGCCTTGAGGTAACATTTCTGCAGTATTTCTTTATTAGTCCTTTTTTTCCGTTCACGGTGTGCGTCATATTCTTTTCAGGATGCTCATTTCGAAGGCTCCCATCCGTTCTATGCTTGCTGCGTTCAATATCCATGTCTTACATGCATAATTTAATGCAGACGTGACGTAAAATCGGAATTTTAATTAAATGTTCTCAATTTTCTATCTTTTAGTATGGATGCGATATTTTCGAACGCCCGCTTGGCCATAACAATTCTTATCTTAATTTCCGTTATATCTCTTCCACCATTAGTAAGGAGGACTCTTAAATAACGGAACCGGTTCACATTAATTTTGCTCCGCATATTCAGTAGTCCGGTTTTCTTACTCGATCCATGAATTTCATCATTTTAGTTTCATACTCGTTTATAATCATTCTCCATTTTTCCCCCCTGTTTTATTTAGTTGATTAAACATTATCTGCACTTATTTCATCGATTCCGCTAGCAAGACTTTATTATCAGCGTTGCAGTTGATTATTTTACCTTTTATTTTGAACCGTCAGTGATTTGTGTTGGCGTTCCTCATGATTTCTTCCGCATAATAGTGAAGGGGATACAGGCCTACCTCAGCGAAATACATATATCGTTCTATTGAATATTTATCGTCTACCGTCACATTTGTGGTTTGTTCCCAGCATATTGTCTTCATTAATTCTAAGTTCTTGTTGCCCATATTTTAGTTTTTCAATACCTGAAATAATTTTAGCTCTATCGAAAGCAGTAATCGATGAATCTTTTAAAAATTAAAACTTTTTGAATGATTAACTTTAATAGGGCTTGTGCCTCTGTTGTTTAAGAATCCGCACTACGTTTCGCTTAATTGTGCGTCTAGTTTTTTTCCGATTCTCTTGTTTATTGGAAGGTGCTATTTTTATTTTTGATTTTACATTCTTTAATGGATTTTCTCTTGTTAATTGCATCTATTATTTTGTCTCTGAACGCTATATGTTTTTGTTCTTTTTTATTCTATAAGGAATCGAATTATTAACTACTTTAATAATACTTTCTTTTAAATTCATACAATTATTTACTACTGCTTCGGGTGTACCACATCCATTTCCCTATGTTCTAATAGGCTATCTTGGAACTTCTCTCTCATTTTCCTATTGTTTAATCTTTGTAAGTTCTAGTGTATTATAGTGTTCCATACTTTTTTAAATTGGATTTTCCATTTTGCCAGTAGTAGAATGCGGCCTGTATTGCACTATTCGTTCCGAATTTTTTTCAGTTTGATACTTCACTGCATAACTCTCTAGAAGTACTTAAAGATCCGCCATTGTTAAGCACATATGTAAATAAATAAAATTGCAAACACTAAAAGTACTCATTAAGAATTAAAAATTTTGACTAATTTAACCACGTGGTTTTCTATTTTATTGCATTTATTTGTGAAAATAAACATATCGGTCTGCCTATTTCAAAGTACGGTATCGGTCTACAGTTACGAATTTTTAACATGGATGTGTTTTTGTATTTTGTACAACACAAAAAAAAAACAAAAGCGTAGACAAAAAATGTGTTTACAATGACGTTGTCAATTAAATTATCTGAAAATTTTCATGGAACTAAACAAATTTTACTTTATTTTATATTTTTTTAAAATTAACATAGAGCGACAAGGTTTTTCTTCCTTTTTCGGTTTACAAATGTAGAAATAATTACGGAAAATGTAATATTCTGAGTAAAAAGAAAAACTTGTAATCCTCAAAAATACATATCCTTCATTTAATGATTCCGCGAATGAAATGGTACTATATAATTTTTCTTTTTATATAACTCGAAGCTCTTATGAGAATACCTTGTAAGTATTACTGTTTTATTTCGAAAGTTCATTTTGCATCAAAGATCCGGATAGAGAATATAGTTCGAAATATGGACAGTCGGGCACACAAATAGTTAGAATATAGTACATACATATTGTTTGTTTTAGAGCTGTCCTATTTTACAATCTATTTTTCCTTTTTTACTTATTAAACTCTTTTTATTATTATAAACGGAAGAGTTTTCGGTTTTCTGAAACCTCTTGGCTGAGGGTGTGCCGTAATTTAAAGGTATTATTTTTCTTTTAACTCCTAGGAGGGGGTAAAGGAAATTAAAAAATACAACAAACCTGGACAAAAAAAAAAAAATAAGAAGAAGCGAAAAAAACTGCTAAAAACAATTGGCTGAAATAAAGAAGAAATGGTACTTATTGCTATTTAAAATTCAGTTAACGGTAAAAAAAAACTTCGGTCACGACATGGTAAGTTTACCCATTGATTCTATTTCGGCACCCGTACGTCATAATGGATTTTATTGATGGTCATACGTTTGTTTGAAAATATCTATTATAAAGAAGTATAATTTTCGTAGTTTATTTCATTAATTGCTTGGCGGATTGAGTAATAATAATAAAAAAAAATGACGGAGCCGAAAGAAGGATTAGGAAAGAAAAGAAAAAAGGGAGTTCTCCATCATTAGTATAGGGTTCTTCGCCAGATTCCATTTCTTGTGACTCCTAATTGCTACTATTTACACATGTTTTTTTCGTTTTTTTTGGAACGTGTTGACGTCGTCCGTTGTTGACAAGCCCAGGGGAAAACCGAAACAAGAAAAAAAAGAAAAAAAGAAAGAAAAGAAAAAAGATAGTAAATGTAAATAACGTGGCGTGTTGTTGACCATTTTGCGCCGGGCCAAAAAGAATAAAAGGTGCAGAAAAAATTGAAAAACCTGTGAGCTATTTTTATGAAAATAGTAGCGATCAGAACAAGTCGATTCTCGTAATACTAAAGCTGCGCGAGTATTAAAAAACAGAAAAATAGTACTGCCAACAGTCAGTCGAATAATAAATCGGATCGTAAATTAATAAAAGATTTATTAAATGTATTATATTTACTTTTTTTTTACTCGACTTATGAGTCTTCTACATACTATCGGAGGCTAAAAATATAAGATTAAATGAAATGGGGAACGGATTAATTTGTTTTTAAAGACTTTGTCTTTGGTTGAAGAGGAATCATTGAGAGCTTGCAGTTTGATGAAATTTGAAGGGAGAGGTGGATGGAAGATGTCTTTGAGCATGTAAAAAGTGGTCAGTCATTTAGTCAAGGAAAATGAGTAGTTGGCCGATAAGTAGGTGTAAGTAAACCGGGTATGTGTCTATCTTAAAGACGAATTACAGTTATTTCGTCTTGATGTTTTGAAGATTTTGCTTTTAATTAGCGAGGCTTATTATTGATGTTAAAGCCGTAATGCTGCTGCAAAAGAGACAGGACTGTTAGTGACGTTGTTTTTAACAGCTTTGACGGCTTGGTCTTGTAACATCGTATCCTGGAATTTAGATAAATTTAATTTAAGTAAATTTTAAATTTTCAACAGACCGTATTTGAGACCGAGTTAAGCGTTGAACAATTGGGTTAGTTAAAGATGGATTTTGCATGAGTCGTAGAGGATAAGTCGATTTTATTGTCAGAAATGGATTAGGGTTAATTGGAGATGAAGAAAAGTGGCTAAAAGTTTCGCTGAGAAATATAGCTGTTTTATGAAAAAGTTTTGCTGTTAATACAATACGCGAATGCCCCCTCTATTTTGAATTTTAGAGCCATCGGTTTGGAAGTGGAAGACTGGTAACGATTGGAATTTTATCCGCTGATTTATCAGCTCGTCATGCGAAAGTTATAATAGTTTTCCTCGCAAAAAATTATCCACTTTTTTGAAATGTTTTTTGTCGATATATTCTATAAAACCGTAATATATTCGTCCGGTTTCGTTTACATCTTTTACAGCTTCTTTCGATTTTTCTTCTTAATCAAAAATTTACCAAGCGCCTATTTCTAATTTTTAATTTTGTTTGATGTTTCTGCTTTTAAATCTCTGTTTATGCTTATTGTCAAATTTCTAAAACGGATATCTACGCTTGTTCTGCGGTAGACGTTTATATTCAGTCCGCTGAGTTACGATCCGACAGGGAGCGATTTCCTGCATCAAAGGGCCCCTTTTTATTTTCACCCGAATTTTCATTAAAGAACATAATTAAGTAAAAAGAAAGAATAAATACAAAAAAAAAAAACGGGTACGGTTTCATAAAACTACGCGGTGTGTAAGTGAAACCTTTAGCCGCAACTCTGAACGAGATTTTATCTGGAAATTTTCGGAATTCTATTTTCGTCCTTTTGCTACGAGATATACGGATGTTTTTCCAATTTTTTAATTCTAATAATCACGAGGCTATAAAATATTTCAGATATTATTGTTTGTAATATATTCGATTAATTTTTAATGATAACAGGTAAGTAACAACGCATGTGTTTTGAAGCTTTCGAGATGGATATCTATTAAAAATTTTAATAATTCCACGAACAGCTCGAAGTATAACAATCGAATCGGTTTTAAAAAAGTTCAAATAAAATCTGCGTGCTAACCTTCTTTTGGGCGCATAATGCAGACAATGAAACTAGAGAAAATAATTATGCGAAGATAGGCGAGCGAAAGAAAAACAAGCTGCTGCATCGATCAAATCAAGAAGATACCTCTTCTGGATTAGACATTTAGTTCCTAAACGAGTATGATCGAAATAAATCGCGTCGTATTGTAACTCGCGTTAAATAAGATCTCGACACCCCCGGATCAAATAACGGAAGATTGTTTTGCATATATCTCGTAACGATCGCATCGGCTGTCTCATATTACTGGTATCGGCCGAGACCAAATACTACTTCATGTCTATAAATCAGCGGAACCTTTTTTTTTTTTGAAAAATAAAAGTTAGTTGCGAATAATTTCTTCTCGCTCAGGGACGGAAAACGGAGCTAGATGAATACACTTATAATATATCCTTAATTTATAGTAATAATGAAAAAAAAAAAACACATAAAAACCATTAATATAAAATAGCGGCCAATTTTTACTTTATTATAAAAATGGATTTTCCCGGGGATGAAATACTTTTTTTTCTTTGCGAAAAAAACGAACTTGCGTCTCTGGATAAGTATTTTAGAGTTAAGATTACCGTTGCTTAATTGTATTCGGTAGCTGCTCGTTTTCCTCTTGTTTTCTTGTCTTCTTTTTTTATTTTTAAATTTATTTTTGCTACCGAATTTTTGCAACAAATACGAATCCCTCAGATTTAGTTTAGGATGTCGCAATACCGCTTTAAAGCTACTAATGTGTAATTATAATTAAATGCAAATGCACATTATCGTTTCGATATTTTACTCGCCGTAATAAACTGTTAAAGTTTATAGTTTCTAAAAAGATATCGCCCCGAACAGAAAATCTGGGATAATACTGAGAATAACGGAATCGACCTAGTTAAGTTTTTTTTTTTGAGTAATAATTTTGTTTTTTTTAACTGCATATAAACGAGCAGGGAGTTCAATGACTTAAAATTAGTTGTGAAAGAGCTAATCGGTATTGTGTAAAATAAAAAAAGTATAACAAAAAGCTTAATTAAATGTGTGTGTGAAAAGCGCCCTGCAAAGTGTACTAAAAATATGAACAATAGCAGGCTGTTGAAAGACATGGGCTCTGATATTGTAAGTAGTTGAAGTTGCAAACGTACAGAAGTATGAGTTGAAACAAATAAATATGTAAATAATAAAACTGAAATTTAGATAAAATGAAAATTATCGTTCCGTAAAAAAAAAAAAAAAGAGTATTAATGAAATATAGGGACTTTATTAAAAATTTATCAAAACGTTTATTACCGAAAAAATTATAGTTACAAATATTTTATGGAGTACGTGATTCCGAAACATGCTTTATATTAATATTTTTAACTATAATTCTTTCTGTAATACATGTTTTGATAAATTTTTAATAAAGTGACAATACAGAAAATGGATATAAAAACATTTATAATTCAAATATAAAGAAATATAGGGAACTATGAAATACGACAAATATAAATAAAAATTTGTAATAATAAATTGTGAAAAATGTGTACCGATGGTCAGTAATATATACATGTTTATAGTTAATGATAAAGTTGTGGGCGAATACGCAGATAGCGTAGAATTGCATAAGTTGTCCATATTTTGAATTCACGGTTGACTTCAATAATATGCCGAATACAATAATTAAATATTAGATAATCGAAATTTCTCCTTCATGGCTGCTTCCGGAAATAATCGAAGTTAGAGACTTGCTGCATTGTAAACTTAAGCTTGGCGATTTTTAATTCCTTTTCGCGAGAGGGAGATCATTTTTGTTCACTAATGTGTTGGTTATTTCAGTCTTGTAAAAACGGTTTATAATTTGACAATTTCAGGTTATTTGCGTAGATTTGTTTTAAAAATAGTGTATATTCTGCGCTCTGTAATAAAAACGTTTCGAATGAAAATATTATTAGCCGTGTTCTTTCCGAGAAGTTTTTGGAAAAAATCGGAATAGTCGAAATTTCGGACAGTGCCGACGATTTAAGGTTTAGAATAACTTATCGAAAGAACGGATTTCCGACGATTTACCAGTAAACCGGGAAGCAGATAATAAGCTGAACGGATATTTCGTACGGAAGCCCTCTCATTCATCGATGAAATATCAAGTAGCCGGGAAAGTGTTTGCGAGCAGACAATAGGCACCGCTGCGCTTTCGATATTGCAAATCGAACAGATCGGTGATTATTAAAATAAAAATCGATATTTCGTAGAATGAGCTTGATTTTTTGACCAATCTTCCGAAGCAAACTGCCCGTTATTTATACGTGTTAGGAATTTACGGGATTTCTTCGATTTCGGCTGTTTAACGTTAAAAAAGTGTGCTAGCGAATTCGAAAGTAACTCAGCAAATTGGATGATAATGCGGGAATAATTCTGCGTAACGAAATATCTTTTGACGGGAGATATGATCAATTGTTTTGCTCGATGAGTATTGTCATCGGGGAGACTGCTTGTTCTTCTATACATCGGACAAGGTGTTACGGTGTGTTCACTGAATTGTCAGTCAAACAATTAAGAATTGCAGTTTCAACGGAGTGAGCTTTTGCGAATTTCCGAACATAATCAAGGGGCCTTCGCTTCATGAATTTGTAACAACTCATTTTTGGAATTGTTTCGAGAATTTAATTGAACATTTCGCTTGTACAATATACTGGAATTTCTAACGGAATATTTATCGCATTACGAAATTGTAAGAATGGAGTGTAAATGGATACACTATTGATAATTGAAGACGATAATGGAATATTTATCATAACTGAGGAAGAACATTATGGGTGGAATTTTCGGAATAAATACTGTCACCTCTATTTTGTCTGTCTGCATCATTGCGATTGAAGACTTTTAGGTTAGTCAAAGAAATACTAAAAAAATGAAATATTACATAAAATAAAACAACAAAAAAAAAAAACAACTAAAAAATCTTCTCTCGATAAAAATAAATTTCTAGTGCTACTCTAGTGTAGAACTCTTACGTTCACAGTAATACTTATATATGTGTGTGTCAATGGCCATGTCATTGAAATAACCGACGCTATTTTGAAACGTTTCTTTGCACGTTTTTATGCAATGATTATTATGGAGTAATTTAATTTTAACGTGAAATACGTTTAGTATTCATTCTAGAGAATTTTGGGTAATAAAGTAATTCCGGACTATTAAAAAGAAATTATGACTGACGTAGTCAACTGAAACAAGCACCTATAATCATTATAGAGGAAAGTGCAGAGAACCGAATATATCTATACATATATATATATATATATATCATATAATACGATTTATTCTTAACGTTACATTGAAATATATTAATTGGAAGGGACATTTTCCAAATTAATGCGAATTTAAGGAAGCTACCTGCGGTGTTAGGGGTTGTATTCATAACGGCCGTACAACATAATTAATTACAGACAGGATTCTCTGGAAAGAAAGCTTGCAAATGATACAGTATTGTACACAAAGAATCGTGAAGAAATATAACGGTTTATTGTGAAAAGTTCTAAATAATAGTCACCGACCACAATAACAGGTAAAATTATTGATGATGTGTGATGTAGCAAACTTTTTATAGACTGCTAACATAAAAGATTATTAGTGTGTTTCTATATTGCTCTACAAGCACGGAGGCGGATCAATAAAACTGCTGGAATGAGACACGTATATAACGGATGACGGTACCTTTATGTTGCAGACAAAGACTGTCCCTTTTTACGAGAAAATATTAATGACATTTACAAAAAAGCCGATGACAATATAATACGGCAAAAACGCAAAGAAGAAAAGGAAAATCAGTCTGGACGGTTGTCGGCGTTAAACTATAAGAAGGCATCTGAAAAGCAGCGAGCAAAGATGACTGGAAAAAAAAAGAGTATCAACTAAAAATTGATTCGTCGATGTTATCACACGGTGGTCGAATGTTACGGGAAAAGTATTAAGAATATACGTTAATAATTACGGCAATCGTAAATATCTAGATAATTTTAGCAAAAATCGCGGGAACTCGGAAAATAATATTCATACTTCGAATTGTCAGTTTTCTGTTGGAAATTTAAAGCTAAACGTTATCGAATTTCGAAAAATTACATTTTAAATAACTCTTCTAAAAAGTGCGAATCTGAAACCGGAAACTAATTTTGAATTATAACCGATAAAATTAATAAACATTACAATGAAACTAGACAAACTTAATAGTAATCGGTTAGAAAATATTTTACACATGGTAAACATTTAACTTTTAAGAAGGTTTTTCTCAACGACAACACAGCCAAACTACGAAACGAATGTGTGTTGTTGGCAAGTGACAGTTGTAATTCATCGAAAAAGTTCGTCGAAAAAGTCCGTCGAAAAAGTCTGTCGAAAAAGTCCGTCGAAAAAGTCCCGTTTAAAGTCGTAAATTACTTAAAATTAATTCGCGAGTTGGCCTTAAATCGTGAGTGGCGGTTAAGCGAGGGGTAGCGCCGCTTTCAAAAACGGAGGCGACGGTGATGCGAGCATTATTGAAGATGGCCCCGTAAATTTTGCGCATTTAAAATTTTTCAAGTGAGGAATTTCGCGCCCGACAATAATGCAATAGTGGAAACCTTCGACCGATGTAAATTGTCAAAAATATCGATACAACAATGACGTAGGAACTTTAAAATTGTGGACTGAATTAGAAAAGCTGCTGATGACGAAAATTACGAGGTAATCCGAGTGATCGTCGATGGTGTAATTATCTATTATGCGCGCTACGTCATCATCGCAATGGTTAGTAAATAATGAAAGCTGAGATTGTAAATAGGCCGGCCAGGTTGAGTTCAGTTCTGCTGTTCACTTATTTCCAAAATACAAATGCAGAAAGAAGACGGAGATACTGCAATTAATCACGACTCGGGCGGCACTGCTTACGATTTACTATTTCCGGGAATTTACGCTATGACATTCTCTAACCGTGCCAGCTGCAACAAATTGACGTAAATTAAACAGTAATTTTGCCATCGCCATGCGCTGTAAAAAAGAAATACAACTGCAGCGGCTACGAAATTAACGGAACATACCGTGAAAAAATTAACAACCCCATGATACATCTCTTTCCGGTATAGGCGAATTGAAGGAAGGGGAAGTCCGATGACGACCTACATTTTAAAAGTACTAAAAAGATATTTAAGATAATTTTTATACAAAAACTTTCGAAACAACTGCTAAGGCTTCCGCAAATTTTATTTAAATATATATTCCTTTTAGCAGACAGATGTGTCATATCGAGCAACTACATCGCTAAATCGCAGCTAAATTATAAACAATAATGAGTGGGTTTTTTTAAAGGTTGGTGTAGGTGGAGGGGACCGACGATCGCAGATAAAAAAGCCTTTTAAAAACGATTAACGGAGAGTAATTTGCACATTTGAGTTTCTTTTATTTTTCATATCGAATTCTAATGAAAGATAAAATAAAAATTATCGTGTAAGAGATTCAAAAATATTCACCGTTTTATTAGTTCTTAACATATTTTGTGATCAACAGTTTTAGTAAATAGTTTTTGGTAAAATAGTTGACGTACCATTGCAAAAAGACATACTACGTCACAATGTACTTTTCTGTAAAAAAAAACATGACTGTTTTTTTTGTTTTTTTTTGTTTCTTTTTTTTCGAATTAGAATAAAAACTACAAACGACGCGTGGCTCAAAATTGATTTAAAATAGCGTAAGTAATTTATTAGAGAATAAATCAAATGACGCTAAATAGATGAAATTTAATCGGGCCTGCGTGAACGCGTGCCTGGTGCCGCGCCGTTGTGGGTGATGCTCGTTAATTAAATTTTTATTTTTCAAACCTGTGAACTAATGATAAAAAGGTACAACCTTTAAAAGACATTCGTATTATATATACTACGCGCACTAACATCTCTAATTGTCACGACGCTCTTTCCCACTCAAAAACTGACATCCGCGTATTTTTGATTTTTAAAGATGATGAACTTTCATAAATCGCTAGACAAAAAAAAAAATTTGTAAACGCACGAGAGACTGGGAGAAGATAGAGCGACATTAATGAGAACGTTTCGACCAGTCGTCGGGCAGTAAATTGGCTATTCGAAAAAATCGATACGTTCATAAACAGAAAAGTGATGCGATCAAGGAACATATCAGTTAAAAGCAGTTCATGCAGATTATTAGTAGACCACCGAATTCAGAAGTCAATTCTCGCGGGACACAAACCTTCGACGATGTCGGAAACTTTTATTTTAACAGCAGTTAAGAAGCTGGACAAGCCGACAGCTGTGCCTAAGTATAATAAAAAAAGCGGAAATTCAAAGGAAAATACGTGAGGCTAGAGAACTAGCGGAAAAGTGTAACCAATTGAAGTACCACGAGAAGCGGAAAAGATGACACGATTAATATTCCCAAAGAGGAATTTATGGATCTGCTTAGGGGGAAAAAAGCACTGCGAAATGAACGAAACTATTATGATTGCTGGAAAAGTCACTTAAGGACTTTTTTCCATGACAATTGCGACCGTGATTGATGATCTTGTAGCAGATATAATGGAAGAAGAAATAAAGTACCCATTTTTATAGCTCAAAAACGCGACACGGAGTAATCTGCTACGCAGAACAAACTGATCGCGAACAAAATTGGGAACAGAGCTAATGACGGTAATATTCAATCGAGATTGTACTGGTTAAAATCAACTTTCATCGCGATTAGACACTCTCCTTACAGTGCAACCAAGCAGGCTAATATCGTAATTATCCGAAAACTTTTCGCTACGTATTCATAATCTTCCGCAATTGGCAGCAACGAACGGATAAAGCGCAATTTGGTTTTAGTGATTTTTGTCCCGAACGTGTTAACCCAGCGTTTCTGAGACATGAGTCACGGTGAGTCCTGTTTTTTATTGACTTTCGCAAAGACTATGTAAATCACGGCAAGCTCTGATTTGAGATATCGAGAGGAGAACGTGGCATTAATAGTCATCACATATAAATCTATAGCGCAATTAAAAAGGCAATTTGAGAACTGAAAGCCAACTATCAGTAGAAATCCAGATTGTGAAGGGAGAAGGCAGGGCTGCGCGTGCTTTATTGTTCAACATTCACGATTCGAGCTGATAAAGACGACGCTGCTAATGTTTCAATTACAAAAATACGTTCATACAAAACACGCAGACAATGAAATCAAATCTGTGAAAAACTGCGTATTTCACGAATTGTATAACGTCGTTTCATTTCACGAATTGTATAACGTCGTTTCATTTCACGAATTGTATAACGTCGTTTCATTTCACGAATTGTGTAAGCTTTACACAACTGTACTTGCTTTGTGTAAAAATTTTCTATCAAGAATGCTTGTAAGATAATACAAAAATATTTTCTCCTGCAATTCACGAAATGCGCAATAGCGGTTTCTAGCGCACGTTTTGAGTAAATTCGTTCATTACCCGCCTATCGATTGCGTTAGTTATTATCAGTTATTACCTTATGTTGCGTTATGTTTTAAGTAACGTTCAAAAATTTGAATTTATTCGGCAATTTAGGACTATGTGGTACAACAGCCGTCATTCGTATTTTATGAACCGTTTAGAATTCTGCAAATTTTACGAATTGAATTACGTTGTTATGCAGTTCACGAATGTGCAATTTTTCGCTCATTTCGTGAACCGCGCTATTTAATTGACTACGCGCAGTGCACAAAATATTACCTCGTCGTGGAAAGAGATGGGCCTCCCACGCATTAGTATGATTCTTATAGAAGAGCAGTTGATTTCAACTGACTGTGATGTGTCATTTAATGTCTTATAGACGCTACATAAAAATGTTACCAATTTCGTTACACGATATTCTTATTAAACATCGTATGTTTAATTAAAATCGCTTAGAGAATTTCAAAATATGCATCAGAGCTGAATTTTCAATATATCGATACCGAATGCGTATTTTGCTTTTTTCACCGTTTAGGTAACACGTAAAAGAAATCAGGAAATGCAGTTTTTCGTAGGAAATTTTTCCTAAAAACACCCCGAGCTAAAAAATTTAGCAAAGTCTTAAAGAAAAAACATCGACTTACGAGAATTGTTGTCGATTTCGCTCGTATTTATTTTTGACATTAAAACTTACCCAATACGATCTTACTCGACGGTCGGTAAATTTTATGAAAAAATAATCGCTGTTATTACTTACGCTGAATATTTTTTCCCCCGAATAATCTTCGCAATTGACGACATCATCTTTTGCGCGCGAATATAAAATGATTTTTTTTCTGTGTTTTTTTTTGTAATAGTCTTTGCAAGTGATGTTATAATTATTTTATATCGAAATCGTTAAAAATTTATGTAATTCTTCGACAATTTCAACTTTGGTACTTCGGCAACTTACTTTTTTTTTCTTTCGAAATCGTAAAAAAAAAATTCTTATATCTTTTTAAATTACAGCACAATTTTATTGAAACTTCGCGTATATGCACTGCCAAGTAAAAAAGAAATACTTCTAGCGCCATATACCCACCAATCCGTTGAAGCTTTTGTGAAGTTTACTATTTCGCTCGCGTATTCCGGAGTTATTAATTTTCGATTGATAAAATTACCCCTAAACAGCTAACGAAATTGATTTAATTAAAGAATGTAAATATTTTAATTTCATATCATGAGAAACGAACGTTAATAAAACTACGACAGTATATAATACTGGTGTGAACACTGAACTGGGCGTCGTTTAATCATAGTTTTAATAAAAATTTGACACGAAACCTCTCAAAAATCGTTGGACCGGATTACAATTTCCGTCGAAAAACAGTTATACAGCGATTGAAAAAATTCGAAAAATTTTTGATTTTTTGTTATTTAAACAGAAAAGGGGCGAAAAGTCTAAAGCATGTACTTCCAAGTGCCAATATTAAGTGCTCGTATTCGACAGAGGTATATGTTTTGGAACACTCATTCAAAATCTTACGGCGTGTTAAAAAACAAAATCGGATCATGCCAAAATGTACAAAGATATGTATATTTAAAAACGAACTCAAAAAGCATATCTCTCCGATTTTTATTTTTTTTTTTATTTTCAATTCCGTACCGTTAATGTTTACTAAATCGTATTTTCTTAAATGGCTAAATAAAAAAAAAAAGGGAAAATGAAAAACTAAGGCCGAATTTGAAAAATAATCAGGAATAAGCAGCATTGCTTTTTTTAATTTTTTTGTTTAAAACAAAAAAAAAACAAAACACTATCGTTGTTTTTCAAAACCGGACACTGTGTTTACATTCTATGTTAAGAATCGGCATGTTTCATTTTTCATACTCTGATTTCATCTTTAATTTCTAAAAGTCCAATCAGTTACAGTGACGTAGTTGATATTAGGTAGTTTCGTTCAGGTAAAACCGGATTCGAATCTCCCTGACTGCATATGGAGAACATACAACAATTTTTTATTTTTTATTTTTTTTCTGGTCTCGTCATCCATGGACCTTTGCCTAGAAACTATTAGAAAGGGAAATGCGAATCGGTTATATTATTTTGATGGGGTTAAAATATGTCAGTAGGAAGGAACATGGGAACGATATGTGGAGAAGGAAGGATTTGCGCCGCTGGCTTATTGCCTATAGTTGATGCGCCCAAAAACAAACAGAAAAAATTAAATAAATGCAATACTATTATAAAAGTCTTCGAAAACAAATTTAACCAAAACTGAATAGTTACGACTATATTAGTCTGCAAAACCGGAAGCAAGTAGTACCGTGTAAAAGGTAAAACAAAATATGATGGATATCCTATTTTATTTTGGTCGAAATTTTGATTATTAAAAATTGGTAAATTATTTAGCGCTCTTCCATCATGTAATTAGAAAAAAAGATGGTGTACGTTGTTGTAATACGTTAATTCGATTAACCGCGATATGTTCGACGTCTCCAATCACAGTTGTTAATTATTTAAAGGTAAAAATATAGGTAACAAATATACATAATTATGTACGACATGACATGTCGCGGTTTTTATTTTTTAAATTAATACATTTCAATTTTGCTTCTTTTTTTTTTTTTTTTTGACTTTTTATACTTGACATCCATGTACGGAAATTGACCGCGCAATATTAATATTTCTTAAAACTGCGCTGCCACCTTTTTTATCTGACTGATGAAATTGAATATGCCAATCTTATTTCGATTTCTCTTTTTCTGTTAAACAGGAACTTCCAAACAACCAGAGTCGGTGGGCCGGTATGTGAAAATTGTTAAAAAACGAAATTTAAAAATCGCCGCGGAACGCGTGCGATATAATCTGTTCGGAAAAACAGCGGCTTATTGCAAGGACAAGAAAAGCTCGTCTGGGAAATTAACCGTACCGATGCGATTAGCGGAAAATAAACACCGTCGCGTCTACTTATCCGGCAGTTCGCTGGAAACGAAAGGGCCCGATTAAATCGTTGCCAGTGGGCAGGGAACGCGAGAAGCAGTCCATTTTTAAAGTTCAACGCTGACGAGTAGGGAAAGTTTCGGGAAGGAAAGTGGAAATTAGGTGTCGCAGACAAAAGAGGAGCAGGAGCAGAAGGAGGAAAGTAGCCAGACACAGTGGAAAAGGAAATTATTAGCGAGTGAAGAAAAACGGTGCGAGAGCGCGAAAATAATTTAACGACGGCGAAAGTTTTTCAAGTGAAGCAACTGGTCCGTTCGGTCTGCTCCGGGCGGAGGTCACTGCGACGCGCCTACCGACCGCGAATTATTCGCTGATTAAGCGGCTGCCAGCAGCCCCGGCTTCGCCAAAAGGAAAAACCCGCTTCGATTAGAGAGTTTTTCCTGGAGAAACTTAAACGCTTTTCCGGATTCTTAATGTTGTTTTATCTGAGCGGCATCTTGGGCCGGCGCTTGTCGGGCTCCGAGATGCGAAGCGCTGGCGGAGAGGTAGGCGGCTATCGCAGTAGAGCCGAGCAACCAGAAGAAGAAGCCATCAAAGGCTACTGCAGCCAGCCAGCAAGCCACTATCGGCACGGCGCTGCCGCTCGCCCGGACTCTTTTTAATTTAGCCGACTTCGTCTTATTTCTATTCTTTCCTATCGGAGCGGTCGCTTCGCTGCGTCTCGCTCTAGAATGCCGTTTCTGTGTTTTACCATCGAACAGTTGTTAACATCTTTACGTGCCTGCCGTGCACCAGCATCATTCCTGTTTCTTTTCTCTTCACTACTAACCCAGATCGTCGCGCCCTCTCTCCTTCTGGCAGCACACCCTTGCCTTGCCGAATCATCTTTTAACTGTATACAACTTTTAACGGTTGTTCCTCATTCGTAATTCTTCTTCAACTCTGCGCGGCTCGTCCTACCGGTCTGTCGTCGCAACGGCGATTGCCGGCGTTCTCCTCCTCGCGAAATAGTGATAGAGCGGGCGAGCGACCAAGACCGGCGGAAGGGGGATGGTGCAAAGGCGCTGCTAATACTGATGACGAGTGGTGGTAAGACGAGCGCGTAATAATCTCTACCTTGCCGCTTTTTCTGGCAGCGAGAAGAAGAAACTCCTCGAAAGTGCACGTTCGTCGTCGTCGTCGAAGGAGGGCGCATGTGCCGCGACCGTCTAAAGAGCAGAAAAGGACGGAGCACAAGTAAGAAGTTCACGAAGCGGTTTAAAGAAGGCAACGCTGTACCGGTTGAGCAAGGTCGTGGAATCATCCTACTGAAAATCCTTCCTGTGTGCAACGCGCACTTAGGCGTATGTAAAGGCGACATGCACATGTTGTCTTCCTTGCATGTGTCCTTTTTCAGGAGAGCGACTAGTGGTCGGCGCTGCGCGTCTATTTGTGTGTGTGTGTGTGTGTGTCGGTGTGTGTATGTTCAGGCATGAGGCTAGCTGGGCAAGATCAAATTTGCTTCGCCGCTGTAACGATCTATTAATGAACAGGCACCGTAGTGTAATAACGCGCCGCGTAAAATCACTCTTGTGACCCAGTTGCATGACACGATTTTTCAAGGTACTTTGAAGGACTTCTCGTGGACGCTTACAGCATCGCGGCCGAGCTGGAATTAATCGTCCGGAGGAGGTCTTAACGTCTGGGGATGATCGAGAGCGCATTTACGCGACCGATTATTAAGAATTCTTAACGTACTAGGCAATTTTAGAAGTTGTTCCTAAAATTATCGTCGCGTATGTTGAGCGAGTATTTCAAGAGGAAGAATGCGTGTTTTAGACATCGAACTGCGAGCGAAAATAGACGAACGCTTTTTTTTTTCTTTTTTTAACTAAAACTATTTTTCCCTGTCGTCGCCAGTTTACAGAAAGTTTTTCGTGTTTCATCTGTTAAACGCATTTTTTGGATAGAACAGCGAGTTACAAAATTAGTCTGCAGAAAATACATACATATGAGTGAGCTGGCGCGAATTGTAAGAGAATTCAAAGTTCGTAACGGTTCTACAAATTAGTGAAATTTTTTTCCCTTAAATAAATACTTATTATAGATGTTTTTTTTTTTTTTGTTTTTTTTTGTTTTTTTTTTTTTGTAAAAACAAGCTAGAAATATATTACCGAAAAATGAAAAGAAATATGTGTTTCTTAGCGCAACTCTTGATTTGGCACGTAGTAGGAAATAATTTTGAATACAATGAAGGAGTAAAAAAAAATAAAGTCCCATCACCTTGACAGATATTAATTTCGCTCTAGTATAGACATTTCATTATTAAGATTTTTTTTTTTTATTTCCTTATACACTGAGATTGTTTGTTTAAGATGCAAAAGAAAGAACTTTGAATTATATATATATCGTTTTACTTTAGATATTGCGAATCTAAAACACTACTAGAGTCCGAGTTATTTAAAAAATTATTACGAATCGCATAAAAGTGCAATTTACACGTGTGTTAAAATTTCGGTCATGTCGTGATTTGATTCGATTTACTTTATCTTTGAAAAAATAAAAACGTTTCTGATCTCCGTGTAACACTAAAAAATTGTGGAATCCGAGTCTCCGAAAATAATTCTTTCTTTTCGCGAAATAAACTTTTTATTTATTACGTCCGGCGATAATATTATTATTATTATTATTATTTAAACAACAGTAGGGGAAAAAAAAATTTCATTTTTGCGTTCGTATTATTTTGTACGTAACATCACTTATTTACGGAATTTTAAGGGAAATTCTGCAGAATATACCTGTCCCCGTTTAGACCGTTTGATTTTAGCTTGTTTTGGTTTGGGTACGTTTTTTTTTTTTTTTTGTAAACTTTCCTCGGTCTCTACGAGTAGCTTTCTTTGAGTGTATGATTTTCCGTTCCTCCTCATTTATCGTTGTCATTATTATACATCCATCATTTACACATGTTAAAAACATAACTGCTTATGCACTTAAACTCGACAACACTACACACAAGTGGACAAGTATATAGCACAAATCCTAAATGCAAGTTGTACTTTAAAATTAAATGTAAGCTGAAGCCCGCATTTTAAGTATACGAACGCCCTACTAAAATTTAATACACGACCATTTGGATATATTTTTATAACTCATATTATACGTAATTATTGTAAGCTCAGATTTTCGCATTTTATTCGTCGTACAAAGGCTCTTTATTCTAATTGTTATTTATATTTTATAAATATGTAAATTGCTTGATCGATTGACGATTAACTAATTATCAGTGATACGTCGAAGAAAAAAAAATTGTTTCTCAGCGTGTTTACAATATTGCTTATCATTGAAAAATTTTTAATTTTTTGGCGGAAATTTTTAACTACTCTCTTTCATAATTTTTTTTCAAAACAACGATATGTTTTTGGTTTATGCAAAAGAAAAGCGTACACAAACAATGTGTCATGATGACGTCGTCCATTAAATCATCTAAGAATTTTACTGGACTTTTTTTTTTTTTTTTTTTTATAAAACAGTCCCTTAAGGAAGAACTGTATGGTTATTACAATCTTAGAGCATTTCTAAATGAGTAAAATTTATAACTAAAAGTAAATTAACATGTTGCAATAGATCACTATCTCTATCCTTTTCTATTTATATACACATGGGTACAATAAAATTTTACAACACGACTAGGTCGTTCGGTTTTTAAGTCGTCTTAAAACTTCTGTAGTAAGCAAAAGGTCCAATGCTTCCGGGTTCGGATGGATATGGAATCTTTCTTCGTGACAATGGGCAAAGTCTTTAATGACTTTGTCCACCCATTTGACCCCTAAATCGGCATGTAAAGATTCGTTCCGTTGGATCCATCGAGCATTGTTTAATCATACGGAGGAGTTTACTTTGGGCTGCTTTAATACTGTTTCTGTTTGAAGTTTTGGTACATTTTCATAGGTTTGATAAATGAGTTGCTTGTTTGCAATTTTCCTTTTTAGAATGTCACCCGATAAGCCAATACATTTCACGTGTTTTGTTTCTTGATTCTGTTGAGTTTTTTGACACAACGTGAGTTTTCCAAGTCTGCACAGCCAAGTATTTTGCTGAATCAGCGAGTGACACGTGTCGTCTACTTATGAATACTGCATGACGCGGATCTCGTTTACGAAGGGCGAAAGTGGCGTGGATAGATTTTTGCTCATAGAGCTCGATTTTACAATTTTCCGTCCAGTTTGATACACGGTCTAAAGGCATACTGAAGGTTTTCAGTTGCTCCGGTTTGTGAACCACTTACTGACAATAGTGCTGTATCGTCAGCGAACATTGCAATCGCAGTTTTTTGGTGTTGTCGACGTATGTCTATTGTATACAGAAGATACAGAATAGGTCCGAGGACGCTACCCTGTGATACGCCTGTCTGTATTGGATGGAAGGATGATCTCGCGTCTCCATAAGCTACGCGGAATTGTTTGCCTGAGAGGCATGATTTCACCAGATGGCACCCAATTAGCAGGCAGTCTGTTACTTGTGTACCTTGATGCCACAAACTCGGTCAAATGCTTGCTCAATATTCAGAAAGACCACCGAGCAAAATTTTTTTTCTTCGAATGCTCTTTCCATTATTGACGTTACTCGATGTATCTGGTCAGCAGTAGAATGTTGACTGTGAATACCAAATTGATAGTCTGGTAAGCGTATTAGTGGCTTAAGTGTCGCTTAAGTAACAACTATTCAAATAGATTAGATATTGCTGGTAATAACGATATTGGTGGAGGAGACAACTTCTGCTGGTTTACCGCATTTTTGGAGCATAACAATCTAAGTTTTTAAAACTTTCAGGTACATGTTCCAAGCGTAAACAGGCGTTAAATATGTATGATCAATTGGTGACATTAGTTTGGATGGTGAGGCATTTGAAGATTTTGAAAGGAAAACGTAGCGAACGTTCTTAAAGATATAATAAAACAAACTTTAATAACAAACAATATAGAACAATAAATTAGATAAATACCTATTTAGAAACGTTTTCGGGCATAACCCATCATCAGCTAACACTAACTTAAAGGAAACTTAAGACATACTGAAGTGAAATATAGGGAATACATGTGTATATATAAGAAGACAAAAAGTTAAATTTTTATATTAAACAGTGGATTATTATTATTAGGTGTTTGGTCATTTAAAATATTATTTTTATATTTATTTATATAATAATTTTCTGCAATGTTCATATTGTTCCCTTTGTGATAAGTGGCCAGGATGGTTACAGTATTTTCTATTGAATTAGGTTTATGTTTATTTTTAATTAGATGTTCTGCATAGGTTGATTTTTCTATTTCATTATTATTAAATGTTTTTATATGTTCTTTATATCTGCAATTAATTTTTCGCCCTGTTTGACCAATGTATGATTTCTCACAATCAGTACAATTTATTTTATATATACCACTATTTTTGTAAATATTATTATTTTTTAAATTTAAGGTGTTTATTTTATATCTTAAATTATTTTTAGTTTTGAATGCTACATTTAAACCTTGTTTTTTGAATAAATTGGTTAATTTGTATATGTTATTGTTTATAAATGTGAATGTTATCCATCCTTTATTGTTAGTAGCATTATTGACTCTTAATTTTTGTATATATTTTGATTTTGATTTTATTTTGTGAATTAGTTTATCTATTATTTGTTCGTCATAACCATTATTTCTTGCTAAAGTCTTTAATATATTAATTTCTATTTGTTTTTTATTTATATTCATGGGTGTAGTTAATAATCTATTTATTGCAGTCATGAAGTAAGCATATTTATGTTGGTTTGGGTGATTTGATGTTTTATGAATTATATTATCAGTGGTGGTTTGTTTTCTATAAATATTATATGTTAATTATCCTTTGATTTTATTATTGTTATATCTAAGAAATTTATTTTGTTATTTTCTTCTTTTTCCATAGTATAATGAATATTTTTGTGAATTTTATTTAAATCATTTAGAATGTCATTTTCAGTATTACTACTATTTTCATCAAAAATTAGTAGTGTATCATCTACTTATCTAATATAAGATTTAATATTGTATTTTTGTATTATATTTTCCATGTATATTTCTTCTAAATTTTGTAGAAAGATTTCACTTAAAATACCTGACAAAGGTGAGCCCATAGCTAAACCATTATTTTGTATATACATGGAGTTATTAAAATTAAAGTAATTTAAACAAGGTTTAAATGTAGCATTCAAAACTAAAAATAATTTAAGATATAAAATAAACACCTTAAATTTAAAAAATAATAATATTTACAAAAATAGTGGTATATATAAAATAAATTGTACTGATTGTGAGAAATCATACATTGGTCAAACAGGGCGAAAAATTAATTGCAGATATAAAGAACATATAAAAGCATTTAATAATAATGAAATAGAAAAATCAACCTATGCAGAACATCTAATTAAAAATAAACATAAACCTAATTCAATAGAAAATACTGTAACCATCCTGGCCACTTATCACAAAGGGAACAATATGAACATTGCAGAAAATTATTATATAAATAAATATAAAAATAATATTTTAAATGACCAAACACCTAATAATAATAATCCACTGTTTAATATAAAAATTTAACTTTTTGTCTTCTGGTTTTATTTTATATTTTATATTAATTATTAGCATTTTCAACCTATTGATTTTTATACCTGCTATGTTTTTTCCTTTTTACATCTCTATATATACACATGTATTCCCTATATTTCACTTCAGTATGTCTTAAGTTTCCTTTAAGTTAGTGTTAGCTGATGATGGGTTATGCCCGAAAACGTTTCTAAATAGGTATTTATCTAATTTATTGTTCTATATTGTTTGTTATTAAAGTTTGTTTTATTATACCATTTTAACAAACAGGATGTATTCACCTACATACAATTACGTTCTTAAAGATTCTCGAAGTGGAAAAATCATTGAAATACGTAATATCAATGTGTCAGATTAAGCTGTTAATGAGAAAATTCACAGTACCCTTAGATTTTACGTGCAATGAAATTCAGAGGCCGCATACGGTACGAACGATTACCTCGAATGTGCATTAACATCGGTACAAACACCATTAAACTGTTTATTCCAAGCTGTCCGATAAACTCAAATCTATTCGTTTTTTCTCAGACAATTTCTATTTCCTCACTATCAGGAGCGGTTTAAGAGTTTTTCAGCTATTTTTGTATTCATTTATACTTTTTATTATCATTTTTGTTCGAATTCATATGAGAAATAATTTTTATGAGGGGAAAAATGGGCATTTTTGGAATGTCTCATCATCATCATCAATGAGTATCCCTCGTGGAGATATCGTGATTCTGTCCATGTGATGTATAAGATGTCGCCACTGATCTCTGTTGTGGGCCAGTCGAACACATTCTACGAAACTTTTTCCTACAGCTGTCCGGATCATGTCTGACCATCTGGTTGGAACGCGACCACGTCTTCTTTTTCCTTCTACTTTTACTTCCACAATTCTCGTCTCAAATCCATTTGTTCCTATCACATGACTAAAAAGTATTTCAGTATTCTTCTAATTACTCCCGATGGTAATCTTTGCGTTATGTCTATTTCTTGTAACACCGAGCTGTTTGTTCTTTTTTTTGTCCACGGGATTCGTAGCATTCGTCTCGAACAGTACATTTCTAACGCATTTATCTTTCATCGATATCGGATTTACGTAGAGTTCAAGTTTCTGTGCCGTATAGAAATACTGAGAACATCAGACTATTCACTAGTTTTATTTTTACTTTTTTTGATACCGCTGGATCAGCCCATATACGTTTTAGCCGACACATAACACTTTTTGTTATGTTTGCTCTGTGTCTAATTCCGCTTCAGATCCCTCTTGATTTTCTACTATCGAACCTCGGATATCTATAATGTTTCACAATTTCCACGCCGTTAACATCATGCAATTCCGGGCGATTGTCGTTTATCCTGTCTATGATCATAATTTTCGTCTTATCCCCGTATTCAGCGCTGCATTTTTCAAGACGACTTAGAGTTTGCGTCATACTGCTTAAGCTACCGGTTATTAGTGTTGTGCTGTCTGCACACCTGAGATTTGAAATCTGAATTCCTCCGACTGAAAACCCGCTATAATTAGTCTGCAAAAATTTACGCATGATGTATTCTCCATAGATGGTGTACAACAGTGGAGATAAGATGCAGCCTTACCGTACATCGCATGATGAGGAGAAAAAGTCTTTCGAGTATGTATTTTTATTTATTCGGATTTTTGACATATATACTATGCTCATATAGATTTGCAATAAGGCGTACTAAATGTCTTGGTGCTCCCATTTCAATTAAGATCGGCCAAAGTTTACTCCATTGAACACAATCAAAAGCCTTTTTATAGTCCACAAAGCATAGTGCCATTTTAACGTTATATTCACGTGCTTTTTCTGTCAGTAGCCGCATGTTCAAAATCTGCTCTTGTGTTCCCCCCCTTTCATAAAGCCTGCTTGTTCTCATGGAATCTCGTTACGCACTAGATTATAAAACCGCTCATATATAATCTTTAACATTACCTTGCTAACGAGCGGATTTAATAATATTGCTCGGTAATTTTCACACTTTTTGCGAGATCCCTTCGTATGTAAAGTAATATATGTTGATCGACACCACTCTTCTGCCCATATACCGGATTTCCATATGTTATTTCAGATTGTGTGTATAGCATGTACTTTCACCCGCTATTTTAAATATTTCCGCAGGAATGTGATCGGGGCAGTGAGCCTTATTCCGCTTTAAACAGTTAATAACATTTCGAACCTCTGCAAACAGAATAGGAGGCGTTCATCCATTAAGATATTGTCATTAACTCCCTGAACTCCTTCTTCCGTGCTGTACAACTTAACGCAGTACTTTCGCCACCTCGGCAACATCCGTTTTTAATAAACCGTTCTCATCTTCAATTACCTGGGTTTTCATTTTGAATTATCTCGACAGTAATCGGCCTTTTTGATATAATAGTCTTATGTCCATTTTATCCACACTTTCATGAATTGCGTCACATATGAAGGAGATATGTTCGTTTTCGTCTTTTCGGCAGGGTCTTTTAATCCGTTTGCTTAACAATTTTTTCCTTTCCTCGTAGTTTTCAACTCCCCGATTCAAGTTTCTTCGTTCTTCTATGGCAGCAATTGTTTCATTTGAAAACTAGTGTTTCCGTTGCTTTGTTTTTTCTTGTGGTTGTGAGTTTTTGTATGCGATTTTAATGTGTTCTTTCAGCTGCTTCCAGCTCTGTTCTGATGATATGTTTTCATTCTCTTATGTATAGTTCTGAAGTCTCGTTTCCATGACTGAAACTCTTTTGTTCTTATAATTTTCATGTTTGTTAAGGGTGTCTTTTTATTCTGAATTTTAAGTTTTAACTTAACTTCCATCATATATTTCAATTATCAATGGCTTTAACGCTGCTAGAATTTGGTAAATTAACCAGATTAGGAAGATCGGGCTGAGAGAGCCGCAGATCCTTACTAGGTAAAGTTGAGGACGGCGAGAGGGGGCCGGAAAGTTTGCGCTTAGCAGCAACGTCAACCTCCATTAGGTTGAGCGACATGGTTTTGCTGGCTTTGGAATCCTTGGCGGAGGTCGCCGGGCGGCCCCCACTGACCGAACTCATTTACCAGCACGAGGAGGTGTGCAAAACGTGAACGATATAAAAATAAAAAGGAAATAAATAAATAGATGAAATATAAAATTAAAATCGAACGAACGTAAAAATCGCAATCTAACGTAAATGCACAAGCTGAAATAAATGATACGTCAGATTAGATAAACGAAATGAATATGTCGTAGTTAAATAAATTGAAACGATCTCACCGAGTAAGCTGATAAGAAATAACAGATAACAATCGGCGTTTCGAATTAATAATAACTATGACCGGTAGTGTTTTAGCGTCCTTACACGATGCGATCCATCGTCTGTTAATTAATAGGAAGTCAATTTGATTGCGGACTCGATCTCCAGAGGATATCCATGTTATTGGTCTACGGACGTGATTTTTGAACATCGTATTCATTATTTCCATATGCTGGTCGATAGTAAATTGTACCAATTTATCTCCACTTGCATTTCGATCACCAGTTGTGTAGTTGCCTATATGTTTCCATATATGTTCATATTCATCATCATATATTTTGCCAGTTTTGGCGTTGAAATCGTCCATGACGATATTGATTTCACATCGTGAGAGTAATCTAAGCACATCACTCACTTGGTCATAAAATAACTGTGCCTCTTCATCTGAAGCACACGCAATAGGTGCATATACTTGAATTAGATTAATCCTAATTAGTCTAGTCCCCAGTCTTACCAGAATAATGCGTTCATTGATGACTCGATAACCTTTTATTATATTATCAGTTTCCTTGTGCACCATGAATGCTACATCCGCCCTGCTGAGTGTGTTACTACTTGAGCAGTATATTCGGTAATGATTTCCTTCAAAATGACACCTGATTGGTTATAATGTGTTTCGGACAAACCGCAGATTTTTATTTTATGACGGATCAGTTCCTGTTCTACTATGTGAAGTTTTCCAGTTTCTCTTAGTCCGCGTACATTCCATGTAGCAATTCTATTAGTTTCAAAAGTTCTGAATTTCATTTTAGGTTTTTCGGTCGCATATTTCACATTCTGATCCCGAAACTCGGAACGCCGGTTGCCAGTTGGGTCGCATGGCATATCGGTCGCATATTTCACATTTCGATCCCGAGAGTCGAAACGCCAGTTGCCAACCGGATCGTATGGCACATCAGGTACTTGTTTGGACATCTCATAATATACGCGGGAATATAATACAGTAGTTTCCCCCTGCTTACTGTAGGATTACAGGTTTTCTCCTATAATGCAGCCACTCCTAACCTGGAGAACAGATGCTGACTAACAAGCCGTTACTAACATGGAATGCAGACGCATGTGGATACATTGATATCTCTAAACTGGGTGTAGTAATTAAAGTTGGCTGTCACTCCGCGTTATTGTTAATTCGAATTCGAAACGCCGATTGTTATCTGTTATTTCTTATCAGCTTACTCGGTGAGATCGTTTCAATTTATTTAACTACAACATATTCATTTCGTTTATCTAATCTGACGTATCATTTATTTCAGCTTGTGCATTTACGTTAGATTGCGATTTTTACGTTCGTTCGATTTTAATTTTATATTTCATCTATTTATCTATTTCCTTTTTATTTTTATATCGTTCACGTTTTGCACACCTCCTCGTGCTGGTAAATGAGTTCGTTCAGTGGGGGCCTCCCGGCAACTTCCGCCAATGATTCTAAAGCCAGCAAAACCATGTCGCTCAACCTAATGGAGGTTGACGTTGCTGCTAGGTGCAAACTTTCCGGCCCCCTCTCGCCGTCCTCAACTTTACCTAGTAAGGAACTGTGGCTCTCTCAGCCCGATCTTCCTAATCTGGTTAGTTTATCAAATTCTAGCAGCGTTAAAGCCATTGATCATTGTAATATAGATTAACATAATATTATTAATATTAATAAGAATAATACCGGCGACAATAATACTAAAAAGAAAAATATCAATAATAATAGCAATGGAAATAAAAATAACAACAACAAAAATAGCAGTAGTAGTAACAATAATAGTACCAATACTGATAATGATAATACTATTAGTAGCAATAGCTACAACAGTAACCAAGAAAATAGTAATAATAATGATAATATTATTATTAATAATAATAATAATAGTAACAATGACAATAATAGTAATGACGACAATGATAATAATTTCTGTAATACTAATAATAATAAAAATGATAGTAATAATAAAAACAACAGCAACAGTGGCAATGTCACCCATGCTCCAAGTCCCGATGAATGCTATCCCCTCAATCATCCTGGTCCTTACCCTACCTTAATTGAGTGCACCTCATCCGATGATAATATAGGCAATTACCACCACTTAGCTTTGGCTAGACTTATAAATTCAATATCTTCGTCCTTTATTAATATCTCTCCCCGCGGAAGAAATCGAATTTCCGTCTCATTCCCTTCTTCTGGGACTGCTAACCATTTCCTTCAAAACCATAACTTCTTCTTCAAACATAATCTAAAAGCATTTATTCCTTCTACTTCATTGTATAGACTGGGCGTAAATTCAAACGTTCATCCTTCCTTTTCTGAGGATGATATTAGAGAGGGTCTTGAATCCAGCATTCCTGTAATCTCCATCAGAAGAATCCTTCGCACTGCCGAAGATAAGAAAATTCCTACAAGAGCCGTGGAACAAGTTCGCGAACACCATTCTTCCTGAATTAGTGTCTATTTTCGAACTTCGTTTTCCCGTCTCATCTAGTATCAAACCTCCTACTCAGTGTTCTAAGTGTTTCCTTTTCGGTCACATTGCGAGACACTGTCGTAGTTCTAGTTCTATTTGCTCCCACTGTTCGTTAAATCATTCTTACTCGGAATGCAATAATCTTCAAAATCCGCCTACATGTAGAAACTGCAAAGGTTCTCATTGTTCCAATGATCGCAGTTGTCCTGAGTGGTCTAAACAAAAGGATATCAAAAAAATCATGTCTTACGAGAACATTTATTTCCACGAAGCCTCGTCCAAAAAAAACAATTCCTACGCTACTCAGGCATTTTCATACGCCAACCGCGCTCCATTCCCTCCTTTACTACTACGGTTTCTCCTAATACTTCTTCTTTAATTTCAAATGCCCCTGTTAAGTCTACTACTTTCCACATTTGTCGCTTCGCTTTCCTCCTTCCTATCCGATAATTTACAGTTTAGCTAACTTTTTTCCTGTATTTCCTTTATACGTCGCTTTGTCTCCTCATTATTGCGAATGTGCTGCTGTGGGATGGCCCAAATCCATCTGGCGCAGTGGATCTGCTCGAATTTGTGGAACTTTTCGTTTGAAATTCATTTATTTCCACATTAGAATAAACCTGGAGATGGTTCTGGCTAACCATTCTCCTTTTATGGTCCATTTGGTCAGTCCTAAAGTCCATATTAGTCGTTGTGGAGTGAATTTTTGGATGGTAATTAAAATTACCAACTTATTAGATTTACCTCTACATTTTTCGTATGACAATCGGAGACCATTAAAATCATCATCCGATATGTTAACGGATACATGGATCTGTCCGAACCTATTGCTGAGTGCTGTTGAAGACAGTACTTCAAGGTTGATAACCATTATAAACGAATTTTCATTTTCATTACCTAGTCCCTTAAACTATTACTTCCTTTTATATTACTCCTCTTATTATACTCGTCCATGCTGCATGTTCCTCCCTTCTTCTACTATCTACGATTTACTTTTATCCAGCTCCCTCTTTAAGGCTTCAAAAGCTCCTACCGTCTTTCCTTTTGTATTCTTTACTCTCAAATTGAGTACTTATTTCATTCTACCTTTTCTCCCAAATGACTGAAAAGTTCAATATACTCCAGTGGAATTGTCAGAGTCTTAGAGCTAACAAACAAGCCTTGGAGAGTATACTCGACTCCTATTCCATCCACATTGCTCTGTTATAGAAACCTGGCTTAGAGATTCCTCAAATATATCTATTCGAGGCTTTAATTTAATCCGTTCTGATCGCGTGGACGGCTATGGTGGTGCCGCCATACTCATAAGAAAGGATATTTTCTTCAATATTTATGATCATTCCTCTTGTTTTCCAATTGATCTTCAATCACCTAACTTGGTCCATATTTCTATTCCTAATGTTCACCCTCAACCGACTCACATCTTTTCCGTATACATTCCTCCACATTATGATCTTAATAATTTTCCTTTCACGTTACTATCCAATCCTCATTCTCTTCCCTTTATCATTGGGGGTGATTGGAATGGTCACTCCCCCTTGTGGGGCTCTGCGAGTCATAATAGGAACGAGCATATCCTCGAGAATTTTATCCTCAATAACAACTTTGTCCTATTGAACGATCATTCCCCTACTCTCTACACGGGTTTTTACAGTCGCAGCTCGGTTGACCTCTCTTTAACGAAACCCTTGATAGTACCTTCGGCAGTGATCATGTCCCTATTATTTTTTCCTTGAACGATCTCCTTCCTCCTCCTCCAGATCCTATCAAACCTCTCAATGCTCCTAAATGGTCTCTACCCAAAGTCGACTGGGATAAATTTCGGTCAATCGTTGATTCATCTCTCTCTAACATTAATTCTCTTCCTAATCCTATGCATCAATACGATTCCTTCCTCTCTCTAACATTAATTCTCTTCCTAATCCTATGCATCAATACGATTCCTTCCTCTCTCTAACATTAATTCTCTTCCTAATCCTATGCATCAATACGATTCCTTCCTCTCTCTAACATTAATTCTCTTCCTAATCCTATGCATCAATACGATTCCTTCTATGACTCTATTTCCTCCGCGCTAACCGCCTCTTCTGCATCGGTTCGTCCCCCTAAAAAGAATCGACACCTTCTTGCTTCTTCGCTTTGGTGGAACAACGATTGTTCGGGAGGCCATTAGCGACAGTACTTCCTGTTTTAGGCTTTTTCGGGCGTGTTCCTTTTTTGAGAACTTCTAAGCTTATAAGAAGACTAATGCCAAGGCCAGACTTATCCTTAAAAAGGTCAAAAAGAATTCATGGAAAAACTTTTACTCCTCATTTTCTAGATCCACTCCTATTTCCCAGATTTGGAGAATGGCTAAAGCTTTTCAAGCTCCTCATTTTGAACGTCCTTTATATTATAACCTTCCTTCCGAAAAACTTACTTCTTTCATTGATTCTATTGCTCCCGTTTATGTTCCATCTTTCGAAGAAGCACTTACTCCTACATATGTTCGTACAGCTCCTGCACATATTCTTTCTTCTGACTTCAGCATCGGTGAACTCCGTGCCTCTTTGTCTAATTCCTCCAATTCTAGCTCCGGGTTAGACCGAATTTCACACCTTACTCTTAGAAATCTTTCAAACTCTGCACTTAATACTCTTCTGTTAATCTATAATCGTTTCCTATATACTGGCTCAACTCCGCCTCGCTGGAACTCCTTTATGGTTATCCCGATTCCGAAGAAAAAGCCTAATTCCTTCCTTCCAATATCCTTGGCTTCTTGCTTAAGGAAATTTTTGAAAACATAATCAATAAACGTCTGGTCTGGTGGCTAGAACATCATAATATACTTCCTGACAATATGTTTGGTTTCCGACCGGGCCTGGGCTCTATGGACTGCCTATCTTTATTCCTTTCTGACTTTTATAAATCTCTTATCCTCAAAAAATTCACCGTTGCTGCGTTCATTGATGCCACCTCTGCCTTTGGTAATATTCATTTACCTTTCTTGCATGACAAAATGCTCTCCATCAATATTCCTCTGCACTTCACCTCACTAGTTATTAATCCTTTCCGTAACAGGATAATTTATCTTTCTACTCCCTTTTTTGATGATTCCAGGGTGGTTTACCGAGGCCTCCCGCGGGGATCATGTCTTAGCCCTACTCTTTTCAATATATATTTTCACAGTCTCGCTATCCTCCGAGTTTTCTCCACGTCGTTATTCTATGCTGATGATATTCTTATCTATTCCTTGTCGGATAATATATCTGCGGTGAACAAGGAGCTAAATAATTCTCTTGCTATTTTGGAAAATACGTTATCCTCTCTTCATATTGCTATCTCACCCGAAAAATCTGCCTCTATGGTTTTCACATTCCGTCCTTATAATCGTTCTTTAGTCAATCTTTCCTTGCGCCACCATCCCATCCCTTTAGTCAATTCCTTCTCTTATCTCGGTATTATACTTTTTCGCCCTTATCCTTTCGGGAGCATATCAATTATCTCTGTACGTCCGCTCTCAAAAGGCTCAATATACAAAAAGCTCTTTCGCCCTGTAAATGGGGCGGTGATCCTTATATTTTACTTATATTATATAGATCAATAATCCTTTCCAAATTTGACTACGGCGCACTCCTGTACGCTAGTGCTCCCAAGCAATTTCTTCGTAAACTTGATCGCATCCAAAACTCATGTCTTCGTCTCTGTATCGGAGTACTTAACTCCTCTCCAATTCCAGCCATTTTAACAGATTCGGGATTCCTTCCTCTTTTCATTCGAAGACTCTTATTAGATGAAAGATTGCTGATTAAACGCCTTCCGATTAGTAATTCGAAATTTCTAAGTTCCTATCAATTTATTTCCGATAACTGGCGCTTCTCTCCTCGCAAAATTCCTATATTATCCTCGATCTCTTCTCTGCTTATGCTCTTCTTGCCTTTTGTTTTCCCTTTCACCAAACCACCTTACTTCATTCTTAATTTCTTTGAATTCAAGCATTCTCCCAAGTTATTTGTTCTCCCCTCGGACATTAAATCTCTTCCTCATCCTGCCGTTCAAAACGAATTCAATCACGTGTTATCCTTATACTTTCCTTCCCATACAATTATCTACACAGATGGTTCGAAGTCTGATGTTGGCGTTGGGGCTGCGTTCATTATCCCCGCGCTTACCTATTCCGAATCCTTTCGGTTGCCCTCCTTTTCCTCTATTTTTCTTGCCGAATCCATGGCTATCCTGCAGGCAGTCCTTTTCATATCCTCGACAAATAACATCTCTAGATTCCTCCTATCCTCGGATTTGAAAAGTGTTTTATTGGCTATCTCCTCTCCTTTTCCTACTCATGTCACTGATCCCATTACTCTCCAAATTCGCTTCTTAATTTCTAATTTATTTGCATCCCGCTCTGTTGTAATTGATCTACTATGGATTCTTGGTCATCACGAAATTCCTGGCAACAAGTTAGTTGACTCGTTGGCACGTTCGGCGACGACCAATGGTCTATTTATTAGTAGATTTCTTGCTCAAACTCTCTACTGTCTCTCTTATCGTTCCCACCACGATTTCTGGACCGGATTCTATCCTTCATTCTTTACCAATCCTCGATCTTTTTACCTTTCTGTTCAACTCTTCCCTTCTTCTCTTCCTTTGTTTAATCTTTTCCCCTACTTTAGCCGTTCGATTATTTCCTCTATAGTTCGCCTGCGGTTCAATCATAGTTTGCTTCCGGCTTCTCTTTTCCGTTTTTCTATTGTTCAATCTCCTTTGTGTCCTTCTGACCCTCCAGAGCTCAATTATACCTGTGATGCGAATCACATTTTGTTCGAATGCTCCTTTATTTCCTCCGAACGTTCTACTCTGTATTCTGGTCTTCTGCGCCTTGGCCTTCCTACTCCTTATAGTGTCCACTCCATTCATGCATTCCCCTCTCTCAATATAGTTCCTTTGTTGGCCTTCTTTATCTCCTCAATTTCTAATCTTTTCCTTATATAATGTACAATTATTTGCGTTAGGTAAGTTCCACTGTTGACGTGTCCAAAAAAAAAAAAAAAAAAAAACATGTCTAAAATGGAATAAACAAAAGGTCGAAATAAAATTTTATATTTTCATACAGTTACAGATATAAAAACAATGTTTTAATATTTTAAAAATAATTAAGCATTTTGTAATTTATTTAAAAAGTGAAAAAAAAATATTTTTTGCTTATTACGAATTAATAAATATACATAAAACTATACATGATACATATTTTCATTAGAAAAATTGTGTTTCTTAATGATCTTAAATGTCATTGGTGTTCATTCCGTTTATCTATTTTGAATCGAAGTATAAATTTCGGCTTATTTGTCTTTTTGGTGCTCAATCTAAAATTTTTTCCGTCATGAAGTCATGTCGCGAAATTTTATAGTGATACAGCAATCGACCTTCGGGATAAACATTTTGACGTCTAAGATACCGTTGTATTATTTTCCTCCTATTTTAGCGACAAATATGTGTTTCTCGAAAATTCCGCTATAGCAAGGGCCCCGGAAGAACTATCAAACTAACCACATCTCGCTTCCACCTTTATTTGCCGCTCTTCCGTTTTTTTCTTAATCAATGGTCTGCGAGATTCCCTTTGATTCCTTTACTATACAAAATGCTTATGTAATGTTTTGCATACGAATACCCAAAGTTCTACAGGATTGTATGGATATTGACAAAGTACACACTCGACGGATCCAGATCGGTTCGAGATTTACTGTTAGTTTCAATTGTATACGACGCGTACGTGTAGGAAATAACTTAAATTTTATCAGCGACCTTATTTCCTCTTCATAATTCGTTTTTCAAGTGGCTGGCGTATAAATCATTTACGTGCGCATCTTCCATGACAAAAAAAATCTTTTCAACATTTTCGACTGTGTATTTCCTGGTTTTTCGTTATCGGCTACTGGTCATTTGAGACTATTCAGTTCTTAATTTTACTCACCTTATGGAAGATTGTGTCCATACTGTCCGAAAATTACTTGTACGAAACAATGATTAATTTTTTAATTTTTATACTTTTACAATGAGAATATTATTTCCATTGTCGCTTTCTCCGAATCGATCGGAATATTTTCATTATAAAAGTATGGCGAAAAAAGATTTTAGAGAAAAAAAAAAAAATAAACAATAAGAAAATGATTCCACATCACATTTCGTTGAAATATATATATTTAACTTTTTAGCAAGTTTGTAAAAATATTTTCCCTTCAATTACCTTCTCAGCAATAAGTACAACTCATTCGTCTGAATATTCGGGTTTTATATTATATACAGGCGCACTCGAAATGTAGGACGTAAGGTATATTTTTGAAGAATATCGTAAAATGAAAAATAAAAGTATCTTATAACGGTTTTCACATATATTATGAGTATAATGTTGCAATTACTATGCGTATAACATTAAAGACTACGTCATTATTACGTCAAAGTAGCAAGAAAGACCGTGACGAAAGGAGGAGATATCTTTTGGTGAAAATTTGTCACTTTCGATGCCGCTTCATTTTTCATTCTTTTCTATGTATCAGTAATTGATTTGAAAATGTTGGAAATTTTGCAAGTGATGAGATTCTCTTTTAAAAAAAATGTTTAAAACATTTCGCATTATTCCTATCTCCGTATCTCGCAGTCTTTTCTTGAAGATACCAGGAAAAAACATTGATATCTTGGGATATTTTTTGTTTATGCAAAATAACTTCAGAGAGCTTGCAAAGGAATCAGGCAGCTGTTTCAGTGGATGGGATTAGGTAACTTCGACCATTAAAAACTAAACTACAGGAGAAAGTTACACGCAGTCGTAGGGAACTTTCGAAAAAAATAAAATACAAAAATAACTAAATTAAACAAAATAAATAAGGAAATTATCTGCTATTTGAATTAAACAAGTACAACTATATGATAGAGAAATTTCAGGTGGCGCACGAATTACTGCGTTGTATTTATGAAAATATCAAATAAACGGGCGGGCACCGGATAGGGAACATGTGGAGCAGTATTTTAAGCAGGGTGCCACCGGTAAAGTACGCTCTTGGAATTTTACAAAATCTTGCCAAAAAACCGAAATTTTAGATTTTTTACGATTCCTTTCACTCCCTTGAGAAGAAAGCGTGTAAAATAGGTAAACCACTTATGGAGGGTGACACTTTTTTCTGACTAATTTTCTCTGGGCAACTTCTCAAACAACCTACAACTGGTGACATAAAATTTGACAGCCACATGTGAGAAACATTCTTGCTTCGACATGCCGCCTAATCAAAAATGTACCGTGAGAATCGGTTGTAACTACTTTGATGGGGATGAATAGCTGGGTCGTTACAGCACCGGTATTATATTGTTATGTCCGATATCACGTAAAGTACTGTTGATTTTTTGATGCCTAAGGTTTACTATTGTGTGGAAGAATTTTACTCCGTTATAAAATCATTTATTTACAAAATCGTAGTTGCACATACTTTTTAATAAATTCTAAAGCGCAAGCATCAAATCCTTATACATGAGAAAGCACAATCGTATTCCTCTTTATACATGAAAATTGTAAATAAGTAAAACCTAAATCAATATAAAGTACGAAAAAAGGAAAGAAATTACTATACATCGTTGGTTCAATTTTTCCTTATTTTTTTGTAATTTTTGATTTTTTATTGTAATCAAACGAGCCGTATAACACAACTTTTTTATAATATATTTCATAATGAAGCATTTAATATGTTAATTTGCAAAGTAAATAGAACAAAGAACAGCGATATACCTGTTCCATTGGTCTGATACCATTACGCTTAATTCCCATTTCGCCTAAAAATGAAATGACCCATAAAATAATAATAATAATAATAATTTGAAAAAATCAACTTGGCAACACGGTCATGTTTGGTAGGTAGAAAAAAAGATTACCCGGCGCAGCGGGGGATCTCTCGATTTTTTAACCGAGAAAGCGCCTTTGACAAACAATTCCGCGTTTGCCCGCTGCCCAGACTGCCCGAAAAATTGAATGATTGTTACCCAAATTTTATTATTTTTTTAGCTCGGACAGCGTCATTAAAGGTCGTAAGAAATGCCAAATTCGTCTCAATATGCAGAAAATCACCGCATACTAACTGCTTTACGCTATGAAGTCGTAATTTGTTCTG
Organism: Icerya purchasi; assembly: GCA_039619475.1. NCBI lineage: Eukaryota > Metazoa > Arthropoda > Insecta > Hemiptera > Monophlebidae > Icerya > Icerya purchasi. Next base: position 2,429,617 of record CM077116.1, on the reverse strand, counting down.
GCTTGGGTCTTATGCGGATTCTGAAGGAAACTCTTCTTCTATCTTGAATATTATAAGTTGTCGCTCGTGAATAAAACAAAAATTTTGAGTCAGTCTAGTATAGTAATGGATGTATCATTTATAAAAACAAATCGAGCAGGTAAATAATATATATGTATATCTAATATTTGTAAATTGAAATATTTATTGCAAATTACGTTTTAAATGAAAAATGGTATTCAATTCGATTTCGACAATAGAGAATAAAAAAAATTGCCATCCATTAAAAAATTATTTTCTCTTAATTGCTATAAATTTTTGTTTTGTACGTCAAAAGTGTATTATAAAATATTTGATTAATTGAATAGCGTCTTTTTATTTCCTTTTCCTTTTTGTAATGTTAAATCGTAATCTTTTGGCAATTTATTGAATTAAGACATTTTAAATAGTAAAATAGAAGGTTTTTTTTCTTTATCTTTTTTGGATTTGCGGAAAAATGGCGTCTGAATCAGTAAAATGGTCGATCCATATGAATACGAGTTATGCGGCAACAAACAAAAAAAAAAAAAAAAATACGCGTCGAACACATAACCTCTTTCTATTTGTAAGTCGGAAAAAATTAAAAATTAAAGACAAGTTTATTTGACATAAAAAGTTTAAAGTATACTATATTAGATTAATAAGTCATTTTTACTTAATATTAACTTTTTAAATACACCTTCTTTTTGATGGGTAATCGTCAGCTGCTGACAAGTCCAACGCAATAAGGAAAAAACAAATAAACAAATGAATACACTTTTTGCATTTTTTTAAGATTTAAAAAGAAAATATTAGAAACAAATTTCTGTCCAAAACGAGAAAATTAAGACAAAGAAAAAAATTATTCTGTTTGTTTTTTAACGAGGAACTTAGATAAAACTAGCATAAATGTGCATTGTTTTCAATTTGTAATAAAACCGTTCGTTCGTTTACAACTCTTTATCTGAAGTATTTTTCTTTTTCTTTTTCTGGAACTCCGAACACTTTAATGTTCATGTCGCACTAGACAGCAATAAGGCTTTCCATATACTGACTGATAAGGCGGGTGAGATGTATTGAGCACTGAACTTCGAATGGAATAACTCGCAAATATTAATCGGAGTCGTCGTTTCGCGTGCATTTACATTAAACATTTTTAGCGGTATTTTTTCACTTCTGATTTTCATATGAACGTTTTTGTTGCTTTTCGAAAAGAAAAGATTAACAACGGAATCAAATAGCAAAAAAAAATGATGCGTTTAGTCTGTTTAAAATTCGACAATGATGACGCGCTGTTGCCAACACGAAATCATTCGTATGTTTGTATGATATTTTTTTTATTACCTGAGTAACCGAAACCTTAAATTTAGGCGAAATGGGAATTCACCGTTCCATTTTGTACAAATTTTACTTTTTTTTTTTTTTTAAATTTACAAAGACCTTTCGAAGTTAAATTCCGTGTAGGTAGATAAGCGTAATTATTTAATTTTGCTCGTAATAAGCGATTTTTCATTATAATCATTTCCGCCGTAACCGATAGAATAAAGATTAACATAGCTTAATGTAAATCTGCCGATTCCAACAGTACTCGTTTCTATAGTAGGTCGCTATGATAACCGATTTTCGTTGTATCATTTTTGAAAACATGTTTACAAAAAAGTTTAGTTTCTCGCAACTACTCACGGAAGTTTTAAGTTTAAAAGCTTGTAAGAAGTTCTCCGAATAACCCATTTAGCACGCCGGGGGCATGTGCCGTGATATTGTTTTTTGATAATTCTAATTTTTAAGTACCTTGCTAACTCGTGGAGGTTTAGGGTTAATTTATTTTCTCCCGTAGGGCAAATATTGTGGCGAATCGACGTATATAAAAAACAGGATTTTTTCCTGTTAAAAAAAGATGAACATGCTGAACAGGTTCATACCGATTAGCAAAGTAAAAAATAACCGTCGAATCAACGCGCTGAAATTTATAAAAAAAATTACATGATCATTTACGTGTGATCTCGAAACGAAAATAGATGTAAACGTTGCTAACTGTTTGAGTAAAGGAAATGACTGAAAGCGGAAAAATTTTATTTGATGATTTAGCTGTAGGAGAAGAGTACGCAACAAATAATGTGGTCCTATCTGAAATTTCGAAATTTAAACTTTCGAATGAGCGAAATTATTATAAATAGAATGACTGTGAAATTTGATAAATCAACTACTGTAGGAGAAACATGCAAAACAAATAGGATAGTTTTACTTAACTTATTTGAACAACCAGGAACTTAACCGAACCAGTGATAAAACAAAAGTGAAGTAACAGAACGCGGTGTATTTACTGACACCGGAAAATAATAAAATATTATCTTGAGTTTATTATTTATCACAGTAATCATTTTATTTAAATGTTTACAAAAATTACTATTTTTTTATTCGTCCCATATGCATTTCTATACCACTGGTCGCATCCCAACCACTTAAAACCTCATATTTCATAAGGGAAATGGTGTAGAAAATTGAGTCATACCTTAAAACTTTCGTTTGCACAGCACAAATACACCCTGAAAATTTTAGCATGATCCATTCAGCGGTACAGGAATGCATACGGGACAAACAAATAAATAAACGTTTATTTATATATATATATATATATATATATGTGCGTGTGTGTCAGGACGTTGCCAGAGCGTAATGGAGGTTTTATTGCTCTCAATATATACTTTATTGGGAACACCAATCGAAGAAAGTGATACAAAAACTAAGGATAATGTTAAACATGAGAGATTGGATTTTTTTGCTTTTATGTGTAAAAATACAATATACGCAAAAAAAAAATCGGCATAAATTTTTAGATATCAATCCAGTGTGAGAAAGTTATCGGTTTCTATTGGCTGAGGAAGTAAACCTTAACAGAAAATCAACTGAAAGACCAAAAATCATCGGTGTATTTTTCTACGAACAATTATGGACTTAAAATTTCACAATGATATTGTATCGTGTGATCTGACTAGAAATCAGCGCTATCTGTGTTCCGGGCCTAGAAGTATTGGCAATCGGCTGTGGTGGTGTAAGAAACCGGGCATCATAAAGAAATCGTACTATCAGAATCAAAACACGGAATACTAAAAAGATTGGAGGTAGGAAAATGGCTACCGGAATGCGATGTTGTAGAAATATTGGAAATGTATTGAAATGGTAAAGCATATTTCATCAGTAACGGCAATAATGCAGTACATTGTCCTGAACTGGAAAAACGTTCTGTGAATGGGGTGGCAATTATATTAAAAAAAGCATCCGGAACAGTGTAGCTAGATGTGACGCTGTCAGCAATCGGATAGCGGATACCAATGACTTTGAAAAAATGATAAATAAAATGTCATCGTGAGAAATGAAACAGTCGGAGACATAAACGCAAAAATTAGAGAAACAGACCAGGACACAGAACTCCGTATGTGAACAAGTATGGCCCCGCCATTAGGAACAAAGGAGGTGAACAACTAATAATTTCTGAGGTAAAAATCGACAATGAGCTAAGCTCGATTCTGTTCAACTTATACAGGGAATGGATAAGGAAAGTAACATTAGAAGGATGGGAAGCTTGTGTAAAAGTTGGAAGAAAAGTTATTAACCATTTGTGATGCACGGACGACATCGCTATTTTATTAAAACTAGTTACCCTTTTCAAAAGATTTGAGGAACCGCTAACAGAAAATTCAGCTAAACAGTAAATACAGATGAAACGAAAATAACAATAATTGACGGAAATACAATGGCGGTAAGTGCAGTTTTTGAACAGTTTACAAGTAGACGAAAAAAATATTAAAACTAGATGTGCGTCGTCAAAAATGATAAACAATAAACGTTTTGGACCTCGGAAAAGCATTCTGATTCAATAATACCGATTACTCATTAGATTTGAGATTGATTATGGTAGTACTACGTACTTCTCAGCGTCATAAAGACAACTACGGGTGATAGATTCAGTACTTCATTCAGCACTGCGTATCATTCGGTACGAGTCCATGCTCGAAACTACTCAGTGCAGTGGAGCAGCACCATCTTGTGTTCGCCAAAAAACTTTCATTATCGAAATACAGTGTATCATTGTTGGAGTACATCTTACCCAGCCTAACGCTGAATTATATTCACCAGCCATACTATATAACAATATAGCATCTAGATTCCTTAGTATTCTCCAGTCATATAACATCGGCATTAAAAACATCATCCGCAGAAGTACTCCGATATATAGCCCTTGGATGTATGAATTATCCACAAAAGTAACTCTTCGAGAAATGTCCTGCTTTTAACAGGCTCTTAACAATCACTCCATCTCCTTGATTCAGACTCTTCTTTTTCGCCTATCGTTCTCGTCATCCAGCTCCTAATGGAGTTCGATATAAAAAAACGTTAAGGTGTCGTTTATGCGGATCCCGGCTCACATGGACATCCATGTAACACGACAGAATTCATCAACTAGCAAGACAACCACCAGATTTATTTTTATTGCCTATGAAGATTTAAAGGAAGACATGAGACGAACAGTGCTAAAAATTTCTTCTACAATGCGCTTGACCACATGGTTCAATGTGCAAGATTTCTATTTCACGAAAGGAGGAGATGGCCATCAACAGACTAAGGGTTGGCCATACAAAAACCTTGTCAACGTTCGTAGCATTGCCAACGAAACCCAACGCGAGGAAGAAGTGTAATGATCATAGAATAATTAGCCTGATGTCGTGTGTATTTAAAACACTTCTAAAAGTAATATGTCGGCGTGTTTAAACAAAAACTGAAGAGAATATTGGTCAAACTCAGTTCGGATTTAGAAATGGGTTTAGCACAAGAGAAGCTTTATTTGGCATTAAAACCCCGACAGAGAAATGTCTAGACAGAGAAAAACCGGTTTTCCTATGTTTCATCGATTTCGAAAAAGCTTTTGATAATGTAAATCACGTTAAACTTATGGAAATATTAGTAAAGACAGGAATAGACTTAAAATCTATACAACTAATAAAAAATCTTTACTGGAACCAAACCGCCCTAGTGAAAGTGGATGAAATTTACACGGATGATGATATAGTGATCAAAAAGGGAGTTAGGCAAGATTCTGTCGCCATTGTTGTATAATGTATACTCCGAAACGGTATTTAAAGAAACGCTGGATAATTTGACAGTAGGCATAAAAATCACAACGTGTTTTAATAAACAACTTACGTTATGCCGATGGTACGGTATTAATAGCAGATCGGCAAGAAGGTTTTGCCACGATTACTTGATACCGTATAAATCTGTCCTGCAAAGAATACAATCTGCCGATTAATGCGACAAGAAACAAAAGTGATGGTAGCAGACAAAAAACACACCACACGCATAATGATTGTAATTGAGAATAGAGGACTAGAGCAAGTGGATAAATTTAAAAGTATCTCTGTTGTTTGTTGCATTACAAGGCTCCCTAGAATTAGAAATAAAATCTAGAATTGAAATGGCGCGATTAACGTTTCATAAGTTAGACAGCTTTCTGCGAAGTCATGATATAAAAAACTTGAATTACGTTTGAGAATAGTTAGGTGCTATGTTTTTTCCACGCTATTATACGCGGTAGAAACTTGGACATTACAGACGGAACAAGCAAAACCATTAGAAGCGTTTGAAACATGGCTGTATGGACGATTACTTGCAATACCGTAGACAGCGAAAATTACAAATGAAGAAGTTACGAAACGGATGAGTAAGGACCGTGAACTAATCAGATTAATAAAATTAAGGAAAATGAATTATCTGAGTCATTTGATAGGGGGGCCGAAATGCGAGTTACTCTAAACAATACTGATAGGCGCAGTAGAAGGTGTTCGTGGTGTCGTAGAAGGACGTCATGGATTTCCAACATCCAAAAATGGATGGCTGTTACCGAGACAGGAAGACTTTTCCATCTGGCGCGAGACCGGTAAGCATGGATCAAAGTAGTGAAAAATGTGAACGCCAACCTTCGATAACAAAAGCGGTCCAAGAAGAAGAAGAAAAAGAAGATAATAATGTCTGCAAAAAACAAAGCAAATTAATGTTTTTACAATCTAGGTTATGTTATATACTTTTGTGAATTGTTGAATGTCACATGTCGTTCGTATAAAAAAAAATATATAACATCAGTAGCCGAATGTTAATGTTAATTTTTTTAAATTGCTTACATTAATATTATATTTAGGCTTTACACTCGTAAAAGAACTCATCGCTGTTCGATTAATGCCGAACTTGAGTTTTCTTCAGATATTCGGTTCCTGTTCGTTTGCCGAGTATTTCCTCTTTCATCTCTGAAATGGCCCCTAGTTTACATGTAAAGCGAATTTCAGTTCAAAAAAAAAAAAAAGAAAAGATATTTGATGCGAAGTATTAATGTATTTTGTAGCAGTACTAATTTTCTCCGATATTTTTGACGTAAAATCAAATAAAATAAACGTATCCAACATATTCCTAGGCGATAATAAAATTTATTAAAGATAAATAAAGAAATAAAAAAAGAAGGGATTACGCTCATTCTTATCGTGAAAATTTAAAATTAAAGAAACAACTCTTTTTGGACATCGATATAATAAGTAAAGAAATCTCGTCTTTTTTGGGTTTTTTTTTGGATTATTTTTCCGACTGCGAAAAATTATTCTCACCAGTTTTTTTGGCGTTTCGCTTCCGTACGGGAGACATAAAATTTATCGCCGATTTTTCTTCTTTTTATCGATTATTCGAGTTGTTTTTCTTTTTTTTTGCGGAACGGCGCTTTTTAAGATAACATAAATATAATAACAATACCAGTAAAAGAAATCAGTCAGTTTTGTTACTGATAGAAAATACATACGCTCGATACATGCGTACACACGTATATAGATGTTATAGGTGGTTCCGTGTATTTACCTAAGCCCCTAATTGACGAAATAATTTTTCCTTAGGCAAATAAATATACGGGGAGCCGTTCTTTGATTGGTCGACAATGGATTTTTATATTTTGTCACGGAACGAGATTCGTCACGCGCGAAAAAAGAACGAAAAGAGACATATAGTCGTCACGCTGATTTCGAGTTGGCCGGCTTTCGGTAATGGGGATAATTTAGTTACAGCTGAGAAATTTTTGCTGTAGATCGAAATTTTCGCCGTGATTTATAAGCGACCGGCTCGATGTCTGGCTCTGACTTATTCGACGTCGGACGGTTTCAATCAGTTACCCGTGAAAGGGTTATCGCTACAGAATGGCGCGAAATTCAAAAGTGCTTTTGTAATACCGCTTACGCTGTCGAAACGCCAAAAACACATATCGCGCATCCGCTTGATCAATGCGAATTATGAATTATTGCTGCAAATCGAACATGGGTCCTGATGAATTATTACGTCACTACGCTTGTTCCACTCGCTTGTCGGCCCTGCTTGCCCTGGGTTTGCGCGCGCCAATATTTGTCTACGATCTGTATTTCTTGCAACCGGTACACAGAATTTTCTAACGTAATTTACGAGTCATTGATTTCCGATCGCTCCTACAGAATCCGACTAGACAACTCCGGCACGCTACTTTCAGTTTCACAGATTAATTCGTTAAGTGTTTGATTTTTTATTGCCGTCGCCGATTTATCTGGGCGCGTGATTCTAGCAGCTGCTTTAAGGAATCGCTTTTATTCGTACGCACCGCTGTGTTGCCTTTTGATTTAAATTTTCTAAGGAAAATCAAAAAAAAAAAAAAGGAAAGCAGTCCCTATTGCTTTTGATAGGGTGGAAAATCATTTAAAAAGATTAGAATCATCGCTAAAATTGGTAAATCTGTCTGTTTTTGATTTTTGCCCCCAGTTAACGTGTTCGAGTTCGTATTAGTTTGCAAACCGTGACATTTGACAGTAATTTACGTAGCCGAGACAAATTACCGTTGGAATTTCAAATTTGCCTATATCAGTTAAGGCCTAGTGTTTTCAGAAAATACACTGAATAGACTGACGACGGGTGAAAGAATTCTAAAGGAAATCCGGTCGGGAAAACGGTAGAGGAAACTGTGGCAATTAAAATTATAAAAAAAGGCCACTTGCTGAGCTTTACCCATAACCGACGATGGAATTACGACCGAAAAAAAAAAAATATATATATATCCGGTTTCATTATATTACGTTGGACGCTCAAAGTAACGTAATTTATATATTTTGTTATTTAAATGGTGAATGATTTATAGTAACTTAATTGCTAGAACAGCAATTGAAAACGTATAATTTACATGAAAATTTAATTTCGAAAAAAATATTTCTCATTCGAGAATTACTTAGCAATAAAATCGGTATAACTAAAAGAGTTCAGAAACGACTTTGAGTGAAGTCGGGGTTTCGTGTTGAACTTGAATAAACATGCGATATTCTTCACCAAATTTTTTAGTCCACAATAAAAATTCAATCACTGCCTACCCTTTCTGCTTGTGTTTGCTACGAATAAAGTCGGTAATTCCTAATATTAGTAATTATTATTACTCTGTCTATTTTCATGTAGTACGTATTGTAATTTTGCAGAACTTTTAGAAAACGTTGAATAAGCCGCTAGTGAAGTATCACGGGGCAAAGTAAATTATTAAGAGTTTTACAAAATAAATTTTGCCGACATAACCGGATATCCTGTTTAGAGTTCTCCATCGCATCATTTATCTCGTAACAGAGTAAAAATTAAAAACGGTTATGCATACTTTTTAGGTAAAGGAAAAAATAATGTGTTGTGCTTTTATCTAGCGTGAAAGGTAGAAAAAGGTTTGAACATTAATATCTTAAAATAAATAAATCAGCGGAAGAAGGGATATTTTTCTTTCATGTTAAAATTGAAAACGTAGAAAACAGTTTTTATTTACGGAAATATTAAGTAACAACGTAAAATTAAATCAGTTTGACTTATTGTTAGTAACTAATAATAGTAATAATAGTAATAATAGTAATAATAGTAATAATAGTAATAATAGTAATAATAAAATCAAATCAAGTTGTTCATTATTATTATCGCTGCGAAACCTATAAATGCGCTGAAACGAGGGGCCGTATCGTTTCGGATTCAACGATTCGGCCTAGATCATCTCGGCCTCAACGATTCGGCCTCGTCTTTCCTTCAAGTAGATCTAGTTTTGTATTATTGAGTTTTTCATCTTTTTTTATTCAATTAATATCATATTTAAAACGTAAAATAATCATTGAATCAAAAATATGCAACCGGAGAAATTAGTAATTAATTTGCTTAGAAAATAAAAAAACTATTTCCTCTTATAAAGAATTGAAATGCTTTGTTATATATATGTATATATTTTTATTTTTTTTTATTTTGGGTTCGCCAACCAAGGTCCTTCACCCGGAAACAAATAGTAAGGAATGAAGTCGGTTATATTTTTATCCGATGAAATGCTGATTATATATTCATTTAGCGAGTTATTTCAATAAAATTGTCGATTTGGGCAATAATTTTCCACTATGACAGACTTTTTGATTCAAAAAAAAAAACATTTGTCTCGAAAAATGAAAAAAAAAAGAAATAAAAACTCACTAACTCTAAACTAGATCTACTTGACAAAAGACAAGGTTGAAATATGTAGCGGCCGAAACGATAGAGACCGGAGCCGCATAAGCCCAATCGCAGTCTGCTGATCATCTCTGCGGTTTAGAAGCGACGTCATTCAAGATTTAACTGAGTACTTGATTTGACGAAAGTTGTTGTTTGCTGAAGTCAGTTGCCACTTCCTTTGCCATGATGCAAAAAGTACTGTTTTTATATATTTCTTAAGGTCAGATGCCGGGACCGGCAAAAACATATTAGCCTCCTTTGCCGCTTTATCAGCCAAGTCATTCCCATGAATCGCAGCGCGAGTCAGATCTACGGGAAAGTCACCCTTTGATTCAGTCCCGCCAACACCAGTTTTATTTTATCACTTCTTCGGCTATCGAGTGCTGATCGTGCTTAAATATATTAATAGCTACGCCATTTTTACGCCAGGGGTCATTAGGAAAAATGTCCTATCACAAAATCTGTCTCAAAATTATATTGTATCGTTGTAAATAAAGATTTCTTAATTTTACGTAATGAAAGTTAAATGTGTAAATAAAGATTTTTTTTCGTCGAACGCTATAAGAATTATAGAAGAACTATACCTGAGGGTGAAGGGGGCTTGCCCCTTTCCGAGTCCCGAGGGGTCGAGTTTATATGTATATATATATATATGCATATATTCACACACACACACACATATATATATATATATATGCATATATTCACACACACACACACACATATATATATATATATATATATATATTAGCATACTTTTATTACATGTATATCCACACTCGTACGTGAATTCGCATTTTTATTATTTCAAATTTATTTAAATATTAACGTCTTTGCTACTACTTACCATAAACCCAACTTATTAACAAAAATATAGTCTGAAAAGAAAGAAAATATAAAAGTTAGAAAGAGAAGAAAGAAGGGGGAACACAGAAGTTTGTACTGGAGGTGTAAATTAATGAGATGCGGTTGCAATGCCATCGGAATTTTCTTTTTCTTTTTTATAATTCGAAGATATTTAGCTTCAAAGAAAAAGCATTGAACTTCGATGCTGCCTTGCAGTGAATTTTTGATCAGGTACGGTATTTATTAACCATTTGTCGACATAAAAATATTCAATTAAATAGAAATAACGTATACACCGTCGTCGTGATAGCCTTGTTGCTAGAGCGCTCGACTTCCGATATGGAGGTTACGGGTTCGATCCCGAGCGACGACGAACTTATTACAAGAATTAAATAAATAAATAAATAATCGCTAGTAATCACGTGGAAGGCAATGGAAAACCACCACGTACAGCATCATATGCGCGCTAGATCAGTACACAGCAGACCCACACGGGACTGCACTTGTAGCGCGATAACAAGCGGCTACTATCAGTTCCGAATGTAATCTTGCGTGTGTACACCTGCGTTGCATATAATAATTGCTTAGTACACTACCTATGTCTGTACAGCAGAGATGTACGAATAAGTAGTACCCCCACCAACCATTAGATTGAGGAGAGAAGGAAGAAGAACGTATACACCGAGACCCGGGAAAATGCTATTAATCTGAATCTCAGAACCATCGGTTATTTTTATCCTATGCAAAAACTTCTGTTTTCGTAATTTCGATCAAGTTCTGTCGTTATCAAAATTCTATCGCGTAAGATTAATCGCAATATTTTACTGATTAACGTAGAACTGTTTGTAGTGTGCAAAAAAAGGGGGGAATTGGCCAACTGATAACTAAATTTCATAGGTAATTAAGAGAAAAAAATCAGGTAATTTCTTTGCGACCCTATAATACATGGTTCAACTCGTCACCGACGACGGCCTGATGATCTCCGGACCAGTCCTTCTCAACGTTTCTTTTTTCATGCTTTGATTGTGAACTATTAAAAACTTGATCATTTTATTCTATTTCGTTAAATAGGGGATTGATTAGTTTTTTAACATTTAAGTTATATTTAATTATTTATTTAGCAACTGCAGTTTATAAATCATTATGGGCCAAACATTGGATACCTTCCTCCTGGGAGATAGCAAAATAATTAACAGGGTCCCTAACAATCCTCCAATGTTTATAATGATATAATTATCGCAGCTAAAAATTTACATTTTCGAATTTTCATCTGATAATATTTCTAAAAAAAATGAAGCAAATTACAAATGCACTTAAAAATAAATATTTCTAGTTTAATTCTTTTCGTACCTGCTGCTTATAAGTATTATCATTTTTTTTAATACAACATTTTTTTTCGATGGAAAAATATTTTTCGTTTCCAAATTTTTCTCTGGACCTTATACCTATATTAATGCTTACATAACACCGGGTTATGCAGTTAACATTATTTACCTTTCTCACAGATTCCGCATCATCCTTAAAAGCAGCCAGAACTTCTTTAAATTTTCCGAAATTATTCGCATAAAATAGAGCAACTGATAACAATATTTCCCATCTTATTGGTTCCGATGGTTCTGGGTTCTCTTCTATTATCCGTCTACAAACTTCTACTCGCACAGTGGCTTTCAGAAACATTTTTTTTCACAATTTACCAGTTTATTTACATTCGGAAAAATATATCTCATAATCGTTTTTAAATTCAATTCAAGCCACGAGGGCTATATATATATTGTGTCTCATTTTTTCCAGCTTTAACCATATATGGATGAGGGTAGCTATTGAAAATAAAATTCTTCCTTTAAATAATTCCTTTTCCAAAAGTCTCCTTAAATTTTCATCAACAAATCGACCTATTGTTTTTACAGGTTATTAAAAAAATTTCCGGTGGACAGTCCTTTACTAATCGGCCAATTAATAAATGTCCTATATGTAATCCTCGTGAGTCTGTAGTTTCATCTATACTTATGTATATACATATTTATTTTTCTAATTTTTTTAAAAATATCCTTAAAAATGATTAGAGCATAGTTTTTTTTTTTTTTTTTTTTAATATACTTTCAAATGATGTACTGATTAAAGTGAGAAAAAAAAGTGAATTTCTTTAGAAAATTATTAAATGGTTTGGATGATATAGTTTCTTTAGTGGGATATCTGAAGCTACCGTTCCGCAGCAAAGATGTTTGAAAGTATAATTTTTTTTTTTTTTTTTGCGTTACAAGGCGTTAATGGACATTGTTTCTCCTTTTTCTTATTTAATTTTGAAGCCGAGCACTTCATATGGTTTTAGTATTTTAAATTTCACTGTAATTAAATATTTACAAAATGGTGGGATACTATTGATTTTTTCCCAATATACTTGTTTTTGTACAAAAAAAAATATTTTTAACTCTAAACCACGTGTTTGTACTTTTTACGGATTTTAGAGTGCTCCGAAATATTTCTTACAGCATTTTCATGTTCTTTGTAGTAATTAGAACGGTTATCGGTCGATCGATACTTGTAACCTCATAAGTAAGAATATAACAAAAGGAATTTTTCCAGTTTTGAGACGTTTAAACTGTTGCTTCCTTTTTATCCATTTCCCCTTCATTCGACGTTCTTTTATTCTTTTACTTTTGCCGTCGGTGAGGGTTCGTGCGGTTCAAGTCTTCTCATCGAACCCCTTCTGAAAAAAAAAAAAAAGGATTTATATTCCAACTGTTACTCCGTAATTTGGCTTCGAAGGAATGGTCGCGTGATAGATTTTCAAAAGTGTTCCGCGGTTGTACGTAATATTTTTTTTTTGAAGTTAGTATAACTGGAGTTTTTTGCTCTTAATACAAATAATAATAATAATAATAATAATAAGTACGTATATGTGTATTGCTCTTTAGGTTTTGCTGTATATAGGAGAGGAAAATCGTTTTTCAGTTATAACCATGCGATATTTTAATGGTAGAGTGATTTATTTAGGGCTAAATTCAAAGAATCTGTCTGCGGCTAAAGTTTTTTCCTGATACAGTTTCAGCTTTCCTGCCATTTTTTCCTAGTTTTGTATTTACTCATTTCCGGTATCGTTTTTCTGATTTTTTTAAAACAATTTATCTATAGCCAATATAAACATAGCAGAGAAAACAATATCTATTCTTCTACAGGTTTTCTTTTTATTGAAATATACTGAAGTCAATTTTTGTTATTTTTTCTTTTTTTTGTTTTGTGTACTTCATCTGAAGTAGAAGTAAAGTTTGGATCAATTGCGGCTTAGATATATACTGAATTTTCACTTAACATAATCCCGTTTTAAAGTGTTACTTGAAGAATTGTGTTATGCGTGTCGGAAGAACTGATGTATTTTTATGGTTTTATTTTCGCTTGTATATACTAATAAATATAAAGTACTTAAAAAATAATGAAAAATTACATATTGAAGCTGAAGTAAATAAATAAATGTTAAATAACTGTAAAATTCAAAGTACTGATACACAAAATAATTAAGAAATTACGTCTCTGTTAATAATAATTTGATGTTTTCATTTTTTTTTTCTGTTTTACTTTAAAAATTTTTAAATTAATTTAATATTCCGAACTGGGTGTATTTTATACTCCTACGCATTTATTTAAAAAAATTATTTATCAGTTACTACTAAGCTATACAAATGTAATTCGAACCTCTTTTTTTTTTTTTTATGTTAGTTAATAGGATTTATTAACACTTCTATTTAACCGATCTATCATGCATTCATACCGAATGTATGTTACGTCTTGCTGCTATTTTATTCTGTTGCAGGCATATGAAAATTATAAACAGATAAATTAATTAGTTGTTTTAGTGACAACAAATGACAAATATCAGAAAGAATTCGTTCTATAGAGAAATAATTGTATAACATTATCTACGCGCGCATTTTTGTCATAAATTACAATTTACAGGATTATTCCTTTATGGCATGCAAGAGTATTTAATGTTTTGATAGTTTAATAATCGACAGTGCTGTGCAGTGTAATCGAAGTGAGTCCGAGGAGGAGCCTTATTGGCCGTTTTTAGGGCGCAGCACGGGTCAATCAAGAATTAAATCAACAACAGTTGGTGCATTTGGTTAATGGCAAAAAATATTCGGAGATAGCTCACCTATAACATATAATTATGCAATAGTGATGTATGACCTATCTGCAAACGATTCAAAATAAAATTTCTTTGCGAACACCTCCAAGCGATCAGTGATAGACTTTATGCTTCTGAGGAATGCATTCTCGTTCATCTTCATTCATGTTTTTGTTTCAATTTGTAAAGATAGGTGGAAAGGTTAAAAAAAGTGTAGAGGTAACTTGGAATTATTTGCTGAAGAAAAAAAATACGGATTGAACTGTTCGATTAACTCGTCCATAAATCGCAGATTTCGAATTGGACACTTTACAGAGTATTTTGCACACCATATTAGAATTATTACTTGAGATAAGCAGAAGGAAATTTCTAGTTAACACCTCGGATTTGCTGTTGCTAAGGTATTAGATATAAAATATCACGCATATTTACGCTTTCGATGTTGTATAGAAATCGTGTGACCTTATTGACTCTGCTATGTTTGGCAATTCGGATGATCACCTATTTGCCTCATCCGTATGCGACATTTATAGTCTGTGTGTTTTGGTCCCTTTATATCGAACTGGCTGACGTATTATCACGAGATTTTTCTCTTTTCTTTTTTCGGGCTCGTCAACTAGAGACCTTCACCGAGGAACAATAAGGAGAATAAAAGCCGGTTATATTTTAATACGATGTCCGATACTGTTAATAAGAAGTAATCAATATGGCATTGATCATGAATAAGCAAATAATGGATAGGTGTAACTATAAGAAGCAGGAAGTCCAAGCTTGAGCAAACTGGAGCACGGTAGTGCTCTTTACAATGAGATGAATAAGCACGTGATAATCGTTTCAGCCAAGTTCGTCATTTGAATGCAGAGGTCAGTGAAGAAAGCAGTAAAATAGAAAGTGAAAATAGGAGGAAGATAATAGAATACGAACAAAACAAACAATGGAGACAACATCAGAACGATAAAGTTAAGGAAATTAAAAGAAGTCATGGAGATTAGTAGGAAGGCTAGATTAAAAAACTGAACAATTATAAGAAAAAAAAGAGCACATCCGATCAAAATTTGAAATAAAAACTGCTACATTAGAGGATGGTATTTTTCGTAAAATAAAGAAAGTGTGAAAAAACAGCAAGCTGAACCAAAGAAGCAGCAAGCTGAGACAGTCGCTTCACTGTCAGCGATGACAGGGTGGCCATGAGCCAATAGAAAAATCAATGTGAATCGAATGAAGAGAATGAGAGAACGTACACGGAGAATAACAAAGCCACAAAAACGATTAGGAAGAACGAAACAGAGGCCTGAATAACTCTTATGGAGTAGGAGGTAATTGAATAATTGGAAGAAAAGCGATTGTAGGCAATGTAAATTATGGGACACGTAGGATAACTCGTTTGCCAACACAAAATAAAAAGGAGAAAAATGAAAAAATCCTGAAATATAAAATTTGAAAAATACCATCAGGCCCTTTCAAACTTTCAGTTAAAACGACTGTATGAAAAAGAAACGGGGAATTGATCTGTGTAGAATTCCGGCTTGGGAAAGACATTTTGAAAGTGAAGACAGAATAAAAGGGCGGATTATTAAAGAAAATTGATGTTTGATCGAAATGAACCGAGACAAAGGGAAATAAACGATAAGACAGGGATAGGGAAAAAACGCTAAAGTTTTTAGAGATGTAGTGATAGGAATGAATGAAAGTAGAGGGGAAGACATTTAGCAAGGAAACGATAGTCTGAATAAGACCCGGTGACTGTTAGGTTCAGCAACAACTGCTGGAATTGGAAAGGATTCTGGATTAAATATAATTTTAAAGTCAGCACTTGGAGATACTATAAATGAAAGATCATCAATTAGAGTGTGTTCAAACATTGACGAACTGGTTGTAAGTTGGACCGTTGTGTTGCCGAAAATTCTGCGATGATTCCCGCGGATTAAAAGCGAGAAACCATAGCGTCGCAAGCGATTAAACGATTTTTTCCAAATCGATGGTTGGCCACCAAGATAAAATCTGGCGTTACGGGCTAAGTAGAGCTAACTGTCCGCTGGTCTTGCTTTTCGTCAGCCAGCTCGGCTTCTAGCTAGGAGATCGCTTTGCTCTAGGAAAATCATCGGGAAGCGCCTGTCGATCGTTGTGGCACGCGGCAATGACGTAAAGTGCTAATTTTCGGGAAGGATTTTTTTTAAATATCAGAATGGTCTTAGTCAATTTCTACTATTTCAGGATGTTATCTGAATTCTCGATTTGATTATATGTGTATGAGGGAGAATGTGACAGTTGGAAAATATCTCAGCCTACAGATATCGGGACACAGATGCACCGTTGACGATGGTTGAATTGGAAATTCTGAGACGATAAAATCACAATTGTACGATTTATTAAAATTAAGGAGAGGAATTGCTTAATGTGATATTTCGTACTAAGAAGAGGGGGTACACTTTGAAGATGAAGACCCCCTTGGACGAAGTGGTGCGCGAATGCATTGGCGATATTCGTTTCGTATACAAACCGCTGTCTAGAACAATGCGTTTTGAAACGACCTCTTTAATTATAATAAGGAATTCAATTTGAAGTTGAATTGGAAAATGGATAAGGTGAATTCCCAAACATTCTTATTCAGGAGAACGTAAGAGGACAAGCAAATCGGCGATGAATTTTTTGAAGGTTATTAAATTCGACAGTCGGCCGGATGACTTATATGGTTTGAACTGTTGCATTGCAGTCACGATCTGGATCTGGCCTAGAACCAATGTGCATGGGACAGCACATCGAAAAAAAACAAAAAAACATGAAGGAGGAGTACTACGTTTAGGTTGTCATTTAGAGACACTCGTGTAGCGTGGGAAATTTAATTTTGACCGGTGTAATCTTCCTTTTCAACAATAGCTGGTGACGCGTTTGAACTTTTAAAAATAGGCGTTTTATTGCGGTGGATGAGGAGAGTCAGTCTGGCCGTTTCGACAACGCTGCTGCCATGCGATACCAGGCAAATTTGAAGTAAGTCAACGTCTCGGCGCGATGGAGGAATTTTGAATTTAACGATGTTTTCTACACGTACTTGTTTGAAAAAGCGGATTTTTTCGCCCAAAAACATCCATCTGTAAAGGTTAATCGACGATAGCTAGCGGTTTGCGTGGTGCGGTGTTTCCGTTTCGATAAATAAAACGCAAAAGCGGCATTTATAGTAGACAATAGGCGAGAAGTTATTATTTGGCGGGATTTTATCATCGAACGAAGTTAAAGTGAAGCGGGACTCGGCTCGGCTAATGACAAAAGTAGAAAATGAAATAACGAGCTGTCGGCTGATGGTAGCCATGGCAACGTTATCCTCCAATGTAGTAATCTAACCGACTGTGATAAGTTCGCGGCGAACATCGCCTAATTACCATCTAAGTAACCGGGGAATGGATAATTTTAGTAGTTGGATATCGCGCACGGTTCAATGAGCTAGTACAGTGCAGTTAAATCTGCCGGCCGATATGATAGATGAAGCGGCTGGGATTTTTTCCGCCTAAATCCGTTGCCGCGAAGTTGACAGAATTTATTTCGCCACTGCCGCGCAGATAAGCCCCGCCGGCAGGCGACGTCAGCAATTTCGGCAAAAATCGCGATTTCCGCGTGTATAGGCGCGCCGTGCACATCCGCGACAGGACGTCAGATGAGGCGACTGATTTCGTCGTCGAGTGATATTAATAACAAGCGGTCTAATCAAAGTGGCGTGGCCGCCTGGCTGGCGAGGAAAATTATTAACGTATATTATAATGCGATCAGCGGTCCGAAATTGTCTGTGAAATTTGAGTGATGACGCGGATAATAGTAATGCGCCCGAGCGACGTACGCAGGTAGTATCTATTATCGGGCTCGAACTGGCAGTCGAAATGTGTTGTACGTAATCAGTTTTGAATGGAACTTATAATGCGATCTTTTCCGCTTCCTGGTTAATTTGAATAGTCGCCGCTAGCAGTCGCCTTCTTCGTCCAACGCGCGCGTGCAACTGAAAGCAAACTCAAAAATCGGCCTCGAACGGTTAATCTTTTACCGGTTTGTTCGGGTTCAAAACCGCTCTAGGAATCTGCTCGACCATGCAACTCCTTTTCCCGCTCTAATAGTTCACTTCCAACTGCATCCACTTCCGAATAACCGGCGCGCATACCGTACTGTCAAAGGCACGACAGCTGCTGGAATTTACCGGCAACTACTTGTGTCTAGCGGTGCACTATACACGTGCCTCTGTTTGTCGAACGGATTTTGAACCTGCTTGTAATAAGTGAAATTTATTCGCAGATTTCGTAAATATGTGTTACAAAAAATAACAAAAACGAAACGAAATGAAGGAAAGATGGCAAAAAAATAATGCTAGTCTTTGATGCGCGCAACGTAAAACGTTTACATGTTTTTTTGTTTGGTTTTTTTCAGCTCCAACCATTCGAATAGCGCGACTCATTTTTCTTTTTACAAGTTCGGATTTCATATAAAATTATACTACTACGCTTTGTACACTGATAAGCAGCTCCTGTTACGGTTCTTATAATATCGACACATAGAATGTCTTACCAATAAAACCGGTCCTGTGATTATTACATATTTCACACTGTCAAATGCTCAATCGAGCCGATCCCTATGCGTGTACGTATAAACCGCTCGATAAAAAGTAAAGTATGACGCATAGTCTTAGCAGGGCGTCGGGAATTCTGAAATTAAGCTTTTCATATTGTACAAGTCTAATGAGAGTAGGAGAGCCAGTTCCTTTCTAACTTGGGATCCTCCTTTACTTTCCCAGATTTCTCCGGGACCCGGGTAAACTTGGGAGCGATTCGGATCGGAAACGAGACAAGCTTCGAACCCGTGCCTTCTGATTTTTAATGGCTAAGAACCTTACCCATTAGTCTACCGCAGGATCAAACCGCTCGATTTTGTATACCTATAATATTTCCGCAGTGTAGCCCTCATTTGGCATGTATGACGTACAAAATCGCGATTCATTTCGTTTTTTTTTTTTTTATATTCCTTACGACAAGGTTGCCGAATTGTTTACTAGCAGTTAAATGACGAAATTTTTACGGTGGTTTTCGTTTTCTGTTGAAATGAAACAACGAAGACGGTGGAATTGTATCAACAACGGTAAATGAAATTCGGAAAAAGGCAAGAGGTTCAATGCAGGAATCCAAAACTTATAATGACGTCATTAACGACGTCCGCAATTTCTTTTGATCTTATTAACATTTTACGATTCTGTAAACTTACTCCGTTCAATTCAGTCCCAGTCAATTGCGTAGATATTAATCAAAATTCTGTTTGCTAATTACTTAACAAAATAAATTTAGATTATAAAATGGTCACATTCATTTTCTGCATTAACGTTTATTAAATACACGCAAAAACACGTACAACAGAAAATTAGTTATTTAAAAAGGTATAATAGTGCACATTGTCATCATTACGGAGTAACTCCGAAACATGTCGGTGTATACATATTACACTTTTTTTACATAACTAATTTTCTGTTGTATATGTTTTTGTGTATATTTAATGAAATAAAGTAAACAATAATATTATAAACACATAAATAATGAACTGCTTAAGAATGGGTGCCAAATTAAATGCTTGCGAGAATGCCCCGCCCCCCACTAGAATATCCCCAATCTTTAGTACTAGAAAATCAAAAATAAAAACATACATCAGTAAAGATAGGTGTATATAGCATGTAATGAATCTGAATGAATCTGAATTATCGTTTATCTTTTAATTAAGAAAAGTAATTCTTTCCAAATTAGATATAATACAAAACTCCTGTCTCCGTCTTTGCCTCGGTGCTCTCAAATCCTCTCCCATTTCAGCAATGCTCGCGGAATCTAACATACCTCCCCTCTCAGTTCGAAGGTCTTATTTGGGCTATCGATTCCTTTCCAAACGTTTACCTTTCACTTCGTCTCAACTTATTCCTTCCTACATTTACATAGGCCAAGAACTGGCGTTTTGTTTCTAATAAAATCCCTATCTTAGCCCCTATTTCTCAACGTCTTAGCCATTTCTCCCCCCATATTATATCCAGCAATAATCTTCCGTACTTCTCACTCAATTATTTCGACCTCTTACACCCTCCCAAAGAACATTTTCTCCCTAAATTTTCTAAGTTTATGCCTCAGACCGTCATTAAACAGGAATTTCGCAGTACGGTCAGTTGTCTTTTTCCTTCTCATGCACTTGTTTTTACTGATGGCTCTAGAGGACCCCGTGGGGTCGGATCGTCTTTTATTCTTCCCGACTCCAACTTCTCCGAATCCTTTCGCCTCCCATCTTTCTGTTCTATTTTTACGGCCGAATTGATGGCTATCCTTCGTGCGATCATACATATCTCGTCCAATCGTTCGTCCTCCGACTATCTAATCATTTCTGACTCCATGGGTGCTCTCCAGGCTATCAGTTCACCGCTTCCTCCTCCCTCTTCTGACTTCTTCATTCTTCGTATACGATCTCTCATTTATAATCCTTCTTTCCATCACTCTGTACACATTGACTTACTGTGGGTTCCTGGTCACAGAGGCATCGAGGGTAATGAAATGGCGGATGCTTTGGCTCAGGTTGCTGTTCGTTCTCGCTTCTATTTTAAAAAAATCCCGACTGTTAATCTATTACCCCTAATTAAGAAGCTTCACTTCAGATTTTGGTCGGATGTGTACCCTTCTTCTTTTACCAACAATCGTTCCTTCTACCTTTCAATCCAACCTACACTTCCTTCTCATCCATGGTTCTCGGAGTTTCCCTCTATTCCACGATTTATAATTTCCTCTATTGTCCGTTTGCGCTTTAATCACACACTGCTGCCCTCTTCACGCTATCGTTTCTCTTTGCTTCCCTCTCCTCATTGTCCGTTGCATCCAGATGAAGCAGTTGTCTGTGATGCTGATCACATTTTCTTCGAGTGCTCTGCTCTTTCTGCGGAGCCTTCTCTTTTCTATCTTCACCTTATAAAGCTGGGGCTTCCCACTCGTTACTATGTGTCTTACATCTTGTCCCTTCCTTCCCAGTCTGTTGTTCTTGTCCTTGGTTCCTTTATTTCAGCTGTCTCCAATCGAATTAGGTTCTAGTTAGTTGTCTCTTCTTCCCACTGTGTCTGGGAAATGGTCCATAGTTGATGCGCCCAAAAAATAAAAAAAAAAAAAGTAAAAGTATTGGTGGTAGATATGAACGCAAAATGCACATATAAATATAAATAAATAAATAAATATATATATATATATATGTAAAACTAGCCAAAAGGAAAAAGCCATCTTAACAAAAAACAAAAATATTAGGACACACCGGTAGAAACATTTAAAATGTTTCGTAATAGTAATGAACCGGAAAAATCTAAAATATAAAAGCTTGATACGCAATGGAAAATAATGTAGCAATATTAAAATCATATTTAAAAGGAACAAAGTTAGATATGGACCCGAAGGAGGTATTATTTAAATAAGTACAGATCAAAATAAACGAGCAAACGTTCCACTTTAAATGTAAAATTTTTAAAAGGCTATTCGAAATTTACTAATTAGAAAAATTTCTTCATCTTAACACTGCTCGAACCATTAGCCAACTTGTTATTTCGTCGTTGATTTTTTCCGTTTCTTATTAATGAAATATTTGTAAATTGTTATCTTCTATTCTTTTTGTCCTTTATATCCCGGCCTCCAAAAAATTATTTGTAACACTAATTACATTTCCCGTTTATGTCATACTTTATCTAAATATCTCGGTACCTTGCAACGTTGCCTTTATCTTATTTCTTCTCTTCATTGTAACTCCTACTCTTATTAAATTCGTAAATTCTATTACGATTGAAATCGAAATTTAACTAATAGGTCGCTCTGTTAGTGCTCACAGGAAAAAGGAAAGAAAAAAAGCTATTTTTATATTTTTTCTTTTGCAATATGGGGTTCTTCTTTTAAACTTTTTCATTAGTTTATTGTTGGTTTTACAGTTGTTTTTTTTTCTAATTTATTTTTATTAGGCTACCTGTAATTAATAGTTTACGCAAGTAGGTACGTGCTGCAATAAATTTCTATTTTTCAAGTGCACTTTAGCTGCCTTTTAATTTTACGATCAACTTTACTAATTTGGAATTTTTCGTCTTTTCGTAATTAGGAGCCGGCCGATAATTAAGGTCTTCTTCGGATATTTCTACTCCGTAATATTTTTTTTTCTCTCTTTACTAATACTTGGGATAGGTGTGATATTCCTCCGAAAAGATATTTCTAGTGCATTTATGCGTGTTAAATTTGAATGTTACCTATAATTTTTTATTATTTCATCTTGTTAGATAGATAAAAATGGTTTCATTAGAAAAAAAAAAAAAAAAAAAATGAAATAAAGAGAATTTATTAACATTAAAGAAGCGTTGTATCTATTTACATATAGGAACCAAATGCATTCCCGAAATATGAATATGCGAATTCGAAATGATCTAATCGTATTTGGAAAAATACGAATTTTCAAAAGTAGTCAAATCGAATAAAAGTTGCATTTCATTCCCTCCCAGTGTAATATTTATTTTATTTACACGTACGGTGGGATGTAAAATATGCAAATGGCCAAGTTGCGCGAGTAACAGGACTTTGGGATTTTCATATGAATCAACTTCTACGTAATATTGCGCAAATTCACGGCACTGTAGCCGGAAATTTTGAATTCCTACACTGATTCGACACCGAAAAGAGTACATACTCAATTCTAAAAACACGTTATACTAACGTTTGCAGTGTAGCGAGAGCCCGTTGTAATTTTCAATCTAGACTCTTAAAATGATAACACATTTTATAAAATAAAATTCATCATTGTACGGGTAAGGTGATGGACATGACTAATCAACGAAAGTTCATATCGAATTATTTTCTTCGTGCGAAATAACCCGTTGAACGTCATATTTAAACAGAATGCAGTTTTAAAAGTTTTGCTAAGTGACGTAAATATTATAATTCATTTCGAAACAAATATGCGCGTATTTTTAAAATATTAACAAAAGACCCAATCAAAAGCGTTCGCTTCGAAATTTTATTCTAGCCGTACTTGTGAACAGTTTTAAATTGTGGACAGCTTAAAATTTTAAATAATTTCAAATTATTTTATACGGAATTATCGGAAAAAAAAATACCTAACCAAAAACAGCAACATTATTATCTGTCGTTGGGAAGAAGCCGCTAATTCAATTTCCGTCAAACGAACATGTATTATAGAGACGTTTTTATAGAGCTTTAGACATTCATGGATCCTATCCGTTTTTTTGATATCAGGAAGGGATTCATCGGGTTGTTTTAAAAATACTCTCGGATGCAAAAAAACTGTTAATAACTATACATTTAACCTTTGACCTATGCCGAGGATAAGAATATTTTAAAGATGAAATTCTTCTCAACTCGTCCTATACAAAGGTAGAAGAATAAAAAGGAAGTTTAGAAATTTTAAGAGATATATAAAGTCGATAAAACTTATATCTAAACTATTGAAGAGGCATTTGATGAAAACAAATCTTCTTGTGTGGTGGTAGAGAAATCCCTCTCTACACACATAAACTCGCTACTAATGATAGTATTGATGATGACATTTGTTTTTTTTTTGGGAGGAGGCGCATGAACTATAGCGCAAGTGAAATTTTTTTGAAAGTTATTTGAACCCGGTTGTACTCGAACAAAACCTCACTACTTAACCAACTGGGGGCCACAGCGACTGGCTATGCCGACACTATCTCAGCGAAGATTCGTAATAAGCCTTAATGGAATTTGTTTCGCGTTTACGTTAATTAAAAAATCCTTATGGAGGTGAATAATATAAAGTAAACGTAGCTGAATTTCTTCGTAACGACGTTACATCTGTTGTTACAGAATCATGATGAAGTCTGGAGTGTCAAAAAAACGTAATGCTCGAATATAAATAAAATGTGCAATAGTTAAATACTCCGCATACATTTTTAGCAAAACCCCGTTTTTTTTTTTTTGGCTTTTTCCTGTTTTCCGTGTGTATAAACTTTTTAAGTGCCAAACAGTGATACAGCGTAAAAAAAGGAATAATAAAAAAGAAAATGACGTATTGCTTCCGTATCAAAAATATTAATCACCTTTTTAATTTAATAATATAATATATTGGTAATAGGTAATAGAAAAATAATGGTATAACGTAGTTATTGGAAATAAGCCATTCTGCTTCAATTAGTCATGCGTTAATTACAAATAATAGAACATAAGCATTACATGAAAGTTTAGCAAATCTAAAAAAAAAAACGAAAAACAATGTCTAATTTCTATGCTAATGAAATTAACGGTGGATTAAAATTGAAGATAATATCCGCTATGAATACGATAAATTACAATCTCCCGCGTTTATTTTCGGTATGCGTAGGAGTTGCACGAAATCATGATTACTGATAGATTTCACTAAATATCAGTAGCTTTCGGTCAACGTTACGAAAGTTTCGTTAGAATTGAAAACATATTGCATGATATTAATAAGATAAATTTAACAGACAAGATATGGCGAGAAATCCGAGTAAATCGATTAACGTTTAAGCTGTATAAGTGTAGCGTAGGTTTTGCATAAGTTGTTAATAATTAGGATTAATATTAAAGGAAATGGAAAAAAAAAATTTTATTTGGAAAAAAATTTAAAACTACATAGTTTTAAATTTATATATTTTCCGAATAAAAAGTTGTTTTTCCATTTCCTTTAATATTGAATTTTTCGGAAAAAGAAAAGAAAAAAAATGTTTGATATAAAATCTTATAACAATAATTAGGATTAGTTGTTGAGAGTCAAACCAGGCAGAAGATTGGTCAATGAGACAGTTGTAAACAACAAGATTGATACCGACGTAAGAGCTCCGGGGTTAAATAACAAGTTGTCGAAATAGCCTCATTTAAACGGTACGTGTAATCAGTACATTTACTACAGCCGAATGAACGGTAAAGAAAACCACACTCCGATACAAAATTTGTTGTAACCGTTGTCCATTCGACACGGTAAAAAATAAGAAAAAGTAAGACAGTGTAAAAGGGACAGAGAGCCCCTGAAGCAATTTGCCTTTTTATTCATCTTGTTTTCGACGTATAATTTTCGAACTAGATTTTTGGCGTTTTATCTCTTTTCGAATCATCAAGAAAATTTAACATAAAAAAAAAATGTTTAATTGTCTTCAAAAATTAGTGATAGTAATGCGGAGGGCGTATGATATTTACTTTACTACAACACAAACTGAAAGCCAGTGGAGGTGTCGAAGCATAACTTTCGATTAATATTCAGTGTCATTCATCATCTAAAACGATGACTAAGTATCAAATTACTTAACGAATACTTCGTATAAAAACTTCGGTTTCAGTACATTAATATTGATTTCCTATTTAGTAAAACACTTCATAATCGTGTTAGAAGATTTGATTAAACCTGTTACAAATAGCGGATATTCTATAGAAACTTGAAATCATGTTTTTGTTATTTTTGGGTTGTTTGTTTTCGGCCTAGCATAGGAACTGAAAATCTAGACTTTATATTGCAGTAAACATGTTCGTCCCGTTTTGATCTCTTATCACTTAGCCTATAAATGTATAAATGCTGTAAGAAAGTTCGTATCAATTTTCTTCTCGATATAGGGGTGTTTTTTCAAACGATCTAAATCATTTTTCATGTAGCAACATAACATCCCCTAGAATATTATCGGTAAGTTACAGACCGGACCGAATATTAACAATCCCGCCTCTTTTTTTTCCATCTTTTAAACCTGTTCATAACGATACTTTTTTTAGATAGTGAGCAAAATACGTATAATTAAGAAAAGCGTTAATTCACTCTTCCCCCTAAAAAAACAAAAGAAAAACATACATATTTCTAAGGTTTATGAAATAGTTTGATTTCTCATAGCGAACAATTTTAGAAATATATTTCAGATTTATACAAGTTTCAATAGATTGTTCATATCAAACAGATCACTCTCCTCTATAGGTTTTTATTTCCTTTCTACCCAATGGAACTTAGTTACCAGGCCCAATGCGAGTTCTTATCTGGATTTAATGGCCACGTCATTTTTACGCTGTAAGTAATATGAAGAATCATGTAATGCTTTTATATTGATTACATGTAACGTTTTTGTGTAGTAGAAGTTGTAACAAAAGTGTGTTTCGTGAAAGTATTGAGCGAAATTCGCGAGTTTTTGAAAAATCGGCACGCAAAAAACGGTAAATTAAAAAATAACATAGTCAATTAAAATCGACTCTCCTACAAAAATTTATCATCCAGGATGCAAGTTGTGTTTCCCTATCGAGCTTGAATTTTTATAACACATATATGTGACTTGGAATGAGGAAAAGATACAACACTGATCGTAATTTATCCAGCCAAT
The DNA here is from genome assembly GCA_039619475.1 of Icerya purchasi. Taxonomy (NCBI): domain Eukaryota; kingdom Metazoa; phylum Arthropoda; class Insecta; order Hemiptera; family Monophlebidae; genus Icerya; species Icerya purchasi. Next base: position 2,402,753 of record CM077116.1, on the reverse strand, counting down.
AGTATTTGACTAATAGAAACGTATTACGTACTTGGACGAATGAAATTCTCTCATTTTCTCTTACAACTCAGTGACGCAAAAATGATAACAAAAAATCTCGCGTTGATAGGAAGTTGTTTACTCTAAACACGTATGCCCCTTGATCCCGCTTGCTTACATTTCCGTCTCTTTCTCTTCTATTCTTTGTATAAAATGATCAAAATTTACAACGTAATTCTTAGGCCGGCCCCATTAGATTTTAAAACGAAAACTGCCCCAATTTTATATAACAAAAAAAAAAAAAAAAAAAAAAGAGAAATAAAACCCATAATTTATACCACAAATTTTATTAAACTACCAAAACAACTTAACATACTACAACATATGAAAATAATACCTTTTTTGCGTTTCCAACGTATTATTAAATTAATAATATAGTCTTAACACGCTTTCTACCTACGGTGGAATTTCTTATTCATCAACTAGTACAGTAATAAGGAGTGTGTTTTCATTATGTTTCCAAAAACGAAAACCGCTACCGAACTCAAATGTGAATTGCGGAAACAAAAACGGGGGGACGATGAACTGCGCAACAGCGAAGAATTTGCCACATTTATACGTGATGATACACGACTTTTAGTTTGAAAACGACAGAGGTAGAAAAGTTTTAAGCGTTTGATAAAGTCAACTACCTCTGTTATACTGATAAAAAATAATAAAAAAAAAAAAGTTATTCAAAGGGACCATATTTTTTCACATTTCTTGACGAATACTCAATTTATTTTACAGTAAGTAAATTCAAATACACCACCATAAACAATTATTTAATATTTATTGAATACTTGAAGCGTTTCGAAGACTAAAGCTTCACGATCACGGGAATTATTATTATATGTTCACTGATTTTCATCATTACTCACATGGTATCTAAGTTGAACGACGAACGTATAATGTCCTTCTTTTTGGATGTCGGTAAAAATTAAAATATAAGAAACATTACATAAAATTAGGACATTTTTCTAATGGGAGCCGGTCTAAGAATTACGTTGTAATTAATATATTAAATATATGGATTAATACGTTTACAGATCCTTTACACAATTAGAAATCAAATACAACTCTATATTAGGTTAATAGCATTTATGTGCAAATTATAATATGTTATTTACATGAGATCTCTCATACATTTAAGTACTTCCATATTTTTTCTTAACGTACTCTACCCAAAAAATTAAAATGTAGAAAGTATAAACGTCATTTACCTGCTCGTTTCATTAGTGGTTATTTATGTAAGAAAACATGTTTTACTTCCTTTTGAGAAGTGAAATGGATATTCCATCAAAACTGAATGCAGTGTACTCTTAAGCGAAATAAACAAAAAAGTATTTTAAAAATATAATACATTCGAAGATCGATTAATAAATTATACATGCTTTTAACCGAATGTAACGCGCAAGGTTCAGTGTAATCTGGTCTCACGATAGAAACGCCAATCAGACTTGCAAATTGGAAATCATCACTATGTTATTCTACTTACCGTAAACTGCAAATATATTACAAATAAATAAATGAATAATTAAACAATTATCCAACGTTGCAGTTATTCAGTGTTACATTTACGTTTATTTTCATTCGCTATTCAAGCGTGATTATTCGATAAATAAATTCGGGATCGGCTGATGATCTTGAAATTCACGTTCTTATTAACATTAAAATGTAGTAAATGACTATATAGTCAGTTCTAGATGCGAAAAAAAACTATTCACATTACACATTTATTATTTTTAAATTGGAAATTAAATTGACGTCACTTAAACTTTGTTATACTTATAAACTTAAAATTTTTGAAAAACAAAACATTCGCAAACAACACAATTATGGTTTATATGTAATAAATAACTACGGGAAAGACAAGCAGTGGATAAAAAGAGTAGGGAAATTTTTTTTGTAATATTCCTCCGCTAGAGCAATATTTAACCATTTAGGTAAGGTATTTTAACAATTGCTACTGGAAGGGTAGACAAATTTGTGCCAAACCATCGTTTGAATTAAAATACCCCACAAAATTTCCATTATTCTGCGTGCGACGATGGACTGAGATCCGGTTTATGAATTGAGACCTTATTCATGTTAGAGTAGCGCCGCGATGTACACACGGGTCGTACAGCATACCGCTCGCTCTATTTACGCGGACTTTGAAATTAATTTTTCGTTACCACCTAATTCACGAACCCATTATATGGAAATTTTTCGACGCGCTCGGCGTGTCAGAATAAAAATTCGAGCAAATAACAAGTTCGAAAATCTGTCCAGCTGTTGCAGAAGGTGAATAATAGAGAGAAAGCACGATATTTTAGCGGTCAAGAGCGCTACTGGTTATGGCAAAAGCCGCCGTCTATTACGGTTATAGTTCACCTACATTTCTAGCGAACATTTAAAACTGACCACTGCTGGCGCGGTCACACTTTTCGCGGAACAACCGGTTGGTCAGTCGGAATTTCTGTACGAATTAATTTTCCCTATTGCTCGGCACGCGAGTCGATCCGGATTGGTAAATTAAACGAAAACCGGATGGCCCGGAATAATGAAAAACCAGAAGTTTCAGCGTACAGCTTGTGCCTACCACGTGCCAAAATTTAAAAAGCCTCACTAAATCGCACGCGGAATTGTCGCAACAAAACGGACTTTGAAAATCACTTAAAGCGAAGAAATTATTTAGCTGAAGGTATTTGGAAATATTTAAATTCCAAAAATCCAATTCGAACAATAAAAGCCGGCTAGCGTTCGATATTGTATTTTACAAAAATTACGTAAAAATTCTGCAACCTATGGAAAAGGAAAAGTTAAAAATTCCACTGGTCTGTTTCGGATGTTATTGTCTTCGAAGAAATTCGGGGAAATTAAAAAAAAAGTTGCTACGGGCGCACGTGTTTTTTCGTAATTTTTATAAAATAAGACATTTCTGCAAGGACGACTTTGAAAAATATTTCAGATTTTCCACACCAAGGACGACTGGATTGTATGTTCATCGAACGATATTAGCAACGTTTTTCGACCCGCTTCAAAACAAAATCACCGATTTTGGTTGAGTATTTATTTTTCAACGAGCAGGGTATAAATTTTGAAACGCTACTAAATACGTGACATTTTTTTTTAAAAATAATTTGCGGGTTCCACAAGGCACTTAGTGCCCGTCGTCTTTGGGTTATTCCCAACATAATGATATATATATAACATCAACTTAATTAATACTTTCTATTATAACGAAAAAATGTTTAATTAAATATTACTATGATACAACGTAATTATAACTATACTCTAACTTTTGCTAGCACCACACTTTCATTAATTTATCGTGTTTGTTGCAATATACACCATCGTCTGAAATAATATTTTCTATTATAATATATCTTAATATTTTAATTTGTTATATTACAATAGTACAATATATACTATATACTAACTTACACAACTACCACCCTGTCATTAGCAATTTAAATCTGGAGATAGTAACGAGCCTCATGTCAACATAGGCAATGTTATAATAAGTGGTTATTATTATGATTCTTTTTGTTATTATTTCTATTACTCTTTACACCACGCTATCATCCAAATTTTAACCTTGTTTTTACATCTCTTCAAATATTTTCATTTTGAAATTCCTGTGTTATCTTCCCCATTAAAATTTTATTAATACCTCTTCTTCTTCATCGTGTCTATTTTACTGTTAATCGCCCAGATCGTACATAACCAGTTTTATCGTAATTTCTAGTCCTGTACGTTCTTGTTCTAGTTGGTAACTGCCTATCTTTGAGTTTAGCACTCAGTAATTTGCTGTAATAATATATAAAATTTTTGGTGACATTTCGTTACTTTTGTTCCACCAAGTGATGTTAGCTATCCGTCTTGCTCTCGTTGTGTAAGACCAGTTTTAAACATTTTTTTTTTGCAATTTGTTAATTTTCCTCATTTTCGTCATTTTTGCCTCACCCCAAATTCCGATTTCGTATTTAATTCTGGACATTATTACCGCTTCGAAATATAACCTTAGGCTTTTCTATGCGATACCTTGTTTTAATTTATATATAGCGCAAGAATACAGTTTGCCTAACTTTCCCCGCAATATTGTCAATGTGGTTTCTTCGTGTTAAACCTTTATCTAATGTTATTCCCGCGATATTTAAATTCACTCACATTTTCTAAATTTTCACAACCACATATTTCCTTACTGTGTAGGCACCTCGTATTATTGTAAAATTAATTTAGCAACGAACGTTCTAAACTGGCTTGGCTTTCTTATATGCATCACTTTTGATTTTTTTTAAACATTAATTAATAATTTTTTGTCATGTGTCCATTTGCATACATTATTGACATCTTCTTGTAATAAATTTTCAGCACTTCGTATGTCAGAGTGTTCAATAACTAGTGCGATATCATCTGCATAAACATACACTTTAGACTTCTTTACATATCGGTAGAGCGAATTCGCATATATCAAAAACAGTATTGGTGCCAATATTGTCCCTTGTCCAACTTCGTAATTCATTAATTCTTTTCCACTATGTACATTCCCAATCCTTTCCCTTATGTAGCTCCAAAACCATTTAGATACTTCCCTTTTACATCCATTTTGCTCATGTCCTCAGTTAGTATTTCTTGGTCCACTAAGTCGAAAACCTTAGTGAGGTCTAACAGGAATTGTTTACCCACTGCTAATCCTTTATTGATATCTGATATTAGTGTTCTAAGTAGTAATATTGTCGATTTTCTCTCTCTCTCTCTCTCTCTAAACCCAATTGAATATTATTTATTGTCTTATTTTCCTTCAAAAGTAATTTTTCAAATATTTCCCCACGTACTGCTCAATTACTTTCTCTATAACTGAAATTAACGCAATCGGACTGTAGTTTTCACGCTGTTTTCTATATGCACTTTTATAAATTGACCGTACCATACCAATTTTAAACTCTCCGGGAAATATTCCTTCTTTCAAGCAGTAATTAATCATTTTCGTTAGTAATGGGGTTGGGATTTTTGAGTGCCTCCTAATATCCTTCACCCTTATTTCGTTATCCGGATTAATTTTTTTTTATTACGGATTATGTCCTCATTAGCTCTTGGAATATGTAAAGATGTACCAGTTTCATCATCCATTTCAGTATTCAAGAATTTATTAGCACAGAAGTGTTTCATTTTCCCTGTAATGGAGAAGTAATAATTTAGGAATGTTTCAACTGCATCGTCATAACTAGCAAATTCTTGAGTATGTCTTCGTCTGTCATTGCTTTTTTCTTTTTGTAAACTATTTTATTTATTAATTATTCTCCGAGTTTTCTTCATGCCGTTGATTGCTTTTTGTAATTCATGTATGTAATATTTTTCTTCTGCTTGTCTTATTTCCTAATTAAAATAGATTTCAGTATCTCTTATATAATGCTTTATATCGTCCGTTTGAGTTGTTTCCTTTACACTTTTTATAATACAAATCTCTTATATCAATGTAATTTAATATTTTCCTGCTCATCCATTCATTCCCCTAGGGAGTAATTCCTTGTTTTTGCAGGTGTTTGTTTTATATATTTCTACATTCCTCATTTATTGAAATTTGCTCTGCACCTGCATTCTCATGCACGCTCTGCCAATCATACCTTTTTACTCTATCATTTAACATACTTTCGCTTAAATAACTACAGTTTGTTAAAGAGTCTACAATGCATTCCTTACTATTAATCTTAAACAAACAATTAACCGGGTAGTGGTCTAAAATTTTTGTCTTTACAATACCTCATACCGCTTCATCAGCTCTATATTTTATAAAAATATCATCAATACAGGATTTCGTAAGTCTATTTCCTCTTACTTCCTCCCGTGTGGTTCCCTTAATTAATCTAATCCTGTTGTGTTTTACTATAATACTCAAGAAATTCACTGTCGCAGCATTCCTTAATTCAAGATTGATATTAAAGTCGCCGCATACTATATATTCCGTTTCCCGGCCCAACCTTTTGAGAACCTCATGGATTCTTCTTATGAAGTATAACTAACAGACTAATTTTTAATTGATTAAATAAGCTAATTTCTACCGATACATTATCGTAAGCATTATTTCCAGTAAACAGTATTTTAGCATTCCATTCCTTTGCAACAAATACTGATATACTGCCATTGTAGTTTCTTGGCTTCCCTAGGGCGTATTTATCATATCCATCTATCTCATATGGTTTTAACTCTTCGTCGTTTAAATTTACTTCAGTGAGCAGAATAGCCGTGAACGGTTGATAATGAATGTGTGCCAAAAATTTACCCCAGTTCCGTCTCAGGCTTCTAATATTCAAGTGCGTTATGTTAAAAATATTGTTATTAATTTCTCCTGCTATGTTCCAAGTCTTCGCAATCTCTGCTATCCATTCTGTCACGCGTTCATAGGTGCCACAACTAATTTTGTGGCAGAATTATATTAACGATGTCATACTGTTTTTTATTTGTTTTCTTCACTGTTTAGTTGTCAAATGCCTGTAATATGTTATTTGTAACCTATATCTTAACTATAATCTCGCCTACTTAAGTTGCTAGTAATACAATACAGATGTACGTAATTACGAATATGGCTATATATATATATTATTAAATTCACATATTTAACTTATTACCTAAAACCGGAGTAATGCTATAATAACGGAAGAAGAAAACAATGATTATAACAAATTACTATCACCAAAAGAATCCCCTTAACCTAAGAGTACGTTTCCGGCCAGCTTTTACACATGCCGAATGTGTTCACTTCCTCCGAGCTTTCATATCTCGTTGCATACGAACTTATTTTTCCTCATCTCGGCCATAAGAACACATAACAGAATCTCCTACCTTTCATTCGAGCACTTGTAACCGACCTCAGACATCACAGCACTGCGCTGCAAACATCGTTATCTTTTTTCACTCGTTTGATCGTATAAACAGTTTGTCAACCGCAAAGAACTCATTTGTCGTGCTCGCTCCGGTAGAGTCGTTTTGGTGTCGTGATATTTTCGCGCTGTCTGACAAACTTAACGTAAATTAAGATTAGAAAAAGCTCATTAATATCGAACTGTCGGACAGATGTTTATAATTCTTAAAGGAGAGGCGGTTTTAATTGATTACGTTATTTTTAAACGTTACATACAATCGATACAAAAAAATGATGTCCAATTGCCTTTCTTATTAGCCCCTGCGTGAAACTCTAAAGCGAGTTGTACGTTAATGAGACTATTTTTACGTCGGGGGTAGAAAAATTATGTAATCGATTAGATTGAAAGCTATTAACGAAACTGTTGGTGCCTAAGGAGTTATCAGTAGACGGCATTTAAAAAAGTTGCTACACAAACATAAATGGAAAAATGATGTGGTCAGTTAAAACGGATTCTCTTCTAAATTAATAAAAGACGATAGCCGAAGGATTTCAATAAAATCGCTGCTTCCGATTTGCTTCTCTTACGATTAAAACTCCGTATTCAATTCTGGCGTTAAATATTTACGCTCCTTTCTCTAGCTTTCCAAACAGCCAAATCCTCCTACCCATCCCTGGGGTTCTGTGACTTTCATGCACCGTACCGCTATCGCCTGCATTTTATTCGTCTACGGCTTAATTATGCTCGATTATTAACATCCTCTCCTAACTTTTCACTGTAATCCTAACCATATCTTCGGAGAACGTTCATCCCTCGCAACTGAACATGCTATTCTTCGTTCTCATTTGTTATTTCTCAGTTTACTTAGTCCCTCATATATTCTGCTACTTCTCTCTCAGTTCATTATCCCACTTCTTAGTCTCTTCATTTTCTCTATTTCTAAGCGAATCGGTATTTTTTTTTTTTTATATAAAATAAGTTGTGGGTCTCACAGGGCAAGTATGCCCGTTGTGTGAGTGCCCAACACTCTTATTAACGTTAGTTGACTCGTTTCCTTCTTGTCGCTGCCGGGCGGAAGTTCTTTGAAAAATACGATAAAAAAAAAAAAAAAAAAAAGAACATATTTTATTTAACATTCTATCTTAAGGTGTTACTGTCACTTGCATTTTTATTAATTCATTAATCGTATGATTTTCCATTTCGCGCCCTATGTGAACATTGATATAAAACGAAATGAAAACAGCAACTGACGGGGATTTATTTAGTAATTATGAAATACCATAAACTCCGACACACATACACACACCCCTACACACTAGTTAACTAGAATGTCGATGTTTATTACATTTTATAATTTTTAAATAGGGCCAGTTGGTGTTTTCATTTCATTTCGTACTACTCAGTTATTTCATTTATTAATTACCGTCTTTATTAGCCGCTCCGTTAGTCGATTTGAAAATTCTTCTACGTCGCCTTGCATTAGTCCGCCTTCTCAGATCATCGAAGATACCTTAATATTTCCTCCAAAAACACACGACTATAAACATGCGTTTGGTGTTCGACAGGGCCGTTATTAACCGGTAAAGCGATAATTCAAGTTCGTAGCACGTCAATTTTATCGGTTCTCCCGGTCGGATTAATTTTAATCACAGCTCCGGCTGACCTGTTCTACGACAGCCGGCAGAACGGGTTGAAAATCGCTGAAAATCGATTTAAGCGAGAAAGAAGAAACGAAAAAAACGCGGGAAAAGTACGCGGAACGAGTTTTAATTTCTCGATTATAAATCGAAATGAAACTTGTACATGCGCCGCTATTGTTGCGGATTATGTGGACATATCGGCGATGCACATGAGAAATTACATGCTCGCTCGAAAAGTGGGCCCAGAGCGAAAGAGCAGGCTGCTACCCGGAAAAGAAGCACCGAAAAATATCGTTGTTAACAATAATCTGCGTTACAAGTATGCTAGTTTGCAAGATGCATTTTCAATGGTAACAATGTAACATCGAGTGACAACAACGGATTAAAACGGTTTCTCGTGTCCCGCATTAGCGAATCACTGACCACCTTACTTCGAACGGCCTATTCAAGAGCCCTTCTACGATTTAAATTCGAAAAGGACACAATTTTTTTTTCGTTCCTTATGCCCGCTGACGGCGGTCATTCGGGGGATACCGGAAAGAATCGCGCCATCCGGAACCAGACATACTGGAGATTCTGGTTCGCCTTTAGACCCGGAAATCGAAATTTTTACATTTCCTTCAACAGACTTCGATGCCGAATGGAGAAAAGGTCGCGACTAGCAAGACAGGTAACTCCGCTGGAAGAATTAAAATACAATTTAAAAAAGGGGTAGCGAACACTTTACTATGATTTTTCAATTAAAGCAACTTAGTAGTGCGCTGCATGAAACGGGAGTTGCCGCTTTTTTACACCGCGCGCTGATAACCCTTGTCACACGGAATTCTACTGGTGTCTTGCTACGGTAATTTATGTCGAGAGGTTAGACAACTGGTTTCCAATGCGCCGGCAACCGTTTTGTGCGAAAAATACCATAAGCATGGAACGCGTAACTTATTATCTGTCCACTCTATCGCTGTTGAACTGAACTCAATCTCGTCTGAATATTTCATTACATTCTAATGACTGTTGCAGCGAACTTGTCTAGCAATTACTAGTGAAATCGAGCTGAACTTAATTCGAACTATATTCTCAGACTGAATAATCACCGGCTAAACTTCGGCAACAATATCGGTTCAAAAAAAAAAAAAAATGTCCGGTTTTTAATATTTTTTTTTCTTTTTTTTTTGGAAATTTTCTTTTTTCTTTAGAAGTTTGTCGACAAACGCGGTCAGTAGCGAAAATGTTGAGCCGCGACAAGAGCAGTCGTGTGGGTGTCTGATTTTCAGACAGTTCTCTTCGTATTTTGATTTAGTTTTAATTTTTTTTTTTTTCACGTTATGTCGATGTAATATTAAAAAACCGAATTCGTTTACCTCGATTTTTTAAACCGATTCTCTTTCGAGCCTCTCGACAAATTTTCCCTCTTTACCCATCCGTCCAACGGAATCGTCGTCACCTGTTTCAATAATTTTCCATCATTACGTTCTGTTCCCGAGACTGAATTCTTCGTTTACGTCTCAATCACACCGTGTTACCTTCTTCACATTTTCGTTTTAACACCCCCTCCGTCTGCCATTGTCAACCTAATATTAGCTGTGATCCTAACTAAATTTTCTTTGCATTCGACCGAACCTGTAACTTTATATTCAAATTTGTTGTCCCCTAATTATTTTACGTCTCCTACATACATTACCCTTTCCCTGCCTATTATCCCAGTTTTTCCATTTTTCACAGTATTTCACTTTTCCCTTCTAATCGTTCCTAGGCGAAAGTCTTGTGTCGACGACGAGTGAAAAAAAAAAACAAAACAAAAAGACTCCAACGCGAATCCAGTGTTTCCGTTAATGTTTCGAGCTGGTTTTAAATTCGAATTTATCTTCTCAATGTTGCCTTTTTTTCCATTTTTTCTCACCTAAATGCATTTGTTACATTCGACCACAGAATTTCTTAATATGATTTTTAATCATCATTTTTCTACCGTTTTCCATTACATTTATCTCAAATCTATTCGATAGACTCTTACTTTTGGTCGTATGCGCATCTGAGCTAAAAATGTGCAGACGATGATGTTTTAAAAAAAAAAGTAAATAGATTCGAATAAATATTATCCGAACAAGGTATCGGCGAATGATTATAATGTAGCTTAAGGCCGCGGTTACATTGGCTCAAAATTCGTTCGAATAGAGTTAGTCGTACGAAATCGTACGAATTCTTACGACTTGGTCCGAAAGGAACAAACGTGTACAGAGTTATGTGCGTGGTTACAATACTTGCATTTTTTTCTTACGAATTCGTACGAATTCGGACGAACAGTTTCGTACGACCAATATATTTTGTTTTTTCGTCAGAATTCGTACGAAGTTTATGCTATACACGCTTGTCGATGAATTATCCTATTGAACACTTTACCATCTTAAATTAACTTATACATACACATAATCGTGTAATATTAACTAATCTTAATCTATCTTTTTACTTATCAATACTTAATGATCTATTTCTATCTTCTATATTCGATGGTTTTTTTTCTTCAGTTTTTTTATTGCGCCTTGTCATTTTATTTTATGTTTTTTCATTTTTTTTATATTTTATTCTTCCTGAAGCCATTCCTTTATTTTCCTTTTTCTTTCCCCTATTTTTTCCTTCTCTATTATTTCTTTGGGTATTTTATTCAACATCTGAGTTATAGTATATTTATGCTCCCCCATCTTTGTTCTTGCTAATGGCAATTAGTACGAAAGTTTTTCCCTCAAAGCGTATTCTGTGTTTATTCATTCCTCCAATTCAATTTTCTTTTCTACTGATATGTACTCCCACATCTTCAGTAATAAGTACATTCCTCTTATGCTCATTACGTTTTCTTTTTTAATTGTTTCCTCCCTTAAGGATTTGATATTAATTTCAAGCATTTAATTTGCAGTTTATTTATTTTCCCCAAGTATACTTTTTTCACCATTATGCCTGAATTCCATATCTGATCCTCGACTCTACTAGCGCATAATAAACTACTTTTAATGTTTCATTTGTTGCATGTTTTTTTAATGTATATATAAAGCTGGTAAAACTGCTCTTATTTTCTTTGCAATGTATTCCATATGTATGTCCCATCTTAATTGTTGGTCCATCATTACTGTCCAGAAATGTTTATACTGCGTTACTATGTCTAACTTTTGACAGTTTTTCATTTCGCACTCGCGTCTTTCCGCCATTGAGTGTACACATTCGTTTGAGTGCATTATTATGTTTGGACAATACAAATCGGAGCTGTCTCTTTTTTTCCGTAGTACCATTAGTCTTTTTTTGCATTAATTCTTAGACTTTTATCGTGTGCCCATTTACTTATTGTTATTAGATCTTTTTGCATCCTTATTTCAGTCTAGTAGAAGAAAGTGCCATTCGAGTATATTCGACAAATTTTTGATCACTTCCTTTTTTAAGCTCTTCGTAAGATCTTTCGAATTATTCGTTTACATCTCTTGGTGCAAAATAATCATGAACCTATACGAGCTTGTTCCAGTTTTCCATTGCAACATATCGAAATGCAGGAGTCTCCTAGTAAATAATCAATTTCGGTTAATGGATATTCATTTTACCGAAATTATTGAAAAAATCCTAAAATAGGAACGCGCAATGCAACTACTGCCTTCTGTGAATTCACTACGTTCGTACGAACAACACCGTAAGTAATGTAACCACCTTATTCGTACGAAAATTTCATACGAATTCACATGATTTCGTACAAATTCTGATCCAATGTAACCGCGTCCTAAGGGTGTGTAATGTGTTCCAGAGAAATTTAAAAATACCAAATTATTAATTAATAATCGGGATGGTTCGAAAAAATGTGGCGAAAAAAAGAAAAGGGAAATATTTTGGAATCTAAACGCGCCAAGTACAATGCATGCGCGTATATAAAAATGCGATATATCATTGTGCGGTATATCGGCAACTGTAAAATGCGTAAAACGAAAGTCCCCATTTTACCTTCCTGAAAATTATTATAAGAAACATTATTGATCCAGAGCAGTGAGGTTTGTATTCAACAGTAGTGACCGAAAGAAACGGATATACTTTTTTCAAATCGGAACAGTATTTATAATAAATAGCGGTTAGGTTGAAGGATGTTAAACATTTCCCAACCGCCGTAAGAATGTTTCGGTGATAGCGATAAATCATAGACCGGGGTCGGGATCCAGCACCTTTTACAGTTTCGTCGGCTATGCTTACCTTGATGTGTAAAGTGTGGTGCATTGGCTCGGTACCGTTACTGAGGAAGCTAAAGCTATTTTCAACGAAGTGAGTTCTTTTTTGAAAACTTGAACTGAAGTAACCGATTCTTAGAATTAATTCCTTAGAATCGTTTTCGATTTTCTAAAGTTCTCGAGCGATTTTCTTTTTCACTCGAAACGTGGGCGCCGAAAAGACTAAGCTGACAGTGTCAACATCCGAAGGATTATCGTGAAAAACTTCCACTTTTTTTTTCCTACCGAAAACGATAAAAAACCACGTTTGCGGAGTCAACGAATTCGCTTATTTCATTCACCTGCCGGATAATTTTCTGACAAAATTTGTCGTGTATTAATTCTTTTTTTTGTACATATTTCCCTTTTTTTGATCTCAGTAGCCGGCAACTTTTCTCCAATTCGGCTTTTTATTTTACTCCTTACTTTTTTTGTTTAACTTTTTATTGATTTCAAAAAGAGCTGTATGTTTTTTTTCTACGTCCGTTCGCGGATGTATCGATTTCTAATGACTTTTTGTTCATTCGAAGTACAATGAATACCACACTCAACAAACATTAAAATAAACGTTAAAAAAGGGCCTCTCTTATAATAAACGCTGTCGCTATTTAATATATTATGTCGCTATTTAATATATTATGTCGCTATTTAATATATTATGTCACTATTTAATATATTATCAATTTACCATGAAAGCGTAAAAGTTAGAGAATAATTTAATAAGACAGAAAATTAGAATATTTCCAATCTTCTTCTTTGAGGTCCCTCCCTGTTAACGAAGGTTGGCTACAATTGTCGAATATTTGCCTCTGTCCATAGCTAAATGTATCAGTTCACCTGTTGATTTTTCTGTTCATTGTCGCATGTTTTCTAACCAGGTTATTCGCCTTTTTCCTCTGGATAGTTGGCCTTCTTTCTCCCCTTCCGATGTTATTAATTATAGTGCCTTCCTATTTCTCATTACGCATGACATGTCTTAAATAGGTTGTTTTCTTTTTTTTTTTTTAATAATTATCAGCAGCTCTTTTTGACTTATTCGTTTTAGGACGTCTGCGTTGATCGACCTCTAAAGATCCACATTTTAAAAAGGCCCTATGTTATTCATCTTTGCCTTCTTTAGCGTCTATGCTTCCGCTCCATACAGCATTATTACTGAATAAGCATCTCATTTTCAAAAACATCTCGCTTGCTCGATTCTTGCTCTAATCCCCATATCTGGATCGACGTTTTCTGTTATGTTGCATCCGAGATGTTTAAATTTGCGTATGTTTATGTTGTTGGTTGTATTTCTCTTTTTTTTTTTTTTTTGTTCGCTATTATGATTTTCGTTTTCTGAGTATTTATTCTCAGTTCGAATTTATTGCCCTCAGCTACTGTTTTGTCTAAAAGGCTGCTTTGTAATTTCTTTTCACCGTCTGCCATTATTACTACATCATCTGCATACCTTGGATTGTTTATCGGTTATTTTAACCCCTTCTTTGGCCTCGCCTAAAGATTTTCCAAGACAGTTCTCTGCGCAGATGATATCAAAAAGGTTTGCGGATAAACTACATCTCAGTCGTACTCCTTTATTTATACTCATATATATTCTGTAATTTCGTTGCCAGTCTTTACTGCTACCAGATGATGTTTCCAGCATGGCGTTGTCATTATTTTGACGCTTTCATAATTCAGTCCGGCTGTGTTCAGAATGTTTATTAGGGAGTGCCTTACGAAATAATAAAATAGTCGAAGATTTACTCTAAAAATTTTAATTAAAAAATAGTTTTTAATTTAGGAAAAGATATCTCATTCAGTGAAATATACCACCCTTTAATAAGGGATATATTATGATTATTCTTGAACAACATTTATACCTTAATTGAGGACTCGGTACACACCAAATTTCCAAACTGGAGAAATGAAAAAAAAAAAAAAAACATATACTAAAGGAGTACAAAAAACACTCGTTTTGTATAAGCCGAGTATTGAAATGAAAGTATTTTTAATTGTTCCAATTTGAATTACCGAGTCTCTATTTAATGGCAGGAATGTTGTTTAAGAATAATCATAATATCCTTCTCGGAAATAATTTCAACTTACGTTGATTTAACGAGTTTTATTTGCAGCACCGATAATTAATTTTAACGTATCGAAGTAATCCGACGTATTTAACGAATATCGCAAAGCGATTATGTGCTCAGGCAGCATAAACGAACAGTTTAATTAGGTTAACAAGCTCGCGAGATGGTCTACAATAATATTAACAAATGGACCGGCTTTTACAAACTCGTTAGTGTTATGCGTGGTTAGGAAGGACGGGAAACGAAACTAATACAAATGTTTACACTCTGCTTTTTCTTTCGATTCTGCTCTTACACTTTCGAAATTATTCCAAAGTTGAAGATTCATTTTCACTTGTCACGTTAATATTTAATTCGAGTTTTATTTTTTTTCAAGTACCACTAACGCACCCGGCAGTTTACACGCTGATTAACGATGTTTAATTAAAGATGGATTCCAGCGTCCGTGCGCAATCGGCATAGATGCTCACAACTGGCCGGGTCTCTCTACTTCACCTTCTTGACTCAAAGTTTCTTGTTCCTTCCTGGTAACTTTCCTTTCGCAGAAACGTTTATCTAAATTTTAATACGGAAAGGTTCCACGATTTTATAAGCTTCGCCTTAGTTTCTAGAAACGTTGAAAAATGATTGTATTGTAAGGGAAGATAATATTCACGTCTAATTTCTGACCGCATAGAGTAATACAGAGCTACAGATGTAACGGAATTATATTAATGAGATTTCGAGGTGGTTACAATTTAAAAGAATACCAAATTTCAACGAAAAAGTTTGATGAGGCGATAATGAATGAAAGAAGTGGCTATTGAAAGTTGTGAGCAAGGCCGAAATTGATTCGATAAACAAAAGTTTGAATAGAGTATAGGAGCCGCGAAACCGGCACGGCAAGGCGAGGAAGCACGATCGGAAAGTGTTTGTTTTTATTTTTTTATTCGGAACACGGTTTGGAATATATGCGGAGAATAGTAAAACTCCGAAAGCTTCAAATGCCATAATTTTTAGACAAGAACTTCGAAAGGGAATCGGTACATTTCGCGAATAAGGTACCGCTAACCACGCATATATTTCAAGGTAGGTTTTTTTGATAAGAAGCTTAGTTTCGGTATTGTAGTGTTTCTAACTTTATGGCTGAATATGCGAGAGGGATGAAAAAATAAAAACCAGAAAAACCGGGATTTTGAAGGATAAGACGGACGGGAAAGTATGAAAAACGTTAGAAACGTATCTTCGAACGTGTGGGTATTGGAAAATTTTATTACGAAACAGGATCGTTTTTCTTTCTTTTTTCCCCCTAACCTTGTGTAACGACTGCAGCG
The DNA here is from genome assembly GCA_039619475.1 of Icerya purchasi. NCBI lineage: Eukaryota > Metazoa > Arthropoda > Insecta > Hemiptera > Monophlebidae > Icerya > Icerya purchasi. Next base: position 2,386,648 of record CM077116.1, on the reverse strand, counting down.
GCTATTACAGCAAGCGGAATAGGAGATGATTTTAGAATTGAGAGAGTGCGGAAAAATCGAAACAGCGCTTACAACGTAACGAATGTGTAAAAACGATATCCCAAAACTGTGTGTATGTGTGTGTGTGTGTTAAATGAAAAACTCATATGAGCTGCGTCCAAGTTTGATTGGAGAATGAGAAAAATGTGGAGGAAGATGACGTGATAGAAATGTAATTGAAAGTTAAGGATCTGTTTGCAGACGATTTAATTTTCATTTCAAAAGCAATTTCCCGTTCTTTCAGAATAAAAGCTATATTATCGATTACGAGGTTCATTGTGAAAGTTTTAGGTATACAACGTGTTACTATACCATTGTAGCGCGATTGTCTATAGTAGTTAAGATGCTCGGAGACACGAAAAACTCTCGCTTTTGGGACTTATACCGTTCCGGATCCAAGTCGCTCCGAAGTTTATTCAGGCTGAATTAATTGGATACCAAGGAATGTGTGGAAGTGTAAAAGCAGCCGAGAGAAAGTAACTAGCCTCCCGTATATATTGTAAACTTTTCTGATGCCCTCAAAGAGGATGGGATTTACTTTCCTTACTATTATCGTTAACCGGCATCTTTTACCGCAAGCATTGCTGTCAAATATGAATTTTCAGACGATTATTAAATTTGTGTTTTTAAAACAAAACTTCTTTCGGCGCACTCTGAATATTTCACCAAGGAGCAACGTCGTGATATTGTTGAAACGTTACTTTTACCGTTACCAAAGTGTTATATTCGTATGTACAGATAACAGAGTAGAGTACAATATCGTAGAAGCGGGAATGTTTTAAACGAAAGGATACGTACAACGAATGTTCTGGCTGCCTCTTTTTAGTTAATCAAATGTTGTTTCGCTTAAGAAGCATTACTTCAACTGCGTGCTATACGCGCTAAGTTAATTTTTATTCCTTTTGTTTTTCCCCACGTCATGTTAGTATAAAAGACTAAAAGTAGCGGTAACAGACAGTTATTATATAAGTCTGTACAACAAAAAGGCGATTAACAAATTATAACACCGGTCAGAAAACAAGCGATTTTTCTTTTCAGAAATCTGTGTACATGCTTTATTTTTCACAGAAGTCGTCCAACTCGGAATTTCTTTTGCATCCAGATAGACGTCGAATTGACATTTGTAACAGCAAAATTAAAATCCCTTCGATCCTTAAATGTAATTAAATTCCTACCAAATCCCGCAACATTAACCAGATATTTCTTTGAATATATACAAAGCATTGGTCCCCAACAAAATAGGTTACGAATGTACTTTTCTGTAAAACTACTCGTACTATTCACTTCGTGCATCAGTGTCCATACCTTGGCTGTCGTCACACAGCAGAATATTCTTCATCTATAGCAGTATAGTTTCATGGCTTGCAGAGAACCATATTGATATAGTCGTCAATTTTGAACTTCCAAAAGACCGTCTTTACCAAAAAATCAAAATGTTGGTCCTTGCTACGCATATACGATCCACCGTTCTCAACAAAATTCTTATCGAACACAATTTTTTTAAAATTGGAATAGCGATCATCTCTACTTGAGGCCACATTCTTCGGAAATGTTTAATCTACAACAGAACGAACCGTAGTGGCTCCTAAATAGGATGGAATGGCGCAATTTTTCCGCAATGTCAATTGCCTTCGAACAGCTTTCTTAAGTAGGCAAGTTGCCCGACCCTACACTTATCTATTTTGATCTGACACAAGAAATCAATCAGTCTCTCACATCCTCTTGGAGTACACAACGGGCAGTTAACAGCACCGACTAAAGTTCTTCCAAGTACTGCTCATCTAATAATTAAATTTTTAGCATTCATTCAATCTGGGAGAAGATTTTAGTTTAATAAACGGACCGTCTGTGCACTGCGATAGTCTAGATAGGTAAGACGGTGTAGCTTCCTATATACATATTATATATACGTACTCGTAGTATAAACTCAGCCATTTTGACCTTGCAAGGTGCTCTTGACCCCTCTTGCTTACATTTCTGTTTCTTTCTCTTCTATACTTTGTATAAAATGTTCAAAATTTACAACGTAAATTCTAAATCGGTCCTTATGAATATAAATTATCTGCGAACAAACATAAAAAAACAACAACAGGATAAACGTGTAACCTCCTTCTTTTTGGAAGTCGGTAACAAAACTACATCTCTATGGTAATTTTGCAAATTGATAGCAATTGAAGTCAACTGCCTCTGTGTTATACTAATAAAAAATAATAAGAAAAAAAAGTTATCTAAAAGGACCACATTTGTTCACGTTTTTTAACGAATACTCAATTTATGTTCACCGACTTTCATCATTACTCACATGGGGTACCTAAGTTGAATAGTACTCCTTCTAATGGTCAAAGAATCAGTAAAATCGGTGTCTGTCTAAATATGAGTTATGCGCGAACAAACATAAAAAAACAACAACATACCCGACGAACGCATAACCTCTTTCTTTTTTTTGGAAGCCGGTAAAAATTTAAATATTACAAACGTTACATAAAATTGGGACATTTTTTGATTACGTTGCAATTAATATATGTATTTATATACATATATATATATATATATATATATATCCTAGTGGACTTTGCCTTCGCGCGCCAATCGCTGGATTGTAATAAGAAATTTAAATAAAAATTCGTTTATTGTAAAACTTAATTACTTTACTTAGCGTTAATTAGGTAAAATTATATACAATTATGAGTATTTTATTGTAAATTTTCGCTGGTGTCTCCGAGGGAATTGATGGTGTTGGAGCTTCTTTTATCCCTTCAAATTTTAACTTTTCGGAATCATTTCGTCCTCCTTTCTGTTTCATCTTTACGGCCGGGTTCTATCCCACATTCCATTGTTTTCATTTCCTCTAATCGTCTATTTTCGAATTATTTAAGTATTTCTGATTCGATGAATTGCCTTCAAGTAGTCAGTTTCTCCTTCCTTGGTTATTCTTGTAATTTCATCATTCTTCGTATACGCCCGTTTTCTTTCTTCTCTTTGTACCGATTTACCTTGGTTCCCAGCCGTACGGGCATGGCTCGGATTGCTGCTTGACCTTTTCATTTCTTTTTTTGAAAATTTAATTTTCTACTCGATCTTAAATTTTCGTCAAATATTTCCACCTTTTTTCCTTTAGTAACGATCATTCTATTCTTCCTGCCGTTCCCCCCCCCCCTTATGTTAGTATTAAGAAATTTAAATAAAAAAGTACTTATTGTAAAACTTCTTCAAATACTATATTACGAATTACTTAAGCGCCATCTAGGTAAAATTATATACAATTATGAGCATTTTATTATGAATATTTTATTATGAGTTTTTTTATTTTGAGTATTTTATTATAAAAAATTATTTTATATAATAGAGAGATACACGTATATACTTTTATTTTGAGTATTTTATATAATAGAGATATACACGTATATTATATATAAAAACAATTTACAAACATTTTTGTTTTTTACTATATTTTTTTTATAAAAACTGACATGACTGATGTACAGTGCTTATATAATCAGCTGTTAAGGTCAAATAATATACGAGTGCTACTGCGTAACCAGAAATTCTCTCGATCGTGGTTAATTTATTGTAGCCATGATCGTAGAGAGACTCAAAAACACGTCGATTTTATTGTTTATGAATTAGCATATTTCTGTTTCCTTTGCGCTTGTTTATATTTATTGCCAATGCAGAAACGGCTGTACTTTTGTTGATATTAAAATTAAAAAGCTGTTTAGAAATATTCAACTATTCCAGCCAATGCATAAAATAATAATGAAAAAAAAAAAAAAAGAAAGAGAAACAATAAAGTTAACAGGGTAGTATCGACGAAAGGTAGAACTGGTGACTTAAAATAGGACGGGAACAGCAAAGGCTTCGATTATTCGCAGTTTTGATATAGAATAGAAAACTTACGGGAAAGGGTATAGATGAAGTGATCTCAGTTTTATCGGGGTTAATTTTGATTTTCGATTTTTAGGGCATTTTTGATCAGTTTTATTAAGCGAAGCGCGGAAATTATTAAAATCGGCCCGGACGCTTAATTAAAGTCGTCGAAAGTGAAAATACGTTAAAGACCATTACGGCAACGTTCACCGGCGCACGACATCTTCATTTTTATCCCATTTTTCATCGCATCATCTTCTTGTCGTTCTGTTTTCTTCGTTTCGATTCCTCGGAAGAAGAGTTCGTCATTAAGATCTTCCTTCTTTGTCTTCTACGTGGTTTTAACGATTCCTCGTGCAACACGCAGTTTGCACATCTACAATTTGCCTCGTTTCTGTCGAAGGGTTGATGAAGGCGGATGCGCATTCCTTTCCCCCGAATCGGCATTTTAATTTCTAACCTAGTTATTAATAATTATTTCATATCCGCCTCCGAGATAGGAATTTGCTGCCATTTAAATTACGATTCTTTCCTACCGCGAGCATTCGCCTAATTTTCCTTTATTAAATATTTTAAAGTAATTACGCGGACGCGTACTGATTAAATAATCTAAACGAACTTTAAATTATATTTACAAAAATTACACCGTGTGTGTAAATTTTCGAATTCTAAAAGTGTAATTTTAACGTCATCGCACTTATTCGATATCTCGTTTATGCGTTTATATCGGTAAAATCTAACTAGAGGAGCAATTTCAATCACACAACTCGTTTGCTAGAAAAATATTTATCCCTTCGAACTGGTTTTTATTCGATACTTTTCAACCAGATTCTTTCGAAATTTTTCATTAACAATTCTTAAAACTCGATGCGATCCAATGCATTTCCAGCCCACTAAACCGGTACCGAACTACTTAATTTTAAGGCGTCGTTTCCCGAGCACATTATAAAAATATTCTCGATTCTCCCCGCTTATTCTTAAATATATTCTTTCCGCTAGTTCCGTAAAGATATAAATTACGCGCATCCTAATATACCTTAACAGTCGATTCTGGACACTTGCAAGGGTTATTTGTTTCAATCGAATTGACTGAAGTTTCGCAAGAAATTTGAAATTTTATGCTGACGTAACTAGGCAGTGAGTGTGCAATGGTTAAATTTTTACTCGTTAATAAGAATATTTTTTTTTTTTTTTTTGCGCAAGCCACCGGGAATATTATTAACAAGATAAAAACGCGCAACTCGCTTCGGATAAGATGAAGTTTCAATTGGACACAGAAGAATGTTTGTGGGTTATTACGTGTGGTCAGCGCTTCCTATAGCGACATGGACGGTAAAAGGCGCGGCCGGTACAACATCGTTCTCTTGAAATCCGTGGAATGTTGAAGATTTCACGGGCACAAACACGGAGAAATTCAACGACTGCCGGAATTTCTGCATTCGCAAAAACCCCAATTTTTTTCCCAAGGTAAGAAATGTGTTGTCAACGAGGCGAAAGATATTCTCGCAGGATGAAGGAGAAAACAAAAAACCATTTGGGCTCCGAAAACATTCAGATCTTTTCGGAAACTGTGTCAAATTGTGTGGAAAAGGGTTCTCGGTCCTTGTGGAGTACGGATGCAAAAGATAAGTTTAGCAATTTATAAAACAGAATTTTTATTAGCACTACGTTTTAATAGTAATTAAATTAATTAATCCCGGTATATCGAAATTACTATTTTAGTTGCAGAGCAACTTTTGACTTTTCCATTATGTATAATTAATCATATCGCGACACTAATTCACTTAGAGCAGTCGATTTTTCGAACTTTATCGTAAGCGACTTTTCGTTTTTTTTTTTTTTATTTCAGGATTATCATTACTGGCGTGAAAAAAATAAAAAGAAGTTGGTTGCTTTAAGTGTACACCACCGGGTACAGCTGCAACCGGGGGAGAGCTTATCGGTCGATATCCAAAAATCCTCTGTAATTGAAAATTATTTTTAAAGCGTATTTTCCTGTAGTATAATCGGTATTAAACGATAAAATTATAAGACACGCTTTTGCAGGTTCTACATTTTCAGTACACACATGAGACACAAAGTAGGTGTATTAAGTAACGCTGTTTAGCGTTATTTCTTACGTAAAATATTATAAGTACGGCGAGTTTCATAAAATCGGCAAAAAGTTGATCGTATCGCTGTCTTAGTTTTGGCTCAGTCAGATTTAATTAATAAAAAACGACCCCGCCCATTGTGACCCATCAATTGAAAAATGTTATAACGTTTCTCCTTTAATTACATTTTTGGCCAACTAGTTTTTATACATATATATATATATATATATTCGTAGCAGCAATAGCGAATTCGACTGAAAAGAAATTTTGTGTTGCTTAAAATGTAAATTATTTCTATTTAAACAGCTAGCTTGAAGAAATGCTCCTATTTCAACCGCTTCGGATTCGGAGCCAGCTAATTTTTCCTATAGTGTCATTTTGACTTTTTCATAAGATAAAACCCAACACGAAAGTGTACTATCGGAATACTTCTGAGTATGTTGTAAAAAAGATATGCTTATTAACAGAGTGTAACTCAGTTTCTATAGTCTTAAGATTAGCGCAGAAATTAATTTACTTCGTATAATAAACTTAAAACGTAATTAGGCGTGAAAAGAAGGGATCAGGACAGTTTTATCGACATTACTTATATTTCCGCTTATCACATTTACCAAGTTGTGAAGATGGAAATTTCTTCCATTCCAAAAATTTAAGCTCAATTTTGTATACGAAATGTATAAAAAAAAATTTCCATTAAAACATAAGAGTACATAACGGATGATAGCCAAGCGATCGAATAATGAAAAAAAACATTTTACGTGGCATATTTAAATTGAGAGGACATGTGTTAAAAATCGTATTCAAGGATCGTAATGTTGTAGATGAAAATCGGAGTTTCGATAAAACGGTTTTACGTAAAATACAGCAAGTAGCGCGATGTTTTTGATGTCTTCTTTTTCTTTTGATACCGTACATTATGCAGAGGCTATTCCCAATAATTTCTCTCCGTTTCCGCCTTCAAAAGAGTAAGCCGATATCGTTGATGTGACTCCACTCCTTGATGCTTTTTTATCCACACGAGTGCTTTCTTCTACCAACTGGTCTTTTACCGTCAATTCTTCCTTGTGGTAGTATTAGGCGCGGAATGTCATACTTTTCACCTATCAGGGATATGCCATTTTTCTATTTTTAATATTTTTTATGAGCTTCCCTTCTACGCCACTTCATTTACATTACTTAATAGCCTTCTAAGAAGCCACATCTCCGTAGCGTTTAAACGTCTAATAGAGCTCTGGCTTTCAACGTTTCAACTTCGTACAGAAGTACTGGAAAATAACGTAACAGTCTATATAACGTTTAGTCTCAGCTGGAATGGCAGATCATTAGCTAGCATAGCCTTTTTTCATTTTTCGGAAGGTTTTTCTATCGCCATTCCACATCTTGTTCTTATTTCTTCGTCATTGCCTAATTTCTCGTTTATTATTGATCCGAGGTATTCGAAAGTAACTCTCTCAATTAAATTATTGTGTACAATTAGATGACCCATAACATTTTATATTTACACACACGTAAAAAAGGAGAAAATTGGGAGTTGCGTAAATAAAACTCTTCTATATGAATTTTAAAGAAATACGTTAGAGTAAATCTATAAATTAAATTAAATAGTCCTTTTGAAATAATCAATTTTTTTTCTCTTTCCTCGCTTATTTAAATCGGGCATCTGAATAATGTCTCCGGCTTGTTTTAGCTCTTAGCTTTTGCAGAAATTCATTATGTAGTTTCCATCGAAACTTATATCAAATAGCCGATTATTGTCTTTTCACTTTTTTTTCTCATAAATATCAACATTTACAATTTATAAAAATTCTAATTCTTCGCCCGTGGTTATTTTTATAATTAATTAATAATAGTAAAAGTTGCTTATATTATTAGTATAATCTATCACTATAAAAAAGTGCGGAAAATTATTAAAAAAGTGATTTAAGTATTTAAATAAATTATGTTAATATATAAACCTCGGATTTACCGAGGAGAACGTGACATTTAGGAATAATAATACATCGAAGATCACCCCTCTTTTAACAATCGAAGACACTAAATTTATGGTTGTTAAAAGAGGTGATAAAAATGTTATGGGTCATCTAATTGTACACAATAATTTAATTGAGAGAGTTACTTTCGAATACCTCGGATCAATAATAAACGAGAAATTAGACAATGACGAAGAAATAAGAACAAGATGTGGAATGGCGAAAGAAAAACCTTCCGAAAAATGAAAAAAGGCTATGCTAGCTAATGATCTGCCATTCCAGCTGAGACTAAACGTTATATAGACTGTTACGTTATTTTCCAGTACTTCTGTACGAAGTTGAAACGTTGAAAGCCAGAGCTCTATTAGACGTTTAAACGCTACGGAGATGTGGCTTCTTAGAAGGCTATTAAGTAATGTAAATGAAGTGGCGTAGAAGGGAAGCTCATAAAAAATATTAAAAATAGAAAAATGGCATATCCCTGATAGGTGAAAAGTATGACATTCCGCGCCTAATACTACCACAAGGAAGAATTGACGGTAAAAGACCAGTTGGTAGAAGAAAGCACTCGTGTGGATAAAAAAGCATCAAGGAGTGGAGTCACATCAACGATATCGGCTTACTCTTTTGAAGGCGGAAACGGAGAGAAATTATTGGGAATAGCCTCTGCATAATGTACGGTATCAAAAGAAAAAGAAGACATCAAAAACATCGCGCTACTTGCTGTATTTTACGTAAAACCGTTTTATCGAAACTCCGATTTTCATCTACAACATTACGATCCTTGAATACGATTTTTAACACATGTCCTCTCAATTTAAATATGCCACGTAAAATGTTTTTTTTCATTATTCGATCGCTTGGCTATCATCCGTTATGTACTCTTATGTTTTAATGGAAATTTTTTTTTATACATTTCGTATACAAAATTGAGCTTAAATTTTTGGAATGGAAGAAATTTCCATCTTCACAACTTGGTAAATGTGATAAGCGGAAATATAAGTAATGTCGATAATACTGTCCTGATCCCCTCTTTTCACGCCTGATTACGTTTTAAGTTTATTATACGAAGTGAATAAATATATGTAGATATTAAAAAATTAGGGAGTACCGGAATTTTAAATATTTAACATTTTTGCCGTATTAAATTTTTCCGCGCACACATTATGAGCTATTAATAAAATTGGATATTAAATTCAATTTTTTTTTTGTTTCCTTTCTTTTTAATGATGTAGCCGAGATACTATACTTTAAGAGAACTTGTCGCATATCAAAAGTCGAACCTGAACTGAAAGTATACCACCGGTAAGAAACTTTTTAAACTTTTCGTTTTTTTTCCCGAAAAATTGCTGATATATGTTTAGTTGGCGCCTAAATTTAAATTTGCCATATCTCTGAAAATTAGTTCTATATGTGTGCAGAGATGATTTAAAATACAATTTTCGGTTTTAGAAAGTAAGCGTAATTAAATATGATGGCAGATCGACTAGAGCAAAAATTGGACCATGTCGTAAACGTAATCAAAAATTATTGAATAATACAAAGATATCAATCGGAAAAAAGAGAAAAATGCTTTGTAATTTTAAACAATTCGTTCAAAGGAATTCTCACGTTCAGTTAAAAATATACGGAGATACATTATGTAGTAAAAATTCCCAGAGTAAAAAAGGATGAAAATAATCAACGATAGAGATGCCTTAATTGCGATGATGCGGAAGGCACATCAGAGAGGAATATCTGGAGCTTGGCAGTGGTATGAAAAAGGAAGAATTTCAGTAAAAAAAACTACCACTTTTAAGTTTACTGTCTGTTCTATCGATAATAGAATTAGTAAACTCCGCCGTTAGGCAATGTAGCTATTAAGAATGGCGGATTTATTTAAGTAGTGAAAAAAATGCAGAGAAAATATCTGGCCCCACACGGCAAGGAAAGGGTAAGGTAAAAGAAAAAACAAGTTTAAAGTTCCGCATTTAAATTATTCTTGATTACGGCCTACAATAATGTACATATTTAAAAAATGGAACAAAATTAACTTTCAAATGATATAATAAATCCTCGTGAAATGCAAGGACAAATCCTCATTCAAAGCCAGATGATGGTAAACTAGCGCGCAGCATCGGTGGTAACCATGGGCGCCGGGAGGAGGGTGCAAGCTCCCATCGTTGACTGATTCCAAGTCTTGACACGTCGTAACGTGCTAAATGTACGTTCAATGTTACATGTTGTTGCTGGAATAGTTAAACTAATTTTGATTGCCTCACATACCGCTGGATAAAACGGGTTGACTCGAGCAATCAAATCGACGTATTCAACGATGGATCCACTTAAAGCCGCATCACTAGCTTCATTTGTCTTCAATATCTCGTACCACGTGGTAGCCTCGGTAATAAAATTATGCAGAAAACCTCCATAAAGGTTCTGTATATTTTCCGCTACATCTAAAAATGATGATTTATCTAATTTTCTGATATTTTCTCGGTGGAGATGCATAAGTGAAAATGATTTTTTGTGTGTTGAAGAAAATCGATTTCTCAGAGAAGCAATGATAAAATCTAAATATAGGATGAAGATAGATATTCTGAAAAATTCTTTTACATTTTCAGGTGATTGATTTGATCTCTGAGCCTACCTTGCCGCTACAACATCCAATTCTTCGCAAATTTTTTGAGCTTTCTCAAAAATGACCGAAAACTCCATGGATGCATTATCGCGGTAAGACTGAAGCACGTCCGTTAATTTATTTACGTGATCGTGTATCGGCTTTATATTCATATTTACTTCTTGTAATTGGTTGCAGACGGGTTCAAGTTTTGGCAGAATAGGCAGAAATTACTGGGAGTATCGCAATGTATGTTGCAGTTGTTGCAGTCGTGTATATATGCTTTAGTTTTCCTTTTTTAAGAGTTCAGTGCATCGTGCGAAAGTTCTTCTAATACTCGTACAGTAGTTAGAAAGTTTTCAGAAAACTTTCTGATACTTTTGTACTTTGCTGTCCAACGCGTTTCACGAAAGAGAGAGGTATATTTGGAATTTTATTTCGCCGCAATTTACTCTTTCCAAAAAAATTTATGATGTCCTTTCTAGTCCCTGCAGTGTATTTCTTACTTCACTGATATCGTTCAGATCATTGATGACAAGATTCAATGTATGGTTTGCATAGTGGAAAAATAGAGCTGAAGGATATTTGTCATTAATAATTTTCCGAACACCTTCATATCTTGCCATTAATTGAACGTACAGCAAATCTCAACACATATTTTTGTAAGAAATTGAACACTACACACAAAAGAGATATTTACAAAAATATGGATTGTTCAATGTATGAGTTTTATTAATTAGCGAGTTATAAAATTAAGAAGAAGAAAAAAATTATCCTCAGTTCTTCAGATTGTTCGCGAAAAAATACAATTACCATCAACAGCTTTCCCACTAGTACTCGTATTTTAATATCATCATTTTTCTGTTAGCCGTTTTTAGTACGATCTAAAATCTTCGCTGTTCAATGCATTTTTTCAACCTACAATAAATTTCGTAATATCTGACAACTGCCAGTACACTAATCAGAGTGTTTTTTGATTTTTAATAAATTATATGGTAAATATTTTAAATCCTTTTTTCTCATTTTTATATGGTAAAGAATTTAAACAGTACGAGTTAAAAATACCGCGAATCGTACAAGTAAAAAAGAAAAAGAATCAATCTAATTGGCATTCGTAAATTCCTCTCTCCATACATTATTAACCTTTTAGAACGCTTCTGATTCAGCTTCCTCGTTTAGCGGATGTAGACGTTCAGGAAAAGAGACAAACACTATTAGCAGAAATAATCAGTTTTAGTTTCGTATCGAGCTATACTTCCCCTCTCCCCCGATTTATATATATTAAGGTTACTCCGGTACGCGCCCAAAATTGTCCGAATTTCAGCTCGCGCCCTGGCTCGCTTTCCTTAATAATGTTCTATTCTCAATCGATCCACTAATGAGTTTTGCTTGATCCTCCACCTCTTCAAAAATTTCCCGATCTGCTCGATAATTTAGTTTTTTCGTTTATTGTACTTCAGAAGAAGAAGAAGAAGAAGTACCAAGTAAAAAATGGCGGTAAAGTTAGCCCCCTGTCAGTGCAAACCGAAACTGAGAAAGATTAAATACTATTCCGTCCTCGATTGGGCGATCAAACAAAATTGTTATTTCCCTTCTGCGCCCGGCATAGGAGACGCTGCGAGGTTCGGAAAACCAGAAAACAGGCTGTTTTGCAAGTCATGTTGGCGCGAGTGAGATTCGAAATAGGGGAAAACTACTAGTAAAGGAGAAGCCGTTGAAATGGGAATGATAAGGGAAAGCGGGCGGTAAAAGTGATTCATGTACCAGCATTGACGACACCATGCATAGCTAAACGGTGAAAGATCGAAGGTGTGATTTTAGGATGCAAACAGACGTCACGCGATCTGTTCGCGACTCCTGAACAATTAAATTCGGCTTCAACTCCTGACAATGCAAAGCAGATAGCGCCTACGAAAAGGCAAATGCAATATTACTTACATACACGACATCTAGCGAGTATTTTATTTCCGGCACCCCCAAAACTAGGATGCGGGTTCTAACAATATCCCAAAATTGTGAATTCGAACTAATCACTAATTACGTTTCTTGATATTTTTACACGATACAATTTCCAAAGGTAAAATCAGGGACTTATCCTATTAAGTAATTAACTAATGTAATGAAATGATTTTTTATTCGTGTTCAATTATCTTTTCCAGTCGCTTTTTTGTGGTCTTGAAGGGACTCGAAGCGGCTGATTAACTTTAAAGGCAGGTTACTCATTGGCCATTTTCAATAGCATTTCCGATTAAATTAACACTATTTCCGCTTCTTATTCGGGGGGGGGGACTTGGATCTGCTACTTAAGTTGTTTCGAAGTTCGTAATTTTTGCAGGCGCGTGAAATTTATCTAATTATAGGTACGATGGCGCACTTGGATATAGCCAGATTGAAATGGTAAAAGCTCGAATTCTACAATCGGGAAATTAGGTTAACGGCTATAACCAGCTACCGACCAGGGGGCTAAATCGCGTCAGTTTCGCGCATCACCTATAGAAGCGGAAGAAAAAATGAGAGATGTCGATTTGGTTCCCGGGTAAGATTTTGCTGGTCGAATTGGTTCTCGTTCTATTAATGTGTCAAGTCTGTCCTTTTTTACCTGAGGTGTAACTAAGTCTTTAATCGCTGTTGTTATTGATGTTTGTTGTTGTTGATATATTACTACCGTTCTTATTCTTCGCATAATATGTAGAACGACTATTTCTCATTTGTAATCCGATTTTATTCTTAATCAGTATTCGGTCTTTTGATGATATAGGGTGTTGTACTAGTTGCGTTATGTTAGTTATGAAAATATTACTTATTTACTCCGATTTATAATGGAATTTATGTTTAGCGAGAAAGGGAGAAAACTATGTGATGCACGATTATAAATTCGGTTACCAAAAAAAAATTGGGGCAGATGGATTTGTACCAAACGAGGATGCAAAGCTTTTTTTATTTTTTATTAAATGGGTTCGTCAACATGGACATTGGCCCAAGAACAGAGAAACTCAGATCCTTACACGATCAGAGATAGCCGACAGAAAGGAATCAAGAGCTAGAATAACCGAAGGAAAAGGAAGGGAGAGAATGGATGAAGCACAGTATGGAGCGGGAATACTGGTTTGTAAGAGGAAGGAATAAAAAGAAGCTTGTTCATTTGATAATTACGAACAACTGAACATTATATGATCGGGATCAGAAATACATTGATCGCCGGGAGGGTGTAATGGACAATAAGGAGAAGGCACGAGAGAATAGCGGGACAATGAGGAAGGGAGCAAACGATGCCCAAAACGCAAGCGGCAAATCGCAGAGAAATTGGAACGGCGCATAGAAGGAAAGTTAATAAACCATGGAAAGCGTGGAAGGGGAGGTTGGATAGCCAAGAAAAAGAAGTTCGGGTTGGAGAATGAGGAGACGCAGGAGTCAGACCGCAGTTTGGAATGAGCAGCTGCAGACAGAAGGGTAATATTAGAAGCTGAGAAGGCAGGAAGAAACCTACCAGAAGAGGAAGATAATCGAGCGAATGTGTGTCAATTAACTCATTTCTCTCGATGCTGGCATGACCAGAAATCCAAAGGAAATCCGTTTGGATAAAGTGGGAAAGGAAAAGATCGTGAATTAAGGAACGAATAAGGAGAATGATGCAGTCGGTTGAGTGAGAAGGGAGAGGAGATGTGATAGTCTGCAGCACGTTTTGAGCATCCGACAGGATAAGGAGATTGCGAGAAGCCGATGAAGTTTTGATAAAAAGAAGGGCACGCAGAATAGCAAAAGACTCAGCATAAAAGATTGAACAAAAGGAGGGAAGTTTAAAGGACTCGAAGAGGACAAGGCTGCACCAACACCATTGGGTCCCTTGGAGCCATCAGTGGAGATCAAAAAATGGTTGGGGAAAAAAGAGCTAAAATTCTGTTGGAATTCTGATCCAACAACGTGACGAAGAAGAAGTTTGGGAGGAACAGGTGAATAAAAGCAGTTAATAGGATGAAGCAGAGAGAAAAAAATTGAAGGAGAAATAAGGGAGTTTATCGTAAGAGTAGATATACGGAGAAAACTGTATAAGTCGGCCAGCGATAAGAGATAGAGTAGGAGTCTTGTTAGCAGAAAAGCACCAGGGATACAATATGAAGGAATAAGAAGGAATGAGAGAGCAAGAGGAAATAGGCAAAGGTTTGATGAGGAAACGATAACCCAAGAAGGAGCGTCGAAGGAGAAGGGGAGGAATGTGACACTCTGCGTGCAGGGCTGGGATAGGAGTAGACTTTCGGGCCCCAAAGCAGAGGCGGAGACATGTATTTTGGACCCGGTCGAGTTTAGACAGAATGAATCTAGAAGAATTAGCATAAATATAGGAACAGTAATCAAGAGCGGGGCGGATAAAAGATTTGTAAAACATAAGTAGGATCATAGGATCACCTCCCCAGACAGTGTGCGAAAGGGATTTAATGAGGTCGAGCCTTTTAAAGGAGGATACGAATAAACGGTTGATATGGACATGGAAGGAAAGTCGGCTATCCAGAAAAACACCTAAATAACGGAAGGAGAAAGTAAGAGGAATTGGGCCATTATTTAGGACGAGGACGACTGAGGAAGGAATAAACGGCCGCAGTGTAAAGACGACAGTAGAAGACTTAGAAGAAGAGATGGAAAGATGAATGTTGGATAAGGCATTTTTCAATGCAATTAAGGAGATTTGAAGATGGGAGTTGGCCTGCGAGATGTTGCGGTGAGAGGAATAAATGAGGATATCGTCAGCAAAGAAAAGAGAACAGGAATTTAAAGATAAGGACGCAATTTTGATAAAATAAATATTGAATAAAGTGGGGCTAAGAAGCTTTTGTAAAACTACATGAACAAAATATTATCATTGAAGAAGTTTCTAGTATCAGAATTATAAAATAGAAAATTTGCAAACAATATCGCACATCTATGTTCTTCAATTTGTATATTATTATTATCTATGTCAAACAAATTTGAACTATAAGTGGAAAATAAATAATTGTAAACTACATTTAGCACTTTTACAATACTTCTGCGTACTTATTCACGATTTATATTTTATGTCTATATGTTCGAAAAAAAAAAAAAAAATAAAATGCAATCTTGGGTAAATTCATTTTACTTAACGTCATTTCGTATGCGAAATTCACCGCTACTATCAAAAATATTATTTCTTTTTGGTCAAATATCACGTTTTAATAAAGTACATAAACCTACTGATTCATCAATCATTCTAGTAACAGTGGGAACCAATTCGATCGTTTTAAATTGGAGACCGACTTAACCCGGGAACCAATTCGATCACTTAATGTAGTAATTCCAGTTTATTACGGAAACCAATTCGATCACCTCTGAAAAAATCTTTAGATCCTCGTTTTTTTCAAACATCTGCCGATTGACAAACACCCTCCTAAACGACGTCAAATATATTTCAATCGTCCATTTCCTCCACTTTGTGTTTTCACTGTCAATCATCGACGTAGATTATTTTCTCAGAATCGCGGCAACTTTTATGCCGCTACGAGTAGAAAAAAATATATAGAGCGAAAACACACTTTTCAGCAATTTATTCGATATTCGGCTGAAAATTGCAAGTTAGTAAATTGTTTTCACATTAAATGTTCAGCGAGGAGGCTTATGAAAAAATTCCCTTTATACGAAGTGTTTGCAGTGCGTTTGAATAATTGATACGCATCTTCTGCGGTTTAGGCGATTTAAAAATTTAATGGCTTACAAAATTTCCGAGAAATTTTTTTTTTTATTCAAGTTGCTTACATAACGCGCTCTAAGTAGAATGTTGGGGAAAAAAAAACCTTGCACACGGTAAAGCCTAATTTAACATTAAGCAGATTCCCTTATAAATTCTACAGGTTCATTTTTATAACGGTAACAGTCGTTTAATCTTCTTGCAACCATTTAGATTAGGTTGCGGTTATTTTACGATTTAATTTTCTTTTTCGTTCCCGAATACTAGTCCTTTTTCCGGAGCGATTTTTTGAAGAAAAAAAAAAAGCGGATTTAATAGTTTATTTTCACCGTGCCTTTTCATTTCATTGAGCGCGTATCGGTGAGAATTTCCAGAATCGACGGCATATTGATTTTCACGAATTTTCTTTCAAGTTGTTTCGTGTTTTATATTTTAACCGACTTTATTTCATTCTTTTTCCGCGTCGCCTTTTCACTGGCAGATTTTATTCTCGATTAATCTCTAAATAGTGGCTGTCTGCTTTTGCTTTTTAGAAATAAGACGCGGAAAACATTATTAGCTTTTCCTTTTAATTTTAGCGCATTCACCGGCAGATGATTTGAAAACTATGAAATACCCGAAGCGATAACAA
The DNA here is from genome assembly GCA_039619475.1 of Icerya purchasi. Lineage (NCBI taxonomy): Eukaryota > Metazoa > Arthropoda > Insecta > Hemiptera > Monophlebidae > Icerya > Icerya purchasi. The sequence goes on along the minus strand of CM077116.1, from coordinate 2,369,754 downwards.
ATCGAATTTAAACTTTATTAAAAAAAAAAAAAAGAAGAAGAAAATAGCAGCGAAAAAATTTTTAAAATTTTTTTTCTACAGTAATCTTTCACTCGTTTCGCGTATACGAAGCACGCCGTGAAGATTGACGATACTGCCGAAATTACAGTCGCATTATTGATCGCTGGTAGTTTTCGACCGATCAATGATTGACTTCGTATAATTAGCCGTCGAATTGTTCGCATTAAGTTCTATCGATTTAACTTTTAGCTTAAGAGCATGTCGTTGATTGTTCGGCGTAGATTTCCCATCGTCGCCGACATAAGCGTGATATTCTTCTGAAACATTTAATGCATAAGGCAAAATTATTAAAACTATTTTAATACGCGTGAAAATTAAATCCGCGATCGGATGCAACGAATATTTTGATTTTAAATAATGAAAATCAAAAAAAGTAATTTATAATTATAGTTGAAAATAATTAAAAACCCAAATCTATAAAAGCTACGGAATTAACGTTTGTTTTCTAATCAGCGCATTTCTGTTCGTACTGCAAAAGTACAAAAATGTTGAAATTTGGGACCAACATTTTGAGAAATATACATATACACCTAATTTGGTAATGCCGAAAACTTTTAAAAAAAAGTTCACAGACTTTTTCATAGGAGCTGTAGTATTGTTTTTTTATTTTTAATTGACGTATTTTCCTAGAATATAGGAAAACTATGGGCCACCAAAATTTTAAAATTGAAAGACTTGAATTTTAAAAAATATCAAAATCAGGCTTCAGAATTATTTTGGAAAACTAAAAAAAAAAAGTCCACGGCCATGATAGGGAGTTCATTTTTTTCCTTCAAGTGACGTATTTTCACCGCCAGAATAAATAAGAAAAATAAGGGACCGCTAAAATTTTTAAATAACGGGCTAAATTTTTTGAAAAATATGAAAATCAGGCTGCAAAACTGTTTCTGTTTGATAAATTCCGCAAACTCGTTCTATACGAGATGGATCGTTTTCTTTTTTTAATCAACTTATTTTTGTTCGTGGAATACAGAACAAACACAAAAGTCCAAACATTTTACAGTTTAAGGGCTCTAATTTGGGAAAATAAATTAAAAAACAGGCCTTTCTCGAACCTCAACATTTGCGCACTATCCACAAATCGTACTTAAAATGGATAATGATGACAATAATAAACGCTTACAATCGAATATAGTCAGAAATACGATATTAAAGCGATCTCAACTAGTAACTTCGAAAGTATATCATCCGGTTAACAATTCACCGAATTATACACCACAACCTGTTTGACGAAAAGGTCAAAAAATCGCAATCGAGTGTGGCATATAATCACAGTACTAACTCGGAAATACTTCAGATGATAAAAAAGGCCTAGGCCACATTGTTTAAGAATAAAAAACGATAGCATTTTTCGTAAAATTTGGAGAATAGAAACTATCTAACTACAGTAACCGATCAGATTAGCTTAATTTTTCGTTCCAATTCACAACTAATGATGATGTGGTAATTCATGTACCGTGACATCACTCAGACCATTTCTCCGAAAGGAAAACGAAAAGAACAGATTTACAAGGATAATTAAAAAGATGCAAAATTAAGTTTCGATTATAATTTAACTTCCGACGACAGTTCTCTTGACTCGCCATACGATATAGAACCTAAAATTTCTCGAATAAGGGTATAATTCTTTTACATAACCTCCTTTTTTAATGCTTCGATAAACTTCTAGGATATGTATGTCGTAATAGCCACGCTAGTTAAGCACGTTATTAAAAAATAAAACATATGTTTCATTCGCATAGATGTTCTACTTACAAAAGAAAACTTCAAATATTTTAACTACTATATTTTGTAGCGATATCCGCGGTAGTAGGATAAAATAAAAATAAATATTAAAAAGATTGTTCAATAAAAATTGTACCGTTCTTAAATTTTATATTTATAATACAGCATGATTCGTTCGTAACTGAAAGGATTTTATCTCGACGGTAGTAAAATTAAAAAACCAAATTTTATCGAGATTGCAAAACGCCTCGAACGGACTGGCGACATTAATTACGCGTTGCCAAGTTGACAAGTTTAAATGCTTCGTTTAAAACTTGTATTCTGTTAAATTTAAGTGAGAAAGAAGTAAAATGAGAAAAATTCCTAACCGATAAACGTTATTAAAGAACTGGCCAGAAGTGCTGTTTAAAGTAAAATATAAATAAAACAATAACTTTTAAAAACTGCGCGCTAAAAGGAATTAAGTGACGTTTTGACAAGCACAAAATACGGAAAAAACCAACTATTTGTCTAGTGTACACAGTATCAAAATTACCTCTAAAATATGATATCATACAGACAAAAGGGAGGACTGTCATACATTTATAATATTTCTGATGGATGCAAAAGCTTTCGCAAGACTGCATATAATGGAAAAAAATCGATTTCTTCTCTTAACTTCTTGCGAAAACAAGCTCCTCCGTCCATCAAATTAATCTAACTATTTGTAACACACACACACATTAACTGCGTGATATATTTTACGATAATTTTTATATTAGCCGTATTAAAATCTACCAGTATAAACTACATAACGAGGTAGGTTTTTTCGTAAATTAATTTTTACTCCATACGGTTTAATTTTATAATCTTACTCGTAAAATAATTAGATACAATACGTAAAGTACGTGAAAAATAAATACCGTCACTATTTCGATCGTAGCTCGAAGCTGACATTAGTACCGTCATAAGCGGATTTACCCGTGATCCGAGAGCCCTTGCTGATTGCGACGAATTACTGAAAGAGTGAAAAAAAAAACAGCAAAAAAATCGGTTTTATTGTAATTTTTTTTTTTTTTTTTTTTGGGAAAAAAATAAGAAATAAAACAGTAAAGATTATATAAATTTCCCAATTAAAGTTCTAAAAATAGTATACTAAATAAGATATTTTTTTAATTAATTTTTATATACTTTACCTTTTTTTTTTTTGAGCGTCAAAAATTCAACCATCGACAGTGTAATATAATTAATTAACTAATTAACGCTACACAGTAATATTGCATTGAACTATATAATCAAACAATAACTTGTATATTGCAGCACTCCCGGTGGCCAGGAGAGAATTGACACTAGATGGCAGAGGGATCTGGAAATTTATTATCGAGTTATACAAAATAATTCTTTACGCTGTGTACAAATTTCATTCGAAGATGAGGTGATCAGCGTCTGCCACTTTGTCCGAGTCTAGTGGATGTTGGCAATAGGAAGAAGAGATTAAAACCATGTTGTACAAAGAAGCAGGGAGGCGGTTTACCCCTAGCCGGAGGCGACATAAGGTAACGATGAACGATCTGGTACTCATCGAAACAGTCGCAATGTAGTTGAACCAAGGAACGTTAGGAATATTGGGTTGAACTCTTTTGTACTATTGCGCGCAAAATGGATTTGCCCATGTAGCTTCCTAATGTTCTTTATGAGCCTACCTAATGAGCTCGAATAGGTCTCTGTTTGGAAAGTATGGAACTAAACAACCATTCATCCATGTATCCTTGGCAGCCATGTTTGCTACTTCGCTACCATATATGTATATCCGCATGTCCTGGTATCCAAACAAAGTTAACTACTACGCCAGATTCAGAAAGGGACACTACTAGGTTTCTGATTTTGTAGAGGTAAGGATGGGATTTTGTATTGAACGATAAGAGTTTCAAAGCTGATAAACAACTCATAGAATCAGACACGATAATGATATTTTCAGAAAAGATATGTGAATTTAAAAAGAACAAAGCCTTGAAAATCGCAACACATTCGGCACTAAACACAGAGGTAAAACGAGGAAGAGAGAATTTTTTAGTTAAGTTAAGACGAAGTACTGCTCTGCTGGCAGTTAATGTATTACTCCAAAAATGTAGGAAAATTAATAGAGACACATTTATTTGCTTTCTTGACTATGAGAAAGCATTTGATAACGTCCAACATCATAAACTAATGGATATTCTTAAAACTACGGGAATTGATGAATACGATCTAAGGATAATCAAGAATCTATATTGGAACCAGACAGCTGAGCTCATTCCAGGGAACGGAGAAAAAATTGACTTTAAAGTCCAACGTGGAGTGCGACAAGGATGTATCCTTTCACCCCTACTATTCAATTTGTATGCTGAACAGATTTTTAAATTAGCTATCTCGAACCTATCCTTGGGCGTTCGGATTAATAGAAGGATTATTAACAACATTCGCTACGCAGACGATACTGCTATTATTGCAGAGAATGGAAGAGATCTTCAACATCTCCTCAATGAACTCAATGCAGTTGGAAAATCATTCAATTTGAATATAAACGTGAAGAAAACGAAAATGGATGGTGGTCAGCAAGGAAAACAACTTTAATCAAATCACTCTGTTATGCTAAACAATGAGAAGATTGAACGAGTTGAAAAATTCAAATACTTGGGCTGTTATATTACTGAGAACTTGGACCCAGATACAGAAATAAAAATGAGATGTAGTTATGCTCGGAGTGCCTTCACCAGCATGAGAAATCTGCTTTGTGATAGATGCTTACGTCTAGATATACGGCAAAACATTGTGCAATGTTATATTTATTCTATCTTATTGTATGGAATTGAGGCAACAACACTCAATAAAAGACCGGTAAATCGATTAGAAGCTGTAGAAATGTGGATCCGCAGAAGGATGTTAAAAATACCATGGATAAGTAGAACGTCGAATCAAAAAGTTCTAGAGATGGCCAAAACAAAAAGGATATTAATAAAATCCATCATACACAGAAAAATAAAATATTTCGGTCATATAATCAGAGGAGAGAAATATCAACTCCTGCAACTAATCCCCTTCAGGGGGGGGGGGGGGTAGATGGAAAGAGAGGCCGAGGAAGACGGAAAACGACTTGGCTAGATAACATCGAGGAATGGACGAGAACTTGGTTGATAGAAAGACTGATGCAAAATGCCAGAAATAGAAGTTTTTGATGCTGACATTTGTGATCGTCAACGCTCTTCGAAAAGTATGACCCCAAAGGAGGAAGAAGAAGATAAAAAAAGCAGCACCCGCGCTATTCGAAGATTTAGAACCATCAGTAAAAACCGGTTGGAAATTCGGCCAATGGTCGGAAATTATTGCATTGAATACTCTGCCAGCATTGCGCCTATTAACGAACTGAAAAGAATCCAAATCTACCTGTAACTTAAAGCAGTTATGTGAATATGGGTATTTAAAGATCAATGAAGATGGTAATAAAGGAATATCGCTGAAGCCTAGCAGCACTTAAAGATGATAGAGGCATTTTGGAGGTCTTAAACCTCCAATTGTTTTTAACGTCCAAAAAGGATTTAAGTAAATTGAAGCTGGCTGTAGGATAGTATTTTATAGGAAACCAGAGGAGGGATATTGGTTTCAGCTTCCAAAGCAGCAATAGAAGTAGGTAAGCAAGCGCCAATTATAAGCCGTAAGCATGAGTTCCGTATCTACCCTAATTTGTTACGATTGGTTGCCGAGGAATTAAGAAAGAAGTAACAACCATAGTCTAAAATACTGCGATAGTATGCTTCGTATAACTTAATCATTGTGCAAGGATCGCTACCCCAATTGACATTACAGAGGGCCTTGAGTAGGGCTAACCGTTTTAGAAGTTTGTTATACATGTAATCTATATATGCTGGTTCCAGTTTAATTTAGAATCGAGAATAAAACCTAAGTACTTATGTGCTGACAAAATAGGGACAGTAGAACCGGCAATGGAAATAACACTGTGAGTTGGGTTAATTGAACGATATGAGAACACTACTGCTGAACACTTTGAAGGAGCAATCGACAAACCAAGATCATTTAGGATATTGTAAACCCGTATAATATCGCGATTAAGCAAGATGGAAGCTTCAGATAGATTTCTGCTGCGACTGCAAAGTACAATGTCATCTGCATACGACAATAGAAAACCGTTATTCGCCACTTCTAAATTAAGGATTTTTAAGATGTACAAGTTAAATAAGAGTAGCTGGTGATTGAGCTTTGCTCAGATCTATAAGTATAGATCGTACTAGTGAATTTTACTAATATTTAAAAATATAGTATTAACGCGAGCATCACATATGATAGCTACATTTTCTCGTATGCATTACATTGGTGTCCTATTAGAAAGCATTCCCGCTTTACAATAAAACTAGAAATATTAATACATGTTATCACTGCACAACGACAATCTGTAGATTTAAATTTATATTTAAAATCGCCATATAAATATCGTAAATAAATATATTTCATCATGAAAAAAGATTTATTAGCTCTGCCTGTTTTCCATTTGCTATTTACCATCATGTAAATTGCTTTTATTTACCTTTTAATAAGCCCCCTACTAAATCTCAGTGTGATCACCAAGTTAATCGAGTAATAGAATTCCCTAGAAACTTTAACCAATCAATTTTTAGATAATCCGTGAATTTCACGAAAATTGTTATGCATATACAAGACTCATTTAATATAATTACTGGAACGAGATAAACGCATATTCGTTAAAAGCACTTTTGCAATGATGAAAATGTAAAAAAATTTAAAATATTTTTTAGTTGTTGATGACATTAAAGTATTTGACGACTTTTTTTTAAAAAATAAACACTAAAAAAAGTGAAAATTAACGTCAGAAAAGTTTTATGAAACCGAAAAAAAAAAAAAAAGATGTAGAATTTGTTTCTGATCACGTATATATTGAGTTGCGTTTTTTAGCTGATGATGGGTTATACTACCCGAAAACGTTTCTAAGTAAGCCATCATTTTATTCCTAAATTTGTTTGTTATAACTCACTATATTATATTAAAAAAAGGGCATTTGCTTCCCTGCTACGAAATAACAGCTACATGTAACATTTAGGACTAATAAAGTAAAAGCGCTGTAAAGAAAATAATATAAATTAAATATATAAATAAAATCAAGAAAGGACTCGTAACCTATTTTCGAGAAACGAGAAAAATTTAAAGGTACAGTTTTTGTTTTTCAGGGCTCTTTTTCTGTTGCACGAGGACAATAAGAAAACGGTAAACGAATTTTCCAATAGAGCTTAATAAATTTTTAACGATTAGAGACTGAAGAACGTGACATTCCAGAGTGATCGTAAGAAGGCGGTTATGGCTTTCGTGAACGACCACAGTTGCTTTTCATTTTTTTTTTTTTTTTGAAGGTAATTTTGTCAGAGAAAGTAAACAATGTTACAAGGAATAATGAAGAGACGGTCATAAAGGAAAGAAATGTTGTTCTGATATTTCAATACTTGCAACAGAATCTTCAGCGGCGACCAAGTGTGTTTAAAGGAAAAATAGATGTCAGCAGAATGAATTTTCCAGCTTAGTGATGAAAGAGACCCGAGGAATGGCCCCGCTGCTTTTAATGGGGTACTTTGGACGGAGAGTAATTTACTTGCAGTGCCGAATAAGTGTGAGAATAGGACGAAAGACTCAATCGCAAATAGCTTCCCAAGAAGAGGTGATGGTGTGATAAGTGACATTTCATCGTTATTTAAACTGATATTAAAACAGCATCATATAATCGGAGAAAATTTGTGTTATTTTTCTATTATAAGTGTATTTTCTTAAATCTGTTCAAAATTACACATTCATCTAAATTCAGAGGCATAAATTTACATCATCAACAGAGTGGGAAAACTTAATAACCGCCGAATGTGACCGTGTTTGTATGTGTAATAACTAGTATATCTAATTCATTCTCACATTCAATAGTTCGCTGGTTCGGGATTTCACATTTAAATCCGCTTTTACGATGTGCAATTTTATAATTCGTTTATTTACAAAAAATAATGTTTCACGATGGGGGGCCTACACCTAAGATTCTTCTAAAACATTAACGTCTCTGCAGATGAAGAAATAAATCAAAGTATACATTTTAAATAAGTCACATAAGCTGTGAATCAATTACGCGATTGATTTATTTTAATTTCACGTACCTTTTTAAATGAGACATTGAACATTTCAAAGTCCATTTAAAGAAAGACTGAAATGAAAAACACGCTACGAAAATTTAGAAATACACAACTACCATAGAAAATACGAATTACAAAGCCACAAGAAAAACTGATTTTCTGCTCTGCGCAATAGTTGTGTATTTTGAATTTGTCGACTGCCTTTGTTCATGCAAAAATAAGTTGCATAAGTTTGGCGACTAAATAGATAGGCGCACTGTTTAGCTGTAATGTCCATCCCTGACGCCCAACACGCTTTTTTTATCTCACGTGTCCTTCATTTGCAGGAGATACTTTTTCCTCCTATATAATTATCAAGAAATCTCTAAAGCCTACACTTTAGTTCTAGCAATTACCTTCCTTTAGGACAATCATCTTAACAGTCACTTTTATCAGTGATCATGAATTTGTTTTGTTCTTTCATTTAATATTGAGAAGCGCTACCGCAGACCTTTTAAACCGAAGTCTGCAAAGTCAACAAAAATCAGCAAACTAAAACCATTATTAGAATTGCGTCACATGGTGCCTGGGGTTACGCAGCTTTTATGCGATTCAAAGAAAATGAAGAGTTATTTTCCCTAGCGGCCACTCGAGATTTTTATGGGCGAACTGCTATCAGAAAATTAATGTTCCGGTGTTTTTCTCGATAAAAGCTTATCACTGTGAAAGAAAAATGGTAACAAAACGGAATCGCAATTTCACCGGGCAACTTTTTTGCACCTGCAGCATGTCGATTGCACGCTGAAGCTCTCTTGTGAATTATATGTATACATTGGGTGCGGGCTCTGCTTTAATGTTTTGTCGTCGTTGTAGGGAAGAAGAAAAGGAAAATAAGGCAAATTAAGTGATAAGAAAACGACATTTAACCAGCATTAATTATCATTCCCGCTGCAGCGAAAAATGTGAAATATGAAATGTGGAATGTGTTTTCTAAAAATCGATTAGCGCGCATTTAAATACAACACTGCCGATTGCAGCGAGCAATAGTCGAAATAGTGCAAGAGTCGAGTGCGAAAAAATAATTCCGCTCTCGGATCGCTAACGGGGCGAGTATTTTTAAAGAACATATCTTACACGTATTTCACGGTGCTTTTTTTTTTTATTACAAACTTTTAAAGTTCAAATATTCAGTTATGTTTCATATTATTCAAATTACTTTACTCCGACTTACATTATCATTTTATATTTTTATTCGCTTAAATTTATATCATTATTAGTTGTAATTTGAAAATCACTGAAAAGGCGAGAAAACGATTAAAGTTGTTCGAAATTATGAATTTCTATGCAATAAAAAGAAAATTACTTTCACTATTTAAATATAAAATGAAATCTGAGAAAAGGCAAAAATTTCAACATAAAAATTGCATTTATCATATATTTACACATAATTAAGAGTAAATTAAAAATATTAAACATAGCGATTGATAAAACTAAAAAGTAATTCACTAATTTAATACAAACTAGAATCAAAAACACATTTCACGTTTCTCATTCCTCGCTGCAATAACGGGCCTAACTATTCCAAAACTGGCAACCACAGTGCTCAGAAATGTTCTACAAAAAAAGGGAATTAAGCATATTTAATTTTCAGCCAAACAATATAATAATAACAATAATATTAATAATAGTAATAATAATAATAGTAATAATGATAATAATAATAATAATAATAATCATTAATAATAATAAACATTAATAATTTATTTCGCTCAATTTAACAAAAAAAAAAAGAAACAAAAATGGTGCAGACCTGCCGATTGAAGAAGACCTTTTTTCGGATTTTTTACGCGCTCGTTGTTTATCGGCTCGAGTAAATTTACGACGTGGTCGGATGTGATTTTTACTTCCCGCTAAATAGTACGTTTGCGAAGGTTGCTCTTTCGGAAGAGCCGTACGTAATTTCCCGTTGCCTACAGTATTTTCTTTAGACCTTTCAGAAAGGTTCATTCTATTAACGCGTACTTCCAACGCCGATGAAGAACAGTATCCTTCCTTTCTATCGCTCGCAGCCGATCCACTTCTCGTCGTGCAATTGCGTGCCGCGGTGCTTTGCCGTCTGATACGGAAAAAAACGAAAAATTCACTTAATTATTTATATTACCATTATTATTGTTTGTTACGCGTTATTACGATTTCGACCTGTTTTTAAAACTCATTTCCCGGCGAATAAAATTAAACTGAAGTCGTTACTTGAAAACCTAAAGATAACGAAAATATTAAAGGTTCGGCCTTTTCTCCAAGCCCCAGGCCGTTACTAATTTTAACCGTTGCAGTTATCGGAATTAAGCAACCCTAGTTCTCGCTTTAGCTTTTGACATCGGATTTCGAAACGTCCAGTTTCACGGTTAATACTTTCAGAAAACACATTCTCAGATTTCTGTGGATTACTTCTGAATGTTTTTAATGAAAAATTGGTTGCTCTGGAATTCCGTATTGCTTCAAAATTAAGGTCGAATTTATTTCTTTTTTCTCCCTTCAATCATGTCTGTTACAATTCGACTGCGAGAATTAAGTGGTAAACAGTAGTTTATATGTTTTTCGCAGTGAAAGTTTGAAAGCGCACTATTACGTCGACTAATATGAGAAATAAAAATCGAACAAACTGCCTGTAGCCGGCTTTTATAAATGTATCGTTTACCTGGAAAGTGGTTTAACGGGAATTCCGTCCAACGGGCAAGTGCGTTCATCTGCAAACGAACCTTCAAACTGTTCCATTAGACATGAACGATGTACGTAGTGACCGCATCTAATACCAATGATAATCTGATTTACCTGCGTGCGCACGATAGTGATAAGATTTTTTTCATCGTATCGGACTATAATAACAGTTTTATTTTCTATCTAAAGTCTGAAACAGACGAATGCGATGAACTAGTTCGCAATTATCTGGCAATGTTGTACGCTCACGTCGTGACTTTTGATCGAGCGAAAATCAATGTAACTTGCTAAATACGTCGCAAGCCGGTCGGGAGAAATTTTTTCCCCATTCATTTCTCTAACGGCCAAAATAATGTGAATGAATAATTGTCAAAAAACGTAAGACCTTGCGTAATTCTTCAGAAAAAAAAAAAAAGATTTAAATAAACAAAATGAAGACAATAAAACAAACCGCTCGTACAGAGTAATTTATAAAAATATAAACAGTCTGTTGCGAACAATTCCAGTTCAATTTTCAGGTTTATTGAACAAGCACAGCGGTTCTAGTCTCAGACATCATTACGAAAGGCCTTTTTCTAAGCCAAACACACTGCCCGAATTATTTCGAAGTGAAATCCACTTCAAAATAAGTGCCATCGAAGATGAATATAAGACGCATTCTACAAAGGCGTCAGTTTCTATATATTTCATCCATCTAAAAAATATTGTATTTAACAAGGTCGATTAACTATCTATTTTCCTATATCAAATATTAAAGGCAACTTACCAATCAGTCCTTTCTAGCACTAGAGAAATTAAAAATACTTCCGAGTGTTAACTAGGAAACAAACACAAAAATTAAACGGATATTAAACATAAAAATTATCTTTATCACCAAAATGCGGCTTCCAGTTGCCCCGATCGCGTATCCTTGTGAATTATTAATTTGGTAATTTACAATTCTTACATTTAACAGTATGCGTACGCGTTTTTATAGACTGTCGTCAGAAGACGGAGACTTACGGTCTCATTATGTATCGCGTAACGATTTTACGCTTCTACGTAATTTTTGTCCAGCTCGATATAAGAAAAGAATTCGATGCTCAACAGACGAATTATCAAAATTCGTCCACTAGTTCACGATAACAGAAGCTATAATTTTACTTACAGAAAAGAAAAAAAAAGTAAAAAAAAAAAAACTGAATATTGTGAATGTATTTTATGGTTTCGTCTCTTTAATTGAAAATAAAAAGACCGCTTCATTATTATAGCTAATGGATATTATTCAGAATCGTAAGATTGAAACAATGTACGAGTATGTGTATCCAGAGATTATTTAAATTTTTAAAAACGAGAACATGCAATTTCCGAGTAGTAATTCAGCTACAAAAAGTGTAATTTTGCAATATTCAACGCAGCCTAGGTATCTCATTACGGATAGCAGAAACACTGGTTGTTCATCTAAACTGAACGTCTGGAAATTTGACACAAACCTCCACCACAAATCGTGGCCAGGTCAACAATCAAATCACCTCCGAGAATGAGCTCCCGTTTTCACGAGTGATTCCGTTGATTGGCAGAATCACCGTAAAGCTTAGGTTCTCTGTATTTTTATAATCTTTAAACAGCGGATTCCTCGAACAGCACTGATGGTTTGAAAATAACATGAAAATTCTTCCGCGCGGATATTTCGTTTTTTCAAATAGCGCATTTTTTTTGTGTTTTTTTTTTTTACATTTCTTTTCATTTTTTGTGATCGTTTACTTCTAATAACTCCTTTCTATGCTTTCGATCGTCAATAGTGGTCAACAAAAAAACGGAGTATTAATTAGATAGGTTTCGAAATTGCTATTCGAAACATTTACGTCTTCCGTATTCTTGTTGCATTCGAAGCAGCAGATCGACTATTTTATTGACGATATTCGGTGCGGTTAGAGCGAGGTAAATGAGAATTTTATAATGCGTGAAACGGTTGTGTTAATAGGCTAATTTTAATTTTTTAAGAAAAATGTGTAAATTACCAAGTTTATAAAATAATTTGTTATAATGTATTGTTTATAAAATAGAATAATGTAAATGGATTACCGTACACTTACCGAAATCTATTTTGCAGAATGACCAAAACTCCGAAACTTTTTTTTCGGAATCGATTATCCGGAACGCCGTGTTCCGGAAAAAATTTGCCGAAAAAACATTTTCCGAAATTTAAAAAATAAAAAAAAAAAACCCCAAAAAAAACAAATGTAATTCTCGTTGTCATGGAAATAATAATTGATACCTAATGTGTCGTGATTTTTCGAATCAATTTTCAGCAAACGTAACTTAAAATGGATGCAAAAATGGTCGGAAGAAAATTGGCAATTAACGGTTACCTGTATACTCGCGGGAAAAGAGAGAATGGGAAAATGTATTGGGAGTGCGTGCGATATCATGCCAAAGAAGAATATCGCGTGAGAGCTATTATTGTGGAGAACATACCGGGAGGTGTTATTACAGTGTATTCGGGTCCGGATGTTTTGAAGCGTGCAAGTCATTCTCTAAATTTTCACAAAGTTGAGGCAGAAGTAGATTTCGACGTTCTGGCGAATGGAAAAAACGAGTACTCGGCTATCTCGGGAACCATATTGTTCATCTTTATTGTCGCTTTTTCAAAATTTTTTCTAGTGCAAGCATTTGCTGGAATGCTGATGGCAATTCGCCAAGGTCGAGCAAAGATTTTGGGATTTTGGGTTTGGTGGCAGATTAGCGCTGCACTCTCTTCTCATAGCTTTCTTGAGATCTTCCTTGTCTGGCAGTTGACTCAGCAGACATTCGGATAAATCGGCCAGTTCTGTGCGAAGTATCTGCGTAGGAGGCATCTCCGGGAGAGTAGCCGCTTTCCGTTTGACCGCAACTTTGACCACCTTTTTTACCTCAACTTTGTGAAAATTTAGAGGATGGATTGCACGCCTCGAAACATCAGGACCCGAATACACTGTAATAACACCTCCCGGTATGTTCTCCACAATAATAGCTCTCACGCGATATTCTTCTTTGGCATGATATCGCACGCACTCCCAATACATTTTCCCATTCTCTCTTTTCCCGCGAGTATACAGGTAACCGTTAATTGCCAATTTTCTTCCGACCATTTTTGCATTCATTTTAAGTTACGTTTGCTGAAAATTGATTCGAAAAATCACGACACATTAGGTATCAATTATTATTTCCATGACAACAAGAATTACATTTGTTTTTTTTTGGGGTTTTTTTTTTTTTATTTTTTAAATTTCGGAAAATGTTTTTTCGGCAAATTTTTTCCGGAACACGGCGTTCCGGATAATCGATTCCGAAAAAAAAGTTTCGGAGTTTTGGTCATTCTGCAAAATAGATTTCGGTAAGTGTACGGTAATCCATTTACATTATTCTATTTTATAAACAATACATTATAACAAATTATTTTATAAACTTGGTAATTTACACATTTTTCTTAAAAAATTAAAATTAGCCTATTAACACAACCGTTTCACGCATTATAAAATTCTCATTTACCTCGCTCTAACCGCACCGAATATCGTCAATAAAATAGTCGATCTGCTGCTTCGAATGCAACAAGAATACGGAAGACGTAAATGTTTCGAATAGCAATTTCGAAACCTATCTAATTAATACCCCGGTTTTTGTGTTGACCACTATTGACGATCGAAAGCATAGAAAGGAGTTATTAGAAGTAAACGATCACAAAAAATGAAAAGAAATGTAAAAAAAAAAAACACAAAAAAAATGCGTTATTTGAAAAAACGAAATATCCGCGCGGAAGAATTTTCATGTTATTTTCAAACCATCAGTACTGTTCGAGGAACCGGCTGTTTGAGGATTATAAAAATACAGAGAACGTACATTTTTTTGTAGCCGTTTATTTTGTTTTGTTATGTCTTTCCTTCCGCCCAACAATAATATCGGTATAGAAATAAGGTATTTTCTCTGCAGCGAGCTATTCCTGTTGGTTGTTAATTAGCAAAACGAAAACAACGAAGATTAGAGTAAAATATTAAAATATTTCAAACAAGTAAGAAACTGGAAATTTTTGAATACGCACGTGAAAAAAACGGGAACAAAAAACACATAGTAACTTTCTCAAGAGAAAACTACGGTTCACTTTGAAGGTGTTATACGATAAAACTTCCTCCGGTTGACGTCGTTCTCTTTTATTGTTTAAATCGGATATTTCGTTAAAGCTGAAAAAAACAACAACGAAAAGAAACATATAATTGAAATTTTAAATATTTCGCTTATCGCATAAAATTATATTTAATGCGGAAAATTCGTTTTATTACACAAAAGGCAGGTGATGGACTATAGACATTTTTTCGAATAGTATATAATCAAATATTAAAAACATTTTTAACAATATACATATTTTTTTTTCTTATTGTCTTGTTCTGTACGTAATTTTGCTCCATTTATTTCTCTCGCTTGCTATCTAAAAGTACGAAACATAACGATAAATAAACTAAATACAACTTTTGGTAAAACCTTTTTAGCCTGGCACTGTTAATTTTTAAGAACGTCAACATAGTTTTTACTATTAAAAATTATTTGTAATATTCAAAACGTAGGAAACTGAAAATCTTCAAGATGTTCAAAATTTACACTGTTCGCTTTTTTCCTTTTTTAATTAAAATTTAATCCGTGATATACGCAAAAACCGAGGTCATTGTAATAAATGCGACTGAAAATTACAATTGTCCTATTAAGTTATTATTTGTCAGGAAGCAAAGTAAAGTAAGTTTCACATGACGCGGTAATTGCGAAAGGGATTTACGAAAGGAGTCTCCAATGGGAATCTAAAGATTGTGGGCCGCTTTCTTTCACCTTTTCTGATGATCCGTTTCTACTATCCCAGATTTCTCTGATATAGTCGGTTACTCAATTTCAGATATTATGTTCCCTTGGGAATAACGACTTGAGCTCGGAACAAGACAGCTTCCATGACACCTTTAGCTTGACCACTAAGCTATCGTATTACCTTCTTTGTTCGGAAAAATGCAATTAATTCCCCCTCTTCCGGACAATTAGACGTTCGTCGGATTTACTTAATGTTGCAGTTTCAAAAATAAATTTTGTGCAACAGTTTTAATTTCTTATCAGGAATCCAGGACACGCTGGATAGCATATTAGCAAATTATTTAACCGATCGACTTATATTTATTCGATAACTGAACATAGCTCTTTTTAGGGTGCAATCGTAGTCTAATGCATTTTCTATGACGACTAATTTGCCGCCCTGATCAGATAATTCCATCGATCAGTGTAATTTCATGACATCGATCGTTTCAATGAATATGTAAATAAAACTAATTTTATTCTTCTTGTTACGAAATACATTTCAAGAATGAGGAGTACATATTCCCGCAAAAAGTGTTCACGATTAACATCGAGAGAAAGTTTACGACGTCTAATAAATCATAATATCGGAATACACGTCGGGAAAAAAGGATTAATATTAATATTTAAAATAAAAAACAACTATTTATATATATATATATATATTCATCTTATAAAGCGGCAGGAAAAATAATCGTATAGCCTGCTCTATAGTAGCTAGAGAGTTTTTTTTTTCAATCGACGTATTTTCTTCACAAGAGCACAAGAAAATTATATACCACACAAAATTTTAAAATTAAAGGGCTTAAATCTTGAAAACTGAAAATCAAGTTTTAAGAAAACAATTATTAAAAGATTCCACAGTTGATTCAATATGAGTTACGGTATTGATTTTCTTTTTAACCAACATATTAAGATATATAGAGTACAGGAAAAATATGAAATTCGAAAAATTATGATATTTAGGAATCAAAATTTGGGAAAATCACGCTCGAAAAAAAAGTTCACAGCTCTCTCCATGGTAGCTGGGGGGTTACTCTTTTTTTTAAGTAATGTATTTCAGTCGCTAAAATATAGGAGAAATACGAGACATCGGAGATTTTAAAGTTAAAGGGCCCAAATTTTGGAAAACGTGAAAATTAATTTCTAAGAAAAAAATTTAAAAAAAAATCCACACCCGGTTTTATATGAGTTGATATTGATTTTCTTTTTAACTTGCATACTATGAAAATTTACAAAGTAAAACAATTTAAAGGCTGAAGATTTACCGTATGTCGGAAATTGGATCACGGTGATACGTCTTGATTGTTTCGACCTGCACCTCAGAGGATAGTTTTCTATAATTCTTAAAGAATTGATTATAGATTTTTTTTTTTTTATAGTATAAATCTAGGTTCTGTATGTAATTACCTGGACTATTACGGCGCCTACACTTAGTAGAAGTTACAGTAGGCAATATAGTCTATTGGATGTTGCAAAAATCAAAACCCCCCGAATACACTCCGTATAGTTTGACAACAGACAGTGGAATGGGGTATGGCTTGAAGTACTGACAGTATGCTGGCATCGTTTAAATAAATGCTCTACAGTTGGCGAGGCCGTGAGCCCACACAGACGGCTGCTTCCACAAAAACGTAGTTGTGAGACAATGCCGTGTGTACCAACTGTAATCTCGATAGAATTGAGAATTCCCTACGAAAGACAGGGAACGACGGCAATCACGGATTGGTGCTAGACTTTATGGACCTAAGCCAAGTCGTTTGATCTGATCACAGTTTACTCCAAACTTTGGGAAAGTGTATTCGAAGACTGACGTTCACCGTCCAAGTAAAACAGTATTGAACGGCATCGGGCTAAATAATGTTACCCCAGCAGCCCAAGTCAATCTGTTCTTTGCCTGTAGCCCCAACATGACCAGGAACCTATAAGAATGTGACCTATACATAAGATAGCGGAAGTTGGTATATCAAGCCTGTTATTTTCGTTGGTACGGGGCTGCAACTGTCTGGGCCCCGGATGGTTTTGGCAGATAGAAACGACATCTAGGCACGTAAAAAAAAAAATAGTAGACAGGTAGAATCGAAAACAACAAGAACTTTTACTGAAAATATCTCTCCGACGTAGTTCGTTTCATGTTATTGAGAGTATCACATTAACAAGTTCCGTAAGGAAGTTAAAAATGTCGTTCGATAATTATGATATGACATGCATTATACAGAGTATAAGGAAGAGCTGCCGGTGTCGAAGTATATGATTGCAATAATGATCTATAGCGATATTTACAGTGAAAACGAAAGATGAAGATTGAGACAAACATCGATATCACAAAATACCGTGAAATATTAAGATTAAAAAACCGCTACTATATAGTGCTTGTCCCGTTCCAGGTCCGAATCGGTCTCAGGTTTACCCAGTCTGAAATATTTGGGTACTAGAGAAATCTGGGAAAATAAAGGTGGTCGAGAGAAAGGAACTGGACCTAATATTTTCATCAGATCCATTAGGCTTATAGTACATTGTGAACTTTAACTTCACAATCCCCGACGCCATGTTAAGGGTATGCAACTCACTTTATTTTTACTTTACCTACCATATAATGAAAAGAATCGTGAAGAGTGTAAATGATGATTTCGGTTGAGGTCCTTCACGAAATCAATAATGATGACATCGAGATGGCAAATTTTCTTGATTTTGACAAAAACTTTTAAATGCGATTCGTTTAGATCGTTTCGTTTATTCCCCGTATATTTCACTTCGTATTCACGGATTCGCATGTAATATAAACCGCGTAAACGTATAGTTTACCGTTCAACAATTTTAGCAGAATACTTGAAGCGTGTGAATTTACAATTTTCTGTGGCAGTCGTATTTCTGTCACATTAATAGTTTTGCAATTACGCAGATTATTATAAAGTCCTTTACCGCCGAATAAATTGTTAGATACACCCATCATTGTCGCCGGATGATTCGGATAAAACGATCAAACGCTCTTGATGGATTTCGAAAGAATTCAAACAGATTTTATCTCTATTTTTGATACTATTTGCACATTACCATTGTGGTTGGCCCAGTTTTTATTTTAGTTTGCGTTATTTCTTTGTGTATTTTGGTAAAAATGGTTGAAACAGAAAAATTCCCGGCTTCAGCGTGAAAAATTAATAGATTAGTAGAGCTGTTAAAGAATTACGTAGTATTTAAATTAATTTATTTCTAAAAAAACGTGAAAAAATTGATGACAGAACAAAAGAGTTTCATTAAAAAAATCGCGATCTCGGGATTTACTCGAAAAATTGAATAAAAACGCACTAAAAAGTAAAAAATACCCGATAAAAATTAATATATTTCAAAGTACTGCAAGTAAGGATATGGCGGTTGTACACAGCAAATTCGAATTGCAACCAGGTCAAAAAAATCGTATTAATCAGTACAACATAATCACTTGTACGAGCTAAATATCGAATGCGGCTTTTAATTATTGTTGCAATACGAATTTAGCGCACTGACATTCTAATGAGTATTAATGTCGTTTAAGAATAATCATATTATCTTCATATCGAGTATTAAAAATTTTCAGGATAAATTTTAAAGTCGGTATTGGCCGAAATTCTGACGGACAATGAAAAGGCCCGTGGAAACATTTTCAAATTTTTAAAGCTTACCCGACTTTTCCTTTTTATATAGTTTTAACATTCAGCAGCGTTTGCCTCCTTTCTTTTCCTTTCTTTTCCTTTCTTTTCTTTTTTTTTCTTTCTATTGTTTATTTTAATATCCTTTTTTGTCCTTTTCACGTATTAATCTGTTACTTATAAGATGTAACTTTTCGGCGTCGCAAATTGCCCTAGCTGCCGAGCGCCTTAAATAAATAAATTATATATATATATAAGATTTTTTTTTTTTTTAAAGTTATATTGTTTCGCAATTATTAGCGTAAATAATTTTAATAGTACGGATAGAGCGAACTGAAATGATAGTCTATTATTTTCTATATCTACGAAGCGAAAGATATTGGTTCAGTAATAGTGTTCAAAAATTCCGTCAGCGATGAGCTTGTAGATAGTGTTTTGGGCGTTTTAAATTCATTATCTTCATTCGAATATATCAGTAATACTTTAAGTGGAATTCGCGTTCAACGCCCTTTTCGAAATTCATGTTGTTCATATTTTATTTTTATGGCAGCAGAGATGTGGCTGTGGAGAAAGATGTTAAAGATAAAATGGATAGATAAGAAGAGCAATGAAGAAGTCATGAACATGATTAGTGAAAAACGGGAATTAATAAACATAATAAAAAGACGCAGATCGAAGATGATGGGACACATATTGAGACACGATGAGAAACTAAAACTGATTATAGAAGGAAAAACCGGGAAGAAGAGAAGAAGAGGAAGACCAAGGAATAATTACATAAAACAGATCATTAAAGATATGGGATGCCAAACATACTCGGACCTAAAACGGATGGCCGGAAACAGAACGGAATGGAGGAAACGAACCTTTGGATTCAATGATTAATGAATTATAACGAGAACTTTTTTTGTCTAATTTTTGTTCGGCCATATTAAGCAAAGCATATCTCTCTCTAATGGCACACTGTCCAACGTTTATTTTAATAACTACTCAGTCAGTACACTTAGTAATGCTCACTGCTGTTCATACCGGACCATTACTTAGTAAAATCATTTGTATCAGTTTACATGGTTAAAAGTTATTCGCACTAATGCAAAACGCCTACTATTTCCGTCAGTGATAAAAAATGGCCCTACGACGGTTTTGATTTTCGTTATTATTCGGATCTTGTAAATTTTCCGTCCGACAGCGCGAGAACATTAGCTTTCTTATTCACGTTTCCATAGTAGTATCGATGGCAAGTGTCAACCGTACTTTTTTACATTACTAAACATTTCTCTACAAAGACATCTTTTTTAACGTTCATTTTGACGACTTGAGTATCTGCATTTAATGAAATTCATCGGTACTGGTAACGCTGGCCGATCTGAAAATCGGACTACACACGGGCAAATCGATTTTCGTCAGGTTCATCTATAAAAACTTTTTGAACTAAACATTGTCCTACAGTGTCTTTATAGGCTATAAAAAAATTTTTACGCGCGCCCCAAAATTCCTAAATTAGAATGATAAATACATTTAATGAGGCGGTTACTAAAAATAATTTTGATTACTTTACGATTTAGAGTGATGTGTAAACGTTCAATATTATACATAATTTCTTTCATACGCGTTTATTATTAGTAAGACTGAATTTATTTTCAGGCATGCAGTCCCGTAACGCGGTAATGTTTATCGAGGTTTAAGAAATAACTGTACACTTTGTCGGCATAACAGCTCTGAGATTGTGTTCTGTAGATACCCCAGTGAAAACATTCACCGATTGAAAAGCGTACTGAGCCTCAAGATTTTGATAGTTGATTTTTTTCTTTAAAGCTTTTTTCGCTAACAAATCGAAAAAAACCCCCACTTGCATCTTATTTTCTTCACGCATCGTTCACTAAGTAAGAATTATTTAAATTAATTACGATTGCGATACCTCTGTATTAATAAGAAATAGAAAAAATCACTAATCTAGCCGTTAAGTCCATTCTATTCAGTCTAATTATAAAAACCGTAATTAGCACGCTTCCTAATAGGAAAATTTATAAATTAAATCAACAACGCTCCAACTTACGAACGTGATCTCCTAATCAAAACTTCAGTCCCACTGATAGCTCACTGATAACACAAAATTCGCAGAAATGTCATGACATCCAGTTTTTAACTAATAGGGCGACCGCAGAAGCGCTCGCATTCTTTTCTTGACTGTTTTGAAGGGTGCCTAACAAAAATAATAGTTTATAAGAGGTGGCAGTAGTCAGCATTTAAACGTGTTTTCAAAATTCGTGGCAAAAACTTCTAAGCTAAAAATAAAAAATCAGCCTATTTTCTGTTTGGGCACGTAACTACAATTTCGATACCTTTTGTTTTCCGAAGACCTCTCGGCGCAGTTCCAGATGTTAAGATGATCTTTTATCCGTTGAAAAAAAAAAAAAAAAAATAGGGATATGTTTTCGTAATCATTCTTACTTTTTTGCGCCAAGTTGTGTTTAATCGGCTGTCGTAGCCTCGGTATTGATGCGGTCGTGTAAAATGTCAAGGTTGACGCTGGAATATTGCAGTCAAAATTTTGTACTAAAATTCCCGGGGCAACATCCACGTCGTGTGTGATGATAACGTTTTCTTCTCATTGGAAAGTATGCATTAGAGATTATTAAGCGATGATGGGCAAGCGTAGTTGGTAACGGGGAGATAAAAAATCATGGGATGTCCGCAGTTTAAGGCAAAGTCGCAAATTGAAACATATATAAAATTAAATCAAACCATTTGCGATAATAGGAATGAGTAAAACTCGTTGGAAAGCAAGTGAGCATTTTGCAACAGCAGATGGAAATCACATTATCCACTATTACAGACTAAGGCAATCATTCTGAAAAACGAATACAAAACAACAGCGGTATAATTCTATTAATACCAGAATAGCCGTTAGTGTTGAATTTAATTCCATTTTTATGAAATGCAGCTGCGGAAGAAGATACTGAAGATTTTTATGAGGATCTGGAAAAAGGGAAACGAAAAGTGTAATTCTAGAAGACTTCAATGCGAAAGTTGGCTCATTATCGATGTTAGAAGATGCTACGAAATTGGGTCTCGAAATCAAAGATGATGGCAAAAAAGAACATAAACTTTTGTATATCAAAGACTACGTTCAAGCATTATCCAAGCAGAGATTGTACGCAAGGACTTTGCATGTGGCAAGTTTAGCAACCAAGTGTAGGCTATAGGAAGATGAAGCGGATCGGATTGCAAATCTGACCGCTAATTATTAGCTGCAATGACGTATGATTAAAATTGAAAACAACGTACTATTGAAGGGAAGAAATAGATGGATGTTAAGGAAAAATATATGCAATATAAAAAGAAATTTAAAAAACAAAAAAAGCGATAAAACAACAATTAAAAAAGGGCAATAAAAAAATGGGTATTAATGAGCGTCAGAGAACCGATTAGAATAACGATAATTACTGCCAAAAACCAAGCAGGAAAAGTAATAATCTATAAAGGAAAAAACCGTGAATTAATATAGAAACCTGAGAAATTATGGAGAAAGAAGAAAAATAGTTGAAAATCAAAGAGCGAAAAAACGAATATAACGAATTATGTAAAGAAAATTTGTAGAAATTATAAGAACATTTTACATTTTAAAAATTTGAAAAGAATTTTTTTTTTTTTTTTTTGGGCGTCGAAAATTCAACCCATCGACGCGCTAAGCATTTAATATCCACCATTGGAATAACGATTTAAAACAGTAAAATAAAACAAGTAAGACATGATTTTAGACCAAGAACAAAAGTGATGACGAACAAAAATGGGAAGAATTTAACAGAAAATGGTGTGAAATCATTAACGGATGGAAAAGAGATATTAACTATTCTTCGTGGAAAGTGGGAAAGATTTTTCGGTAGCCCAAGATTTTAGATTGGATTGAGAATCATGTGTGTCGTAAGGAAAGAAGTTGGTCGTAACTAAAGTAAAAACGAATCAAGCAGCGGCATCAAATAATATACCGGTTTAAATGAAAAATGTACGCGATACAAATCTGATAGATACATTACACATGCTAATGTAACAAGACACGGACTACAAAAACTTAGCCAGCGGAGATTCTGGCAGAGCGATATTTATACTGTGGCATATAGAACGGATCAAAAACCCAATGCGCAAATTATGAAACGTTGATACTTCTCTCTCGTGTTCAAAATAATGCTTTAATGCAGTTTTTAATTATTCGTTTAATATGAATTTGATGCCAACTCCAAAAAATTAATGTTGTATAAGAATTACGATATCACCACTTAAGTGTTATATCACTTTGATATATATATTTTATCGGGAGTAATTATTTTTTACTTTTTAGTGCATTTTTAAATTTTTATAATAAACCTTCAAGTATCGATATTTATTTTTTGTAAAAAAGCATTTTATTTTTTACTTTTTAGTGCATTTTTATTCAATTAAATTAAAACATTTATTTCCACGGTAAAAACACCAAAAGCTACATTTTCATGGTAATTTGGCAAATTTATAGTATTTTAAGTCAAAAATCTAATCCGACGGTGAAAACAATCATGAATGAAAAGCATCCGAAAAGCTTTAATCTCCCGCATTATTAAGGATAACTCAAAAACTACCGGTCGGACCTTGATCAAATTTAAATGGGACCACATGACAAACACCACCTTTCAAATAAAAGAAGAATCATCAAAATCGGTTCATCTAGAAGAAAGTTCTGTGGTAACACACATAAAAAAAAAAAAAAAAATAATAATAATAATAAAAAAAAAAATACAGTCGAATTGAATACCTCCTCCTTTTTTGAAGTCGGTTAAAAATACATTTTTGTTATGTTTCGTTGATTATCAGAAAAAAAGCCTTTGATGTAAACTAGGAAATGATATGGAAAATACTGATATTGAAACGATCGTTTTAAAATACAATAAGGACTAAGGCACATGCAGTGAATGAATAAATTTGTGTGGTTGGAAGGGAAAATATAAATCGGGAGAAGAAAAATGTACAATTTACCATATACAGACTGGCATAACCCTGCGTTAGCGTCGTCTGAAAATGAGCTACTAGAGTTAATAAGCAAAATTAATGGGGGTTAGCAGGGGAAAGCTGGTTTTTATAAATAAACGAAAAAGAGAGGACAATAATTATAATTAATAGAGGAAAGGATAATACGAGTATACTTAGGAAATCAAATAATGGTAAACGAATATGGGAAATAAAAAGAAGAGCAGTGGACAAAACAGCAGTTACTGAATGAACACGGGTTCGGAAAGATCGCGATATTTGTGAAACTACTAAAATGATGATAAAAGATGGCGGATAAAAATAAGATAGTTCTAAAATGTATACTTCCCGCCGCGTACTAAGAATTCGGTGCAGTACACAAACGCATCGATAGTGGAATTGGAGAAATGATGGACTATGCAGAAGAATATAAAAAGCTGACTTATTTCGATCACGTGATGAGGTACAAAACCGCAAGGAACACCGCCCCAAAACACAGAACAGACCGATGAAAATTCTGATGCGGGAATCGCGAATAAACAAATGTACTTGGTGGTCGGAGGACAGGATAGGCGGAACAGAATAAATACGACGTAACACACATATCACGCGATGTCACGATGTTCGGACCTACCGAGATTGTTGAATATTAATTATCGGCATGGTCGGTATTACTACGCAAATCACAAATGATACTGACTCAGGTCACGGCGTCGTACAATTATTTGCGTAAAAATGCTTACGCAAAATTAAATTCCCCCCCCCCCCAAAAAAACAACTAAAATTATGCGCAGAGCTGATGACATTTCGAGGTATCTGACGAATTGTCCTACATTGGTTGACTAATTAGTATTGTTTATGTTTTAGCATGATCCCAAAAGCATAAATGTATCGTTAGTATCGGCAGACTACTGTATAGAGTACTGCTTATTTCCTTTGCATTACGGTAAATATCCATAGTAATCGCATTAAAATCAATGGGCGAAACAAAAAAAAGCAAAAGAGAAATAGAGGATAACAAAGAAACCATCGTAGAAAATCCCCAACTTCAAAGCGTGATTGTGTGTGCATCAGTTTGTTGTAAGATGCAGTGCATTACCCCGTGTAATTTCTAGCCTAATTCTCTCTTTTCACCTTCGCTGCCTCGAAATTGGAAAGCGATTAATGCTACTACGGAATTTCCTGCTTTTAATACCGAAGTCAACTTTTCGCATGGAAATGTCACGGAAACTACGTCATATGCAGATTTTAATGATTCCGTCAGACACCACTTTCAAATAAAAACGAGTCCTTACAAAAATCAGTTTCGCTATAACGATAAATATAATCCAGAGACAATTTTCGGAAATGCCAGCCTAGACCTCTGGATAGGACTGTTCCCCTAGCACTAGTTGATGTTTATAATTTGTTAATAATCTGACGACTTTTCAACCGACTGGGCGAACACAAAAAGTGACCTACTCATTGATACAAGTCCTTCCGACCGGACACTATTGCGATCCATAGTGAACTTTTATAAATCTTACAGAACAGTCGGTTTTATATGGCTATGCGATTCATTACGAAATGAAATCTTATCAGCTTAACTTAAGAACGGTTCCATTACAAAAAAAATACCATTTATTGCAGGATTTTCTTATTGCTTCCAGCGTATTAATGACAGTCGTTAATGTACATTAAAATATATATTAATATATATAAAAGAAGAAAGTAACAACGTAAACAAATAAAAGTTTCCCAGGAAAACATATTGTTCTTTTTGGTAATGAAGTACTCGTAGTTGAGATTTCTATATATTTCAAAAACAGGTGCTAGCAACATTACATATACAAAAAACGATGCCCATCTTTTTTGCAAAAAAATTGGAAAAATTTTAAAATCCCGAATAATTTTTAAATTGATCTACATTATTCGACACCTTGCATAAAACTTTCTTATTTTTTCGACGGAATTAATCATAGTTTTTATGTTGGAGTAATTAAGGAATTGCCGGAAAAGAATCCGGTACACCTTAATCCTACGGGTGCATTAACATTTTACGGTGACAAATGAGAGTCCTTTTGTTTTTCTTTCATAATCTTTTTTTGAAGAAATTGCCGGAATTAAATCATCGTTTATAAATTTTACCTCGGCCGCTTTTAAAAAAGTAGAGTTTTAAATTGTTTTATGTAAATATTAATAAAATTTTCTTGTTCCTTCGCCGGAACCATAGATCGCCGCGCTACTGCGGAGGATTTTATGTTGTGACAATTACGAAATTGCCCGAATATAATTCGGTGTACCTTAGTGCTATGATAAATTTCACGCCGGCAAAAAGCCGGATTCTTTTTTCATTAGTTTTCCTAACCCTTTTTTTGAAGCAATTCTTCTTCTTCTAAGTGTTGTACGCGATTTTCGCGCGTTGCGATTATATGACCAAAATTCAAATGCTCCGATTTTTAGCTGCTCGAATTAGTCCGCCTATAGAGAAGTTATTCCACTCTATTCTCAAAAGTTCTCTGCGTCCATGAGTGCCTTCTACGACCAATAATCCCTCTTCTTATTTTTAGCTGTACGAATTAGTCCACGTGTAGAAGTTATCGCGGTCCATTCTCGGATGCTCTGCGTCCATGCGTGTCTTCTACCAACCAACCCCTCTTCTTCCGTCAATTTTCCCTTGAAGAAGAAACCGTATCAACTCGTATTTTTCTGCTCCGATAATGTGTCCGAAGCATCTAATTTTTCTATGCTCAGTTGTTCGGCGGATTATTCTTTTTTCTTCAATAATTCTTAGTACGATATATCGTTTCTCATGCGGGCTGTCCAAGGAATCTTGAGCATACGACTGCAAAACCACATTCCGCATGACTCAAGATAATTGAGTGCTCTTTTGGGCAGAATTTGTTGTTGAGGCTTTAATACCGTATAGCGTAATGGGCCAAATAAAACATTTCAGCAGTTTTTTCCGAATCTCAGTCGTAATAATTTATTCATTAGAAGCTTCTTCATTTTCGCGAAACGCTGAATGCTTATAAATTTTAACACAGTCGTGTTTAAAAAATAAAGTTTTAAATTGTTTTTTGTAAAATTCGTTCAAAAAAGGAAGACAATAAAAAAAATTACTGTTTAAAAGTTTTAACATATGTATATCTATATAAATACATAAAAATCAATTGACACCACGTTCTGTTACTTCAATTTTTGCGTTACTGAAATCATCAAACCTCGATGACATGATCACGCACCTAGCCTAGCTGTTGTACTCATTGCGGGGAGTTTTGAAAAAAAGTAGTATTCTCAATCACTTTTTACAGAGAGTACAACGGAATTTTTAATATCTGCTACCGGGAATGATATTTATGTTTAAATTTCGAAATCTTTCTATTTTATAATTTTCTTTTATCGTTCTCTTTTTATTTATTTGTTCTCGTCCTTTCGTATTTTCTTCCCCTGCCATTTATCTTTAAAATAAGATCAGGTTTTTTTAAATTTAAAGATATTTAGCTGCCCTCGTGTATATATATACAGGTGAGTATTTAGGGTGTATGTATGTATTTGTATGTGTCTACTATGTTATAATTTATATAATCTTAAGTTGTCTAATATTATGATGTATAGGGAATAAGCAAGAATAGTTGTAATTTTGTATTCTGAATAAACGTTAATAAGAGTGTCGAGCACTGACACAACGGGAATCTGTGAGCCCACAACTTATTTTTAAAATAAAAAAAATAAAAAAAAAAAAAAAAACTGTGGTTCTTCCACATAAGAGAAAGAATCTTTACATAAATATAATTCCAGATAAAACAAACCTTTTTTTTTATTAATTCCCAAGTACAGATTTAAACGGGTATCCGGGCGAAGCCTTGGATAGCAAGACTGGAAATACACACCGCTCGAGTTCGTTCGTCTGAAACAAACGAGCAACGGGAAGTGAGACCGGAAACTGTACTTTTAATATTTGCTACCGAGAATGTTATACTTAAATTTGAAATACTTACATAACTACTGTAGTTCGCTGTTGTAGTAATAAATTAATTTTAATAAAATGGATTAGAAGATATAAAAGAAAGAAGATGTTCCCTTAAATGTGTAATTAAAGGAGAATAACTTGGTCCCTTCAAAATGATGCCCGTGTGTGCTGCTTAGTTAAGCGAAAATTTTTTTCCAGAGAGATCGATAATCTTCAGCTAAACGTGAATCGTGAAAATCATCTTTTTATTGGACAATGATAAACATGTTCCCAAAAATTCAAAGAATCTTTGAATAAATATAATTTCAGATAAAACAACAATTTTTTTATGAATTTCCAAGTACAGATTTCAACGGGTATTAATACACGGGCGAAACCGTAGGTAATGCAGCTAGTTACTTAGAATTATACATAAAGGAATTGTATCATGACGTGGCTTTTTTTTTGTAAGTTGCGAAAGAAAACGTGACACAAAATTTCTCTTAATTCCCAAACCCCAAAAACAGAAAAAAAAAAAAAGTACCTACATGTATATAATTCAGTAATGAGTATAAAATTGAGTGCTGCACTTTTGGAAAATGCTTACGTCGATGGAACAGATAAAAAAAACCCGCATATATATACGAATATGCGAAAAATAATAATATTGCACCGTAAATAAATAAATAAGATTAAAAAACTGATAAGCTGGTCCCACGGTGAAAAGCCAAGATAGACAATAAAAAAAAAAAAATACATACAGAGATATACACAAAAAATTTGTTCGTACTCGTCGTCGAATTCTAAACAAATTTGTACGAATATTTGGTATGTTGAACGCATTGCAGAAAGTTATGTAGAAATGTACACTAAGTGCAGGCAAGCAAGGTGAAAGTTATCATTATTTTCGGAAATTACGCGATTGCTTAGGAAATAAAAGAAAATGTGATCAGATACCTGCGCTATTTCGGCCGTTATATTTGTAGTTCATAGTGCGGCACGGAGGTAATGTGTTAGCTGAGAGACTAAGCGAAGCAAACGAGAGAAGAGCATCATCGGACGATTAGTGCGATTCTATTAGCGGCGCTGAAAAAAGGCACAAACGTTCAGCGACTAAACAGAGCAGTCGGAATTAACCGTCGTCGTCTTTGCTTCGGTACTGCTAATCACGCTAATAAAAAAATAATTTTCGGCTCGCCTTATCGCACCTCCATTTACTTAGCCAGAAAGTTGCGTAATCGTTTTCTTATTTTCGTAGGGGAGTAATAAGCCAGCGGCACAGATAATAAAAAGGCAACTAGGGTGGCATAAATAAAAACGATGATATGCGCCTTCCATTATTTGACACGCAACCCGCGCAACGTCGCTGCATAGCAAAGTGTACATTCGGTAAGGAATGCCGCAAAGCAGTCGCATACCACATGAAGCGGCGGACAGCGAGACTGCCTTTCCCGCTGATATCGATACAACGCGGTTACATGCTATTCAATTTTTTCGGTACATAGCACGACAGGAATACGCACCTATACTTGCAAAATATGATAATTCCTTTCTTTTTCATATATGTACACGCTGCTGTGTGTCTGTATAATAAGTGTAGGGTGTGCGCGTGTTGTGACAGATAATGAAATCGCACAATTCACGAAATGACCGAAAAGTTGCGCATTTCACGAATAATAACAACACCGTTATACAATTCATGAAATTGCATAATGGCTTTTGCTCGTTTTTCGTGTAACTAAAGGTAGAAAAATAAACAAATTACTTTTGATTGCTCGAAGAAACGCATCGCACAGATTGCTAGAATAATTAATAGGCGAATAAACAAGTTAAAATCCGTTACGAGAAAATGTTTTAACACGTTTTATTCTAGGTTCAGTTTTCTTTGTTTTTTTTTTACACGCTTTATATTAGCCTCATTGGGGTAACTTTGTATGTCTGTAATGGAATTTTGGAATGCATTTTTCATCTACTTCCCGACGTCCGAATGATTTGAAATTTTTACTAATTGTCAGAACCCGATGATAATGAAATACTACGATGCAGAAAAAAAAACACCTACACCCACAAATAAATTTATTTATTTATTATTACAAATAAAAACAACAAAAAACGGCGCTTTTGGCTACTTATCGGGCCATGTGCAACCGGAGACTACGAAAGGCATTAGATTAGGAGTTTAAGGTTTTTCAAAAAGAGAAAGAGATTGTCAAGGTGAGTAGGGTCTTCAGAAAGAATTTAGGGAATTGAGTGCGGAAAATTAAAAGAGGATCTTTGAGGTTGAAGTGAAGGACACGATAATAAGATGTGCTATGTGTTGAAAAAGTGGTTTTGACAGAAGGGACAGGTGGGAGAATCAAGACGTTGGATTAAGTGAGAATGAGTGAGGGCGGTATGGGAGATTCTAAGTCGGATAAGAATGATGTTCTCTTTTTTTTTTGATCGGAATGGACTGGAAGCAGGGACTAAGGCATTAGGTTTAATCGATAAGAGTTGATTAGATAGTTGAGATGACCAAGATTGTTTCCAGGAATGGGAAATCAGGTACTTCATATAGGATCTGATATCGAAAGAAGTAGACAGAGAGATAATTTCAGGGAGGTAGGAAGCGTCTCTGGCTGCTTGATCAATGATTTCATTACCAGAGATTCCTACATGACTAGGGATCCATATGAAATTGATCAGGATATTAGCAAGTCTGAAGGAATTAAGTAGAAGGAAAATGCGTTGTACGAGATAGGATGGGAAGAATGCGGATTCTGTAATTCTAGGAAACTACTGAATGAGTCAGAATTTATGAGATATCCGCAGTGAGGATCAGAAGAAGTTCAAAATTTGAAGCATTTTTTTATAGAACAGTATTTGGGAAGACGATTGAGGAAACAAAGATTTAAGATTAGTTTTGAGATAGTTTGTGAATTTGGGGAAGTTTTGTGAAACAGGGGGATTGTTTTGGAATGGAATGCACAGAGTAGAGGTAAGAAAGTTCGATGATAAGACTAGAATTCTATAGTGGAAAGGAAGGTGACCAGATTCACTATTCAGGCTGACAGGAGGACTAGAATAGAAGGCGCCCGTGGCGATGCGAATGGCGAAGTTTCGGATGATATCGAGAGAGGACAGCAGACTCCGATTGGCTGACCTATACGGCTGACAGCCATAGTCGAGTTTAGATCTAATTATCGATTTTTACAGAAGCAGTGAAATATTAAGATTTCCTCCTTTATTGTGGTTGTTGATCTTCTTTAGCAATCTTAAGGCGTCAATACTGGACTTCTTCAACCATTTGATGTGGCCGCTCCATGATAAGGCCTAGGTAAAGTACGGAATTTTCACAAATAAATTTAAAAAATGCAAATATTTATAAACTTCACTGGTAACTTTGTATGTTTGTAATAGAATTTCGGAATCCATTTTTCACTTACTTCCCGACGTCCAAATGATTTGAAATTTTTACTAATTGTCAGAACCCGATGATAATGCAATATAATATGTAGAAAAAAGATACCTACACCGGCGAATAGTGAAAAAAAAATGTAAATATTTATAAACGGAATCATTTTTATTTCCTGCGAAAACACGACAGCTTAATAATGGAAACAACGAATCCGCAGCCGGCCTCATTACGTTTCCCGCCACGATGCGGCGTCTTGGAGAAAAAAACCGTAACCGGTCTCGCTAACTTCTTCACCCTTATGTTAATATTCTAAAAGAACTTAATTTTTTAAAATGAATTACTAATGTCCACCTCTTTACTTTTAGTTTAGTAATTGTAAAAGAATTTAAAATTTTTTATACGCTTTTTAGCGCATCTGTTTTTAGTTACCAAAATGTTATGCAATTCATAAAATTTTACGATGCAAAAATTTAGCAAAAATCAATTACGATTTTTCAAAATCGAAGCTAGTCGCAAATGTTACAATTTTTTTTTTTTCTTTAAACAATTTAATTAGTTTTCATAAAGCAGAACAATTCCTGTACATTACTCGAATATTGTACAGCGGTGTTATAAAAATCGCCCAGTACACAATTTTCAATTACTGCACTAATATACATGTTCAGCTACTTGCGGGTCCCACAAACGCGTATCTGTCTTACATGTTAGCAGAAAATTTTGCGATTTTAATTGAACCGTAATAAAAAACTCATTTATGCTAATTTCAAAAAATACTCAATTAAATTTATGATCTTTTCAGGTTTTCACTATTTTCGTCTAGTTCGAATCGCACCATGTTGATCTTTCGAGAATTCAATGAAGATAGCTGATTACGAAACGGAGGATAAATGACTAAACGAGTGAAAATGGAGGCATCTGGAGGAGAAAACCGGCACGATATTCATTCCGCTTATGAAAGATCTGTCAGTAATTAAATAAGACGCAGTTTATCTCGCTAGTAGAAACTGACCCGATGTGTGGTTTACTCCCGGAAGGGAATCCGCGAAAAATGTAGCTTAACGCAAGAATATACCCGATGATAAGGCAGTCTATAACATATAGCTGCAACAGACGGAGGAATGTTTAAGTATACACTAAGCGGAGAAACGACAGAAAACTGACTGAGCAGATATAATATTTACCAGTATGCTGACTGCCTGCTTAGCCCGTAAGGGGCAGTAGGGAAAAAATCCCCTCCCCCCGGGTGCAAGTCTAGGGGTGTACACGCAAATGCAAGCAGCGTCCTGAGCAGCTGAGTCAACAAAGCATCGTTTAGTCCAACATGACTGCGGATCCAACAGAAATTTAAACTACCCTCTTTTTGTTGATAATCTGAAGATGTTCCGAATCTCACAGACACGAGCGGACGACGTTTATAAATAAAAGAGCTTTTCTCTACGGTCTTGCGTAAAAACATCTAGTTAAATCGATTTACTTACGTAGTAATTATGTTTACCAAAATACTACCGCAGCCTGTTACTACCCTTCTCCCTATCATTGTATAAATATAGTGTGATGGATCTACCGCGCAAAGCCGAATAGATGCTCGAACTCCGCACAAACGTAAACGAACAGGGTACAGAAATGCATTTCTGGAATTTGCGGGATGATTTTATGACAGACCATTTTCCTCGTGACAATTAGTCGCACCTTAATTCTGAACAAAATAAAAGCTTCGGACTAACCAATAAAGGAAATATTCAGAAATTGGATAGACGGGATTTGGAAGACTTTGGCATCCTCCAAATCTGAGAAATAGGAGTAGAGCGCGGAAAAAAGGAACAAAAGTTTTTCCATGCATTTTGTAGCCCCGTTTTAAGAATAAATCTTCCCTTATCACTGACCTTTTTATGAGAAAGAAAGTTGCTGAGAGTTGAACGAGAACGAAAAGATATAAAAGGGTTTTAAACTCGAGTCAAAAACGAACTTACAGTGTCTTGATTCAACCGTAGACAGTAAGACGATTTGAATTTTTTACGGGCGCAATTTAAGTCTGCAGGTATTTAAGAAAGTGAAGAATTAACGAAGGAACGAAATTTAAGCCAATCGACTTTGGAAAGGAACTATTTTGGAGTATAAAGAGGAGTAAAGAAAGACAAAGAACTTTGAGGCTTTTAACGTGAGACAAAATATATACCACTCATTTGTTCGATATTGAATGTTGAAATCTATGGAGTGTATTCTTCTGTCAGCAATATTTTCTTTCTCTAAAACCTCTGTTTCAGAAATCTCTGGTGGTATCTGATTCATTTATAACTATATCGATAATATCTAATCCTCTCACCTAAGATCCTATAGTGCTCCATACGTAGCAGATAATGTATAAATTTGTTCAGGGGGAATTCCCTTTTTCTCATTTTTATGGGTGTCCCGAGACATGCTGGGATTCTCAGAAATGAATGCATCGATGCAATTGCCCGATCAGCATTACGTTGTTCTCTGCCCAATAATACTCCTTTTTCACCGAAATTTATCAGACAAAATTTTGAATAACCTTGTGTCCTCGCGGAAAGCGTAATAGCCCTCTCGTCAGACTTTCTTGAAGTTAATGAAACCCTTAATGATGAATACCGGAAAAGACAATATCAGCGCCCAGTACACGCAGCCTTGTTGCGTAATTTTATTTTTCAAAGAGCTTCTTCCCCCTAAAAATTGTCTTTTCTGAGTTGTCCGCTCGTGTGATTGTTCAGTACTCCTACTCGGCCTCGAACCCTCTTTATACATAATAAAGCAATTTGCTGGCATTCTTCAAAATTCGCCGACTGCGCCTGAATCCGTTATACATTTCATTAAAAATAATAAAATGGTCGACTACTGAGAACGAATCCGCGTACTCTTATAGCCGTTGTATTAGATAATTATGTCCAATGAAAAAATTAAACCGACGAAAAAGTGGGCGAAGAATAATACTCACACATTAAAGGATAATACAAAATCGAAGAAAATTTACAATTCGAACAGACTTGCGATAAAGGCGGATTATGTTGAGAATTTTGATTTCCTTAATAGAATGCGCCCTGATTTATTCCATTTAAAGTTACGGTTTAATACAGTTTAGGATCACTGTATAAATCTGGAATTAGTTAAATAGATTAAATTTTCTTTTTTATCTCATTAACCAAGACCTTTAATCCCAAAAATAACTAGAAAAAAGGAATAGTCTGGTACATTTTAATATAATATTGTTATTAAAAACTAATCAATATAGCGCAGGAATGATATCTAGAGAATGAAAAGAAAGGAAGAATATCAGCAGAAAGAGATGAATACTCAAAGGTGAACGGCATCGCAAGCAAGTGTTTCGTTCGAATAGAGAGGATAATGTGAGCAGGAAATCAACGAAAAATGAAAACGAAAGCCAAGTAGTTATGATTTAAGAGTGTAGGCGAATAAATGAGACAAGAGGAACCGCGGATTAACAGGAAGACCAAGTCGAATAGGTGAAAAATAAATAATTTTTATAAAAAAAAAAAAAGCCTGTAAATATCCGACACCAAGATCTGTGATGATAATCTTTAAACACAGCGGAAGGAGATTAGAGAAAAGGACTTTTTTTAAGAAAAGAAGCGGAAGAGAGTAGCAATCCGAGCCAAAAATTCAGCCGTTTCGTTATCAAAGGTGCCCGAATAGCTTGAAACCCACATCAAATCAATGTTAATGGAATGGAGGAAAGAGTACGGATAAGTAGATGGAAAATAATAAAATCAAAGGAGTGATCAGGTAACGAAAAAGTAGATGACCTAAAGGGCGCTCATGGAGTTAGAAATAATTAAAAACCCGGGAGAAAAGATGATCAGAAGAAATGAAAATAATAGAACGTTGGAACGTACGATAGACATTAATTCGTTCAAGAACGTGGAATAGAAAGGAGGAAATAGAAAAGCTTCGACGAAGTTAAAATCTGGGTGGGGGAATGTGATAAAAGAGGAACCGACCCCAGCCTTCAAACTATTCGTAAATACGGTTGCGTGAGACGGAAACAGGGAATTAATAATGCTGTGAAATTCTGTCTATTTAGCGTTTGTGGAAGAAATTTTGAAATCGGATGAAAAATAAACGTTTTAGGAGGATAGGAAAGTTCGACAAAGTTGAAGGAAAAATAGAGGAGATTACTAAATATAAAAGTTGTGTAAAGGCAGAACGAAAAAGATAAGATGAAGATTTTTCTGGGCACAAAATTTCAGTTTCTAGAAATGGAAATTTAAGAATGGATGAGGCCAGAGGACATGAGTAGGTTTAACAAGAACACGGTAGCCTAAATAAGATCTGCGAGTAGTCAGGAGTGACATATTCAGGATCTATGGGGACTGGAGAGGATTTAAAAGCACTGAAGCACCAAAACACAGTCGAAGGCAAGAATTTTGAATTACATCTAATTTAGAGAATCGAGATCTCAAGCCATAATCATAAAGAAAAGAACAGTATTTGTATCTTTATGATGTTTGAACTGGTTGTTATTTCTCGCGTTGAGGTTTTGTGCTTTCTTTTATTTATCTCACTCTCGTGAAATATATTAAGTTAGTTAAGTGCGTTATCGGCTAACTGTTCGTTCGCGTTGCGCTCTTATCAGCAATCAATTGTGTTCCGATTGCTTTGCTTTCTATATCGGCTAACTCGGTGAGATCGTTCTTATTTTATTATCTTATCTTTTAATTTTAATTACTAACGGTGTTTAATTTTCGTTCGATTTATTATTTCTAGTAACGTCGTTTTTATTTTATTTATTTCGTCTTCAAATCGTTTTAATTTTTCATTATTTTTAGTTATAATTTTTATTTATTTACTTCGGTAAGCGCCTAGATAAACCGCTCCAGTTCATTTGTGGTGGAAATTTCAGTTCGTTCATTTTCGGCTTTATTCATACTGCGTGAACTAATAGAAAGTACGAATAAGAGCAAAAATGAACGAGGCAAAATTTCGACCAAAAATGAAATTGGCGCGAACAAAACCGAACGTTAAAAAAATAACGAAGATATTAAAATTAGCACGAAAAAAATTAAAGTAACGATGCGAAAATTTGAAAATAATGTTTAAATAAGATAAAAATAAATAATTAGTAATTTTAAGAAAACAGCGTATTAAATCAATATAGTAAATTTACATACCTTAGAGTAAACTGGATACATTTTTTCGGCGGTGATAAAAAATGTATGTATTCGTTGGGAATTTGGTACTCGCTGAAGGAAGTAAAATTCCACAATGTGGTAAGGGAAAAGTTCTTTCCTATTACCATATTTCGGAATTTTACTTTTGACACGCCGAGCAAACCCTGAGAAGGTATATAACAAACCATATTTTGTTAAAAAAAGTAAAAAAAAATTTAAATAGACTAATGTTGAAGAAAGAAGAACATATAGCTAAAAAAAACTCGCAAACATGAAATTCATCTGAAATACGAAAGAACACGATGGCGAATATAAAATTGGATAATTTCTTCTTCTGTAAATTTAATTAGTTGGTAAAATGTGGGATTACACGGCGTGTCGCATAATTCAATTTCGATCGACATAATTGTAAAAAATTTAAAAAATTGGCGAAAACACAAAAAAACTCGGCGAAAACGCAAAAAAAACGAAAATACAAAATAGGAAAAACCGGAAAGTAAACAAAAAGATATAAAAAAAAAAAAAAGAAACAACAATATCCGGTGCAACATGCAACAGACGAAAACAAGATAGAAACTGCTAGAACAGGTTGCACTCTTATAATGCAAATGGCGGCCAATAGTATCAAATGGCGCCAAAAATAAACCCCCCCCCCATTACAGATGTAACGTACGATCTTTTAACAGTTTCAGACATGTAGTTTTAATATTTATAATTAAAATGTAAATTAAAATAACAATTTTTTGTAAGTAACGAATTTTGTAAATGTTTCTAAACCAGTAACTCAAAATGTTTAAAATAAGAAAATAAATTTATCACACAATGTAAAATAAACCATAAATTTATAACTTTTTTAAAAATAACAGTAAACACTTGCACTATATATTAAATTGTATATTACATTTTAAAGCTAAATTAAAATTTTTACAACTATTTTTCAAAAATATATACATTAATATTGGAATAATACAGATTAGCTCGACTCCCACACAATGATTGAAGCACTGCATATTTCTGTTACCTTTCTTTTAACTTTTCTACGTTAATTTTTTTCCTTGTTTTGTAATAATTTTTTGAAACCACATATACTAAAATTGAAACGATAAATGCAGATTCGCTTGACCCCTACGCAAGGGTGATACGTAAAATTGTGAAGCGTTCAACGTTTTTATTAATTTTTTGGGTTAATTTTTTTCCTTATTTTGTAATAATATACTAAGATTTTTTCTGAATTCCACTAATTACAAACATTACTTATATTAAATTTGAAGTATTTTGAAACCGAAAAATTACAGATTTGTATATGTTTTAATTTTTTTAATAAGATATAAAATAATTTTATCCTTAAATTCGATGTATTTTAACATTTAAAAATCACTAATTTGTATATTTTTCCATTTTTCAATAAAATATAAAATAAATTTTTTAATAATTCTTCGTACAGAGATTGAACTAAAGAACGAAAATATTATGCGATTGAACTAAACAAAGACAACATTGTACGTAGTAATATGAACTAAACTGGAGCGGTTTATCTAGGATTTTACTTTTACTTCTTACTGTGTTAGATGAGCGCAGCTAAAGGGGGCCGCTCTGCGGCCTCCTCCGCAAATCCTTCTAAAGTTATCAAACCTCCGTTAAACTTGTCTATTAATATGGACGTGGACGGTAACTCTAAACGTAAATCTGCGGATCCTCTTTCGCCTACTTCCTCTGCTCAACCGAAAGAGATTAAACTCTCCCAGGCTGAACTTAGTACTCCTCATGTTGTCGATCCCAGCCTCAACATTAAGAATAATAATATTAAAAGCAATTCGAATAATTCGACTACTACCAATATTAGCAATAATATCAATAATAATAATATTAACAATATCAGCGGCGAACAGAATACTACCATTGATAAAATCATTAACGACAGTTCTAATTTTAAAAATGACAATAATAATAATAATAATAATAATAATAGTAGTAATTACACGAATAGTAGTAGCGGAAATAGCAGTAATAGTTGTAGTGGTAGTATCTACGAAAACGATGATAATCATAATAATAATAATAACGTTAGCAGGGATAACAAGTCCGGAGAGTCCTATCCTTCTAATCATCCTGGTCCTTTCCCCATTATAGTTGAGCACACTTCCTCTACTTCTAACCTAGGCAATTATCATCCCCTTGCTCTAGCTAAACTGATCAGCTCAATATCATCTTCCTTTACGAACATTTCCCAGCGGGGAAGAAACCGAATCTCTGTATCCTTCTCTTCTTCTTTAACGGCAAATTCTTTCCTCCATAATCAGGATTTCCTTCTTAAACATAACTTAACGGCATTCATTCCTTCTACTTCTTTGTATAGGTTAGGCGTAATTTCAGGCGTCCACCCTTCCTTTTTTGAAGACGACATATTATCAGGGATTAACCTCTGTTCCTGTAACATCCGTAAGAAGAATTTTTCGTACTCCGAGGGTAAGAAAATCCTTACTAATTCCATCGAAATCAAATTTTCTAGTAATACAACTCTTCCCAATTTCGTGTCTATCTACATGCTCCGTTTTCCTGTAGCCCCCAGCATCAAACCTCCGACCCAGTGCTCTAAATGTTTCCTCTTTGGTCACATCGCTAAAAACTGCCGCAGCTCCAGCGCTATTTGTTCCCATTGTTCCTTAAAACATCCTGTCTCTGAATGTTCTAATCTGCAAAACCCTCCTCTATGCCGAAACTGTAACGGTTCACACTGTTCTAATGACCGCAGTTGCCCCGAGTGGTCTAGGCAAAAGGACATCAAGAAGATAATGGCTTTTCAAAAACGTTTCGTTTCATGAAGCTTCTGCTATAAAAACAAATCTATTACTACTCCGGCATTTTCTTACGCTAGTCGCGCCTAGTTGATGTTTTCCTTCCTACGGTTCATCCTGGTTATTTTAGAGAAACGCCTTGGGAGGTAATTAAACCTACCGGTCCTAAGGACGTTTTAGTAATCTTTCCTTTAGTCAGTCGCAGGCTTTTGACCTGTTTATTTACTGTTACATGTTGCATGCGGACTGAGCATAGCTTCATTTATATAACATTTTTACATAATAATGGAATTCATAGAACCTTCTGTTGTTCTGGTGTAATGTCTTTCTGCATTTACTGTCTTCAGTTACTATTATTATTTTTCCATGTTTATTTCCTTGATATTTCGCCTTATTGCCGCAGATTCTATCTTACTTCCTAGTCTTATTCCTCTGCCTCCACAGTCAGCTCCCTCTCTTATGGTTCCACTCATACTCTTCCTTGTACTCCCTTCTTGGTCGGCGAGCAGGAACTCTCTTCCTGTCATTTTCCACGCTTTCTCTTCCAAATGATCCACAAGTTTAATATTCTCCAATGGAATTGTCGTAGTCTAAGAGCCAACCAACAAGCATTGGAGGGAATACTAGACTCCTCTTCTATCCATATTGCTCTTTTATCTGAGACCTGGCTTTCGGAATCCTCTAATATTTCCATTCGTGGCTTTACAGCAATCCGTTCTGATCGAGTTGACGGCTATGGTGGCGCTGTCATCCTCATATTTCCAGTACGCAATTCAAAAGAAAAATTTAAAACCTTATTTTTCGCTCTATCAAAATCAAAAAGCTAGAATTTATTTTCTTGTTTAATAAGAAAAGCTCAGAAATCACTGTCATTTGGCTTACATAAAAAATAAAAAATAAAATTTTTCTTAGATTCTGCAGTTTTTACGGCAAGTTACGAATTTAATATATTTGCTCTGAACTGTCCGGCAATTTTAGATGCGCAATTTCATGAACTTTTGGTGTCCCTGTGGCATGCAATATGGCTTCATCTAGTTAATGAAACTAGGTTGTAGCGAACTATGGTATAGAAAATTTTCTAAATGTGTGTGTGCACACACCTAGTTTGAATTCCTCAGTTTTCCTGAATAACACTGACTTTCGGGCTACGTACAGTCCCTTGCACTCGACGAGAACCGATCATCGACAGGGATAACTTTGTTCATCCGACAAAAAATATCTCTTACCTGTTATCAAAACTTTTCGGAGCAAATTTCGCCTACTGCACGCTTTGTTACTGTTCGTGTCTTATTTTTAGGATTCCGTGCACATATAATGTACGGAATCCTAATAAGATGGTTCAGAAATGACGAAAATATCAAATAAAAATCAGTAACTCACGAACGGTTTGACTTACATATAAACTTCAAATTTGGATCATAAATTACAATTGAAATTCTCTTTAAAAAAAACCTTCAACACCAAGCTAACCGATTATCCTGTGTGGCAAAAACTCAAAAAACCGTCAAGAATATATAATACGGAATTTAAAACGACCTCAA
The DNA here is from genome assembly GCA_039619475.1 of Icerya purchasi. Classification (NCBI taxonomy): domain Eukaryota; kingdom Metazoa; phylum Arthropoda; class Insecta; order Hemiptera; family Monophlebidae; genus Icerya; species Icerya purchasi. The sequence continues at coordinate 2,328,843 of CM077116.1, read as the reverse complement.
AAATCACCCTTAAAAAATTCATAACTCATCACCAAATAAATTTTAAAAGTGAAAAATTCATCACGAATTTGATAATATTTATTTACCATTACTGTCGAAATATTTTTTAAACTAAATGCGCGCTCTATTTATCATTGTACGATATCACAGCGGTAGCTGCTATCTAAATTTAAAGTTTCGTAATTTCTTTTTCTCTTTTACGAATTTTTCGTCGGTGGAGGCAATCTAGATTTCGATTTCGATTAATAAATGAACGCATAATAAATTATAGAATACTGCTAAATGGAAAACGGGGCTACAACTTAGTTAAAGAAAAAGAATAATGACGAAGAAAGTGAATATCTCGTTAACATTTAAATCTCTGACGTTACTACGAGATATGTACGTGAGAGATTTAAATGTTAACGAGATATTCACTTTCTTCGTCATTATTCTTTTTCTTTCGTTACAGTTGTAGCCCCGTTTTCCATTTATCTGTATTCTATAATTTTTAATTTCGTACCGCGACCTGATGTTATAATACTTTTTTTTAAAAATTTAAACGGGTTAGATTATTTGTATTTCGATCTGTACTCTATTCGGATATTAACTCGAATCGTGGAAAAACATCAATATCTGTTCAATTACTGGTGAATATTTAATAGCGCAATTTTGAAAGTCGCAGAAAAATTCACGTAAGCCTAACGAATTAAAAGGCCGCCTTTCAATTATCTACATAGGTCTAATCGAACGACTTTTGTGGTGGAAGTTCGTGTCTGAGTGGGCACGAATTCTGAACAAAATTCTTCGCCCTAAACCATCCAACAGATAAGTTAACGCGACAACGTACAGGCAAATAAAAAAGGTAAAAAATCGAAGTTCAATCTGCAGCAATTACGGTCCAAATTACATCAAATTAATAATTGTACGAATGTTATCACAGTCGTTTTATCTACAATACAAAAATAGTTATTTCCAAAACGATAAACAACCCTGTCATTTGTATACACACACACATATATATATATATATATATATACGTGTTGATGATGGCGTCATTCTTGCGTCAGGATACGCAATTATGAAATATGTAACCGAAGTTGTAATAGAAATTGTTAGGCAAACTGAAAATTATTATCTTCTTATTTTAAGAATAGTTTAGTCAATTGAAATTTAATTTTTTACAATCGTGAAAATGTTTTGAAAATTCCCTTTCTCCTTTTTGCTCTCTTCACACTTCTAAGCCTCCTGATATTTGTGACTCAAATCATGTCCTTTTCGAATGTTCTGCACTCCTTAACGAACGTTCCATACGCCCAACTTTTAGCTTTCGGTCTCCCTACATCCTTTAACGCTACCTATATCCTCTCCATCCCATTGCCTTCAGTTGTTCCGCTGCCTGCTGACCTTTGTGAGTTCCATTTTTGATCGCTTGGCTATTTAATTCTATCTCTTGATTTATCATGTTGTTGGGTCAAGGCTGCTGACGCGCCCAGGGTAGGGGAAAAAACTTACCGTAAAAAAAAAAAAATATTAGCACATTCCAGGAAGCTTTGGAATGATACCCTAGACGACCGGTTCCGTTCTGCATTTCCTTCATTTATTACCAATGATTTTTTTTTTTTTTTTTTCTTTTGAAAAATATGTATTTGTTTTTTATTACATAAAATTCTTTCGTCAAGCTAAAACGCTTGTCGACGAATTATCCTATACTTAAACACTTAACCATCTTAACTTCGTGTAATGTTTATTAACTACTACATCTTAATTTATCCTTTTAATTATCGCGGATAACTAATAATCTATTTCCTATTCTTTTATAATCGACGTATTTTTTCTTTACCTTTTTTTGTTGCGCCTTGTCATTTATTTTATGTTCATTATTTTTTTCACATTTCCTTCTTCCTGAAAGCCATTCCTTTATTTTTCCTTTCCTCTATTTTTTCCTTCTCCATCATTTTTTTGCGTATTTTATTCAAAATTTGAATTACAATTGTTCGTTTGCTCCCCCATCTTTGTTCGTGCTAACGACAGTGTTGGTACGTAAGTTTTTTCCTCAACTCGTATTCTGTTTTTATTTTTTCCTCTAATTCGATTTTCTTTTCCGTTGATATGTACTCCCATAATATCTTCAGTAATAAGTACATTCCTCTTATGCTCATTACGTCTTCTTATTTAATTATTTCACTTTCAGTTTCTCCCTTAAGGATTTGCTATTAATTTCAAGCATTTTATTCGCAGTCCATTTATTTTCCCCAATTATACACTTTCCTCACCTTATGCCTGAATTCCATATCCAATCCTCGAATCTAGTAGCGCATAATAAAACTGCCCTTATTTTCTTTCCAGTGTATTCCATTTGTACGTTCCATCTTAAATGTTAGTCCATCATTGCTCCCAAATATCTTTAACTTCTGACAGTTTTTCATTTTACATTCGTGTCTTTCTCCCCCATCGAGTGTACACATTCGTTAGAGTGCATTATTAGGTATATTTGGACAATATAAATAGCGGGGTGTTTCTGTTTTTCCGTAGTACCATTGCTTATTTCACGTATTAAACCAACTTTCCGCGATTCGGATTAATATCCGAATAGGGAATACAGTTCGAAATGCAAACATTGGAACCTGTTTAAATGTTTAAAAACATTATAACATCAAGTCTGGCCGAACGAAATTATTATGGAATACGGCTAAAGGAAAAGCGGCTTACAGCGAAAGAAAAGAATAACGACGAAGAAACTGAGCATCTTGTTAAAATCTCTACAGCAGGCTGAAATATGTGGACAATACGGAACATGTATACATATCATAGTAATAAACATTTTGTTGAAGTATACACAGGAATAAAAAAAACGGGTAATTTTCTTTCAATCCAATTTATAAGAACTAATCGAAATTACAAAAAAAAAAAAGAAAGAAAATATTGATTAAGTTTTCTTATGCTAGACGATGAGCATAAAAACAAAATTTAAAAATAAAATCACATTGGCTGAAAAACAAGATTGATATGTGTAAACTGTGAATTTTAAATGATTATTATTTGTCCAGAACTTTTTTTGTTGCGATCTAAAAACAAAAATCGTCAAACTTCAATATATATAGTTTTATTGAACCAAGTATGTGCATATATTCGGAGTTTCGCAAAATCCGCTAATGACTGCGTCTCTTATTCGGGATTCTACCGTTTATACATCAACTGTAAATTTACACACACACGCACACACACACACATACACAGGTGAACCATATTATCCGAAATAGGGAAATTGTGCCAGCAGATATCTGATTCAATGGATACAAGATGATAATGTATCGAAGTCACTGCAGCGTTCGCGATTTTAAGATTATCACTGTAGAAATGAAAAATATCGTCTAAATTTTAGTTTCTTTCTGCGGAGCTGGTTACATTTTTCGTTTTACATTTTTCCTTTTACATTTTTCGTTTTACATTTTTCGTTTTACATTTTTCGTTTTACATTTTTCGTTTTACATTTTTCGTTTTACATTTTTCATTTTACATTTTTCGTTTTACATTTCGCGCTCAGAAGTGATGAAAAATCACATCGCGTGCAAGCGTGCAGATTATTCGGTTATCGTTGATGGGCTGAGCAATTTAAATTCCGGTTTCGGACTCGCGTAAATATTTACGCTTAGCGGAAAGCGACCGTTATTTCTTTTTTTCTAAATCGCGAATTATACAAGAAAAGCGCATCGTGGACCGATTCTGCGATGCTATCTGCGAAAATTTAGGTTTAACCGGTTGTCCCGGAAACGAATAAAAAAACACCTCCGATGTTTGAACATAGTGAAGTTTTCCTTTGGCATGGCAGTCTCGTTATTTTGGAAGTTTTAAATTTATTCACATAAATCGCTAAGATGTTTATGAATTTTTTCTCATTTTAATTAAAACCCGAATAAATTTATTTATTCGCGGCTTTCGATCAAAACAAAATAAGATTAAAGTATTCGCAAATGTTTAGAAATTATATTTAGCCGGAAAGGAAAAGTGCTACATTATGCTGTTATTCGTTTATTTGCCTCCGGCAGAATGAGCAGGAAAAAGAAATAGCAGGAAAAAGAAATAGCAGGAAAAGAAGTAGTAGAAAAAGAAGTAGTAGAAAAAGAAATAGCAGAAAAAGAAATAGCAGAAATTTCTGATTCGGTAGCATTATTATAAGGTCGTAGAAGCTGCTAAAGAGCCCCCTCGCCGGTGTGCAGCTAAATACTGTGAAAAATGGTAGCTAGCACGCAATACGGTGTTGACGTTTGATCTTTTCAAGGACACGAGCCGTCGGATGATTATTCCAATTTAGCTTTCTGTTTGTATGAAAAAAACCGTAATCGAAAAAAATCGCACTTTGAACATTTCAGGTAATCTCGAGATTAATTTTGGCCAGACAATACGGGCGACGATTAAAATAATTCACGCATACCTACGGGATTTTTAAATCAGTTTTTTCTATCATTTCGATTATAGATGTAGCCGGCGGCACTGTTCGCGTGTATTCACCATATGCGTAGAGGAATGAAATTTTTTGAAAATATCGCGACCGATTTAATCGTTCCTCTTCGCTTATTCGTACTCCGATGCTGTTAAACGAGCCACGATGAAATACTCCAATCACAATAATCCTTTCGATGAAGCAGCACATTCGATAGACGGAAAGAAGCAACGGGGCTATATTTTTACACTTTCAATTTCGGAACTCTTGTCACAACAACGGTCGCCAGATTGTTCACAGAATTTTACTGATAAGACAGTTCAGACGAATCTGTTTAATTGCGAGAGAACAATCGAAGGAAAAACGAGTTATATATTTAATTCGCAGCTTCTCGGATGACAGACTGACATTGGTCAATGTACACATGATTTTTTATTTCGTTTGCATGCGACCCAGTAGTAATTTCCAGCGAGTAATAATCCTACCGGCGACGACGGAATGGGGTCTGCCTATAACTGCAAGTTCGAAGTAAATTAAAAACAGCTGATTGCCGAAAGTTAACCTAGGTTAATTTAGCCGCCGTTAGGAAGTCGAATTTTGAAACAATTTTTCCGCACTGAAGAGTTAAAAAACGGAATTTACCGAACGAAATAAATGACTGTGTTAAGGAGAAATACGAAGAGATGGAAATGATAGTGAAGGGTGTTAAGCTCTCGTCGAATTTGGCCCTCTTCAAAAAGAGCTGGTTATGCGTATGCTTTTTTGTTTTTTCATGTTCGTTGGCGCGTAACTTTTGATTATTTAAAGTTGACTCTTTCGAAATTATACCGAGCAATGATGGTAGTATATGTACATTGATAATGCTCGGGGTCATTGAAATAACCGTTGAAAATGGCGCGTCTTTTTAGAGAAGTTTTTAGTAATATAATAAACGCCACTGACACTTGAAATATTATAGATTTACATTATGGAAAGGTAAGTTGTTGGAAAAAAACTAATTTTCAGCGAGACAGTTAAAATATTACCTACAAAGACCGCCGTAATTTACAAGCTCATCATTGACGGAAATAGTACTTGTCTCGCGTATTTGACCATATCCGGGCTGATTCCAATGATACCCTTTGGTTGTTAGAAAGTGTATCGGTGTCGCTGTTGGTTCTACATAATTACCGATGAGTGTACCGGTAAATGCTGATACGCAGTAACCATTAAAATACACGTATTAATACTTTATGCGCTTAATATAACCCTGGACAAAAATTAGCCAAAAAATTACTGTCGGAAAATAGGACGGACGATGAACGAGGATGACTTTTAAAGATTCACCAAAGGTTAATTTATGCAAACGTAGGTGCGAATAAAAATAATGAATTTGAAACCCCCGTGGCGCGCTTTCTCATCATGAACGGAAATATTACTGTGTTTGAACCATATACTCTCTGTATTTAATTTTCAGCTTTATTAGGGTAGCAGCATTTTTGGTTGGTCTGTCCGTATTATTATCACTATCAAGTATAAACGCTAGAAATTGTGAAATAAAATTTTTTTTCAGAAAAAATAAATATATATATGTATATAAGTCGATGTTAAGATTTACACTAAGAATTTTTAATAAAAATCCACACTAGGATGATGCAAAAAAAAGTAATTATTTAATAAAAAATTAATTCGGAGCGATATAGTTAAAGAGGAAAAATAATTATATTTTTGAACAACATTAATACCTTAATTACAGTCTCGATACATAAAATTCGAATTTCAGCAATCAGAAGAACCATATTAAATAAGTCTAACAATACAACGATTTTATAAAAGCCGAGTAGTAATCATCACGAAAATATTTAACGCGATTCCTAATTATACCGAGACACTAATCAAGGTTTCAATGTTGTTTAAAAATAATAACAATATCCTCTTTAACTATATTACTGTCGAATTATCTTTTTTTAAATAATTATTTTTTACTTTTTAGTGAATTTTTTTATTAAAACTTTTTTTTAAATCGGCAAATGTGTTTTTTTTTTTTTTTTTTTTTTTTTGAAATACAATTTTATTTCACAATTTTCAGTTTAAATATTTTCGAGTGACAATAATACGGTTCATCTTTAGATTTTACCAAAAAGTTTATATCGAGTAAAATTATTTTCCGTTTTTTAGCGCGTCTTTATTAAATTTTTAAATTTTTTTTTTTTTTAAATTATTACGTATTGGAAATTTTTTTTTTCGCTTCAGCTGTCATCTAGTGATAACATCAACGTGTCTCTAGCATGTACCACCAATATCTTCCATGAAATCCAGAGAGAAGATTAAGAAGAGCATGGTGTCGAAATGCGCTAAATTATAGCTAACGATGGTGTATATATCAGAGCTAAATAATATAAGTAGGCTCTCCTCACCAGACCTAGGTGAGTGGTGTAGGGTAGGGATATCAATGATGTTATCATCGCTTCAGCGGAGATAAATAATAATCTTTAAGAATAATTTAAATATATCGGCGGTAAACTAGTATAAGTAACTATCTAAATGCTGTTAAAACTTAATTGGGGGTGGACAGTATAAATCAGAAGGCCTCATACAAAATAAAAACAAATTAATAATAAACGGTAGTAACGCCAATAGTGGTCAATGGACCGGGGTGGTGTAAAAAAAAAAAAAATCGCTTGTAATTTATTATGAATTTAATCCGATTACAATTGATTATTTTTCGAAAGTTTGTTATTTCTCGTTGAAACAATTTTCGAATCTTTGATCAAATCTAAAACCAAAATACGCGATCGTTTAAAAAGTCGTTATCAAGTAATGACTTTTTACACGGCGAAGGCAATATATCAATTAGGTATGTAAGCTTTTTTCGCGTAATGAAAGTTGAAACGGAAATGTTTCATGGAAGCTATTAATGTCGCCGGTTGTAGCGTACGAAGCGTCATCGACACAGATGACAAATCATCAAAATAAACTATTACCGGAGATTTCAATAGCCGTCCCACATTGTGTGGCGATATACGGAAGCAGTGAACGCAGCTGATGAAAAAACTCGATTTCGGAAAATCTAGTCGGAAAATCTCCGACGAATTTTAAGTGGGGAAAAAGCTGTAGCCGAGCAGAAAGCAAAAGTAAGCCCTAATGAGATGGCGAATCGAATCATCAAATACCCCGAATGCGAACAAAAAATTCGGCAAAAAAGCGTAAGGGGAAGTGAAGCGAAAATAAACACAACTGTCGCAAGCTGGAAATGGGAAAAGCAACCGGAAAAGATGAAATTTATCTAGAATTTATAAAAAAAATTGCTAGCAATACTAAAAGGTGGGCATATTTAAGCTCACAACAACGTGTGAAATAATTGCAATTCCAAAGCGGAAAGTAATCGGGCAATGGTGCTTCTAAGGGTCACCTATGCTGGAAAGGATAAACTGTAATATTCATTATTAATGATATTATCCCCGTAGAACACAGTCTGGATTCGGGAAATTCAATAAAACTGCGTACATAGCTTGACTACATAGAACGCGACTTTTGGTATGATAAGAAAGCATCCGTCGCATATTCATAGATATCTCCTCCGCTCATAAAACTCTCCCCACGGTTGACACCGATGAAATTTCTTGAAGTGATCCTATGTAAAAATATGTACAGGATAATCAGCGAGAGACGTTAAACAATCGAAGATTTAAGGCTAATAAGAAAGCAAACGACGAATCTTAAGGAACAAACTACAATCGATTTTTGATATAACCTGTCACTCCATACGTCATTCTATTCTTCTAATCGTTCGTGTTGGGTGAATGTCCTGAGCTGACGTGCCCATAAAATAAAATAAAAAAATAACAACCTTTATCGGCACCTCCCCGTTCCTTCTTGATTTATACACGTCGCATCTAAATTCATCTACGCAGACGACCTAAGCACCACGGTACAACAAAATAGATAGCACAGAAGTTGCGTTCGCAGAAGACCTGCGCATACGATTTCACTGTACTTCAAACAATGACACTGACGACAAAACAAGGCCACCCTTTTGTCTAATTAGCGAAAATTGGTATACAAGTTAACATATGAGGATGCTACCCTAAAATACTTTAACGTCATACTGGATCGGCAACTAACGTATGGCATATTACGAATATACACGGTGTGTCGGAAAAGTTCCTGAAGTTCTTTTCTAGCACACATAAAAGTGACGCGATCTATTAAACAATACCCGTACTGTATTGCTACATCACTCTAGAGTGTGGGTATAAAATTTCAGTAGTTTCCGTTGATTGGTTTGCGAGTTAGACGTATTTTAGTGAAGGTGTGTTTGGGTCGCATGTGCAAATCTGAAAGTGGATGAAAAGTGAGAAATTCGTTCCACGATTAAATTCTGTGCTAGACCTAAAAACACTTTTTCGGAAACGCAAAAATTGATCGATGATGGTTTCGGTGAAGGTGTAGTATCATGTACGAGTGTTTACACATGGTATAGTAAGCGGTTCAAGGACTTTCAGGAAGTGCGTCAACAAAAATCCAAAGTGAAAACCACGCTTATCGCTTATTTTGATGCAAACGGGTTAATTCATCGCGAATACTTGTTCCAAATCAAACAGTGAACGCTGCCTACTACATCGAGGCCCTAAAACGTCTCAAGCGTCGGATTCAGCGCGTGTACGGCTCGAGTACAAGGAGCGCCCGGATCGTGGAGTCTGTTGGATGACAATGAGCCCGCGCATTCGGCGAATGTTGTCAAGCGTTATCTTGCTAAAAATCAAATCTCACGGATTAATCACACGCCCTATTCGCCTGATTTGGCAACTGCCGACTTTTTCCTACTCCCGAAGCTTAAAATGAACCTGAAAGGACGATTTTTTGACGACGTAGCCGCCATTGAAACTTCTCGCACCAAGCGCCGCAGAGCTGTTACTTCAAAGGAGTACCAGAGAAGCTTCGAATCGCTGTGCAAGCGCTCAAATACGTGTATACTTCGGGAGGTATGTTGAAAATTAATTTGAATAAATTACTTTACATTCAATTGTACTTCGTTTATTTCAAAAGTTGGGAAACTTTTTCGACATACCGTGTATACATACATATATATATATATATATATATATATATATAAGTTCAATTCCGACTTGATGTGCTTGCTAGTTGCTGTATGTGCTCCGATCTTAGCCAACCACTAAGAACGCACTGAGGAATGCACACGCACTCATAATAACAGTGTAAAGAGCCAGTCAGATCGAGTATTTAAAAGTACTTCTCTACTTTAGCAGAGCGACCACGGCTCGTACAGTGAACATTTTTTGTTCGATTCGGGCAATAGCGTCCGATACGACTAAATATCACGATGTTTTTACACTATCGCTGCGAGACAGTGACTACGCTACCATAATTTAATCGTAGCCTTCGTTAATAGAAAGCCGTGTTGTAGTTAAAATTGGCAACATAGCGAGAAGGCCTACTAGCCGGCTAATATTTATAATGTTTATATATCGTAAAGTGTTGGTATCAAACAGCTGTGGTTTTGGGTTTTGAGTTTTGGTTCAATTTTTTCATTCGTTATTAAACGGTATTTATAATATTACAAAATAAAATTCGCGTTTTGTTCGCGTTAATAATGTAATAATGGTTGTTTCTGAAAAATATCCGGGTTTGTTCAGTTTTAGAATTAAGTGTAAATGTGTAATATAAGAAGATAAATCATTTTATAATTTAGTTATTTTAAGTTCTTTTACTGTTTTGCTTAGAAGTTTTTTTCTTTTGTGTGAAAATGTCTAATAAATGTTATGTTTCTGGGTGTAAAAGTAATTATACTTAATTTTTAAAAGATTCGGACAATAAAGCGGGGTAAGTGTTTTTAAATTTCCAAAAGACGCTGCTCTTAAATTATTATAAATAAAAGCAATTCCTAGAAAGAATTTTAAGCCACCAAATTTTAGCGTGGTTTGTAAACTACATTTCACTTCATCCGATATTATTTATGATAAACATTTACAACCTGATGACACTTATGAACAGCTTGCTTTAAACAGACCACGGTTAAGAAATGATGCGATCCCAAATATTTTTCCGAACTTACCTCCGTATTTATACAAATAAAAAGTTAAAGAAAAAACAAATCCCGAAGTTAGACGAAAATATATTGTTAAGCTGGACAATGATAAAAACGAAAAATTTTTAAATGCTGATTTAATTCGTAATTTTCAACTCTTTCGAATCAGTTCAAAAGTAAAATTGATCTCGGCTACTGGGAATTTTAAATTCTTGTTGATAAGATGTACTTTTTTGTTTTTAATTATAACGATGCTCCAACAATTAAAATGTCAATATGTATTGAAGAAAATTTAACTGTTAGTGTTTATATTAAAGGTAATAATCTTGCCATTCAGTTTAAAGTTAACTAGGTGGTCTCAATTAATAAATATTTGATCACATTATAAGAATTTTACTGTAGTTAATTCACAATTAGTAGAAAATTCTGCGAAGATATACATTTCAGGATACGCAGCACATTCTCTTTTGAAGAAATTAAAATGTTCGCAATGTCTCACTATTATTAGACACAGAATAAGGGTACTTTCATTCACAATCAATATTTCGATACTTTGCAAAGAAACGGGTTATCAATTGCAACCGATTTAGTAATGTCTATTTTAGTCCATATGTGTTCACTTTTAGAATTTATTTTAAACGATTAGGCATGTTAGATAAATTTTTAACCACAGTTCGCAACAGAAAACACTTCTTTGTAAATTAACGATGTATAGTATTGAAAATGGAAACATTTATTCCGAGTTTTTAGACATTTGTACTAATTGTGAAACTCCCTATTCATCATTACTTCATAAACTGTATTCTATTTTTGCAAACATTTCTATAAATAATTATTATAAAAAAACCAATATGACTCAGAAAGAAGTGTCTGCTGGTGATGATGCTACATTGAAAAGTTCAAAAATATGTAAATTGAGTACGTTTAAATAATTAAGTATTCTCCGCTAGAACTGATCAATTCAATTACAGTTATATTTAATATTTCTTAATTTTTAAGCATATTTTATTTGTATATCATGACTATTCTCAATGCAATTTAACTTTTTATGCATAAATAAGTATATATAATATATACAAATAGAGTAAATGTAAGTTTATCTAAGAAAGATGTTTTGATTTCAACTGAAGGCTGTATACTAACCGGCCTTCTAAGTAAAAAGAATGCAACGTTGCCTTTTTCTCAGCACGGCTTTCTATTAACGACGGCTACGATTTAATCATAGCGAAATTACATCTACCTGGCTGTATGAATTTTTCTATCGTAATCCGTAGCCATGAAAATTACAATTATAGAAAAAAACTTAGCAGGAACATATATAAACACGCTATGCGGCATATACCGCTAACGAAAATCTATCGACTGTGGCGAATAAAAAGCGGTACAGATTAGGTCGGCGGTTTAGGAATGCTTAATTAATGCAAGCAGACGTTTTCAAATAGATTTCTTAATGCGATTTTAATTTTCTCCCTAATCTATCTTCGTTGTTCCCGTTACTCTAAATCTTTTCCACAACCCAATCAAGAATTCCTTAATAATCTCTCTATTTCCTTTTCATTCTCTTCTTTTTACTGACGGATGATCGAAGGGCCCTCATGGCATTATACTTCCTATAACAATTACAGACTTCCTCCAACTTGCTCTGTTTTCTTTGCTGAGTCCGTTGCGACATTGAGAGCCATTCTTTACATTGCCTTAGTATGAGACAATAATACATTTCTAAGATGCTAAGAATGTTTTGCAAACTATCTCATCTGTGCTTCCTCGTCCTTCCTATGACCCTATCATTCTTCGTATTCGATTATCGATAACCTTTACCAAACTTACCATTTTCAGATTCAGTTCCTTTGGATGTTGGTATAAATAAAAGGGTTGATCAGTTGTCTTAAGGTTCAGAACTGTTAATGGACTTCCCATGAATAAGTACACACTACTAATAACTTATTTGTACTGTCTAAAAAGTTCCATTATAGGTTTTGGTCAGACTCATGTACCCATTCTCCCTTTCCAACCAATTTTCATCTTTCTATTCAGCCGTATCTCCCAGTAAATCCTTGGTTTTATAAATTTCCGTCTTTGCTACGTTATATTATTTCCTCTTTATGTCGGTTGCGTTTCGATCACAGCTTGGTTCCTTCATCTCGCTATCGATTTTCAGACTCTCCTTATTGTCACCCTCCCAATGATAATTACGAATGTAATTCTAACCATGTCCTTTTCGAATGTTCCGCTCTGTCGTCCAAACTCGTTTCCTTCTCTACTCTCAACGTCTGGCACTTAGTATTCCTGCTCCATGTAGTGCTGCATCTGTTCTCTCCTTTCCTTTTCCATCTGTTATCACTCTCTTTAGTTCCTTCATTATTGCCATAGCTGACCGTATACGAATCTAAATAATTAATTCGGTGTTACTTTTCTTTCTTGCCCAATATAGGTCAATGCTTTTTGTTGACGAGCCCAAAAAAAAAAAAAAACCTTTTAAATAATAAATTTCAATTTGGGTTATTATGAAATAAAGGCGCTGCACATATATTTCACTTTACAGCTCTTAAATTAACGTTACTTAATAATCCTTTTTATTTATTTATTTTTTATTGTTGAAGTTATTTTACATTATTCTTTTTTGTTGTTCACGTAAATTATTTACAGTAGAATTTTCCTTATCTGAATTTAAATATCAGTTTTCTCGTAAATAAATTTAATTTTTAAAAAAAGAGGGCTCTTAATTTTTCGTGTAGTGTAGCGCGTATGATTGAATGTATAGTATATTTTATTTCAACGTTTTTCTCTTTTAGAGAAATAGTACCGGAGAAAAAGTAACGATTCGCAATTGATATACATATATGGGATAATGAATAAAGCCGGTGAGGCTTCGAGTAACTCGCCAGACATTTTAGTTGAAACGCTAAACACGTTAAGTTCGACTGCGTACGACACTTCTGAATTTTGCTTTTTTCTTGCGTTTGCGTAATTAATTTTTGAATACTAATATTTAAGTAATGTAAATTATGTGAAACACAAGAAAACGTATTACAAAGTCTAGTTCTAAGAACTCTTCATCTGATTAATTGTAATAAACCGGAGTAAAAAACGATGTTTACATTATAGCACGGTACTTACCTGAAGATGAGCTGTGATAGCTGATCTCACACAGCTATTCTTCACGATCGTAAACTCATTACCCGATGTAAACACACTCACAAAGGTTTTAGTCATATTCCCGAAATATGTATTCAATGACTTCTATTAACTAAAAGAATTTGTTTGCCGGTTAATAAAAATATCTTTTGTTTTTTTAATATTCATTTCTTAAATGCAATATACTTTTAGAAAAAGGAATCTCTATTCGTAACAACCAGGCGCACAGCCGACAGAAGGGCTAAGGCCTCTCTTGAAATTTTGTCCAATTTAAAACAGCAAGGCTGGACAATATTAAAATGTAAGTAAAATAAGGTTAATTTATCCATTTATATATTATACAGATGCAATTGAGTGCAAATATTTTAGTTAGAGACACGGGAAGGCAAGGAGAAAAGGTGAATTAAAGAAAATCAAGCTTTCACTAAGTGCCTGCTAACATTGCAAAACGTTATAATCATTTTCAACTACAATTGCTCATAGTGTAATTTCGATTGTGAAAGTAATAAATATAGACTGTTCAAAAAAGGGGGAAAAAAGGAACCAAAAAATTCTCGCTTTATCTTCAGAGTTATCTTTACGTTAAATAAATGCTGCTAATTAAAAACCGATTAATAAAAAAATATTGCATTTTTAAGCGGAAGATGTAGAGTACTCTATCACATACTGAACGAAAAAAACAAAAAGGATGTATATAGTAGCTAATAAATAGCGGACCTGGCGCGTCTGACGTCACCAACCCCTATTTGTGCCCCGGTGCTCAAAACTCACCCCAATTAATGTCCAGGTGTCCAAAATTCACCCCAATCTGTCCCCTGGTGCTCAAAACTCACCCCAATTTATGTCCAGGTGTCCAAAATTCACCCCAATCTGTCCCCCTGGTGCTCAAAACTCACCCCAATTTCTGACTTGGAGCCCAAAGTTACCCCAAGTTTCCCCTGATTTCACGGATTTCCTCCTAGTTTTCCCTGTTTACCCCTGATTCCCCTGGACAGTTCCGTTAATTCGATCCCTAATTTCCATCAAGGTAGACAAAATTCACCCCCCCCAAATTCTCATCAAGGTGCTAAAAATTAACCCCATTTTCTCTTTTAGAGCCCAAAGTTACCCCAATTTATGTCCATGCGATCAAATTTAACCCAAGTCCCCCCCCCCAATTTTCCTGGACAGTTCCGCTAATTCGATCCCTAATTCCCATCAAGGTAGACAAAATCCGCCCCAATTAGCATACAGGTGCTGAAAGTTCACCCCAATTTGTATCCATATGGTTAAAATTCACCCAAGTTTCCCCAAAATTTCTTCAAATTTTCACGATTCCCCGTTCATACTGCTATCTGTAAATGCGCTCGCACCGTTTCCACACATATATTCAACATAGCCTTAGCCGCCATGAAAGTGTTCTCGCTTTCCCATACCCGCGCCTTCTATCATCATGTGTATGTATTATACATGACTCTTCGTGTAATATATGTAGCATACTTTTTAATTTTCATTTTTCGAGGTTGGGAGGGGTAAAATTTTGCCAGAGTGATAAAAACGTTTGAATCTCAACACTTAGAACCCAAATTTTAAAGGAATTTTCCGAGTCGTGCTCCGTTCCGACATTTTTTTTTTTTTAAATTTTATTTTTAAAGAAAATATTTGATCGTTCCATCAGTCGAATGAGAGCGGGCGAGTATGCTGCTATGAGATGTATTACGTAAGCCCGACCGCGGCTGTAATGGAAATATTTAAATGTTCCAGCAACTAGTTGAAACTGTCACCAGGTGAGGTGAATTCCAGTCGTTCGTTTTGAAATTAACTAGCCTATCATCTATGCTCACTCTCACACGCCACCGATAGAAACCTGTTCACGATCGCTACACGTTCATACACGCACACATATACACCGCCACCTGATATATATTTTTCGTCTTTTTCCGCTTCCGATCTTATACTTAATCCATTGATATTTTTTTATTTTTATTTTTACGTATTCTCTGTTCATTGCAAAAGCACACCGTCCATTCTTGCACACATATCAAGCATTGAGTTAACCTGTACAAAGGTACACTGTACTATTCCATGCACGCTCCGTCACCACCGAAATAAACACCGCGATATCACACACACACACACACATACACACCACCACTTCGTACATATTTTATTTTCGAGTCAAAATATTATAGAATTAGCCTAACTATATTTTTCTTTTACGCTTCTGTTTATTTCTTCTGTTTTGTTTCTCCGATTCTAAAAATTAATCTGTCAATGTATTAGCCACTCTTTCATTCGCACATAATGTTCCCTCGCACTCATCTGCTACCAGTAGTTCTCTTGTCGTTCATAATAACTTTTTCAAGTCTAATATTATAGAATCAGCCTAATTATATTTTTTTTCGCTTCCAATCATTTCCTCCGTCCGTTGATAATTTTCTTATTTTATTTTTTCTCAGGTTCTAAAAATAAATCCATTGATATCTTCACTAGTATGATTGCGTAAACATCTTCTAACGGTATTCCTCATATTGTTCATAATAATTTTTCATGTCTATGTATTATGGAATTAGTCTAAAATATATTTTTTCCCCTCTAAAGTCTTTTTCCAATCGTAAGTATTCAAAAATTAATTCGAGTATATTTTTATTTAACGCTGTTTCATATTTTCCCTCTCCCCTATCCACCCTACACAAATTTAAATTCTTTTCTATTATTTTTCATGAGTACATCCCCCCCCCCCAAACTACAGTGAATCCATACCATTCATTCCCACGTATCCATCTGCTAACAATGATTTTCTCATCATTCATAATAATTTTTTTCGAATCTGTTAGTTTAAGATTATTTCATTTTTTTCAAACTCTAAATATTTTTTTTTTTTTCAATATCTTCCATATTTTCCCCCAATATGTCCGCATACGCTCATAATTCAAAGGTACTCTGCTTATTTCCTTGCATGAATGTTGCTATGTCGTTGATTTCGATCTTGTGTCAAGGTCATCGAGTCTGCCCGGATCTTCTCCTTCATATCTTTTGTAGAAAAACCGGTTGACATGTACACACCTACACACAAACACCCATAACCTAAAGATCACCTGTAAATTTCGTTCATTTGCGTATGCAACCAGCTTTCACCAAAGGAATGTGGTTTTTCTGGTGCAACCCGCCCTCTTCAAAGACATGCATCGAGCTAGAATCTCGAAAGGATCTGTTCAGGCAGTCAGTATTAGTGTTACATTAAACGTGTAGAATTTGTTGAAGCTGTGTTCTTCACGCATTAATAAAAGTTTGCTCTAACATTAAAAGTAATAATTTTCTACATTCTTAGTAAAAAGTTAAAAATATTATTCAAACATGAATAACAATACCGATTCGATTGATATTAAAGTCGACGAATTTATTCAGAATTCATTTTCGAGTGATAGTGTCTCGCATACAACTTCATCACCTCAATCACAGCAATCAGATGATGGTTATACAGCAGAAGGATCAACATCTTCTGTACATAATATCATTGGTCCTGTATTATTATCAGAACAAGCAGATATAGCGGAATATTTTGTAGATATCAGCATCCATATAGATTGTGATTATGGTTTTCGAGTAACCGAACTAGCAATGATTGATATGTCTGGCGGAAAGTGTTTGCATACACTGTATAAGCCAAGCAGAGCATGGCATTCATCAAAAACGCCACATTTACAATGTTCTTCGATGAGTCATCACTTGAAAAATCCTTCATTATTTCCCTGTCGGGAAGAAACATTTATGGCACGCGATATATTCACGATAATATCTCAAAAACCGAGAGCTCGCATATATATTTTAACGGTATATGCTAAACTTATACTAATGGAACTTAACGAAAAGTCTGAATTGTTGAGTGATTTAGACTATGGAATCGTTAATATGGATAAAGTCTTTCGACTACATAGTATTGAGAATCTACATGAAGAGTATTTTGATATAAGCAATTTGATAACCTGTAAACATCATAATGAGAATGATAGTTTTCATTGTGCAGCGAAAAACGTTATGGTAATGAAGGCCTGGTACGATCATGTTTTCCATCCGCTGAAGCTTATGAATAATCTCAATATAAATGATTTAAGTCAGTTGTTCATTACAGCCACCAAAGAAATGATAATTACATTATTTCCAAGTTGTGTTGGAGACATTTATGCATTTCTACAGATAGATTAAAACCGGATGATATGATAAAATCACTTCTACCATGTTACGAGCATGAGCATGATGAAGAATTCGTCTATGAGGTGTGTTGATCAATAGAGCAACAGGTAGAAAACCTAGTAGTTTACGAGACACAGCATGTTCAAAGAAAAAAAACGAACTAGCACAAGCAGATCAGAGTTGCAACATACGAGTGGGAGATATATGTATTCTCGAGAACAACAGCTTGATTATAAAAAACGTCGAAGATACATGTATCTATCTGTGAACAATTATCACATCAAACATAAAAAGGTTGACTAAAAGATTATTATTTTCTTTTTTCGTTCATTCTCGCCACTATTACCACTGGCGCCCCCACTGTCAAGACCTCTAAACATACATTACTAACCTCGCCAACACTATAATATTTTTTCTCTGTGTTACTAAATTAACCCAACTATATTTTTATTCATTTGTTACACAAACATTTGTTCAAATCTTTTGTAATATATCGTACATACATTTATAGCCCACAGACACTACTTGCTTCATTACCACGAATACATCTCTTTCATGGTCACTTATCGTAACATAGTTTTTCCTGAAATTGTAAAAAAATTCTCTTCGTTCCATTCTTCCAAGTTTTCCAAATTTCAAATCATGCATAATTATTTAAGAATCAAATTAAGTATATTTTATCATTTCCAAAAAATTAATCATCTCTGTACAAGGCATTAACTCATTTTTCAAAACAAACATATTATTTTTTTAATCTATCATACATATCATTTTTATCATTCAAATTTTTTTCTGAATTCACAAATAGTTAACCTATAGAAAACATATTATTGTAAACATACATGACGAAGTCACTCCTCATAATTACATCATGAATTCATTTTTTTTTTCATTTTTTTTTTTTACCATCATGAAATTGTAGTAGTGTTTTTAATTTTTTTATTTTCCATACATGACAAAAGCAATACAATCACGACATCGATGAATACACACCATATGCTTCCAATAACCTATCATGCATTTTTTTAAATTAGTCCAAGCATACTATTTTTTCAATAACAAAGCCGATCATACATAATTTTTTCTTCTATATAATCACTAATCTATGAAAACACTTGATTCGTTTTACTCATACTGTAGCAACCACTCCTTTTCCCTCATGCTAACAAACTTCAAAATTTAATAATATAACACGAAATTAATCTAAATATCTGTTCATGCTATTAAAATTAATATATCAATCTTTACATTCCTTTTGTACATTTCTGAAAAAATCCTACAACATGTTTTAAAATTAATCGAAGTATACTATTTTATTACCTAAAATCAATTATTCTCTCATACAGTTTTTTCCAATCATCCATAATGTTTTTTCTGTATTGTCATTATTACAAAGTCATACAAAACAACAACACATTTTTAATCATAATGAATCCTTCATTCCATTCCGTTCATGCTATATACCATTATCATTCAATTCAACGTTATGAAATTAGTCTAAATATACATTCATGCTAGCAAAGTTATTATCTCACCCTTTGCATTGTTCCAAGATGATTTATTTGACATTTTTTCTTTAAATTTCCCTCATACTATTATTTTTGAAATGTAGGATGATGACTATGATTAGAATTCATGATTATGAAGAGAGAGATGCATGGTGAAATTGTATTGTCATTATATGCGAGATGATGTGTGTTTGTGGGTGAGTATGGATGCATGTAAAATATATGAGTGTGTTAGTAGAAAACATCCGTTCATGCGTGAACACAGGTACAGATACAGTTATAGAATGAGAGAGGTAAAAATATATATTTTGTTATGTTTGATATGTGCATGATAAAGAGGTTAACAAAGAATAATCACATTACCCTCACAACTTAGACATTGAGTTTTACCTTTGCAATATTTTAGATGTAAAAGCAGTGACATTGACATGTGGTAAACGTTTTCATCACTTTTGACTAATTATAACCAATTTTCCAACATTTCTCTTCGTTTTTCCTACATTTTAATACTTTTACACCGTTTCAGTCAATTTTTGCTATTTAATGCCATTTTTTCCAGTGTTTTTACCACCTTTCTCACAATTTTCATCATTCTTTCATCATCTTTGTTAGGTTTTTTCTTACAACTCTTTAATATTTCGATCGTTGCTAGTGATAACCATCATTATTTATGCTTTCAATCCTTCCACTTCAGCAATGCACACATACAGCTTAGCAATCGCCGCAGCCATTGAACGTTGTAGGACTGCAATCGTGATCTCCATTTGATTATTGGGATTTAAAAGTCACATCTTTGAACGCTTGATCTAATGCATCAACATGATTTTTTTTTTGTATTCGCCCACCCGCTGCTGGAGGTTCCACTTAATATTCTCAACAGACTATCATACAGTCGTTTAACAAGAGAATCTGTAAGACCCGAGACATTTACTTAACGTTTTCCCAACACATTTACAGACATACCCTGTACACTAAGGAAATCTTTAAACATCTCTGTAACCATTCCTTTTAAGCTGGCGGGAGCAAGGAACTCCTATAAACGTTTATCAATCAGCACTTCATCGTTCATCGCCCTGGTTTCACTCGCCATTGCACAGACATGTAATAAACATTTTCTTCTTTTACAATTTTCTTATGCTATAACACTATTACATCATTTTTCCTCGTTTCTAACTAATTGTAACCAGTTTTCCATTATTTCTTAGCATGTTCTTCTGTTTAGGACCTTTTGCGCTATTTTTTCATCAATTTATGTTATTTCACATCGTTTTTCTGGTGATTTTAGTGCCTTTCACACAATTTTACTAATTATTTTCGACTATTTCTTAACATGTTCTTCTGTTTTAGGTCCTTTTTGCACTATTTTTTCATCAATTTATGTTATTTCACATCGTTTTTCTGGTGATTTTAGTGCCTTTCACACAATTTTACTAATTATTTTCGACTATTTCTTAACATGTTCTTCTGTTTTAGGTCCTTTTTGCACTATTTTTTCATCAATTTATGTTATTTCACATCGTTTTTCTAGTGTTTTACTACCTTTCACACAATTTTACTCAATTTTTCCCCATCTTTGAAGATTTTTTTTTTCATTTATCTCATACATTATATCTCCGAATGTGACGATTAGCTATCCTTTTAAGTACATTTTTTTAATTCGATATAAGTGAGGAGTACTTTTCAGGTCGACATGTATACTTCATGATATGACATTAAATTCATTATTAATCTATGTTTCAACAGGTTTGTGGTCGGTTGTTGGAGGTTTACAGAACTTTCTGTTGTATTGCTTATAGTATAATGGTTCTTGTGTGCTAGTGAGATGATGGTGTTTTGTGGGGAATAATAAACATGGGAAAGAGAAGGAGTGCGCCCCATCAAGCAGGGGGGAGTGATGCTTCGTAATTAACTTGGGTATTGCGCGCATTGCATGGCAGTTATAATATGCTCGAGCAAAAATTAGTCGCTGTACTCGCATGGTGTTCATGTTATTCATTAAATGTTCACACTGAGAGATGCAATGGGCTCATCGACAGATGGATCCATGCTATCATTTCGATTTTTATAATTGTAATCTGCACTGAGCATGTATGTATTACAACGAACCCATCAACTCTGTTACAGATGGTAATGTTTGAGGATAGATAGTGAAACGTTCATTAGAACATGAATGTGTATACAAAGTGTTGTTACATCACATGTATGTCATCAAATTAACTAAAATGTTGCGTCTATAGTAAAAAAAGAAATGAGGGTTTTTCCCTAAGAGGGCGACTATAATAAAATTGATGCGATTTTAGATGGAAATGGGAGTATTTTACAGTAAAAACGCTGTTTTGCACCTAAATGGTGAATATTCTGGAGGTTAAACGGCATTTTTCACACAAAATTTGATGTTTTTTTATAAATGTGGCTATTTTACTCCTACATGGAGTAATTTCTGCATGAGGAGTACTTTTTGGACTGACATGTATACTTCTTGATGTGGTATTCATTTCATTCTGAAGCTATGTTTGAACAGCTTTGTAAATGGTTGGGGGGGAAGTTTACAGAACTTTTCTGCTGCATCAGTTATAAGATAATAGTTTTTATATGCTAGTGAGATGAAGGTATTTGGTTAGGAATAATAAATATGGGTAAGAGGTGGAGTGCATCCCAATCAAGCATGGGAGAGTATTGTTTGGGAATTAACTCCATTATTTGCACACATTGCAATACAATTATAATCAGTTTGGTCAAAATTACTTGTTATATATCGTTCATGTTATACATTAAACATTCACACTGAGAAACGGACTGGACTCTTCGACATCAAGGTCCATGCGATCATTACACTTTTTTTCAACAATTTGTGACGTTTCATACTATTTTTTAATGTTTTGAACGGCTCTTATGATGTATTTCAGCACATTTTCACAGATACAAAGTTCGTAATGCGAAATAATTTGAATTATTTCGACAGTCTTTACACACAAATAAAATACTATACCATTAACACACTCAACATGAAACAAATCATTACAAATAGAAATAAACATCGAAATTGCGCAGAAATTTTAATGAAATTCAAGAAGAATAGTGTATATGAAAATGAAT
Source organism: Icerya purchasi (assembly GCA_039619475.1). Taxonomy (NCBI): domain Eukaryota; kingdom Metazoa; phylum Arthropoda; class Insecta; order Hemiptera; family Monophlebidae; genus Icerya; species Icerya purchasi. The sequence continues at coordinate 2,306,480 of CM077116.1, read as the reverse complement.
ATATTCTTTAAATCAACACTCCAAACTTGCAGTTTCAGAATTATATCAGACCCTGACTAAGAACCCCCTTGTTCCTTTTGCTGCATGTATATGTATATAATCATATATTATTAAATTATACATATAACTACATATGTACATATATATATCTAAATATATACATATATATATCTACATATATACATATATACATATATATATATATACATATATACATATATATATATATATATATATATATATATATATATATTTATATCTACATATATATATATATATATATATCAACATATATACATATATATCTACATATATACATATATTATCTACATATATACATATATATCTACATATATACACATATATATCTACATATATACATATATTATCTACATATATATATATATATATATATATATATATATATATATATATATATACATATATATCTACATATATATACATATATATCTACATATATACATATATATCTACATATGTATACATATATATATCAACATATATACATATACATGCAGCAAAAGGAACAAGGGGGTTCTTAGTCAGGTTCTGATATAATTCTGAAACTGCAAGTTTGGAGTGTTGATTTAAAGAATATATTCATTTTCATATACACTATGCTTCTTGAATTTCATTAAAATTTCTGCGCAATTTCGATGTTTATTTCTATTTGTAATGATTTGTTTCATGTTGAGTGTGTTAATGGTATAGTATTTTATTTGTGTGTAAAGACTGTCGAAATAATTCAAATTATTTCGCATTACGAACTTTGTATCTGTGAAAATGTGCTGAAATACATCATAAGAGCCGTTCAAAACATTAAAAAATAGTATGAAACGTCACAAATTGTTGAAAAAAAGTGTAATGATCGCATGGACCTTGATGTCGAAGAGTCCAGTCCGTTTCTCAGTGTGAATGTTTAATGTATAACATGAACGATATATAACAAGTAATTTTGACCAAACTGATTATAATTGTATTGCAATGTGTGCAAATAATGGAGTTAATTCCCAAACAATACTCTCCCATGCTTGATTGGGATGCACTCCACCTCTTACCCATATTTATTATTCCTAACCAAATACCTTCATCTCACTAGCATATAAAAACTATTATCTTATAACTGATGCAGCAGAAAAGTTCTGTAAACTTCCCCCCCAACCATTTACAAAGCTGTTCAAACATAGCTTCAGAATGAAATGAATACCACATCAAGAAGTATACATGTCAGTCCAAAAAGTACTCCTCATGCAGAAATTACTCCATGTAGGAGTAAAATAGCCACATTTATAAAAAAACATCAAATTTTGTGTGAAAAATGCCGTTTAACCTCCAGAATATTCACCATTTAGGTGCAAAACAGCGTTTTTACTGTAAAATACTCCCATTTCCATCTAAAATCGCATCAATTTTATTATAGTCGCCCTCTTAGGGAAAAACCCTCATTTCTTTTTTTACTATAGACGCAACATTTTAGTTAATTTGATGACATACATGTGATGTAACAACACTTTGTATACACATTCATGTTCTAATGAACGTTTCACTATCTATCCTCAAACATTACCATCTGTAACAGAGTTGATGGGTTCGTTGTAATACATACATGCTCAGTGCAGATTACAATTATAAAAATCGAAATGATAGCATGGATCCATCTGTCGATGAGCCCATTGCATCTCTCAGTGTGAACATTTAATGAATAACATGAACACCATGCGAGTACAGCGACTAATTTTTGCTCGAGCATATTATAACTGCCATGCAATGCGCGCAATACCCAAGTTAATTACGAAGCATCACTCCCCCCTGCTTGATGGGGCGCACTCCTTCTCTTTCCCATGTTTATTATTCCCCACAAAACACCATCATCTCACTAGCACACAAGAACCATTATACTATAAGCAATACAACAGAAAGTTCTGTAAACCTCCAACAACCGACCACAAACCTGTTGAAACATAGATTAATAATGAATTTAATGTCATATCATGAAGTATACATGTCGACCTGAAAAGTACTCCTCACTTATATCGAATTAAAAAAATGTACTTAAAAGGATAGCTAATCGTCACATTCGGAGATATAATGTATGAGATAAATGAAAAAAAAAATCTTCAAAGATGGGGAAAAATTGAGTAAAATTGTGTGAAAGGTAGTAAAACACTAGAAAAACGATGTGAAATAACATAAATTGATGAAAAAATAGTGCAAAAAGGACCTAAAACAGAAGAACATGTTAAGAAATAGTCGAAAATAATTAGTAAAATTGTGTGAAAGGCACTAAAATCACCAGAAAAACGATGTGAAATAACATAAATTGATGAAAAAATAGTGCAAAAAGGACCTAAAACAGAAGAACATGTTAAGAAATAGTCGAAAATAATTAGTAAAATTGTGTGAAAGGCACTAAAATCACCAGAAAAACGATGTGAAATAACATAAATTGATGAAAAAATAGCGCAAAAGGTCCTAAACAGAAGAACATGCTAAGAAATAATGGAAAACTGGTTACAATTAGTTAGAAACGAGGAAAAATGATGTAATAGTGTTATAGCATAAGAAAATTGTAAAAGAAGAAAATGTTTATTACATGTCTGTGCAATGGCGAGTGAAACCAGGGCGATGAACGATGAAGTGCTGATTGATAAACGTTTATAGGAGTTCCTTGCTCCCGCCAGCTTAAAAGGAATGGTTACAGAGATGTTTAAAGATTTCCTTAGTGTACAGGGTATGTCTGTAAATGTGTTGGGAAAACGTTAAGTAAATGTCTCGGGTCTTACAGATTCTCTTGTTAAACGACTGTATGATAGTCTGTTGAGAATATTAAGTGGAACCTCCAGCAGCGGGTGGGCGAATACAAAAAAAAAATCATGTTGATGCATTAGATCAAGCGTTCAAAGATGTGACTTTTAAATCCCAATAATCAAATGGAGATCACGATTGCAGTCCTACAACGTTCAATGGCTGCGGCGATTGCTAAGCTGTATGTGTGCATTGCTGAAGTGGAAGGATTGAAAGCATAAATAATGATGGTTATCACTAGCAACGATCGAAATATTAAAGAGTTGTAAGAAAAAACCTAACAAAGATGATGAAAGAATGATGAAAATTGTGAGAAAGGTGGTAAAAACACTGGAAAAAATGGCATTAAATAGCAAAAATTGACTGAAACGGTGTAAAAGTATTAAAATGTAGGAAAAACGAAGAGAAATGTTGGAAAATTGGTTATAATTAGTCAAAAGTGATGAAAACGTTTACCACATGTCAATGTCACTGCTTTTACATCTAAAATATTGCAAAGGTAAAACTCAATGTCTAAGTTGTGAGGGTAATGTGATTATTCTTTGTTAACCTCTTTATCATGCACATATCAAACATAACAAAATATATATTTTTACCTCTCTCATTCTATAACTGTATCTGTACCTGTGTTCACGCATGAACGGATGTTTTCTACTAACACACTCATATATTTTACATGCATCCATACTCACCCACAAACACACATCATCTCGCATATAATGACAATACAATTTCACCATGCATCTCTCTCTTCATAATCATGAATTCTAATCATAGTCATCATCCTACATTTCAAAAATAATAGTATGAGGGAAATTTAAAGAAAAAATGTCAAATAAATCATCTTGGAACAATGCAAAGGGTGAGATAATAACTTTGCTAGCATGAATGTATATTTAGACTAATTTCATAACGTTGAATTGAATGATAATGGTATATAGCATGAACGGAATGGAATGAAGGATTCATTATGATTAAAAATGTGTTGTTGTTTTGTATGACTTTGTAATAATGACAATACAGAAAAAACATTATGGATGATTGGAAAAAACTGTATGAGAGAATAATTGATTTTAGGTAATAAAATAGTATACTTCGATTAATTTTAAAACATGTTGTAGGATTTTTTCAGAAATGTACAAAAGGAATGTAAAGATTGATATATTAATTTTAATAGCATGAACAGATATTTAGATTAATTTCGTGTTATATTATTAAATTTTGAAGTTTGTTAGCATGAGGGAAAAGGAGTGGTTGCTACAGTATGAGTAAAACGAATCAAGTGTTTTCATAGATTAGTGATTATATAGAAGAAAAAATTATGTATGATCGGCTTTGTTATTGAAAAAATAGTATGCTTGGACTAATTTAAAAAAATGCATGATAGGTTATTGGAAGCATATGGTGTGTATTCATCGATGTCGTGATTGTATTGCTTTTGTCATGTATGGAAAATAAAAAAATTAAAAACACTACTACAATTTCATGATGGTAAAAAAAAAAAATGAAAAAAAAAATGAATTCATGATGTAATTATGAGGAGTGACTTCGTCATGTATGTTTACAATAATATGTTTTCTATAGGTTAACTATTTGTGAATTCAGAAAAAAATTTGAATGATAAAAATGATATGTATGATAGATTAAAAAAATAATATGTTTGTTTTGAAAAATGAGTTAATGCCTTGTACAGAGATGATTAATTTTTTGGAAATGATAAAATATACTTAATTTGATTCTTAAATAATTATGCATGATTTGAAATTTGGAAAACTTGGAAGAATGGAACGAAGAGAATTTTTTTACAATTTCAGGAAAAACTATGTTACGATAAGTGACCATGAAAGAGATGTATTCGTGGTAATGAAGCAAGTAGTGTCTGTGGGCTATAAATGTATGTACGATATATTACAAAAGATTTGAACAAATGTTTGTGTAACAAATGAATAAAAATATAGTTGGGTTAATTTAGTAACACAGAGAAAAAATATTATAGTGTTGGCGAGGTTAGTAATGTATGTTTAGAGGTCTTGACAGTGGGGGCGCCAGTGGTAATAGTGGCGAGAATGAACGAAAAAAGAAAATAATAATCTTTTAGTCAACCTTTTTATGTTTGATGTGATAATTGTTCACAGATAGATACATGTATCTTCGACGTTTTTTATAATCAAGCTGTTGTTCTCGAGAATACATATATCTCCCACTCGTATGTTGCAACTCTGATCTGCTTGTGCTAGTTCGTTTTTTTTCTTTGAACATGCTGTGTCTCGTAAACTACTAGGTTTTCTACCTGTTGCTCTATTGATCAACACACCTCATAGACGAATTCTTCATCATGCTCATGCTCGTAACATGGTAGAAGTGATTTTATCATATCATCCGGTTTTAATCTATCTGTAGAAATGCATAAATGTCTCCAACACAACTTGGAAATAATGTAATTATCATTTCTTTGGTGGCTGTAATGAACAACTGACTTAAATCATTTATATTGAGATTATTCATAAGCTTCAGCGGATGGAAAACATGATCGTACCAGGCCTTCATTACCATAACGTTTTTCGCTGCACAATGAAAACTATCATTCTCATTATGATGTTTACAGGTTATCAAATTGCTTATATCAAAATACTCTTCATGTAGATTCTCAATACTATGTAGTCGAAAGACTTTATCCATATTAACGATTCCATAGTCTAAATCACTCAACAATTCAGACTTTTCGTTAAGTTCCATTAGTATAAGTTTAGCATATACCGTTAAAATATATATGCGAGCTCTCGGTTTTTGAGATATTATCGTGAATATATCGCGTGCCATAAATGTTTCTTCCCGACAGGGAAATAATGAAGGATTTTTCAAGTGATGACTCATCGAAGAACATTGTAAATGTGGCGTTTTTGATGAATGCCATGCTCTGCTTGGCTTATACAGTGTATGCAAACACTTTCCGCCAGACATATCAATCATTGCTAGTTCGGTTACTCGAAAACCATAATCACAATCTATATGGATGCTGATATCTACAAAATATTCCGCTATATCTGCTTGTTCTGATAATAATACAGGACCAATGATATTATGTACAGAAGATGTTGATCCTTCTGCTGTATAACCATCATCTGATTGCTGTGATTGAGGTGATGAAGTTGTATGCGAGACACTATCACTCGAAAATGAATTCTGAATAAATTCGTCGACTTTAATATCAATCGAATCGGTATTGTTATTCATGTTTGAATAATATTTTTAACTTTTTACTAAGAATGTAGAAAATTATTACTTTTAATGTTAGAGCAAACTTTTATTAATGCGTGAAGAACACAGCTTCAACAAATTCTACACGTTTAATGTAACACTAATACTGACTGCCTGAACAGATCCTTTCGAGATTCTAGCTCGATGCATGTCTTTGAAGAGGGCGGGTTGCACCAGAAAAACCACATTCCTTTGGTGAAAGCTGGTTGCATACGCAAATGAACGAAATTTACAGGTGATCTTTAGGTTATGGGTGTTTGTGTGTAGGTGTGTACATGTCAACCGGTTTTTCTACAAAAGATATGAAGGAGAAGATCCGGGCAGACTCGATGACCTTGACACAAGATCGAAATCAACGACATAGCAACATTCATGCAAGGAAATAAGCAGAGTACCTTTGAATTATGAGCGTATGCGGACATATTGGGGGAAAATATGGAAGATATTGAAAAAAAAAAAAATATTTAGAGTTTGAAAAAAATGAAATAATCTTAAACTAACAGATTCGAAAAAAATTATTATGAATGATGAGAAAATCATTGTTAGCAGATGGATACGTGGGAATGAATGGTATGGATTCACTGTAGTTTGGGGGGGGGGGGGATGTACTCATGAAAAATAATAGAAAAGAATTTAAATTTGTGTAGGGTGGATAGGGGAGAGGGAAAATATGAAACAGCGTTAAATAAAAATATACTCGAATTAATTTTTGAATACTTACGATTGGAAAAAGACTTTAGAGGGGAAAAAATATATTTTAGACTAATTCCATAATACATAGACATGAAAAATTATTATGAACAATATGAGGAATACCGTTAGAAGATGTTTACGCAATCATACTAGTGAAGATATCAATGGATTTATTTTTAGAACCTGAGAAAAAATAAAATAAGAAAATTATCAACGGACGGAGGAAATGATTGGAAGCGAAAAAAAATATAATTAGGCTGATTCTATAATATTAGACTTGAAAAAGTTATTATGAACGACAAGAGAACTACTGGTAGCAGATGAGTGCGAGGGAACATTATGTGCGAATGAAAGAGTGGCTAATACATTGACAGATTAATTTTTAGAATCGGAGAAACAAAACAGAAGAAATAAACAGAAGCGTAAAAGAAAAATATAGTTAGGCTAATTCTATAATATTTTGACTCGAAAATAAAATATGTACGAAGTGGTGGTGTGTATGTGTGTGTGTGTGTGTGATATCGCGGTGTTTATTTCGGTGGTGACGGAGCGTGCATGGAATAGTACAGTGTACCTTTGTACAGGTTAACTCAATGCTTGATATGTGTGCAAGAATGGACGGTGTGCTTTTGCAATGAACAGAGAATACGTAAAAATAAAAATAAAAAAATATCAATGGATTAAGTATAAGATCGGAAGCGGAAAAAGACGAAAAATATATATCAGGTGGCGGTGTATATGTGTGCGTGTATGAACGTGTAGCGATCGTGAACAGGTTTCTATCGGTGGCGTGTGAGAGTGAGCATAGATGATAGGCTAGTTAATTTCAAAACGAACGACTGGAATTCACCTCACCTGGTGACAGTTTCAACTAGTTGCTGGAACATTTAAATATTTCCATTACAGCCGCGGTCGGGCTTACGTAATACATCTCATAGCAGCATACTCGCCCGCTCTCATTCGACTGATGGAACGATCAAATATTTTCTTTAAAAATAAAATTTAAAAAAAAAAAAATGTCGGAACGGAGCACGACTCGGAAAATTCCTTTAAAATTTGGGTTCTAAGTGTTGAGATTCAAACGTTTTTATCACTCTGGCAAAATTTTACCCTTCCCAACCTCGAAAAATGAAAATTAAAAAGTATGCTACATATATTACACGAAGAGTCATGTATAATACATACACATGATGATAGAAGGCGCGGGTATGGGAAAGCGAGAACACTTTCATGGCGGCTAAGGCTATGTTGAATATATGTGTGGAAACGGTGCGAGCGCATTTACAGATAGCAGTATGAACGGGGAATCGTGAAAATTTGAAGAAATTTTGGGGAAACTTGGGTGAATTTTAACCATATGGATACAAATTGGGGTGAACTTTCAGCACCTGTATGCTAATTGGGGCGGATTTTGTCTACCTTGATGGGAATTAGGGATCGAATTAGCGGAACTGTCCAGGAAAATTGGGGGGGGGGGGACTTGGGTTAAATTTGATCGCATGGACATAAATTGGGGTAACTTTGGGCTCTAAAAGAGAAAATGGGGTTAATTTTTAGCACCCTGATGAGAATTTGGGGGGGGTGAATTTTGTCTACCTTGATGGAAATTAGGGATCGAATTAACGGAACTGTCCAGGGGAATCAGGGGTAAACAGGGAAAACTAGGAGGAAATCCGTGAAATCAGGGGAAACTTGGGGTAACTTTGGGCTCCAAGTCAGAAATTGGGGTGAGTTTTGAGCACCAGGGGGACAGATTGGGGTGAATTTTGGACACCTGGACATAAATTGGGGTGAGTTTTGAGCACCAGGGGACAGATTGGGGTGAATTTTGGACACCTGGACATTAATTGGGGTGAGTTTTGAGCACCGGGGCACAAATAGGGGTTGGTGACGTCAGACGCGCCAGGTCCGCTATTTATTAGCTACTGTATATGGCTACAAGAATAGTGTAAAGAGTAAAACCCAAGATACGTTTCGAATCGTTCTATTTTATAATTTTCATTTATTGTTCTCTTTTTATTTATTTGTTTTTGTCCTTCTTTGTTTTTTTCTTTTTTTCATCTTTTTTTTTTTTTTTTTTTTGAGCATGTCAGCTAAGGACGTTACTCAATTCAACGGTATGATAGTATTAATAATTATAAAGGAAAATATTACAAATGGAACATACGAAAGAAGCTAACAAAGGAATAACCAAGGGAGACGGAAAAGAAAGGATGCTGTGAGCGCTGTAGGGCGTAGGATAAGACGCAAAAGACCGGAATACAGTATCGCGCGTTCTGAAGAAATGGAAGGACATTCAAGTAAAATGTGGTTCGCATCACAAACGAAGTTTGCTTCTGACGGATCAAATGGACAAAGAGGAGACTGAGTAATGAAGAAACGAAAGAGCGAAGCAGGAAGCAAACTGTGGTTTAACCGAAGTCTAATTATGGATGCAATAGTTGACCGCCTCATGTTGGGGAAATCAAGAAACCACGGGAAAAGAGGAGGAGTGGGTTGTATGGATAAGCAAAAGGAAGCAGGATTGGAAAAAGAAGAAGGATAGAGATCAGACCAACAGTCACGGTGGCAACGCGAGGAAAGAGTAAGAAGACTTTGAGCTGGGAAATGCCTAATAAAGCGACCGTTTAAAGCAGCCGAACGTGCCAACTAGTCGACTAACTCGTTGCCCGAAATTCCGCAATGACTAGGAATCCACAATAGATCAATACGGACAGAACGGGAATGAAATAGGTGTGAAATTAAGGAACGTATGTGAAGCACGATAGGATCAGCGGATGGTTTAGGAAAGGGAGTAGCAATTTCTTGTAAAACGCCTTTTGAATCAGAAGATAAGAGAACCTTGGATATATTGTTAGAGGAGGTTATAAAAAGGATTGCCTGTAAGATCGCAATAGATTCGGCTAGGAATATGGAGGAGAACGAGGGGAGTTTGAACGACTCAGAATAGCCGAAATCCGGAAAAGTAAAAGCCGCTCCAACCCCCAAAGCTGACTTTGAGCCATCTGTAAAAATTAAGGTATAAGAAGGAAAGAGCGAGGATAAAACATAGTTAAATTCGTTATGAGCAGCGGGAGAGGGAAGAGACTTGACATACGAAGGAAGAAAAAGTAAACTGGGTGAGTAAATAAAATCTAGGAAATTATAGGTAAAATAAGGGCATTTGTTGTAGGATAGAACAAAAGGAGAGAAGGCCCTGACTCATTAAGAAATCAAGGAAAGGATTGAGGTTTTACGAGGAGAGAAACGCCAGTTGTTGAATATAAACCAGTAGGAATTAAGCAAGTAGGAATTGGAAATATGAAGACGTTTAATCAGAAATCGTTCACCTAGATAAAGTCTTCGGATGAATAAAGGACAGGAACCAGTTTCTGCCAAAATGGCTGCAATAGGAGAGGAGTTCAAGGCACCGATACAAAGACGGAGACACATTATGGATTTTATCAAGTTTAAGGAGAAGATATTTAGGAGCACTGGCGTAAAGGAACGAGCAATAATCGAATTTAGAAAGGATAGTGGCCCTGTATAGCATCAGAAGAATATAAGGATCCCCACCCCAATTACGGGAGGAGAGAGCCTTCAACCAATTAATCCTCTTGAGAGCCGACGTATAGAGATAATTTATGTGATGATGAAAGGACAAGTTACTGCTAAGAACAATGCCAAGGTAGGAGACAGAACTAACTAAAGGAATAGGAAGATGGCACACGGATAGATTGACTGAGGAACGACTATAAGGACGATAAGTGAAAACCATAGCTGCGGATTTCTCAGGAGAAGTAAAAAGGTGAAGATCGGATAACGCATTATCCAGAGAGAAAAGAGAGTTGTTAAGCTCCACGACGGCGGAAGAAAGATTAACTGAGGAAGAGTAGATGAATATATCATCGGCAAAGAATAAGGAAGTAGATGATATCTGAAGAGTAGCTAGGCTATGGAAATAGATGTTAAAGAGAGTAGGGCTAAGACATGAGCCTTGCGGAAGACCCCGAAAGACCACTCTAGACTCTGAAAAGAAGGGAGTGGAGAGCTGAATTGATCTATTGTAGAAAAGCTTGAGAATTAAGGAAGCGACCTGTAAACGAACGTTAATGGAACACATTTTATGTAGAAGAGAAGGTAAGTGAACATGATCGAATGCGGAGGTAACATCAAGGAAAGCAGAAACAGTGCATTCTTTTGCGAATAAGAGATTTGTACACGTCAGATAGAAACAACGATAAACAGTCCGCCGTTCCCAGTCCCGTACGGAAACCGAACATGTTACTGGGAAGAATATTGTTGAATTCCAGCCACCAGACTAGGCGTTTATTAATAATTTGTTCAAACAATTTTCTAAAACACGAAGCCAAGGAAATAGGACGGAAAGAATTAGGATTCTTTTTTGGAATAGGAATAACAATAAAGGAGTTCCAAATTGGTGACGTGGTACAGGTATGCAAGAAGGAGTTGTAGATAGAAAGCAAGGTATTCAATGCGGAGATTGATAAGCTCTTAATAACCAGGAAAGGAATGCCGTCCATTCCCGGACTAAAGGAGGAGGAGGAATTCTTTAAGGAAGAATGGAGTTCATTGATGTTAAAATCGGAAGACAGAACGTGCATAGAGGATGTACTTTCTTTTCTTTGAATTTGAAGATATTTAGCTGCCCTCATGTATATACAGATGAATATTTCCGGTGTGTGTAAGTATTTGTATGTGTGTACTATGTTATGATTTATATAATCTGAAGTTGACTAATATTATGATTTTTTGGATAAGTAAGAATAGTTGTAATTTTGTATAGTTAAAATAAACGTTAATAAGAGTGTCGGGCACTTACACAACGGGTATACTTGCCCTGTGAGACGCACAACTTATTTTATAGAAAAAAAAATCCAAATTTTCATGCGTGACACAGTGATGAACTAAATTTTGACTGAAGTGTTCTGAATACGGTAGGTGTCGAATTACTATATACAGCCGAACTTTCACATTCGACCAAATTTCTGTTAGAAAGGCGGAAGGAAACGATGAAATTGTTAAATCATTTTTAAGGTTTGTAATAGAACTAAAGATATTTAAGATGCTATTCTAGATATTTTGCCAAACAATGATTTTGATGTAACGAATTGTTTCGGTAAATTTTGCAACAATGCAAGTTTATACATGTTCGGTATTTATTATCATGAATTTAAAAAAACTAGTCCATTAACTAATTACAATGCGCAGCGCATTTCTAGATACAGCTGAATCGGTTCCGAAGGTGGTATTTTTTTTAATTTTATATTTTGCGAAAAATTTACAACTTTGCATATGATAACTGCATTTCCGATTAGGCATCCCAAAAATAAGAGTTGCAGAGAAATCATTCGATAATTCAACAAATTCCTGTGTTCCACTGAAAACCGCGATGTACGATGCTACGAGAAAAAAATCGTTAAGGCTGTGAAATAAATTAATTACCCTCGATGCCGTATAAATCTCAAGGCCCAACAACGCTCGATACGTTCCTACGAGAAAGAATAACTGAACAGTGGAGCAAAGAATGGATGTCCAACACTACGTTCTTACGTCAAATAAAGCCGATGGTCGAACCATGGTGGCCACCGAATAATAGCCCGTGTGTCGAATACACAATGATCAAAATCGGCTAAGAATAGGGCATCATATAGCTGAAAGCCATGACCACAAACTGCAAAGGATAGCTCCCCACTAAACACGTGTCTATACTGTGCAGAACTGAAATATCCGTCAGTACAACATATCCTAATTGAATGCCGCAGTTTTAATGCCGTCCGCCTGAGGTCTTCCATATCGTTAGCAAAAATATTAAACAACAAATAATCGTATAACACTTTGAAGAAGTACATTCAGGATGGCGGACTGTTGTTGGGTGGTCTTTAAGTAGCCTAGGCAGCTCTTACCGTAATAACAACTTAGTAGTTAAAAACGGTAATTCAAAAAAAAAAAAAACCGTTAGAGAATCATGTTTTTAAAAAAAGAAATTTTAAAAAGATTCGCTTACCAGATTGCTCTTTGAAGGACGCATGTATATTTCGGGGGTTTCGATTTTTCTCAATTCTTGCGAATGTTTAATTATTTCATATGCCTGACGGATAAGGGCGCGATGAGCGCAAGACGCATGCTCTGCCTACTTACCCATGGCTCCTCTTTTTGTTTAGCCATGTTCGCGGTGTTAATTTACACCTGTTTTCAAGCGTACTCCTAGCTAATGGAAACAGAGCTTGAGAAAAAAATTTACATTCAAGCGTCATGCCATATGTAGGTCTTTAAAACCCACTGACCAGTATCGTTTATTCTCTCGATAAACGTCTCGATTTTTAATATTGTCCTTAAATGCGATATAATTAACCGGAAATAGAGGCGGTGTTTTCAATTACACGATATGGCAAAGTAAGATATGATCGAAATTGTCTAATAGTAATAATTACGAAACTCGTTTTACCTGTGCTTAATGGAAACTTACCTGTTGCTACTGTTACCGGATAAAATCTTGTCGCTATTGCGGCGACCCTGTTTTCCATCATATTCAGATAAGTTCTCAATTTTTTTCCAACTACTGCCGGGTTCCTAGAAAACATATTTAAACGAACTCAACTTCAAAAAATCGAAGGTAATAAAAATATTTTCTTTTTTAGACGGTGTCGCTTAGAAATTAAAATAAACGCCAGTTTTGAAGTGTAAGCAGTAATAGTTATAAATAATGAAGAAAAGACAATATAAAAAAAAAAGAAAGAAAAATGAAAGAAAAAATGTTTCTTTATAACTTGTAGAAAAACAAGATGAAATAATTGTATGATAAAAAAGTCGCATTTCATTAGCGTGATATCATTTTTGTCTTCGCGTTCCTTTCTCCGTTATGATGTTAATATCCGGTTATCTTACAGATGATATCGGCCGTCATTCCCAGGTGAGATCGTACCTTTATAGTTTTTGTTCGATATACAACTGATTATTTTCGTTACCTTACACCAATTATTAATTCACATTTTAATTCGGACTTCTCGTTTGCTTATTTATTCGATTAGCCGTGAATTTCCGCTGAATCTGACGTTAAAGTGATTACGTCGCCGAGCACCGCCATCTAACTTACTCAAAATGTATTCCTCTAAATCTTTGCCCGTTCGGCCGCCCGCGATGGTCCTTTATTCTGCAACATTCCTACCTCGGACATCCTCCTTCTTTCCTCAGGTAATCATTCCCGACTATGGTCGGACATCTATCCTTCTCTATTTTCTAATCCCGTCTCTCATTATCTTCAAATTCAGCCGGTTCCCTCTTTTCACCCGTGGTTTCAATCTTATTCTTATCAACACTCCGCGATCATTTCCTTAATCAGACTGCGTATTAATCACTCCCTTCTACCCTCTTCACGTTTTCGTTTTTCCCTGTCCTTTTCTCCCGATTGTCCCCTTCATAATTCCATCTCTCCTCTCATATGTGATGCAAACCACATCTTCTTCGAATGCTCTGCCCTTGATTCCGAGCGCTCTGTTTTGTACTCCAAAATCTTGGCACTGGGTCTTCCTGCTCCGTATAATTCTGCCTTTGTCCTTTCCTTTCCATCTCCAGATATAATCCCTGTACTCCAATCTTTCCTAAGCCCTATTTCTAATCGTCTCTTTATTTAACCATTTCCTTAATTTTTGTTGTTGTTGGGTCAATGCTGCTGGCGCGCCCAAAAAAAAAATATCTTTCGGCCTCTTAACAATGTGATACTCCTACAGCAACGGCTTTCTCCAAACTCTAAATATGCTGATAAAGTCGTAAAATTTCTCTTCTAAAATAATTTATCTACCGGTGGGAAGAATAAAGAATTATATTTTCTTACGTGGGCGAATGAAAAATTAAAGACTAACAAACTGTTTTAAATAATTTTCTTAAAAACTCGCAGAACAACATCATTACCGCAAATACCATCGTGTATTTAGCCGATAAAAGCAAAGCTGACTCCTTAATCCAACTCGAAAGGTTCCAAATGGATAACAATTTTATCCCCGTGAGTTGACTCAAACCAGTTTCTACTGAAATGATCTTCTCAAACATGTTTTGCCAACAATTCCTAACCAAATTCTAGAATCCTGACTGCGAAATAACCTGAAATTAAATATTAAACCTAGCCTCTTCAATTTCCTTATTACGCGTCAATCCAACCGATAATGTTTTCTTGCACGTGATCGGTTAGGGCTGCCAGGTTTATCAACAAAACAAACGTGAAGAAATCGACCCATCTTCCTTTCTCCTCAATTACAATAACAAATTGGACAGAGTATTTATCAAGATTAAAGGAACTAATCTACTTTAAATGCCACTCATGTAACCGTAAATCTCGAAATCGATGATATTATCATCTCACGAAACTTTCTTTAAATAAGAACTCGACCGATACTTCTGTAACCATCTCCTCGGTTCCAGATCCACTGAATTCAACTCAAATCGCGGATAATACTCAAGATTCAAACCGTGTGCTTACCGTATTATCATCTCTGTCTTCTAAAATTCCATTTCTACCGAAAACGTTTATTCGAAAATCCGACTCCTCTTTAAATGCATCTTCCTCATACACTTATTATCTTCAAAATACATTGTTAGAACACCTCCTTTAAAACGTTAGTCCAAAAAGAAACGAAACAACCTTATTCCTACCTGAAATAATAACTTTAGATTCTCTCCAATATGAAAAATTCGCTTCCGAATTGGAATTTTCATTCTATAATGAAGAACAAAAACTTCAGCCGTCGCAGCTCCTGTTCATTTGTCTTTCCCTATTACTGTGCGCTCTATTTACGTTCTAAACCATTAACTAGTACTTATTCGTCAAAAGAAACAAAAAATAAGTCAATGCGGGTGAAAAAAAATTTAATTTATAAGATTAGCAATACAAATTAAAAATTTAGGAGTGTAGCCTATAATTTTTTTTTTTTTTTTTTGGGCTTACATGCAAGACAACACATCGGCCATTATATTAGAACAAGGTTAAATTACAATTTTTGATGACATTATAAATGAGTATGTAATATCCGATATAAGGCGATATTATTTGTAGCCAAGAGCAAACTTGTTTTACATGGAAGGTTTACTCTATGATTAACCGATGAATTATATAATCCAATATTCTTTGTGGGCAAACTTAATGAAATATAAAATATATTTGCTAGGGAATTTTGGAATTAGTGAAGAACCTCATCACCAACCGTTGTTTTTAGCGCTTTATCCACATCTTATTACCATCTATTACCCACATGAGCCGGAATCCACACCAGTTTTATATTAACCCCCTTTTCCGCCAATTCAATTAAGTATGATCTTATTTTTAAGCGGGGGTGCCTTAAAGTTAAAGGAAAAATCTTGAAAAGACATTAAGCAACTTTTGGAGTCACTTAAAATAAGTAAATTTCCTGAAAAATTGTGCCTAATGGCGAATAATAAAAATTTAATAATTGCCATGCACTCCCCGAAATGAAAACTGTGGAGAAATGAGGCAGCGTAAATTTTGTAATTATATTTAAGTGAGGGATATAAAAACCAGAAGCAACTTGATGTGAATTTTTTGACCCATCTGTAAATATATACCCATATCCCGGCCAATTATGAGTCGCTATACTATAACGCACAGGTTGTTGTAGCTAGAGTCACCTTCTCTAGTAAGTAGTCACTCGACCGTCATATGGTGCCAGTCATACCGACGGGGAAACGAAACAACAACCGCGTGAGTTCCGTACGTTCACGTCGTGCAGGGTGGCAATTTCCTATTCAGCGGGCTCGGCGTTGATTAGGAAAGCTAAATCGGAACCCACAAAACACAGCTGATAGGAAAACGGAGGAGGGTTCACTTGTCGAAAGTGTTCCTACCAATAAATACCGTTAAGCTTCATACTGCATTGAAAACAGCAGACTATCAGCAGCTCGTTCGTGATTAAGTGCCCCAATCGGGTTAATTTATCAAACTAGAACGAGTAGGCGAGTATTCGGCGCCTTAAAACCGGGTCCTTTCGACTAAGGGAGTAAACCCTAACAGAAAATCATGTGGAAGGCAAGGGGAAACCACCACATTATCCTTCCCTAGTAACCATGGCAAGCACAAACACAATTACTCGTACCGGCAACCTCAGTAGCAGCGAGTATTTTCCTGGTGCTGTGCCCGGCTTAAGAAGATGCAGGGCTTCTTCGGTCGTCATCAGACGAAACCCCTGTTTGAAAATAGCAACATGGAATATACGAACCATGCTTAAGACGGGAAAATTGGAAGTAATTAAAAGAGAAATGGAAAGAAACAACATAGATATGATTGGATTAGCGGAAACACGATGGACCGATGAAGGAGACATTATCTCTGGCGAGTATAGAATAATACATGGCGGTAGCTTGAAAGGACAAGGAGGCGTAGCACTGATTTTAAATAAGTCAACAGCAAAGTCATTGTTAGATGTTAGAGTGGTAGAAAATAGATTTATTCTGGCGCGTTTTGCTGCATATCCGGTAGACCTAATAGTTATACAGGTCTACATGCCAACATCTAACAGTGATGAAAGAGAGATAGAAGAAGCATATGAGAAATTGGAGGAATTATTAGAAAAGACAAAAGCAAGAGATAATGTAATCATAATGGGAGATTGGAACGCAATAGTCGGAGAAGATGCAGAAAAAGGAATAACCGGCAAATATGGTCTTGGAGTTCGAAATAATAGCGGTAATTATCTCCTTGATTTTTGTAAACAAAACAAGTACATTATCACCAACACATGGTACAAAACACATCGAAGAAGAAGGTACACTTGGAAGTCGCCAGGCGACAAGCAAAGATATCAGATTGATTTCATACTGGTAAAGCAAAGATATAAAAACCAAGTAAAAAAATCGATGGCATACCCAGGTGCGGACGCTGACACGGACCATTCTATGGTGATTATGAAAACAGACCTCGAGTTTAAAAAGATAATCAGCAATAAAACAATAACAAAGTGGAATCTGGACAAATTAAATGACGAACAGATAAAAACTCAGTATCAAATTGAAACAGACAACCAGACACAAGAACTGTATGATAATAAAAGCATAGACCAAATTTGGGGGAGTATTAAATCAACAATAATAAACAGCGCACAAAAGATCCTTGGTGAAGCAAAAAGAGCGATACATAAACCATGGATCACAGAAGAAATATTACAATTGGTCGATGAAAAACGGAAATATAAAAATGACAATAGTAAAGAAGGAAAAACGAAATACCGATCTTTAAAAAATTATATAGACAGAGCTTGTAGGAAAAGAAAACAAGAATGGTGGGATTTAAAGTGTCAAGAACTTGAAAGATTAGAAACTCAAGGAAAACCTGAACTAGTTTATAAGAGAATAAAGAGTATGTGCAGAAGGTATAAAGGACTAAAAATAACAGCATTAAAAGGCCAAAATAATAAGGAAGCGATAGACTGCGTAGAAAAAAGAGCAACCTGGCAGGCCTATGTGGAAGAATTATATCATGATGATGTATTAAATTGGAAACCAAGTTCAAACGCGCAGCTAGATCAATGATCGGGTGATAATATTTTAAGGGACGAATTTGATGCGGCAATTAAAATGTTAAAAAACAATAAAGCACCCGGTACTGATAACATAGCAGCCGAAATGATAAAACTGTGTGGAAAGAAAACTCACGACGCGCTTTTTAGATTAGTTACCAACATCTATCAAAAAGGTACATGGCCAGCAGAACATTGTACATCAGTTATTGTCCCGATTCCAAAGAAACCAGCCGCGGTTAGATGCACAGAATATAGAATGATAAGTCTTATTCCGCATGCATCGAAAATACTGTTGCAAATAATAAAAAGGCGGATGGAAAAGTATATAGAGCAATTTTTAGACAAATCGCAATTTGGATTCCGTAAGAACGTATCAACTAGAGATGCAATAGGGACGCTAAGGAATATTGGGGAGAGATTGATAAACATAAATCGGAAGATGTACGTGTGCTTCATCGATTACACTAAAGCCTTCGATCGGGTCAATTGGCATAGGCTCTTCCCACTCCTTGAGCAAATAAAATGTCCTGAACGAATATTAAACCTGATATATAACTTATACACACAACAAACGGCTGTTATCCGAGTAGATGGAGATATATCTAAGCCGGCAAAAATAAATAAAGGAGTACGGCAAGGATGTTTGCTATCTCCGTTCCTTTTTAATGTATATGCGGAGCTTGTGATTAAATTAAGTTTAGCAAAAACCAAATATGGAATTTGCATAGGAGGGGAAAAACTTCAAACTATAAAATTTGCCGATGATCAGGTTATAATTGCTGACTCTCCGAAAATGTTGCAGAGAATGGTGCAGACCTTAAATGATACAGGAAAACGGTTTGGATTAGAAATAAACGTCAACAAAACAAAGACAATGATGATTGGCAAACAACCTAAACGTTTTCAACTAGACATAGAGGGTCAGAAAATCCAGCAGGTGCAAGCATTTAAATATCTTGGTCAAGTAATAACAGAGGACTTATACAGTGTAAATATAGAAATAAACTCAAGAATCAGACTAGCTAAGCTTGCCTGGCGGGAAAAACAAAATATACTACGCCAAAAGTCAATGCCACTGAAAATACGTAAGCGCATCGTTAAAACTTGCATGTGGCCAGTAGCGTTGTACTGCGCGGAAACGTGGACCCTGAATAAAAGGAATATCTTAAAGTTGCAGGCTTTCGAGATGTGGTGTTGGAGGAAATTACAAAGAATAAGCTGGACTGAAAAAACCACAAACGCAGAAGTACTACGGAGAGTAGATGAAGAAAGGACATTGGTCCATTCGATACAGAAACCACGATTAAACTGGATGGGACATGTACTCAGACACGGCGGTCTCCTTCGCGATGTAATAGAAGGACAAATTCAGGGAAACAGAAGACGTGGTAGACCGAGGAACACATTTATCAGCGGGTTGGTGAAGGACGCAGGCACAAACCGATACTGGAAAATGAAAAGAACTGCGGAGAATCGGAGGGGTTGGAAAAGGCTTACCATGGAGTTAAACCAGTCCTAGGACTGTCAAACTTAATAAATAATAATAAATACTATAAAATAGATTATTTAAATTATAGCTGGTACTTAAATCCTTTAGATAAGAGAAAGAGAAAACATCAACTTGTGGGGTGAAGAAACTATGACCATGGAGCATGGAGAAATATGTTAAAGAAGAATCATTAAGAGTAACCAATGTAAAGTCGTGTAGTCTTAGAGCCGACAAAGCCAACTGTGGATTTTTTTTTGAATTAAATCTCCAACTAACATCGATTTCTTCGAACTTACTAATTAAATTATAGTGGTCTACCGGATTGTGTTTTAATAAGAATTTTTCACACAGAATGGAAAATCTAATTTCCAATGGTAATATATTGGTTTCAGCCTCAATGGCATCTACTGAGGGAGAACTATAAGCGCCAACGATTACCTTAACGCAGATGTTTTGGAGGACGTTCAGCCTATTTTGATAGTTAATGGAGCAGTTGCTAAACAAAATGGAACCATAGTAAATTATACTTCTAATATATCCCTTATATATTGTAACGAACCAAATAAGCTGGTTCTTTTAATTTAAATAATATATATATAGGGAAAATGAAGAATTGTGAATAGTTTGCGTGCATATTTTAAGAGAGGTTAGCGATGTACATATGTACGGAGTTCGAAAATGTGGAATTTTTGTTACAACTTAATCACGGGTTACATTTGAGAAATTCCGAGCAATCTGGCGAACTCGCTAAGACGTAAGCCGATGTGTGTGCGTTTATGTTAGCAATAAAAGCGAGTATGAATGGCGTCACGGTGTATACCGAAGCTTGCGACTAAATATTAGTCATTTTAAAAAGGTATGCGATTGATGAGAAATTTCTTATTAGAAGCGATGCTTAGACAATTACTCGGCAGCGCAAAATATTGCATATAAATAGACGTGTTTTTCGTAGCCACGGGTTTCTTATTTTTTCCTCGCCGTCTGATCAGCGTCGTGATTGATCGGTAATGGTTTTGTCGCACGTTGTATTTAGAAGAACTAGTCGAGTAGAATAACCGCGATACCGGAAATATATCACTTTTTTTTTATTATTTTATTTAATTTCGTTTTTTGTTCTTTCGGTTTTAAGTCCAATTCTCGTGATTGGCGTTCGCATAGTAGGCGTATTGAGCAAGGGACACTGTGGACCGCTCTGCAGTGAGTAGGAAAGGCTTCTCTTTCCTCTTTTGGTTTAAGTGTTTTTTAATTTTGAAGAATATTTTCTTCAATGGCGCCCGAATGAGTTTAAAATTTAATTGAAGAGAGCGGAAACGTAACAATATAATGCTCAAAACTCGTGAATCACTGCCCCAAATAATATTGCCTAATGTTTTAAACAAGCCAATTCGTTTAGAAATATGTTACATTAATATAATTAATATGCTTCCTCCAGGTAAACCTTGAATCCAGTACACACCCTAAGTACGAGTACTATTCTGAGCGTAAAGGAATTGGGTCAATAGTTCTATAAGCGAAAACCATATTAACACACTTTCTGCCGAGATAGTAAGAATCAACTTTGTTAAGGTATCACGAACTCCCACCAAATCATCGTTTAGAATCTGGGAAGCTTCTCTTAAATTCTGATGAAACTAAACAGCACCATATCATCTGCAAATGATAAAATTCGGATGTTACCAATATTAACTTTTATAGGTTTCAATACATAAATATTAAAAAGCACAGGACTACGTAAGGAACTTTGGCACAACCCTAAGAAAATCGTTCGGAACATATCTCCTCGTACAGGATGAGAAAAGATGATTTTCCTATCGAAGAACAAATTAAAAATGAATCTGGCAAATAATATAGGAATCCATAATTCCATTAACGTATAATATAAATTTTGTAGGTGAACACTATCAAAAGCATTAGAAATATCTAGAAAGCAAGAAACCAGATATATACTCTAAATAAACGATAGATAAATATCGCCTACTAATGTAGCTATGCAGTCCATACTGCCTATCCCGTTCCTGAACCCAAACATATTAGGCGGAAAGGCATCGCAATGTTCCAACCACCAGATGAGTCTATTCTTTATAATCCTCTCAAGTGATTTTCGGAGGCAAGAGCCCAACGAGATTGGCCGATATGGCCCTGCTTCATTCAAGGGTTTATTATGTTCTTTAACAGCTATAACTTTAAATTCTTTCAAACCACCAAGCACATTATAAGACCTGAAAATATGGTTAAAGCATCTATATGTAATGTCATTATAGCTGTAAAAGGAAAATGATTTAGAATTCGATAAGATATTTTGTCTGAGCCCGGGCTTGAATCTTTTTTAAAGGATAGCGAGTGTTTCACCTCCTGTAATGTGATGGGTGCTGTTAAACCATGGACACTCAAACCCGAAGATTGGCAACTTTCAAACATTTTTTCTTGTGGCTTAGGAACATAATCAGACGCTATTCGATCGATAAAATTATCAATCCAATCAAAAGACTTAAAAATACACTCATCTTTTTCATCAAATCTCCGACTAATTCTTTTAAGTTTTGACCAAACAGTGTTCACCAGGCTATTCCTATTTAACGAAGCAATACGTTTTCTTCAACTCAAAACCTTACCTTTCAATATATATAGCCGCGCGACTGCCTCCTGTTTTTTATAATTCAAGTAATCTAATATACTTTTACTCTTACGGAATACTCCATACAGTCGGTTTTTTTCGTTAGTTAATTTAACATAATTCAAATTCCACCAGGGAGCAGGGAGATGTTTACCAAGATAGGGTTTGCTTCGATACGCACAGATATTAATAGCCCTATTAATCGCCTCCATAAATGCATCGCATAATAAATGCTCCTCAATAGAAGACAGTAGCATGTTATTGCATAACGAATCCTGACGTAAACCTGCTTAACCCTTCCTCCGATATCTGCCAACGATCCATAAATTTATTTTCACACTTGTAAGGGATATTATTATTAATATCTATTTTAATATATTAACGGGTAGATGATCGCTATCCAAAGAAAACTGAAGAACTGCCAACCAAACTTTAGTGATGAGATTGGCCGAGACCAAGGTAATAACCAAAGCATTTGACGGCACAGTAGAAGCCCTGATAGTGGTATGCGACCATACCGTTTTACCTCCGTGGGTTGACTAGTTTATACTTGATGTATATTCTTTGTTTTTCGGTCAAGTCGTTACAGCATTATTTCATGTGAAGAACTCGTTTTTTCTAGTCGCCATTAGAATAATTTCGTTTCGTTGTAATTTATAATTTTTCCGGCGAATGCTTTGTGAATCATTTTGTTTTGTTTTGTTTTATCCGTTGTCCGTCCCTGTTACGAAATAAAATAATTTTTTTTTTATTTACCATGCAAATTATGCTTTCTTATTTACATGAACTCGCTGGACGTCCCGCTCGAGAGACACGGTGAGTCGAATCGCGGTGAGTGGCGGAGTAGCGTTCTATTTTTGGATTGTCGTGTTTTTTTTGTTTTATATGTTTATTATTTTTGTTCCTGCTTACCTCATGCCTCAGTAAGGTTAAAGAAAGGAAAATACATTACAATACAAACGCATTATTAGGTAAATAATGTTGTATAACAAACTGTATATGTTAATGAGTGAATTGTCTTGACTGATTATACATCAGTTATAGATAAATGGGGAGAGAAGATAGTAATATATATTCATACACTGTTGTGCGTGACATTGTTTGAAAATTAGTTGGTATTTGCTTATCATATAACATGAACACACACATACATGTTTACATACATCAATATCATCATTATCATTATCAGCACAACACATGCATGAAATTGGGAATGATTGAACATAGTAGTACAAATTAGTAGACTAATCAGTTTTGATTAGATTCAAACTAAGCACAAGTTCAGAAGCACATTATTAAACAGCTTAGTAAAGCTTACTAGTAGTTTAAAAACCTAGTTGCTGAGACACACCCCTTACATAGAATTGAGATTATTTTGGTTGGGTGTATGTAAAATAACCTTGAAATTTATATGCTAAAATATATTCGCTCATAAATATTAATACTGCGGCTATTTTGGATATACATACAATGGCGCATCTTTCAAATCACATAGACATGATCAGATACATTCCAGAGGCTGTAATGTTGGTGTTAGTAGTTTCTTGTTCTGTTGTGATGCTTGTGCTACATTTGGCTTCCTACCTAAGTTAGTATTCTCGAGACTTTAATGTAAGGACAGAATAGTTCCTTGTATTGATAAGATGCTGGTACGATATTGAGTCTTCTATATATTTAATATTCCAGCGACTTTAATGTAAGAGCAGGCTAGTTCCTCACTGGTATTTCCTGTGATATTGCGCCTTCTGCATGGTTAATATTTCAGACACTGTAATGTTGACTGCTATGACGCTGATGTGTTACTGGGTCTCCTGCATAACTTAGTATTCTAGAGGCTTCATCCTAAACTTTGAAGTGTAAGGAGGTTGGGAAGTTGCTGGGCCTGGCCAGTTTTGGTTTATAATATTAAGGACATATGTATACAGCATGCAAAGAATTACATATTTGGTGTATGGCATGGCCCTCAGCTTTGGTATTTCCCATGTACTCACATGTTGGATATTAAAATATTTGAGACACATTGAGGGAAAAAATGACAATCTAGAAAATATAATGATTCTATGCAGAACAGATGGCATACAGCTGCTTGAAGATGCTCAATGAGATAGATAGACCAGATATGGGATCATTCAGATTGAACATATTACAAATTTAATCATGCTTATTTTATAAATCGAAAAGGAATAAAACTAAATTAATATATGTCTAAATAAATATATGCAAACACTTTTTCTGAATTTTACCTATTTTGTTGATTTCTGTTTTCTTAGCCTCTCCCCATATTTGGATTCCATATAGAATTCTAGACACAATTATTGCATTGTAGTATATACGTAGTGTTCATATGATAGCACCTGCTTTAATTTATATAAAGCTGGAATTGTGTGTTTTAATTTCGAATTTAAAACTTGAACGTGCTAAAATCAGCGGTAATATTTTTAATGACTAATTATGATGCAATAATTGCTTGAGGCAGTGGTACTTAAAAAATTATATTTTTTTGTGAAAAATTCTCTTTTTTCAAATTCTTTTTTTAGCTAACGCACTATTCCGCAGTACAAATTACGCCTAGTAACTTCAGCATATGCGTAAAATTTTTTATTGAATAATTCTGAAAATGAAATAAATAAACGATTCGCGAGAAATACGAAACTCGATGAAAATGTGAAACAAGCAAAAAATCTAACGAATAAATAAGGGAAGAAATATATAAAACTATATGGAAAGCTTTCGGTACAAGATGTCAGGGAAAAGATTATTGTGGCAGAAAAAGCTAATATTATTTTTAAACAATTTCGCGGTGAAGAGTAGAGGAATAGAAAAAGGTAAGTTGTTTTCTGAAAATTCAGTAAGAACTCAGGATGTGGGTAAAGAGAGGAAAACAAATAGAAGAAAACGGCCAAGACAAAAATAAAAAAGTGAACAACGGCCAAGCATGTACCATCAACAGCCATTTAGCCGGAGATGTTATAACCCTCTTTAGCAACCTCTAGCCGATAACAAAATTGGGATTTATTTTCAAACGATGACATAGCCAGCGCGATTTTCTTTAACTTACCTATCCTTGCCTGATTTCCGATTTATCGGCCTCCAACAGGACCTTTTAACAATCTTTTTATTTTAACCGGCGCTTTCCTTGTTTCCTCGTTGTATAACTCTTTCGCAAGTAATTAAATAGCAAAGATAAAAATGAATGTAACCCATTTTTTATCACTCGACTTTTTTTCTTTTAACGCTCTGCTAGTCTACTAGATTTTTGAATCGGTAAATTTTTTGAAACAAACAATTCAATTTTCGGTTTACGGAGTGCCCGATAAGAAAAAAAGATAAGTAAGAGCAAAGCTTTTAGTACAGTGATGAGGAAAAAAGTCGAATTTGAAAGCTAAACTAACTAAACGAATTTAGCTGTCCAATAATTTCAGTATCGGACCCGAGGTCCTAGATTCGAGTCTAGATTCTATAAAATTGACTATAGACGCGGTAAAATTTAAAGGGTTTTATTTTGTGATCGGTTTGCGAGTTTATTCCATTAGGAAGATGAAGTCAAAAATATTTCAAATTCAAAGAATTTCCATTGTTTTTTAAGAAATATCGTGATTTATTATGCACTGGCAAAATTACGGTCAAGATACGAAATCTATTGCAATTTTTAAAAAAAACAAACATGTGGTACCTTTTATCCCAGAGCATATTGTAACATGGATGTGTCTTTTGAGATGCACGCGTTTCGTTTTAGTACAAACAAACTCAAATTTTTAGTCGATTGATCACGGTGATGATAT
Organism: Icerya purchasi; assembly: GCA_039619475.1. Classification (NCBI taxonomy): domain Eukaryota; kingdom Metazoa; phylum Arthropoda; class Insecta; order Hemiptera; family Monophlebidae; genus Icerya; species Icerya purchasi. The sequence continues at coordinate 2,280,293 of CM077116.1, read as the reverse complement.
CAGCAGAGTAACACGTTTGACTGATGTACACATATCACGAGGCGACCCTTACCCGCATGATATATCCATGTCAAAAACTTATATATTAATTCGTCTATTATTTTCGGTAAAAAGCATATCACAATTTTTTTCCCTTAACGTTTCAAATAATATTACTTTATTCATCATCAGAACAAAAAGTCCAGCTCAGTGTACTTTTGTTCTGATGACGAAACGTCAATGAAAAAAAATTTGTGACGTGACTTTTACCGAAAATAATATAAATTACGAAGATACATATTTTAAGATGTATCTATTATATTAGGCGATACATATATAAAAATAATTTTTTAAATAGGTAAGTTCAGTTACTAAGATCAGGATAATTCGTTCGTAAGTGTCGGCATGGGAGAAAACGATCGTAAAAGATTATTAAATACCTGTACATTTTCAAGAACTGTGAAATCAGAAATATTTAAAATTCTTACTGAATTCCATCGTTCACATCGGAGACAACACTACACACAGACTGCTTAATCGTCGATTATATCGTGGATGTATCATAAACCAAATAACCACTGCGGGTTATGTTGTTATAATGAATATTAAACAGATCGAATATTATAGTATAATATCAGGGAATTACGTCATTATAAAACCCGTAAACTCAGTAAATTAAACAAACACGAGGAAAATATTAAAACAAATATACTATGTACATAAACTACTAAACACATTACCGGAAAATATTAAACAACTATAGCCAAATAAAAAGTCATCCAAAGTAGAAATAAAAAAAATGGGTTATGAATAAAAATATTAAAAGTTAATAAAACAATTATGTTCTTACTATCGAGTATACATTAAGTATTGATTACTATATGTGTCAGATATATGCGAAGATATGTGGATGTATGAGGTTCTGAAAGGATATAAGGTAAGGGTATTACTAGGAAAATGTTATACTTTTTTATTTTTTGTTGTAAAAGAAGTTTCAGGTTAAGTTTAGATAATATTTAATGTAATAACAATAATAAAAGGTTAAAATAATCATCACCATTACGAAGACTGGATACATGGAATATCTAAATAAGACGAATCGTTAGTAGTACTGATAACTAGTAATATGCCTCCGAACTCGTTTAAGTATAAGTAACATTGTATTATATTAACTAATAAAAAAGGAAGGCATGTGTTATTTTTTAGAACCACGCCGACAAGCTGCAAAGCTTGGCAGAGTCCTTAAACGTAATGCAATTAAGAAACCAAACAGAAAAAAAAAAAAAAATATTGATATAAAAATAGCCGTGAGATTTTTATTTACTGGGAAAATAGACAGGGAAGAAAAAGTAATAAGAGAAAATAGGCACTTTAATAAAAGTACCTTAGGAAAACGAATGGAGTTCTATAATGAAGAGATTTAAACGCAACTTTTGCAGTTCGAAGCTGTAAAATAAATATTTTACTGTAGATTTACCACCAGTAGCCTGCGATATAATTCGAATATTCTAAATAATCTCTGTATATCATTTGAGATAGTAAAAATTTAAGTAAAGTGGATATGGACCCTTGATAAGATATCATGGATTATAAAATTAAACTTTTTATAATGTACTAAGATTAACGGTGCACTGTTGAGATAGAGTAGGGAGCTCGTTCGATTTTCTTTCAAGCAGGTGATTTCTTCGGTATAACCAATATTCTATTTTGGCTATTAAGGTATGTAGATAAGTCCATACCTGTCTGTTAACATTTATAAAATACAATAAATAAATACCCCTTATTGACAAACAAACCGAATTAGTATCAGATAATTTTCTATTAAATAAATTAAAATACCTTACTTAGAAACGTTTTCGGGCATAGCCCATCATCAGCTAATAATATAAAGTACACTTTGATTTTAGTTTTATCAGAGTGTACCCTATATTGTTAGCGGATGATGGGCTATGCCCCAAAACGTTTCTAAATAAGGTATTTTAATTCATTTAATAGAAAATTATCTAATACTAATTTTGTTTGTCAATAAGGGGTATTTATTTATTTTATTTTATAAGTACATATAAAGACTTGAACTTCTCGTTTAGTAACCCAGCACTTTAACTACTAGGGCACCGTGCTACCTGCATAAGCATATAAATCACCTTAATATTCAAGTACGCTAATGGTTAATAAAGTATCATTTTTGCCGTTTCCCGTAATTATTACCGATATTGTTAAAATTTCGACCGGTAGCTGGTGACATGCGGAATTTTTTTGGAACAAATCACACGCTCCTTTAATTTCACACAATCCAAACAGATATTGATAACAATATTTTCGATGATCCTTTTAACGCCTGAAACCGAGCAAAATGCATTAAACATTTTTCATCCTAATTTTGTTTACATTTTCTAAATACTCAAAATTACGATTATAATTGAAACAATCCTAAAACAACCGCATTTTTATCTTGTTTTCAGTTAAACTGGAGTTTAAAAAGAAAATAAAAAAAAACAAAACAAAATGGGATGTAACAGCACGAGAAATATGTTCGCCACCCCGTGTAAAGTCACTTCATATTTATATTTATGGGTGACTGATTGCCATATAAAACCGCTTACGCTTATCAAGAAGGGGCAAAAGTTGAATCTACATTCGTTGGTTTCTGGGCCGACTTCACTCACGTCTAATGTATAAATATGTAAATTCAATTGGATTTCGCCGTCGCGATAGCCTAGTGGCTTGAAGGTAGTGGTCATAGGTTCCATTCCTAGCGACGGCTAAAAAGAAATAGACTGATTTAATCTAATGAGTAGTTAGTGGCCAAATGGTATTTACAACCAGGCCAAAAAACAAAAAAAGGGAAAAAAAAAATCGATTTCACCATGGGACGCCATCCTTAGATAATAATTTTCCATGATGTCACTTTTAATCGAAAATGAAATAAAGATGCTCTATAAGCATGGAAAAATAACAAAAAGGTTACAAATTAAACTTACAGATACATCAAAGCATTACGAGAAAAAGTGTACAAGTTGGCACCCAAATTCTCGTGGAGCTCAGGGCGAGCAAAATTTATCACTATCTCGATCAAAATAAAAATGGGTTGTAACCCTACCTTCTACACTGACTCTATCAGCAAAAGTTAATTTGGACACCTTTTTACATCTATCAAAATAAGTTTCAGATTGATATACATATAATTTCAGTTTAAAACAAAAAGTGCTTCCATTAGATCAATTACTCAGATCGGAACGCCTCTTCGTAATAAGTATTTTATTCATCTTAACGTATCTCTTTTTTATAAAGTTCTATCGAAGTATACCGTTAATTGTGAAACTAATATTTAAGATAATATTAAGTCATTGTATCATTTTTGCGCTAAATAAAACACAATCGCTGGTTGCCATTAAGCAAAAAAAAAAAAAATTCATATTTCATCGCAGCGTATTTGTTACAAACATTCAGATTAAATATTACAACACTTTACCACCGGTGTAAAAATATCATAGTCATTAACGTACGTTATATATGTATGTATATATACATATATATGTGCATGTCTTGAAAATCCGGAAATAATTTATTTCTGCTAAATGACTCCTGTTAGACTAGAGAATATTATGGCTTTATATCTTAATTTTGTGACATTACCAATAACACAGCGACACGCTGTAAAACAGTTTACCTCGGCAGACTAGCAGAGATTTCCTGAAAAAGATCGTAGATTCAGCTTTCAGTAGCTAATTCAAAGTAATACCAGCCTCCCGAGACATAGTTCTAAAGCTAACGGGAAATAACGGGAAATCGTTATTTCTCTTAATTTCCCTTAATTGCGAAAGAACGATTGCAACGATTTCGCGATTCCTTGTCGCCTTGGTACTTTGGATTCGAGAACGATTTCGCGACAAATTTCGCAAGCAGTGCGCGGCGATCGTTAGAAGAAGAGTGCTTCGGAGGTGAGGCGTAAATGGCCATTCGTGAACTTCAGCTCTGCTGTAATAACAACATTTGTTACACGTCACTGAGGAAGTATAATGGCCAGAAGATGTAAAGATGAAATAACGAAGAAGAAAAAAGCCGGCCTCAGCCCCCGGCTCTGTAGGCACTAAGAAGAGGCCGGCAGTTCATATTATGCAAGCGCCTGAGAGAGAGAGAGAGAGAGAGAGAGAGAGAGAGAGAAAGAGAGAGAGAGAGTCGGTGAGAGGCCGAGCGCGGGCACGGCAGGGTCGGAGAGAGACGGAAAATTTGCGGCACGGCGAGAGAAAGTGAATAATAATAAACATTTTTCCAGTCGAGATGGAGAAGAAAACGCACGGCCGATAAAGGACATAATTCTGTCTTTTATCTTGCTCGGCCGGCCGCGTCTAAGGTGCGTGCAGAAGCAACCCTTCGGAGCTCTGCCTCATTTTTTCGGCCTTTTGCTTGCCCCGTGTTCTGGTGCCGGGGCCACCGCGCGCCTACAGGGCGACGAGGCCAAGGGCCTCGCGGCCCATCGGCCTATGGCCATGTACACTTTGAATCGCGCCGGCCACCGAACAGAGCGCAGCCGGCAGCATATTAATTATTTACTTCATGTAGTCGCTCTAATTCTCGTCGTCGTCGTCGTCGTCCTGGTCGTCGTCGTTGTCTTTTTCCTCCGAAATCATCATCGATGGCGGCGGCGGCGGCGGCGGGGTGCGCGGTTGGCGAAGCTTCCGAGTTCACTTTCTGAATCTGCTCACGCGCAGCCGGTACCGCTCGGACGGCTTTTTTCTTCTTCCGCTGCTTGTTGTGGGGCCGCGGCGGCTGCTGCGAAACCGGCCGCCCGTGTCGCTGTGTGCTCGCTCGAGAGCGTCTGCATTTGCATATGTGCTGGGCAATCTTCGGCTATACGGCGAGCTGTGCTGGCCATCGCCTCTTCTTCATCGCCATCTCAATTATCTACATTAGTGTCCTTGGCGTGCGCTACCGCTTATCACCTCCCTCGCCGTCCTCATTCTTTATCCAATTAGTCTAACGTCCTTGGGCATTAGGGTTGTTGTTTTGCACGTGCATGCTGGCCGCTGGGGCCGGTTAAATGTTTAACAAATTAGTGCGTTCGTGTGTACAATTCGGCAATGTCCATAATCGGGCGCTGGCTCCGCAGCGCACCCTGCGCGCAATGCGGACGCGATATGTAGATTTTCGTTGCCAGAGATCACGCTCACGCGCGCACCGCAATTGCCGCGGAGGAGCACGTCGAGCGCCTTTGCCGGCCACGGTTATATATCACCGTCCCCGCGGCCCTTTTTTCGGCACCTCGCCTTCGAGCCCTCATTTAATTTATTCTATCGAAAGTCCCAACTACTTTCACCGTCACCGCTCTCTCTCGCTCGCTCCGTCTTGGCCCTGCTCGGCTCGTCTTTTTTCACCCCGCCGCACCTAATAACTGGCCCGTTCCTCGTTATCGTCGTCCTAGTCGTCGTCGTCGTCCATTATACTTTATTCTGAGCCGTTTATTTATACTTTTAATACACGTAGTATACATATTACATCATTACCGATGAATTCCCATTCTTTTTATCATTCTCCGTACGCCGCCCGGCCGCTCCGCCTTTCACCTCTCTTTTTTCCTCGCCGCAGCTATCTCTCACGTCCGCCTGTGGTGGCCGTCTCACACGTTTTCCGTACCGAATGGAAATTAAAATAATAATTTTTTTAACCCCCTGCCCCCTCTGGCTCGCCGACTCTGCGTCCACCCCGAACACATTCGCCGTCTATTCGTAAGTTGCAGCGCAAGCATTTTCGGATATCCTTTGCAGGGCCCTTGTGCTCTGCGCGCATAGCAGCAGTGTACGGCCGGACTGTCAAACGGCCCTGACCGTAACTGTTTCTTTATTTCGTAGTATCGCGCACGTGCTTCCTATGCGTTTACACTTCCGGTTAGAAAATCTTCCGCTAAATCTAACCCACATTTTCTATTTATCTCTTTATATTTCACTAATAGGCGACGACAAACGGCGAAAAACAACAACAGAAAGCGATAATAATGGGAAAAAACGCACAGCCGCTAGTAACAAAAATCTTTAGAGGAACGCTTTTTTTTTTTTTCATGTGTTCATTAACAACTCTAGTTATGCTGTGCGCTGGCGAAATATTCGATAGAACGATCTACTCTACTCGAGCCTTTGCATAAGCCGGAAGAAGCAAAACAAATATACATATTACCATTTTTTCTTCAAACAATAAACACTTTCATTTTCCCGCTTTTCTTTTTTTCCACTTTTTTAAACATTTTTTTCCAGTTCACCTAGCATTTCAGCGAAAATAACCATTCATTTTTTTCATCTAATTCGCGCTGTGCAAAGGGTTCAATACTTGGACACGTGCTTAATCATTCCAGGGGGCGCTGGGAATTAAATTTAAAGAAAAAATGAGAAAAAAGAAAATCAAGGGTCCGGTATATGGAAAAATATGTAATTTGTATTTGGGCACTCCTAGGACCGGAAGACATAGACTGTGCGCTATGCAATAGAAACAGAGGATGGCGGTTGAATTAATTTGAATAAAATGGAAGAAGATTATAAAATCACCGAGCACATATACATATCGCCGGGTGTTAGAAGGAAAAAAAATTATGTAACCGAATCCGTAATAAACATTTATTTTGCTTCGCGAAAAATGGCATAGTTAACCGAAACTGACTCTTTTACAAGAATTACAGAAGAATGCATTATCATCCGGCAAAGTCCAGGAACGAAATTTTGGTACAATTTTTCTCGTCCATATGGTAAAGAATATTTCCTGGAAGGTTAGTAGTACTCCCTCTAAACCTTATAATGGCTGGACAAAGTGCATAGGTTTATTTCGCCACAGTCTGCATGTTTCACCCGAATTATTCAGCAATTATTAGTGGCAAGTGGATTCATATGAATGCTAAGTCGGGCGACATGTTTATTTGCTTGTCTTTTGATTTCATCCTCCGCAAACACGTGACGTTTAAATTATTATGGAGGGTACAATTTGAGACATACGATAGGGAGGGCTATAGTAATGGTTCTCAGTACTACCCTATTTTGATATCGCTGTACTTTCTGCAAGTTAGATGTTTTTGCGCAACCCCACAGCTGTATATCGTACAGCCAGATGGGGTTTTAAAGCTACTATTTTATAGGACAGAGTTTTATTTTCTAACTGCAACGCCGATTTCTAAAGTTAATTTTTAATCTGACTGACATTGTTTACGTTCCCGTTTTGTTCACCTTTTAAGCGTCAAATCTGTTCTTTTTAAGGGGTTTTTTATTACGCGAGATGAAACTGATAGAGTCTTTTATTAGTAATGCCGTTTTTGTTGTTTGTTAATGATACTAAAAACCGTTCTTATTCTTTACATTACGATCGTCTGACACTCATAATACGACTTTTTCCATTTCTATGTACGGTTCTTCAGATTGTTATTTCAATTAACATCCGGCCTTTTCGATGTTATAAGGTGTTTTGTGTTCCTGTTGGGTTTTGCTGAAATATATAATTTTTTCTATTCACATTCATTCATGATAGAATTTATATGTTCAACGAGCAAGAGAAGGAGTTCTGCACTATTATTAGTTTGGTCAAAAGTTGGATTCGTACCGATGCGATATTTGTTTTCTCTTTTAATTGTCAAGATATTCGTATACGAGTTTTATAAATTGACCTAGCGTAAATTATCGATTAAAAAAAGCGTAATATACATATATCTGAAATAAAACAAAAAATATACAAAAAAATAAATCAGCGAGTTCGACCGTTCTGAGCTAGTATTCATTCGACAATTTAAAAATTCCTTCAGCTTCGAAAAATATCTATATGAATGAGTTTTCTTTCTATTGTCCACAATTGGACTAAAAATGCAACACATTAATACCGGTGTCTGGGATTGATAATGTTAAGAAATTAACAGTAGTCTGATTAATATTTATTCTGCGGCGAAATTGATTTATCGAGTAAATAATTAAGTCCACGTTAATGTTTTAAAGGTTTTTATTGTAGCTCTACAATATTTCACTGCTATCGAGTAAATAATTAAGTTTCGCGAATCATCATCATGCAAAATGTCGCGTTTTAATAAAGCGTGCAAATGGGCCGAATCATCAGTCGTTCTAGTAGCACAATAGGACGGCTATTTTAAACGGAAGTTTAACGCGGAACCCAATTCAGCGGGCTAGTGTAATGATTCTAGTTTATCGCGTAAAACAATTCGATCACATTCGTCCAGGGGGTGTAGTGAAGTCTGAAGGATCGAATGTATGTGTGCAAATGAAGAATATAAAAATAAAATAAAAAAGATTTTTCCTGCATTTTAACATTAATCAAACTTAGACTTCTTAGAAGAGGTGTTGCACTGCACTCCAGTAATGATCCCGCCCATTAGCTATGTTACGACTACAGTTTATTAGATCATCGTACAATATAGAGAAGAAAACAAAAGAAAAAAGAACCATCCCGATATATTCGATATTGCGAACCTTAACTAGATTAAGACCTGCCCTAACCAATTAAGAAAAGATTAAACACTTAAATGCCGATTGAGCAGAATTTTTTTATTTTCATTACGCTTTCCAATGACGCATGTATATATTAACCCGAGATGTTAGTTGAACTGGAAGCACTACATTGGCTGGTCGACTTGTTTTCCGCGTTAAATCAGTGTACTTCTGTTTAAAATAGTCCAATCAGTCTTCGTTGTTATCAGATGATTAACGAACCAATAGATTATGTTCTTTATTAAAACGTGACACTTGGCCATTGAAAAAAAAAAATTTGTGATGGTAGTGGTGAATTTCGAATTAGGTAGAATTTTTATACTCTGCCACACCAATAGAAGTGAAATATTATAAACAAATATTTAGCTAAAGTGCAAACCTTGTTTCCTTAACTGGGATATTAGCGTAGATTTATTTAAATCATCATCATCATCAAGGTGCCATGTTCGTCATCGAACGTTGGCTAACATGCTGGAAATTTTCTGTGCATCTCGAACCGTTCGGAACAAATTGCTAACTGGCAAATCGAACCAATCTGACAAATTCTGTAACCAGGTTGTCTTTCTTCCAAATTGCGACCTCTTCCCTATAATCTCCCCCTGCATTAGCACATGTAGCAAGCTATATATTGTTCTGGGTGTCGCATTTTACATGGCCAACGTATTTCAGTTTGCGATACTTCATTTTTCTTACTATTTCCTTATCTTTACTAATACGTTGTAGTACTTCCGAGTTGTTACACATTTTATCTGTCCACTTTATATGAAGAATTCTACGATACAGCCATATCTCGAAGGCATCCAGTTTTCATTTTACTGTATTTTCTAATTACCCAAAATTTCCACCCTATACAGTGATACCGAGATTATGTAACATTTTACCCGCCTCATTTTCAAATCCAGTTTTATGTTTCTACTATATATTATATTGTTTTTAATTTTAGAAATGCATTTCGGGCTTTTCCGATTCGAATTTTTATTTCGTTATACATATCCCATTGATCATTAATATTGCAGCCCAGGTAATCGAATATTTTTCACTTTCTCCAATTTTTTCTCATAAACTGCGAGTGGCCCTGTAAGTGAATTCAAATCTGATTTACTGATTGATACTTTGTTTTTGGAAATGATCAACTGTAATCCATAATCATCGCACACGGTAGGAATACATATCTAAGAAACGTTGTAGCTCCTTTAGATTGCTATCAGAATCGTGCCATCCGCAAATCTAATATTATTTATTTTATTTCCATTTATTTTAGTAGCTCCTTTAAATTTGCTTTGTACTTCTTCAAAAAATTTTTCCGAGTGTATATTAAATCGAATCGGCGGAACTTTAAATATTTTTTCAATAAATAAATTTTTCCACACATAAATACAGATCAGTAAACGTAAAATTTACAGCGTTTAAATTTCTTTATTCTCGGGCTTCCTTGCATTTATGCTGCGGAGCATTGTATACGTTTTTCATTGAATATCCTTTAATACTTCTATAAAATAAAAAATATCGTAATAAACTCTATCGATTTGTTCAGTCTCGCACGCAATGAATATTTCGTCAGAGGCTGTACGTCATATGCACTAGGAACAAAATTAGTCCACATATCTGACGGAAAACCCGAGCCTGGTATCCTGTAGGTATCGCGAACGTCATCAAAAAACTGATGATTCATTTGATGTGAAAAGTTTTTGAAGGCGCGTATTTATTCTGAATTCACATCTGTAGTTAACGAAATTGTGAAGTTCGGTTAAACCGTTTGCTAATGAAGCCATTTTTCTTTGTTTAATTACGTTTAAATTTTTTCCTGGCCTACCCAAATCATGCGTACTGACCACTGGCGTTGGAAACAATTTTGCGACAAATAATTTTCCGTGACTTTTCAGTAATAAGCTGCTGATCCATTTTCCTTTTCAGTGAATTAATATCAGTTTCCGGCACATTAAAGTACCACTTTCCGATTCATGTGTTTTCTTCAAGAATGTTATTATTTCGTTGATGCAGCTTCCCAAAAGCTTCGCATTCTCGTTTAATATCCGATTTTTTAACCTATCTGCTAATTGTTCCTGATAACTGAACTTACACAGTTGCTCCCTTCTTTTTACTGAAATTCTATTATAAGTAGGAATGGATAAGAAAAATGATATTTCTATAAAACTAATATCCAACAGGAGCAGAACACAGCATATCGTCTGGATACAGATTGGAAGAAAATTGGAAAACAATTTTAGCTAAAATCAAACGAAAAAATATCAGAGAGTCATAAAATTCTTTGTCAGTCTGACTTCAAGCAAAAAAAAAAAAAAAGGTTAGAAGGACAAATTTGACATTAGAACGAGAATTAAAATTACCATGTAGTAAACTTAAAAATCAGATAACTGCGCGAATTTAACCTGCGTAAATGCTGATAATTTTTCCATACATTTAGCGGAATTTAAACCCGATTCCATTCTGACAATTCACAGCGCTGTGTAACGGCAGTTGCGTGATAATTGAATTTCGGGTTAAATTTAAAAACAACCGAAAAAGTTTCAGTTCAAATTCACTAAAGAACGAAAAAAGAACTGTTCAGTGATGTAGAATATACAAAACAAATAATTATTTTTACACCTTTATTAATTCAAAAATTACGCTGGAAGTAATCGATTGTAATGTAGCGATTAGTATAAAGTAATTAGCTCGATAAAACTTTCCTATTTTTCCTTTTGAGATTATTGAAAAACTCTGCCGACACCCGAACCTAATACGTAACACAAACAGTCATGCCAACCAAAATCACGCTAAACTATTAGTAATAAATGAAGTTCGACTCTGTTTGCGCTTTTAAACATTCCCCTTCAAATAGACTTTCTTTTTATGATCAAGCCTCCGGCATGCGTTTATGTCATAAAGAATACAAATGGTTACAGGCTCAAAATCGAGCATTACGGTTGATAAGATGGAAGGGAACGTAATAAGGATACGGAATGAAAATTTCAAAAATATCTCTGTAATTAAAACTTTGGCAGACAGAGAGAAACGCGAAGCTCAAAGGAGAAAAACAATTCTATACGTAATCGATAGGTTAGGGAGTTCGGTGACGAACTAAAGAAAAGTGATGCAACTACGACAGCGTGCGGCGAATAACGAGAGATCCGAAACAATAATAAACGTTCGCCTGTCAACGAATCAGCGTGCTGCTTTATTTTGTTAAATAATGACATCATATGCGATCATTATTATTGTTTCAGTGAGATGTGTAACGATGGTAAAGAAAAATAAATTAACAATTCTGTAGCAGTAAATTATTGAATATCAGATGTTTCCGTAAAATAAAATGCATCGATATTGCACTTATATTCATTTTTAACCGGACTCCATCACTTTTTTTGTCCCAAAACGTTACATATATTGTATACATAAAAAGAAATGAATTGCTGCTCTGGGGTTAATTATGTTATTCTTACGTTGGAATTAATGAGAAATTTTGCTACTTTCTTACCTTATGGAAGTAATGACAGAGATTTTTATGCAAACCGTAAATTAAACTTATTAGTTTTTAATTTTTTCTTTGTTACAATGAAAAAAAAAAAAAAAAACTTATTTTGCGAAGAATATCATGGTTAATTGAAACCGACTCTTCCATATATATATACATATATATTTATTAATGACAACGTCATTCTTAGACCGATCTCCACTACCTTTCCTGTCACAAAAATTTGCCCTAAAATGTGACATTATATAAAAATTTATTTTTTTCATCGCGCAGTTGGAAAGAATGACGTTATCAATTTTCCTCGTTATATACAAAGTACAGAAGAGATAGAGCTGGGAGTCCGAAGGTGTCCCAAAGCGGGGTCAAGGGGTGGAGACCCTTGAGAGGCACGGAAATCGGAATTATACATATATACACAAATATATACACAAACACACGCATATATTGATACGGATTCGGTATTTTACCTGGCGCGATGATGTCGAGCTAGAAATTATTCTCCGATTAAAATCATGAATTTTCGATCTCTCCGCGTCAATCCTATTATTTATCGTCGTCAGAGAATACGGCCCGGATGACATTTACACGACCGAATTTGTTATTTCCGATTCTCGTCGAGTTTCTCGGCTCGGGTAGTGTTAGGGGTTGTGTAAGTGTCCTGGTATGTGTGGTCTGCGACAACAGGATAGTGCCTGTCGGCCGCGTGAGCCGTGTGTGAAGATGAGCGCTGTAACGGCTATATTATTAATTGATAAGGATTCGGTAATGTACCGTTAGTTTTAGAGTAAAATATCAAGCCGTTTTGTTGCGAATTAACTGATCGAGTGGTCGTTGTGATATATGTTAAATCTTGTTGTGCGGTCAAATTTACCTGTGTTACCGTTTTAATCGCGTACTATCTAGTCGTCGGGTTACTTTTTCCGTGAAATCAATTTTAATTCCGGTGAAGAAATTTTATGTTCAGTCACACTTTTTTTCGTATAATTTTCTAGTCTGCATCAATGCTGTATGCGTCCGTTTGTTTGTGTTTTTTTTTTTGTAAATTTTGTAATATACGCGATTTGCAACATTAGAAATATTTTATTGACCGCGTGTGTTCGGGAGATCGCAATATCTCCGTCGCGAAGATATTACCGTTACTTCACGGCGGGCTCGCGAAGTTGTTTTTTTTTTTTTACTTATCATAAAAGCCCCTAATACTCTGCGCGGCAGAACGATTCCGGTTGCAACACACCGTGGGCAAGTGTTGCTGGCGCCCGCAATTTGTCCGGTATAACTTTTTTTTGGTTGTTTAAAATTATTACGTACTTTTATCAAAGAAGGACCGAAAATCCTAAAATCGTAACAATATATATACATACATATATAATATATATATATATAAATGAAAATGAATATTCGTTGTTTGTGTGTCCCTATGCATTCCTGTACCACTGAACGGATTATGCTGAAATTTTCACGGTAATTGGTGTTTTCCCAGTGAAGGTTTTAAGGTATGGCTGAGTTTTCTATCTTTTTTCTATCACGATATATGCGATTTTAAATAGTTAAACAATGAATTATGATGCGTCAACGGTACAAGAATACATACGGCACAAACAAACATTCATTTTTATATATATATATATAGGTGTAAAAAAATTATTATGGTAAATATTTTAAATAGAATGATTACCATGGTTAATATAAATTAAACGTAAAAAGTTTAAATAAAATCATTATTATGGAAGCTCTAGATAACATTTGATTAATTTCTGGCGTAAGAGTAAATACACCGCGTTCCGTTACTTCTCTTTTTGCCGCACTGAAATCATTAAACCTCCTTGACGGTATCTAAATATACAATTCGTCCTCCCAGCCTAAATGCTGTACTTAGCGCGGAAATTTAAAAAAAAAAAACCGTTGCGTTTTCTATTAGTTTTTACAAAAAAATAAAAAACCTTCAACTATTGCGGTAATGAATCCATTTTAATAAAATGCTCGTGACGGAGAGGTCGGAAGATATGAGTAGAAGATGTTCTGTTAAATATGTAATTATGGGAGATCACTGTATGAAAATAACTCGCCGCTCCTAAATAATGATGGCTGTGTGTGTTATTTAGTTAAGTGAAACTTTGTTGGATCATGGCAGATAGGTTTTATAGGAAGGCCGATAATCTTCGGTTGAACATAAAACATGAAGACGATTCTTTGTTAGACGGTGATAAATTCCCAAAAAGAGAAAAAATCTTTACATTAATATATTAATTGAAAACCAAAAATAAAAAATAAACGTTTTTCACATATAAAGTCCAAGGATGAAGGGGGAATACAGATGAACAAATTATAAAATAAGCGAATGTAGATAAGGAAAATGGAGTGATCAAGAAGGAGTAGAAACTAAAAAATGATTGCAGTGATAAAAGCAATTTGATTGTCAGATACGGAGCTCAATTAACTGTAATAAGTATTTCAGTAAAGAAAAGGGAATCGCAGGGAATCGCAGGAAGCAGCTTCGTAACATAGACACATTATTGAATTATGGCCTAATTAAAGTGTTAATTACGCAAAATAGCCTCTACCTATAAATAATTTTTTATAATACTATTTTTTAATTTTTTCCCAACATTTTGGTATACAATTTAGTAACTATGCAGCGTATTAGTAATATTCCATAAAAAAATATATTACAGTTTGAGAGAAACTAATAAAGAATTCTGCAGCGGGAGCTTTAATATTTTCTGTACCAGGAATATTATTTACTTTCAGATCTTAAACCCTTACCTACTATCGTGGTTTATTGTTGTAGAATTTTCTTTAAGGTTTGTTTTAATTATTGTATGAATAATATTCAAGAAAGACAGAAAAACCGAATTGAAGAAATAAATATTTAATAAAAATACAGAATTCACCACATAAAAAAAAAGAAGAGCAAACAATAAAAACTTATATTAATTTGCGGGTGAGGCTGCGAGAAACAGCGGGAAAGTAAATGGACAGTTTGAAAAATAAGTGAATGATAAATTAAAATGGTGAATATAGAATAAAAAACAGATTATTACAATAATGAAAGGTATGAGACCTTCAGAAATGTCACTAAGTTGATTCTAATAAGGATTTTACAAAAAGGATGTACAAATTACAAAAAATTAGGATAAAATAAATTAAAGATTTAAAAAAATTATATATATATATATATATATATATATATATATATATATATATGTATATATATATATATATGTATATATATATATATATATAAATTCCAGATAAAACAATAATTTTTCAAGTAATTTCCAAGTTTGCCGCAGCTAACAGCCAGGATATAAACAAAAAGGAATTGTAAATTTTTGCTGCGTCAACAAGACATTTGTTTGTCGGTACAAATCGCGGTTGTTTTAATGTATCGTAAGAACATTCACGTTTTCAAGCGTTTAAATTTTTAGTATGAACGTTACGAATTTTTGGCGTCTATATTAACTTTCATCATCATCATCACCATCATCTCATCATCTTCTCCTCAACCCGCAGTTTGGTGGGAAATGTCATTGTGCAAGATAATGCCGCGCTTTGGTTAATATTTTTTTATTTCCGCGCACGGTTTCCTTCCTTCAATATCATCCATGAACCGAACGTAAGATCTTCCTTTTTGTAAGTTTACTTCTCTATTTTACCTTCAATTAGGTTTTTAATCCAAATTGAGTGTCGTATAATAATGTATCCTATTGCGATGTTTCTTCTTCTTTCTACTGTTCTTGATATTTCTCGTTTTTCTTGGACTCTGATTAATACTTCATTGTTCGATATCTTATCGGTCCATGTTATTCTTAGCACTCGTCGCAGATTTCCAACGAGTTTGCACTTGTCCTTCTTCAACAGCCATTCAAGTCACCCGGAAACACTCCAAACGAAGTTTCAGAGACGTGAAATTCAAGACATCGTCCATTTTTGAATGATAAAAATATGAATAAATCAGTTGTATTTTCTCTTATGAGTCATTCATTTTGAAATTTAAACCTCGACTAATTTTTATACTTTTACGTCTACCAGCTTTTTTTTTTTGTTTCTAGCAGAGCAGCGTGAAGAACTATAGAGTTTCATAACTTGGACGAGTTTCATTTGTTTCGCAGCAGTAATCTCATTACGATATACATTCCTAATCGCACTAAAACAGTGAAATATTTTCGTTTGCACTTTGATACTATTTGCACAATTACGATTCTTAAGCATTATAAATTGTTACTGAACCGTAATAAAACGTATTTTCTTTGAAATTATTTAATTTAAACCGAGTTGCATCCGATTTTATTGATATATAAACAATTTAGAAGATATTAGAAATTTTATTGTAACCAAATGTTACTTACCAAGTTATAAAACAACATTATCAATGAAATTACGTTTTACCGATACTTTGACGAAAAATTATTTGTATAAGTTTTGAAATAAAAATAAAATTTCGTTAAGCATATAGAACTACCGTAAGTGGTAGTTTATTTATACATCATTTTTTTGAAAAAAATACCTAATTTAAAATTCATTTTAAATTGTATTTTGCAACGTTAAATCTTCATTGCGTACTTCGTAAAATAATACTGCACCATCCCTTTTTTCTTTATCTAAATGCAAATGGGAGGGGGGGGGTTAACCTAATTAATTAAAGCGGCATTGAAGAATTTTACTTTACACCGCACGTTCTTTAATTATGCCTATTTAAATTAGACGATCTTGAAAATTTGATATTACGGATGTTGTTACGCTTCTCCATTGTTAAAAACAAAAATAAATGCTCCAAAAGAATCTTCTGCGGGGCAAAGAAATTATTAATACCAATTAAAAATGTAGTTGAAACGACGAAAAATTTATTTTAACGACGACGCTTTTGACAAAACGAGCACTCTGATTGGTTGGGAGCCGATGAACGTTCATCATTAAGCGGTTTCAGTGCCAAACGTTATTGATTAAGTGAAAGATTGCGGGACGTGGTGCTAGATGAATCGCGAAACGCTCGAATAAAATGTTCGGTCACAATAAAGCGGCGAGGGAAGTGAACAAGGCGAAAATGATGCGTGCGGCACATATAACAAGTGAAGAAAAATCACGATAGCAAAGAACAAAAAGATAAGAACGGATCGGTGGTTGCGTATTTCGAAATTAAATGTGTTACATCGCCTTTGGCCATATTCTTGGGAAAAATTTACGATACATTTTTTGAAAAATGCGTGATTGTTTCAATTATCTTTAACCGTTGTTAAACACGTCGAACAGGAAAACCAGAACATTTCTACCTTGCTGACCTTCCGATTCACAAATCTCTATCAAAAACTGACGTAAGAACTCCTTTCCTATCTCGGTCTATATTACATCTCCTCTTAAAATCACCTTTCTGGCGTAATCTCGTCATCAATCCCTGACTTATAAAATCTGTTACTACAATCATTCCGCTTTAAACTACCGCTCAGTTAGCACCTTTCTACTGTGATCGCTATTATTATATTATACTGTTTCTGTCTTGTTCGCGATCCATAAACATCATCTGATAGTTTTTATCTTACTTCGTTGCAAACTTGATTCGCAACTGTTCCGATAAGAATTAACGAATTGTTCGAGACATACGCGGCCAATGAGAGTTTGTTCGAGTAAATTAAATCGTTTATTTTCGATATTATGTAGCTATTTGATTGAAAATGAGAAGGTTAGTTTTGAGCGGATCCGAAGTAACTCGAGAGAGAGGGTGACCAAATTTTACAAACCTTTAATAAATTCAGAGGCGATTAATAACAATGTTTAATTTCAACCGTTAGAATTGTAAAATAAATAAAATATACTGCATATTTTTATAATGTTTCTTTCGGAATATAGACGGAAAAAACTGAAACATAAAGGGTCTTGACCGCGACCGATTCGGAACGATACATAATCAATGTGTTTACCTGTCGAAATGCTAGTTAAGGAAATATGTTAACGAGCTGAAAAGCTAATAAGGGGGGGGGGGGCGGAGGCGGTTACAAACGGAAATTGTTCCTATAATAGGCCGCTAATGTTGTATAATATTAATTATAAATTGAGGCAGTTAAATGAACATTTGACGAGAAAACACGCAACTTGTCAACAATGAGAACAAGCGGTGACACTAATACTCGAAACGCTTGCCGCGTCTAAAATTCTCGGACGAATAAAAATTAAAATTTCCATTTAACCGTGTTTACTTTTATCGAATAATAACGCAACAGTATTTGTCTCCAGTTCTAGTTGTGAGCCTAAAGCGTCTCCTCGCCTCTCTAAGCGGGCAGTTCTTCGTTGCAAATTAAGATTTAAATCAATAACACGGCGCGACATATAACATAGTGCGGCCTTTTACAGCACCGATGAATTGAAGCCTGCCGATTTATATCACCGATAATAAATAAATGTTCGTACCTCTCCGGAAATTGAAGCGAACAATTTACTTGATAGCTGATCTTACTTTTGGATTATTAAAAGAAATAGTTCGATGCAAATAAGATGTTTACGGTAAAAGATCTCATCCACTCTCCGAAACTAAACAATGTCTCGAAAACAGTTCTTTAATCTGTGAACTATTTTATTACAGATTCAAAAATGAACAATCTGTCTTTTCTAGCGTTTTAACATTGGCAACGACACAAAGCAGCACTGAACGTGGTGCCAGTTGCCGTGAACGTGATGAAAAAAGACGTTTCGAACGTAGTAAATTTTTCGACCTCTTTTGCGACAACGCAACTTTCAAGTTTCCGCAGTAGCTATTCACATGAAGAAAACAAAAGCGACTAAACCGTCCAACTCAACCGATTAGTCTGAAACGATATACACATTCTAGAAAGATTTAACATAGCAAGCAAATATTTGTGAAAATAAGCTAAGATTTGTTCCTGTTAAAATATATATACACCCTGTCAAGAAAGTATCGGGAATTGTTAAATAAAACGAACAATTTTTAATTTTCATCCAAATTTATTTTGTCACCTTCAAAATAACATCCATTCGAAGCGATGCACATATGCCAACGCTTTTTCCACTCGGCAAAGCACTTCTGATAGGCGGTTTCCGGGATGGCCTTTAGCTCTCGCGTCGCATTCGTCTTGATGTCATCAATCGATTCGAAGCGCATTCCCCGTAGCGGAAATTTGAGTTTTGAGAATAGGAAGAAGTCGCAGGGTGCTAAATCTGGTGAATACGGCGGTTGTTCGATGATATTTACCGAGTGTTTGGCCAAAAACTCATTCACAATTATGGCTTTGTGAGACGGCGCATTATCGTGATGGAGAATCCAAGAATTGTCGACCCACAAATCGTTACGTTTACGACGGATAGCCTCTCTCAAACGTCTCAAAACACTTAAGTAAAACTCTTTGGTGACTGTCTGTCCGGCTGGCACATATTCATAGTGTACCACGCCTCGAATATCGAAGAAAACAATCAACATGATCTTCACTTTCGATCGGCTTTGGCGAGGTTTTTTCGGCTTTGGCGCGCCAATTGGCCGCCATTCGGACGATTGCTGGTTCGTAAGCGTGTCGTACTCGTACACCCATGTCTCGTCACCAGTAATTATCTTTTCCAAGAAGGTAGGATCCAAATTGGCTCGATCCAGCATGTCTGCAGCTACCTGTTCTCGGTACTTTTTTTGAAAGAAGTTCAGGTCTTTCGGAACAAGCCGAGCCGCAACGCGTTGCATACCCAATTTTTCGTGCACAATCGTACGTACGCTCTCGTGTGACATGCCCAATCCATGAGCCATCTCTCTCAAGCTCACATGACAATTTTCAGCAACGATTTCCTTGATTTTATCGACGTTATCATCGGTCACACTCGTTGAAGGCCGTCCAGAGCGAGGCATGTCTTCGACCGTCTCCCGACCATCCTTGAACGCTCTGTACCACTCGTAAACCCGCGTTTTTGATAAAGCAGATTCACCAAAAGCCTTCTGTAACATTTTCAGTGTATCGGCACAAGAAATTTCGTTCGAAACACAGAATTTAACACAAGTACGTTGTTCAATATTTTCACTCATTGTAAAACTTCGACAAAACCTTCAAGGTCGACTGATTTTAACAGCTGCTGTAAACACACTGGTTGACAGATCGCGCTAAAAATAGGCATCATAATACAAAACAGTTGTACCAACCTGGAAAAAAAAAATTATCTGCCTAGCTATTACCCGGGAGATTTAAATTGACAATTCCCGATACTTTCTTGACAGGGTGTATATATACATATATTGTAATACTTTGAAAGAAAATGATAAAAACGTAATAAACAAATTAACGAGAGAAAGTGGGAAAGAAGGTTTAGCGGCAGGAATGGGATTAATCTTCTTTTATTAATAAGTCCATTCCAAACGAAACGTTCGATTCTGTTTACGAAAATTTTAGTAAAAGGCCGACTTTCTTACGAAGCTTCAAAATCTGCGAGCTATAGGAGGGAAAGGCTTTTTCGGCATTCATCCGAATGTGAAAATGACGTCTTGGACACCCGTTTCGTACGCTACCGGTTCAAACCGTTTGGCAGAACGTAATTTTCGGCGCTTTTAAAAGGGCTGCGATATATATTATATTTAAAATCCATCAAAAAACAGGGGAACTATTATGCACCTTCCGAAAACTCTCTGTGAACTAAATAGTGACGGCATCCATTTTCCCTCGTACTACTTTTTAATCGTCCGAATTATTTTTGTTGCACGAGAAAAACTTTCTGTTTGTTACCTTTTTTAAGTTTTAGTCTTATTTTATCAAATTTCCTTTGCGTTTCTGCAAGCATTACAGAAAGTCGTGCTCAAAGGAGTCGAATTTAGTCAACATTTTTTCGATAACATTCATCATTCCAAGTCATTAGCTTATTCTATTCTAAGCGTTTTATTTTTTTTCTGTAATAAGTCGCGGTCTAGCAATAAACTTCGTTTTCACAATTACTGATTTCTAAAAATGACTTCACGTTTTGACTTAATGAAAATTTAGATTCATCGAACAGGTTTCATGACTGCGTTTCCTGAAACTGTTCCGATACGCCAGGCGGCAGTAATGTAAAGCGCATCCTGCAGAACTTTTGAGATTTAACGACGCCTGCGGCAACACACCTTTCAAAGTGCTCGCACATTCTCATCGATTATTGCAGATTTCGTGCAGGCTCGGACCCGGTTTCTGACGAATATTTAACGAATACCTTTAGTCATATTTTATTTACTCTCATCGCTCTTTTTCCAACTTATTTGATTGCCTCCGACTCCTTGAGCTCTCATTTCCCCACTTAGTCCTGCTATTTTATCACTCTCTTCCTATTCGATCCCTAATCTACATCTCTTTACGCTCACAAATTCTATTCACGTCGATTTTATGTTTAATTTTTATTATCGACGGTTGTAATTATTTATTTTACCTTAATAATCTCGTAAAATAATATAATGAAGAGGATAAAAGATTTGAAAGTTTAAAAATGCTGTTTTTCGAAGCTTAACTATAAAAAAACCCCAGAAAATGGTAGGAAAAGCTAACGTTTCCTAATGTATTGGAAAAAAGAAAGATAAAATATTCAAAGGTAAAACGGAACAATATTATAGATGCGTTTTTGTACCGATCACAAACTGCGTTTACACTATAAGTACGTTCTTACTGGTTTCACTTTGATCGTAAACATTTCAAAATGAGCAAATTGCGACGAAAAATAAATTTTCCGTCGTCAAACACATTTCATTATTTATAATCATCATCGTTACTATTGCATCTTCCATTCGGGAGGTTGCACGTCACGGACATTATAAATTCCTGCATCTGGCTAATTTTGTTAGTAGGAAGAGAAGTCTTTAATATCATCCCTCTAATAATATCCGGAGAATAATTAATGGAATTCATTTAAAAACAGAAAATTATTTTTGTACGCCCGTTATTCGTTGCTATCAATATGATTTCAACAAAGTAAGGATCTCAATCGAGATTGCCAAAGAAACATCGTATAAGTACGTAATCGCTTTGTAAACTGAAATTGCTTGGCGAGTAAACTAAAACATTGCAGAACGAAATTCCCATCTACTTCATACAGTATGTATCGATTATATTTCATTTGATGAAAGATACAGTTTATTTCAGTTTCTGTAGGATAAATTTCTCCTGTTTAGTGGTGCAACACAGAAATCTCTCGGGGCTTTTTTTCCCCGCCAAGAAAATATACATTTATTCTTAATTATTGTTACTTGAATTATCTGTGCTTTTTGATCGGTCAATTTAGTTTGCAGTAAATTCATCGTCAAAATTATTCTTTTTTCACCTGACATTGTTCAATGTCAACATGCTAGAAATCAAGCTACTTGGTTATGTTTCTAACGCTATTCTCATTTTCCCTTGAATCTCTAGTTAATAGCATAAAAAAAATCTGTTTCTTCGTCTGTCTGCGTGCACCTGTGAATTTTTTAAAATACACACGTGTTTATGCATTCGACGACGCTTATCCATAATTTTAAACAAATAGCTTGTAAAGTCATTTCATGTTAAAACGCCCGCATTTATGCGTAGTATCGATCGATTACGATTGTGTTGGTTAAGTTACGCATTAAATGGGTTTTCTTCGATCAACGCGAAACATGTTTCTTTCGATTAGGATGGATTAAAATGAAAGTAAAAATGTTTATTTAAAATATCGTGTTTAACAATAAAATATGAAACGTATTATAATTAGAAATAAATTACTGATTCTCGAGAGACTTACCAGAAACTGCCGAAAATTGTTCACTTTGCTATAATTTTACTCATATGTAACAATTTTAAGTCATAATGCCGATGTGTTTATTCTATTCAGTAACGAAATAATTTAGCAGATCGAGCGGCAACGGAGACACATTCAACCAACATTCGACAATTTTAGCCAATTAACACAAAAATTATCGGAAAAATAGGAAAGCATTTGGAACGAAATCCCACTAAAAACCAATTGATCGCTGATAAAATTATCGAAAAATAATTTATGTATTACGGGAAAAACTCTGTCGTCAACAAGATATACCATTCATGCTAGTGCATCTTGTGAAAACACACAAGTGTTTAAATGTGCAAATTACGGGGGTGATCACCCTGCTAATTCTGAGAATTGTCCCGTCGGCTAAAAGATTCTTAATGGTAGAACTAAAGTTATCTATAATTCTGCAAGCACTGCCAAACCTCCTACTGGTATGTCAGCATCATTTACCATTAATTCTCGCGCTGGTAGTAGAACAACTGACGTTCGGCAAAAATCATATTCTAATGCGGTTACTGGTCATGTAGGCAATGGTTCGGGAAATATTGAAACTAGCAGTGACTTTTCAGTAAGTGAACTCATAAGGTTACTGCGGGAAGTTAATCTAAGTCGTATTTTTAATATTATACATACCGTTGTAAATAGGCTTAAGGCGGTGAAAAGTAAGGATATGTTCGCTAAACTGCAAGTAGTTCTCGAAACTCTTACAGAATTAATCTAGTGTTACTACGATACTTCGGGCTTGGAATTGTAACTCAATAATTGGAAAATGTGACGAACTGTATCAGTTTGTGTCTGTTAACAACACGGACGTAATTGCTCTATCAGAAACCAAATTAAGTAGCAACATTCGGCTAAAATTCCCGGGGTATTTTATTCACAGAAAAGACGTTAATCGTAGATGTGGCGGGGTTGCACTACTCGTTAAAAAGCATCTGAGACATGAATTACTACCCATTGTTAATTTATGTTCCACTCAGACAATAGATATTAATATCTATGCATCTACTAATTTTAACGGTGTTAGCTCTCAAAATAAGTGCAAAACTAATACTATCAGTATCTATGCTATATATAAACCACCCAATTGTAACTTAAACTTTGCTCAAGATATCCAGTCCCTTATGCGGACTAATAATAGAGTTATCTTAATCGGGGATTTCAACTCAAAAAATAAACTATGGAATTTCTTTTATAATAATACTGCTGGCAAAATTCTGTATGATATAGCCACGCGTAACAATTTTTGCATCGCTGCTCCTAAAGAACCAACTTTCTTCCCCTGTGCTTACGGACTCAGAAACAGTATTTTAGACTTGGCAATTACAAAAAATTTGTGTATAACACAACCGATATCAATCCACTGCCTTTCTTCCAATCACAACCCAATATATACTGTTATTGAGGCCAATAAACAAGTTGGTGAGAATAAGCTGCAATTTAATTATAATCATGCTAACTGGTGGAAATTCAAAAAGTTTATTTCCGATAATGTTAACTTAACTACCCCTATTAGCAGTATAATTGATTTAGAAAATCATCTTAAAGATCTTACAGATTTAATTATTGAGTCTGCTGAGCGGGCTGTACCTAGACATACACCTAGCACATCCTGTCGTAATATCCCACCAGTAATAGTTACCGTAATTAAATTTAAAAATTACATTAGAAGAATTTATGTCAAGTATCGCTATAATAGCACGTCACCACATATTAAGTTTGTCCTTACTTTTTTAACTAAATTAGTGCGTTATCTACTGTGTATGAATAAAAATCATCATTTTAATCTTCTCCTCTCTAAAATTACTCCTAAAGATGGCAGCTTGTGGAAAATCTGTAGACACCATACTAAACAATACGCTACCATTCCACCACTTTACGACTCTGATTTAAAAACTTATGTGTACGGTAATGTAGAGAAAGCTGAACTCCTTGCTTGTGAATACTTCAAAGTGCATTGCAAAAATTTAAATCTGGCTTCAAACTATCAAGTAAATAAAGTCCGAACTATTGTTAAAAACTATTTAAGTATTACGCAAGCGTTTCATTCTTTTGTATATGCTACTCCTAAAGAAATATTTTTAATAATTAAAGCATTGAAAGCCAAAGTATCAGTAGGTCATGATAACATCCCTACGATCCTGATGAAATATCTTCCAGTGAAAGCAATAGTTGAACTTACTAGGATAATTAATGCAATGTTTAAATTTGGTCACTTTCCTCAGAGTTGGAAAACTGCAAAAATTATCGCCCTTCCTAAGGCGGGTAAAGACTCGTCGCAAATTGCCAATATTCGTCCTATTAGCTTACTCAGTAACCTAAGCAAGGTTGCCGAAAAGGCTATATTACAAAAATTAAAATGTCATTCCGATCTTTACATGCTTACACTTAAGACCCAATTTGGATTCCGACCCGGATACTTCACTACGCAGCAGATCGCGCGAATCACAGAATTTGTCACCCACAATTTTAATCTTAACAAACACACTGGTATGGTTCTACTTGATGTAGCTAAAGCGTTTGATACAACTTGGCATAAAGGTATTATTTTTAAAATGATTCAGCGTCAGTTCCCTTCATATTTAATTCATTTGGTCAACAACTACCTAAATAATCGATCTTTTTATGTGACTATCGGTGACTCAAATTCGTCTAAGAAAACAATGATAGCCGGGATTCCTCAGGGTAGCGTGTTAGGCCTATTTCTGTTTAATTTTTATCTTCATGATTTCCCTAAATTGCCGAATACACAAGTCGCACTTTATGCAGACGACGTTGCATTGTTTTGTAATTCATATAAGCCTAGCGCAATTCGTAATAGACTTCAGTCAGGATTAATACGAGTACTGCGCTATTATCATAAATGGCAGATTACATTGAACGAAACGAAAACAGAGGCCATCTTCTTCACCCGCAGGCGACCAGCATTACCTAAAGAACTTGAAATAAACGGGGCTCTAATCAAATGGACAAAAGATGTACGCTACTTAGGTGTCACGCTTGACAATCGACTGAGCTTCACAAAGCATATAAATTTCGCCAGTGTGAAAGCAAACAAAGCTATTTGCTCGATATATCCGCTTTTAAATCGCAAATCTTTCCTTAATGTGAACAATAAGCTAATAATCTATAAAGCATTCATCCGGCCAGTGATGACATACTCTTGCCCTGTCTGGAGTTGCGTTTCAAATGCAAGTTTTAATAAATTGCAACTAATACAGAATAGATGTCTAAGGTGTATATTGAATGTTCCAAGGTATACTAGGATAAGCGACATGCACAGTGCATTAAACATAGAACTCATTAAAAACTATGTTTTTAATTGTACACAGAAGTTCTGTAACCAATGTCTGCTGCACGACAACCCATTCATTTCAAGTATCGGAAATTACGATTCCAAGCAACTTAAGTTTATGTACAGTAAATATAAACACAGGCGATTAAAGCACAATTTATTATAATTTATAGATTAAGTACTTACATGGTAACATAGTGTTGTTCTCGTTTACGCACTTTGGCTTTTGTCTTGTTAGCAGGGTTTTTTTTTTATTTTTCCCTGCATAATGCACCTTTGTTAACATTAATTTTTTGAACTTTTCTGTATTGTACTATTGTAAATCTTTTCGTTGCGGTGAGCTCTCGGCGGTACGCGATTTATTTATACCTATTTGTTTTCATTTTATATATATTTTTTTTTTTTTTTTTTTTTTATATATATACAAATTACAACTGGCCAGAAGGCCATCCAGCAATTGGACTGTAACGCGAAAATAACTTGTTAGGGGTTAGCATCTAGCGATGGACCCCACTGAAATTTTAGTAACATAAAACTAGGCCAGATCAAACGGTCGACTACGTTTTAACCTTCGAACATCAAGACTATTATCAAGAAGATTGATCGCCAAAACGTTTGTGTGAGACTCCAAGCGGCCTATGTATCGCTTAGCAGCTCGCTTGATCTCGTCTTTCACATATGGGATATTTAAGTCTTGATGTAGAGTGTGGTTAGATACGTACCAGGGCGGTGCGACTATCAGCCTTATAGCCTTGTTCTGGAACCGTTGTATCTTGTTTATGTGTGTATCCTTTGCACAACCCCACAACATTAAACCGTATGTCCAAACGGGCTTTATAATTATTTTGTACACTAAGAATTTATTTTCCAATGATAAACTAGAGTACCTGCCAAGAAGCCAATTTAATTCTTGCAATCTTATATCTAGATGTTTTCTTTTTTGTGTAATATGCTTTTGCCATGTTAATTTGCGGTCCAAATGAATGCCTAAGTATTTTACATCTTTATCCTGGTTGATAACCACCCCATTTATTTCTAACGGCTGATACGTAAAATTTCGCAACGTGAAATCTACTTGCGTACATTTACTTTCGTTTACTCTAATACGCCAACGACTCAGCCAGTTTTCCACTTCCGATAAAGTTTTTTTCAATTTATTCGAAGTTTCACTATTGTCTTTACCGGTAGCTAATAGTGCTGTATCGTCTGCAAACGTAGCCGTTATCACGCTATTATCAACTGGAAAATCGGCAGAGTAGATTAAGTAAAGCACCGGGCCCAAGACACTTCCTTGTGGCACGCCAGCAGATACAGGATAGATTTCAGAATATTGATTTAGAATTTTAACCTGGCATGTGCGATCTTCAAGGTAGGATTTTAAAAGAAGGTACAAAGGATGCGGCACTATTTTTTTAAGTTTATAAAGCAGACCATGATGCCATACCTTATCAAAGGCTTGTTTGACATCTAGGAACACACCCGTGCATATTTGCTTAGTTTCAAGACTTTCTTGAATAGTATGCACAATTCGGTGTACCTGTTCAATGGTCGAATGTCTTTTTCTGAATCCAAATTGATGTTCAGGAACAATATGTTCCGCATTTAAAATAGGATTCAACCGCTTTAAAATTATTTTTTCAAGGAGTTTTGAAAGGATCGGGAGCAAGGAAATAGGTCTATAGGATGAAACCTCATCCGGTGCCTTACCGGGCTTTGGTACAACTACTATTTGCGCCAATTTCCAGGATAATGGAAAATACTGCAGACGAAGAACAGCGTTAAAAATATTTGTGAGCAATAATATACCTTTTTTTGGTAGCTCAGATAACAATTTATTGGTAATTAAATCAAAACCCGGACTTTTTTTATTATTAAGTTTAGTAATTGCGTATTTGATTTCGCTGGGAGACGTTGGCTCAATAGGAGGGCTTAACTGTAAAGGTACACTTAAAAAATCATGTATATCGGTTTCGTCGTTTAATTGTAAATTTGGCTTAAAAACATCAGAAAAATATTTGGCAAATTCCTCGACTTTCTCTTCATCAGTTCTAGCCCATGTACCATCGGGTTTGCGAATTGGGGGAAGGGGTTGAATGGGTTTATTTCGGCTTTTGATCACTTTCCAGAGGCTGTAATTTGTCGCCTCCGTGGGTGAAAGTTCCTGCAGGCAGCGTTGGAAAGATTCATTTTTGGTATTTCTAAGTAAAATTTTTAGCTCTTTCGATTTTTTATTTAACAGAGTTTTATAATAGGGATTTTGAGACGATTGCCATTTCCTACGGATGATTCTTTTTTCTTTTACCAGGTCTAGTATATGGCGCGGTATATTATGTGTTTCTTTTATTTTGTTTATATGTATTTGGCGTACATTTCCATGCAATACTCTGTACAGCTTCTGTAAAGTACTGAACCGCTGCATCTACATCTGATTCCGTTTTTAATGATAAATTTAATTTTAGTGTAGAATTTACAGATGCTCGAAAATCTACCCAATTTGTATATTTATTATGTAAGTTTGGAGATTTATCTTGGTTTATTAATCCTGTACTTACAGTTAATATTACAGCACTGTGGTCTGAGCATAAATCAAAATTTGGATCAGCTTTTACGTTCAACATTGAAATTCCATTAGTAACAAAAAAATCTAAAACATCAGGACGTTTGTTTAAGTCAGTAGGCCAATGTGTCGGTACGCCTGTTGCCACACAACCAAAATTTCTATTTAGCATTATTTTGTTTAAAAGTTTTCCCCTGGTGTTAGAAAATCGTGAGCCCCATCTTATGTTTTTGGCGTTCCAGTCACCGCCAGAGATGAACCTACAACCCAAAATACTAAAGTATTTGCTTAACATACGTTCATTAAATCTGTGGTTTGGAGGGCAATACACTGCAGAAACTACAATTTTACCATTCAATGTATACGCCATTATATTTGTTGCTTGAATTTCTTTAGTAGATATATTTTGAAGTTCGTAGTGTTTTATTGTACTTTTAATCACTACAGCGCTACCGCCATGTGCCTTATGGTCCGGTCTTGTAGTTACGTAGACATTATAAATTTTAATTCTAAATTGTGTTTTCTCTGTAAAATGAGTTTCCGACAACAATAAAATGTCGATTTGCTCAAGCTTAAGGAACATCTCGATTTCTAGTTTATTTTGAACTGCACCATTGGCATTCCACGTAGCTATGCGCAACGATGCCATAATTATTTAATTAATTTATTTGTTAATGCTGTAAGCAGGTTTAGCATGACTGAATTTTGCTGCATAAGCTGATTAAACATTGACTTGAAGTCGTCTAGAAAAGCTGTTATGATGCTTTTAAAATCAGAGTTATTATTTTGATTATTATTATGGGAATTGCTCACATTTTTATTGACATTAGTACTTGACGTAAGTTCATCGTTATTGGTAAGAGAGTTAATTGCGCTTGTTTTGCTTGCTGTTATTTCAGCATACGATACTTTCGGATTGACCAAGGTTTGATTATATCTATTCCTTAGTAATTTTATGGCACTGTTTCCGGGCTTGTATTTTTGTTCATGCAGTTTCTGGTACACCACACAACCCTTGTAACTTGAGGGATGATCACCTTCACATAAGGCACACTTCGGGGCAGTACTCTGCTCTTTTTTGCATTCCGTGGAATTATGAGGACCTCCACACTTTACGCACCTATACGGCCGGTTGCAAAAAGATTTAGTGTGCCCCCAAGACTGGCAGCGCATGCATTGGGGAATTGTCTTCTTGGGATGGGGAGCTTCGACCTTTATTTTAGAGTAAAGTAAGTAAGTTAGATTAAATATTTCTTTAACATTATCTAAGGGCTCAAGGTCTACAAAGTGCAATGGCAGAGGTTCTTTTGTAATTTTATGCCTAACGTTTATTATATTTCGAACACTAAAACCATGCTCTTTAAGAGCTTCCATAATTTGTTCGTCCGTAAAGGAGTGGTGGAGATTTCTAATTACAACTCTATATGATCTTTCCTGCTTTAACTGATACGTATGATAGTTGACATCTTCTTTTTTGAATGTTGATACGAGTTTCCGGTAATCGTCAGGAGTTTGGACGTTGACTTTTACTGTGTTCTGTTTTAGGGTCTTAGCGACAAAATCCTGCTTGCCCAGTACTGTGGCAATTTTTTTAATCATAGACGCGAAATTTATAACTTCGTGTACAAAAAGTGAGGGTGGTGGAGGTATTTTCGATTTCGGATCGGTAATATCGTTATTTTCTGTACAGTCATCATTAAAGTTACTCAAGCAGCTAAATCGATTTCTGTTTCTGGAGTTGTTTCCCACATGGGATTGCAAATAAGATCGCTTTTTGGCCTTCCTCTTCGGTTCTTGCCATTCGTTGTTTATATTACTCTCACTCAATGTGTCGCTGTCATTGATATCGGCTACTGCAACATCGCCGATGGAGCTCGCCGATTGGCTCGGGGTAGTAATATTACCTAAAATAGGAAACTGTTGATTGTAATCAGCTGGCATTGCTGAAGACGGCTGAGATAGATAATAATACGGTTGCGCGGTAGAAGAGTATACGCCGCTACTGATAACAGGAGCAAAGCCCGTTATCAGCGTGGCCGGCTGCACAGTGTGAGAATGATGATTTGCCGCTGCTGCGTCGCATGTTGGTGAGTGTATATGTGTTTGGGCGTGTGTCGACTGCTGTGTAGCATATGTAACGGACGTAGATACCGCCGCCGTCGTCATGATAACGACGAACGACGTACCGTCGCTTGCGTGTGCGTGTTAAGCGCGTGTGAGTACACCAACACCGGAATTACGTATAAACTGGTTTAATCTCACCGAATTGATGCTAATACAATGCTGACGATGTTTCTAATAAAGTATTTACGGTAATCGGACGAAATAATAGAAAAATTAATACGTGAACGCGAGAACGCGGCGACACAACACGATAACCAATTATTTTATATGTGCATTAATAAAGTTATTTCTTTCTTTCTTTCACATTCTCCACTTATAACATATGTTGCAAACATGTGAAAAAGTACCTACTACACCCGAAAAAGTGTGCATACTGAATTTCTCCGGAATGTTCAACGATAATCAATACGCAGAAACTAATTTGATCAGATACACGTGGTACCAGATTAATAGACGCATCTTCCCACTCCAAATAAAGAAGAATAACGAACCGTTCTTCTTTCCTCCTTCTTTTTTGTTGATTTTCCTGTTCCTTTTTTCCCCCTTTTATTCGATTCTATGCCACGGAATTACGTTGCATATCCCCATCTTCCTCTGTCCTGTACGGTTACTTTTTGTGTTGTTCGATTTTATGCTAGGCAATTTTATTTTTTCCCAGTCCCCTCAACTTATTACCATCTGCACTTTTTAACGCCACATCTTATACCTTTTCCCCCTTAGTTTTCATTCCATAATCGTTTTAGGATTTTCTATCTTATTTATAATTTCATTGACTTTTTTTTTCTATTAGATACGTTATTTTACATTTCGAACATAGCTTACATCCCTCTGTTCGCTCCATGTTCTCCGCACTTTTCTAAAAAAGGCAAAACAGACCTAATAATACGCCGACATTTTAACTAAAAAACGAAGTTGTGTCAGTAAATTTACAATAAAGAGTAAATGCACACATCCGGAGAATACACGCGTGCCAGCACACACTTATGCAGGCATTGAAAAGTATTTAAAACGGAGAAGATCGATATACTCACTTGGTAGTGTTGAGCGATTTAAATTCAGATTTTAAATCATCCGTACTATTCTACGCTACATGGAAATATCTATAGAATATCATCACAGATATACTCTCTTGAACTTGGTATATTCATTACCAAACCGCAAATAAGTATCCGCGAAACTGTCACACAAATAAGTATGCGTGAAACTATCATGTAAATAAGTATTCGCAAAACTGTCACACAAATAAGTATCCGCGAAACTGTCACGTAAATAAGTATCCGCGAAACTGTCACGCAAATAAGTATCCGCGAAACTGTCACGCAAATAAGTATCCGCGAAACTGTCATGTAAATAAGTATTCGCAAAACTGTCACGTAAATAACTATCAGTGAAATTATCACACAAATTAGTATCCACGAAACTATCGCACAAAAAATCAGAAGCAGCCCGTAGCTCCGAAACATATATTCTTCTTAACGTGAAATCGTGCAAAATGGAAAAGAAGTATTTCAATTTCAATTCCGATTCTCTTTACGAAATACTTTAACGCGGGTGTATCAAAACGTCCCTTTTTAACCCGTGAATCGAAAACACTTATTTTTATCACCGCGAGAAAGAGAGTAATATTTTTAGAAATGGAATAATTTTTATTTAATTTTTGCTTTTTTTTACCATTTCTACTAATTAGCCAAGATCATTCGATATTGCGCGGTTAAACTGATGACGCGATGAATTAAAGAGTTTCACACAAGCCCATCAAAAATGTATCTAACGTTTCGAATAGCATTACATCGGAGCAAATAAAACACACTAATATGAGAAGAAAAAGCTGTAAACAGCCGAATCCGACTGAGTCCGACTTTTACTTTTATGCGACTAATTACCACCCTCAGTTCGAGTCGATTTTTAAAGACCGTCTTCTCTGTTAAAATCGGTACAGTTTCCAAATGCCTCTACGATTAATAGGCGAAAGTTGAAATTCATTTTTTTAAAGTGTATTATGTACTTCTTTCATTCAGCTGTAATTGTGCAATCGCGAGCATTGCTCGTTTAATTTTCTCGAAGATAAGTTACCAGTCTGGAGTTCCCAAAAAACTTTTAATTTCATTAAAATCGTCAGAGCCGCTCAACTAGTTTGATAAAATTTATACGAGAGAATTTCTTAATGATGATTATTAGAACGTCTAGAAGACGGGGGGAGGCGCATTGGTAAATGTCGTATTTCGGTTAAAGAATTCGCTGTGCAGAAGAAGCATTAGCAGCGGCCAGACGAGACCGGGAAAAGTTAAAAACAAGAGTAAACGTTTGACAGCCGGCAATAATAGGAAGACGACACACTGTCTGGGAAAACAGAGAAAAGAAATGCGGAAGAAAATTCGGAAAAGCGCGAAAGGAAAGCGTTTTTGCGCGTGCTCGTTTAAGTTGAGAAAAGTTTTAAAATGGGTCGTTGAGCATTTTAGAAGAGAGCTTTTCTTCCTTCAAGGTCGACACCACAATGCCGGATCGGATATAAACTTTTCAGCAGTCGGCTAACAAATAAAAAATTACACCGACCTGCCCTGCTCGCGGGCACGGCGCGGCGCGGCTAATAAGGCGGATGCGGTAGCGGCGAATCCTCCGCTCGCTCGACAACATTTCAAGAAAGTGCCCGGCTCCGGCAGCCGCACCAACGAAAATCTTAGACGAACCGGCTCGCAAATTATTTACCTTCCGGAGCGCCGGCAAACTTTTTTCATTGCCCGACCATTTTTCCGTCGCTAATCCGACACACTCTTTCTTCTCTTGGCGCTTTCCGATGCGAACTGCCGAACTGACCGGCACGCAACGCATCGCACTATTTTCCGCGGCAATCGGACTTTGTCCCCGAAGCGCAGTTGCGTGAATTTCGTTAATCACCCGGCCAGCGTAAATTATTCTGTCGATGAGTTGCCAGACTGATATGAAAGGGGCGAAACTCGCAAGGACCAGATATATGTACGGAATATTATCGAAGGGCTGCTGAGCAAAGGGTCAGAACTCGGAGAAACAGAAGAAAGTAGCATGAACCAGCACCCGGCCAACTATAAACATACATATAGAGTTAATGCAAACTAGTATCGAGTTCTATTCCTACATATATATATATATATATATATATATATATGTATGTGTGTGTGTGTATATGTGTATATTTAATGTGTGTGTGTGTGCGCGCGTGTGTGTGTGTAGAACACATTATGTATATTGTGTTTCTTTAGGGGTGTGTTTGTGCGCGTTGGAAAGTGGCGCGTATATGGAAAACCACTTTCACCGTTGCTAACGATGTTAGAGTTCGTATTGATCGGTTGACCAAGACTTTAGTTGACTTGGAAAGCTCGCTCTACTACTTGCTCATCTTCTTACCGGTACCGGGGAGCGCGTGAGAAAAGGATGCAGAACGACGGAAAGACACCGGTAGAGAAAGAGAGATAAAAAGCCGGACCGTTGGAATTTGACAAAGATCAAGTCGGTCCAAGGAAAAGGCTGACGAACGGGATAGAGCGAGCCAGCTAGTTGCGTAGCTACTTCGCTGGACATTCAGTATGCAAGTTACATACTGGAGAAAGCTGGAAAGCTGCTACTAAGCACCTCCTGGCAGCGGCAGTTTTATCGGGTGACAAGCGGCGGTGGTGGCGTTAGCGGCAACGCACTCGAAATAACAAGAACCGAATGAACGACATCTCCTCGGCTCCTTCGTCGACACACAGTGCCCCTGTCCATACTGCTCTGCTCCTTCCGGCTCTTACGTGCCTATCTCTGTGCGCCTGTCCACATTCCTTCGGCTGCTCGCGCCCGTCTTGCCCCAGTCCGCCGTACCATACACGTAGCCAAATGCGCGCTCCTACATGCATTACCTTAAACTGCCCACTTTTCCCATCAATCCCGTTCACTCTGCATGCGCGCAGACCGCCGAGCATTTATCTCTATTTATCAGCCGGCACCTCCTTCTCGCACGTTCTTTATCAAACAGCTCCGTCGACCGATCCTCTTGCCTTCGTCGTCCATCGCGCATCGGCCGCAGTCCGCGCGCTTTTGCAGCATCATCGCTTTTCCAGAGCCTCCTGACTGGGCATTCGTATTGAAATAAGGCTCGCACCGTCGAACGCTCTTAATTTAACGGCGGTTTCTGACACCGCCAGTCCCCGACCGCCTGCCAGCTCGCTCTGGTCGTCCTCACGCGCACATATTCCTCCTCTATCTTATTTACTCGACTCAGTACACACGCGCGCATGCACCCTGCTTGCTAACTCCGTTACGTTTCCGTGTGTAAACGTTACGTCTTTTCCGCTGTTGCGAGACTTTTCTTCTTTTTTTTTCCTCCTGTTTTTTCTCTGCCCCGTGCCCGTGCCCGCCGTGCCAACGCGCTCAGCGTTATTTCCATTCGCGCAGTGTCCGACACCGCCGCACGATGCCCGTTTCATATAAATTCCGAATTCAATCTCGTCGCTTCATCTCACGTGCGCTCAGCCCCCCTCTCGCTCGGCAACGTAACTCGTCAAAGCTGCGTGCCGCTTTGCGCTTCTTAAAACCGCTCGCCCCGCAAAATTCCGCTTTGTCGTAATTCTGCGAATTGTCCCGTTTCTCGATAATAAAAATTTACCTAGAACAACATTCCATCGAGGGCGCGATTTGCGCTGCTACGCAACGTAAATATTTGAACAATTACGAGCGAATTTTGACTTGGAAAGCGCTGCGAAGTATTTTTCCCTGCTCCGCATCGAATCCTAATTCACCGGACACACACGGCTACTCCGCCGAGTTCTTCCGGTGCTAAAGGAAAATCCGCAGGAATTTCCAGACATAAATGAACTGTCCTCCCCCGCGGTTGGAATCGGAAGAATTCCACGTCCGCGACAAATATAACGAAATTCAGCCTGAGCGAGTGCGGCGGTTATGGTGAGGATTTTTTCCGCGAGTCGACCAACTGCCAAAAGAGGTGTTTCATCATATGATATCACGATGTGCTTTAGTATGCTTTGCTAAACCTCGCGAAACTATTTGAAACGTTTTATCATCTGCATTATCCTCTCTGATGAGATAACTACTATTAGATTCTTTCTTCCGTCATATTGGCCACTTCATTTTTTTTCGCTTTTCAAGCTTTCTTAAATTGTATTCCGGTTTTTTGTTTCACTGAAGGGAAAAATGTCATCGACAAGGAATTCGACTTTTTCGTCTACAAGACTCGGAAACAATAGATTCCTATCGAAGCATCAGCTGAATACTTTTACAAAACCGGGAATTAAACTGGTTTTACGTGAAAATTAAGTTCACCCGTTTTTGTTTCGTTCGTGTTCTAGTCGTTGTCTCGTAGTGGTACAATCGGTTTCCAGACACATTTCGATTATAGCGAAGAAATCGCGGTGAAAATAGAGGCGGACCATCGTGAAGGCAGAAAGGAACTCTGGCTTTTCCAATATTAGCACGCACGTGCGCTTTTGAGCACATGAACTTACGCGCAGGTTTCAAAAAATGCAAGAAATGTCAGATTTAATCTGTAATAAACTCGCGGGTTTATCTTTTGTGCAGGTTATAAAGCCCGATGTCTTACGCGTAGGTTCACTGAACGGCTCTGCTAAAGGTTTTATTTCGTACGCTAATCTCATTGGAGATTAGATGCGTTAATAAAATATATTCTTAAACTTTGAAACGGTTTTTCTATTGCTGTTTTTTTTTTCTGTTTGTTTTGCAATTTTAATACCATCATTGTTATTAATTTAATTTTTATTTTTTTTAGTTTGAAAAATTAGTTAGTAATTTCTTGTAACGAGTTCGCGGTTGTGCTCATTGGCGCACTCAAGGGGGGTGCCACGGGGCCATTGCTTCCCCCAAAAAATCTTCGAAATCTTAATTTCGTTTTACTTAATTTTTTTTAAAAAACATACATATTTACTTTTTACTTATATTACAAGTATAATGTTACGTATAGCTAATTTTTTAAAAATAATATTCGTATTCTTATCTAATTTGTACTTATTACAAACATAATGTTATCTATTATTATTATTTTTAAAAAAATAAAATTCGTCAGTTTTGTAACTTTGTTAAAAATAATCGTTAATTTTGTATTTTTTTTATTTTAATTTACAAACCACAGAAATAGATAGGTACGTAGTCGAGGTGTCGAGTTACCACCCCCTAACTCATCTTCTAAATTTTAGCCCCGACCAAAAAAAAATCCTGAGTGCGCCTTTGATTGTGCTATAAACACATTTGTGGCCATTAATCGAACCGGACCTTCCTGTTAGTTCTAAAGAATATGTAAACAAAAATTTTATAATTGAGTCTTAAAATGCCTCAATACATCATAAGAATTTTGTAATAAAAAAAAAAAAAAAAAAAACAATTGGAAAAAAATGGAAAATATTAAGAGTTTTAAACATGGTCAATGCATGTAGCACAAATCCGTCATTTTGAGCTTCACTTTAGATCAGGGAACCCCGAAGTATTGCAAATGTTTGTAAAATTTTCCTACTTGGCTATCAAACGTTCCCCTTGCGACTTCTTTCATAACTGTATTATTCTTTGTTAACTTCCTTCTCAGTAAAAGTAAATAATCAAATTCAATTGAATCTATACTTAATGTTTTGTAAAATCGAAAGGGATCATTTTCTCGGAGTTCTATTTTACTCGACCGAATTTTTATTCCGTTTGTAAGTTTTTGAGCTACATTATTTTACTTATTGAGCATATATGTGAATCGTAAGGTCAAAACCGGTCTTTGTTGTCTAGTGAGCGTAATACTAACCTTTTTGTACAACGCGGAAACCACAAATCTAATATAAAACTGTTAAATTATCACTGTCAAACTCACGATACTTCTCATTTCTTGTTATCTCCATTTCATCTCAACGGCCCTTTAAGCAAGTCATCTGACCCTTTGCATTTCTTTCCTTACACTTAAAAATTTCTCTGATCTCTCACGAAGCTTGATCTTACTTCTTGCTTAAGGAAACTTTTTGAGAGCATGTAAAATAAGCGTCTCGTTTGGTGGTTAATACAGAACCGTCTCTTTCCCATTAATATGTTTGACTTTCGTATTGTGCTTGGCCCTCCTCTGATGTAGTTAGCTCTTTTCTATCCGACTGTTACAAATCCTTCATTGATAAAAACATTTACCATTACTTCCTTTATTCTTAACGCTTCCCCTAGCAGCTTAGAAACAGCTCTCTCCAACGTTAATCTTCCAATTTCTCCCTACAAGTGTCCATGTATAATCTAAACGAGCTTTGCTCCTCTAAAAAAGATTATAACTCCTCAGAGTTCTCTCCTCCAGCAAACTTGGCAGAGGGTGATTCTTCATTATGATAAATCTATTATCTTACCAAAACTAGATTACTGTTATTTCTTGTATGCTAATGCACCGAAGTCTGTCCTCTTGAAATGATTGCATCAAAAATCTATGCCTCAGCCTGTTTCTTGAAGCTCTAAAGTCTACTCCGCGTCCTGCATTTCAAAACTAATTCAGATTGTTCCTCCGCAGGTCTTACTTATGGATTCCTAATTAAACACATCTCCCCTTCTGCTCTTCCAAACTCATTCATTCTTACATTTTTATTCTCCAAAACTAGCGATTTTGTACTTAAAAAATCCCTATTGTCGCTCGTATAGCCTTTCACCTTCATCTGGTTTTTCCTTACACCATTTCCTTCAGTAAGTCTCCCCATATTTTATCCTTAATTATACAAACTTTCCTCGCCCTCCTATACCTTTTGTTCCACTTTCCTATAAATCTTCTTTCGATTGTCATTGGTGAATTTAACTTTACCATCAATTTCGTTTTCGCCCTTCACCCTCGTATATACACCGATGGTTCTGTGAGTCCGGAGGAAGTCAGTGTTGCTTTTACTGTGCCTTCTCTTGATCGTTCTGAATCCGTTAAGTTACCTTCCTTTTGCTCCACTTTTTCTACTGAATCCCTAGTTATTCTCCGTGCTGTCATTCATAATTCTCCTTCCAGTTGCATTAATAGACTGTTTCTTAAGTTAAAAATGTCCCCGTAGTCATTACTTCTCCACTCCTTCCACCGTCGGTAGATCACATTATTCTCTTTACTCGAACATTAATCTCCTAATTGTCTTCCTTTCGTACTGTGCATACTGATTTCTCGTGGGTTCTTAGCGCCATGCGGGAATCTAGGGAAATGAGCAGGCTGAAGCTCTTGCCCAATCTATTACACATAATGGTCAATTCTTTACTACATTCCTCGCTTAATATAAATTTGCTACTCTAAACTATGGCGATTACCCTTTCCTTTTCTCAAACCCTCAGTTTTTTATCTGTCTATTCAACCCTGCCCGCCGACTCGACACTCATAACTTTTTACATCGCCGTTGTACTTCAATTTCTGTCATCTGCGGTCTTCGCATTAACCATAACTTACTTCTTATCTCTTTTTTTCATTTTTCTCTTATTTCTTCTCCGTTCTGTCCTTTCCACCCGGATGATTACAGTTTAATTTGCGATGCCAATTATACTTTTTTTCGAATGTTCCGCTTTTTCCGCCGAGCGATCGTGTTTTTACTTTCAGCTCTTAAGCCTTTCTTTTCCTAATACCTATAACGCTTCCTTCACATTCTTTCGTTCTTTCCTACGATCGTCTCATTCCTTTTTTCAATTTGTAACCGTATTAAAATCAAATTTCTTTACTCGCTGATGATTTTTCGATCGATACATTCGATTAAAAGTAAGTAAGTTCCATACCCTTAATAGAGCGTCAGGGATTGTGAAATTAAGCTTTCCATAATGTAGCTAGTTCCTTTCTCTCGGCCACCTTTACTTCCTCAGATTTTTTCGGTACCCAATTATTTCGAGCTAGGTAAACCTGGGAGTGACTTGGATCCGGACCGAGACATGAACTTTTCGCCGCGAACACGCAAGGTATAGTTCTAACTTAGCCGCTTTTCCGGCGGATTTGCTTTTGATCATTAACAAATAGCAACAGTTTCAGTCTCGGTACAGTTAACTGTCAGGTTATCTGTGTCTAGACCTGCCTGTAGGCAAGGCCGTGGACTCACATTTTTCGTCAAAAATTCGGTATAGTCTAATCCGTACCGTTGCCGCC
This sequence comes from Icerya purchasi, assembly GCA_039619475.1. Classification (NCBI taxonomy): domain Eukaryota; kingdom Metazoa; phylum Arthropoda; class Insecta; order Hemiptera; family Monophlebidae; genus Icerya; species Icerya purchasi. The sequence goes on along the minus strand of CM077116.1, from coordinate 2,240,588 downwards.
ATGTTCCATGTGGCAGTCAAGTCCGCAAACGTAACCGTACGTATACGGCGGACTATTCTCTATCAGAATCTTTCCACAACATCATACCTTACATCAAAAATATACGGAACACTCGTTTTGATTTCGTAAAAGTCTAGGACTACTTTACCCATTTTTCGTTGCTTTCCTTTTCCAACGACAACGATATAAACATTCAAAAAGTCATCTCACCTATTATAAACTATGAACAGTGTACGGTAAATGATAACAGACAATTGAGGAGTAATAGGGAATAGATCGGTTGCACAGCGCTTCTCTAGGAGATCTGGTTTTTCGTCACTGAAGTGGATAAAATACAAACATTCGTGAAAAGACCTTAATGTTCCGCCCACTAGTGTAATAGGTGGAAAAATGAACTGTCACAGAACTCACTTTTCACTTTTCCTACTATTTTTCTTTTCTGTTAATTGTGCAGCAGTTGTAACTAGTAAGTTTTAACCGATTTCTTGCTAACTCAACCGGTTGTCGAACTTACGGTGCGATATTTCAGCAGCTGTTCTTTATTATGTTCGCGATGATGTTGTGGAGAAAAATTAAACCAACTAGGCGACGGTAGCTACAGCTAATTGCCCAAATTCTCCAAGTTGCTTTTTTGTAGAGGTTTAGTAGAAAATATAGTACATGAAAGTGGAACGTGATTTAACGACATAAGAAGAGTGATAAAAATTTACCTAAAAAAAAAACAAAAAAACAGCGCGACGTTTAATATGGAGATTCAACTCTAACGGTAAACTTTTAAGTGTATAAAACAGAAAAAATAAGATTACCGACAAGGGAAAAGGTGTGTATGGGACTAGGAACTATGACAATTTATGTTTCATAAGACCTAAAGGGATTAATAATAAAATTGATAATGTTGAAGAGGAAGTTATGAGTCATTTAGTAGGTAACTTACCAAAGGAATTAAGGGACGAATGTAATTTAAATATATGGGAAGACAAAATAAAAATATGGTTGATTGCGTGGTGCAAAGAATGAGAAATGGATAGTCATAGGAAAGGAACAGCGATAAGGCGGGTAATTGATTGAAAGAGTAAATAATTATAAATGATGTAATGAAAAAAAAAAAAAAAAACAATGTTTGGTGCTCAGTTCTAGCTGCATTACTTATGGCTTATGTGAAAATATTGTGGTACGATGTGTGATAGGTATAAATGTTGTGAATTAAAATTAGACATAGAATAGTAAAAATAGAAGTTAAGTTGAATTAAGTAATTATATATAAGAAGAATATGATGTATTAGACGTAAGATGTATATAATGAATAAACGATATAATTATGTTGGGAACCCACAGACGGGCAATTGCCTTGTGGGACCCGCAAATTATTTAAAAAAAAAAAAAAACAAAAAAAAACGATACGGTTTTAGTATTTTTGATAGAATACCCATCGGCGCCTGTTCAAAATAGGCTTAAATTCACTATCGAAATAAAATGTTTCCCTTTATTTTAATTTACCGCTTTTTTTTTTAGATTCTTTTTTCGAAATTTCCATGTTTGAGTTCGATCGAAGTCAAGATCCACAAAAGAAAAAAAAAAAGTAAAATACTCGTTGTTTTTACAATATATATTTAATTATATATTGCCGAAAATTACGTAATAATATAAGTATAATTAAAATTGATAAACATTTAAACGGAATAGAAATTGTAGTAGTCCTTTATTTTGGATTAATATTCTCTCCAAAAATATATAAAAAATGCATGCCTATGTAGATAATTGAACAGTATTATAGTACGGTATGCAAAACTTTCACGAGAAGATTTAAATACTTATATTATGCGTCTGTGGGTGCACGGTATTTCAAAAAAAAAAAAAGAAAAAAGAAGGATAAGTAAACAGCAAAAACGTGGTTTAAAATTAAAAAGTCAATATAGTGGTGGAGAAAGTCATTGAACTTTCGGATAACTGTTTACGGCACGCTAAGCGCTGTGTTTTATATAGCTGTGGTACTTGATGGCTCTATCTGCTTTTTAAACATCCCGTGTTTCTTCTTCTTTAATTATTTGTAGGCTGATTCCTTTGTCCGTTTGTACTGTGGGCTCTGTAATTGCAGATGTGACCATGGTATGGGACAGCTAACTTCTTTTTTACCTTCGGCAATGTCATTCTTTTTCTTTTCAGGATGCATATCATTTATCGACGTTGATTGTCATTGTTTCTCCACATCCTTGGTATAGTGTTCTTTGTCAGATTCCATTCCTTGTTACTCCTAATTGCTGCTATGTACACGTGTTGATGGATAATCGTCTATTATTGGCAAGCCCAGGGAAAAACCCAAAAAAAAAAGAAAAGAAAAGTCAATAGTAGGTGATTCTAGTTGGTGGAACAATAAAACGTCTCTACAGATATTCCATTACTATTGCCAGTACACAAATACTTCTGTAGAGAAAAGTGAAGAAGGTAGATATAAAAATGAATTACATTCAACCGAGAGAAATTAATTGCAGAAAATTGATCATGTCGATTTGTAATGATATAATCCAAGTGCTTCAGAATATCTCTGATGTGATACACAATAACGTTTGAAAAAATGTGTATTTGGAACTTATTAAGCGGTCGATGGTTAATATTAACGAGCGAACGGAAACGCGTATATTCTAATTTTTACGTAGTCCGTTTGTAGAATTATTTCTTAATTTTATGTTAAAAGTTTCTCCTCTTCTCGTTCTTAGGATCCCGTCTCCCCGTTTAAAATTTGATGTACAATACTCTAAAATAATTTACAAGAGATATATTATTGTGAAAATGTAGACTAACACATATAGTAGCAGTTAGGGGGCTTGATTACCAAAAATCAGAGCTATCGTGGTTTTTCGGGAGTTGCTTCGTTTCGGACATCCGTGTCGCTCCCAAGTATATAGCTAACGTGAAATTGAATATTGGTTGTACCAGAGTTATCTGGACAAGTTAAGGCGGCCGAGAAAAAGCAGCTGGCCCACCAATATTCTTTCTTTAGATCCCTTAGAACCTTAAGTACATTATGAAAACTTCATATCTAGGATATATGGACTTTATAGTCTTTTTATTTTATGCGCGCCGACTTTTCTCCTTGCATGCAATCTCCTGCCACGTCCGCTTGTTCGTTAAACTTTAGTATCGTTTTTTCACATTCTATTCATTGACACGTTTAATCTTGATTACCGCCCTCGATGATCGTCGTCCTCTGTCGCAATCAATCCAACTTTATCGAGAGAATACTTGACTTGCCGATTGCTTATTTTCGTGAGATATTTCAGCGCATTCGCGTATTTCGGCAAATTCAATTAAATTTTTTACCTTTCTCTTACGGTTAATAAACTATCAACACGATAGACCTTAACACACTTTCGACGATCTTTCTCCCATTTGCGTCCCATTAATCATAAAACACTTCCTATATTTGTAAGCTCGGTAAAACTTTTTTATACAATGGCGCGAAAATTATTATAATTATATTCGAAATGCAAAAAATTTCCCGAAACTAACACCGGGAAAAAAATCACTTGATACACAGTATTACTACACATTTTCTACTATTTAATTAAGTAGTTAGTTTATTTTCGACTATTACATTCGAAATTTTTCTGTTTATTAAACCAGACCAAAACGAGCGGAGAAAATGTTTAAACCAATCACAGCACGAACAATGCATACAAATTATTTTTTTCTATTATAATCGTACACGGAACGGCATAATTTTAATCGTGACGCATTCTTTCCTTTTTCTTTCCTCAGGGTACCTTCGAAGATACTTGAAATTGGTAAGAATAAATTTTTATACTTTCGAATTCGTCGTACTCTACAAAAAAAATTAAAAATAAATCGCGAAACTTCAACACAAACACCCTGGCCGAGTAAGATAGATTGCAATCTAAAAATCATGTAATTTAGTCGCTTTCGTTGTCGACTGAAACTTAGCGACCACTTGTTCATCGATCAATTTGGAACCAATATTTGCCTCTGCGGTGTTACTTTTGAGTGGGCCATCGTTTCGTTGTTTTCCTGGCGACCGACGCATCCGGCTAATTAAAAAAATCGCGCTGCCTAAAGGGCTTTTCTGGGGTGCGTTTGAATTACATTATTTATTTCGGGCTCGGTAAACAATACGCACAGACGAAGGACAATAACCGAACTTTGCCGTACAGGGAACAGTCGATCAGCGGCGATCGGAACGGATGTGTCAGGTGATGATGCTCTGTAGCCGAGGGGACATTGTGAGCGAGATGCATTGTCATTATTACGGAGGAGGCAGCTGACTGCACTTCACGCGTGATCGTGTTGCAACAGTGTTGCAACTGTAGCCGGCAGATGCATCGTGCAGGTCTTCGGATTTATCATTTTGTCATTATTATTCGCGGAAAATCTGTCGAAATTGCCGAAATTTCGATTAAATATTCTTCAGCGCTCTGGTCGTCGACCAACGATGACGGGGACAGATGCGCACACCGAGAACCCTTTTGTGTCGTTATTTCGGGCAAAATGCACAATTCGCGCGTGGGAACTGCACTGCGTCCGCCCGAGTTAACCACGTCAACCCGTTCCCACGACTTTATCAATCGGATTTTATTGTTCGCATTCTACTGTCACTTTTCGTCGGACCAGTGAATTGATGGAACGCCTTTTCCGACACTATCCGAGTGTGTACCGATTTCTGCGTAAAATTAAAATACGCTCGGAGCCGATTAAAAAATCTGTGACGCTATAAAATAATCGGCGCTTCTGCTATTATAATAGAGGTGATAATGAGAAAGCAGAATCGGAACGGGGGTTAAATTACAGAATTCGATTTGAACTGAAATAAACATCGGAATGACTGAAATTCGGAAGAAATTTTTAATAAATGCCCTTAACAGAGGCACTTTCGGTCAACAGAGTCAGTAAGATCGCGCGATAATTCTTAAATGGCAAGAATCAACAAAGAAAATAAATAAACATTTGATTCGTGGGCAGATATCACGAAACAGTTTGTCGCTTGTAAATTTTAAAGGTAACGCGCAGTGAAAAAAGCAGTGGGAAAAAAGAAATATATAATTATCCGTAAAATTCTAATAGACAATTATTCCAGATGTTTTTTTTTTAATTATGATAAAAATAAACTTTAACACTTTTACACTTTTGTAACAATTATATAATTTTTTAAAACCCCGACGCGTTTCGAAGCAAACACTTCATGTTCACGGGAGCAAGATTATAGTTGCTCCCGTGAACATGAAGTGTTTGCTTCGAAACGCGTCGGGGTTTTAAAAAATTATATAATTGTTACAAAAGTGTAAAAGTGTTAAAGTTTATTTTTATCATAATTAAAAAAAAAATGTTAACAATGAGTAATAATAACAAATACAGTATTCCAGATGTATTTATTTGATTATTATTCGTATTATTGTATCAGCCGTACAAACAACAATTTTTTTTTTTTTTTTATCTCTAGCGATGGCACTTTGGTAATCGTGCAGAAATGGTGCGACTAATGGCGACCGGTATAATAATAAAACATTATTATTTTATAAGTAACTAAATTGAAAATACTACGCGACAAAAAAATATGTCGATTTATTTATAAATTTTATTTACGCAAATAGTTTAGTTCGTTTATATGGAGACAACGGAATAATAAAAACAACCGCGATATACTATTAGGTATATATCATTACTACCAGTAAAATCGGTTCAGGATTTTGCAACATCGGCTGCCTGCAAACATCGATACTATGCACGACTGTACTATAAAGGTAATTACGCTTCTAAATACACTTTCCGCATATTATGTGTAAAGACTGAAGATAATTCCAGCGCCGGCTCCGTTATTGTATTTATGTATATACTTCTGTTATCTCGATTTATTACTTTATTTGTCGCAGTCCCTTATTTATCCTTAATCCGTATTCTTTCTTCCGTCGTCTGTCCATACGTCGTTTATTATACGATTATTAAATTATTACCAATTTTAAATTTAAGAACTGTTCTAAATTTCCCTCGAGAAAATGCTGAAGTTGAAACGTCATCACAAAAAGAAACATTAAAAATTAGAATAGACTAGCCGGTAAATTTTGTGTTTGTTTATTATCGAAAGAATGCAAAGAGAACGAGCAAAAACAAAATAAAAACCATAGTACTAAAAACGCGCAAATAAATAAATCGTTATTACATCAAAAGTCGGAGCTTTGAAACCAGAGGATACCAAAGAAATTTAATAGCATTGCTCGTCGTATATAAGTTTTGGCGCGGTATGAACGAGTTTTTCAAAAAAGCATATGAAAGCTGACTCGCGTTTGAAACGGTTTGGTGGTCGTGAACAAACGGTTCAAGCACGAAAATAGCTTTGATGCGCGAGACAAAATCGCTCGACAACTCGAGTTAGCTGGATTTCCACGGGTTATTTTTGTAAAAATCGTTTTTACTTTATTTTTTTTTTGTGTTTTTTCTTCGAATAAAACCCGCTATAATTATAAGAGCGTTGTAAAAAACTTGTGTAATCTTTCTTCCCTAAGAAATTGAGAATTATTCTCATTATTTGCCACATTTTCACATTAAATATTCTCCTGTAGACTAAAATTTGGAGTGTTTAAACCGGCCAGATTGTAAAAAAAAAAACATATAGCATTTTAAATTCCGCTATAAAAGGACTCCTCTCGAAATGTTCGCTTTAATTTGCAAAGAGTTTAATCGGTGAGGTGAATGAAAACATATATTCGAAACTTTTAAACCACAACGCTGATGTTGCTTACCGATACAAAATACAAAAAACCTTAGAGATTTCGGCTGTTTTTCCCCGGGGGAAATATTTATGGCCCGACAGCGAAAATAAATATTTTCCCGATCTTTGACTTAACTTTTAGAATACAATAATAGACTAAAAACTGGAAAAACCAATCTCATCCTTCTACGCTGATACTTGCGTCGTGATTTCGGTACAGCAGGAATGGTATTTAGTAATATAATTTATCGGCCACCTAACTCGTTGCTTAAACAACTGAAACTTTCTGGGATTCCTGTACGTGTTGCTAGATTTTTATGCAATTTATTCTGTCACGAACTTCTAAAAATGCTGCCCTCAAAGAAATTCGTAATTAAACACGTGTACGCAGGTTCAGGGTTCACATAAGTCCCATCTTATTAAATTTCTATGTTATGCCGCTTTTAGATGTTTAGTTTTCTCGCAACACCCAAATTCTATTTTTCGCCAATGACTTCATTATTTATACTATCGAGAAAAACATCGTTAATTGCGGGCGCCAAATACTATACCCTTTTTTAACGTCTCTTCTGTCAAGTTCTGTGTTTTTAGATTCTACATCCTCTTCCTTTAAGTTCTCATATTAAGTATGTGGATCTGCATTTGGATGCCACACTCGCACGGTCGCATCGTACACAGAAACTGCAAAATCGAGTTTATAAAATAGCCTTAATCTCTTCAAAGCCATCAGCAAAACCACCTGCGTTTCGGATCCTTCAATCTTATAACTATTCTGCAAGTCGCTAATTTCGTTCAGACTTAACTGTGGTCCGATATTTTATTATTTCACACCCTAAAACCGGCCTCCACAAATTGGACCGAACATTGCTAATAGGCTTAATTACTGAGGATATTAATTCGTCTTCAGTCACCTCCAGGTGGAAACAAGAGTCCCTCTACTGTTTATAAAAAGAAATATAATTTTTAAGTAAATATTGCAACTTTCCTTTTCCACCACTCTATTTAGTCGCCTTTATGTAATTAACTTCAATTGAAGATTCGTCCATTCTAAAATACCGCTGCTGGCTAAAAAAATTCCCCTATATCTTAGATATAGCTTTGCTTAAATTGCCGCCTTTCTTTCGTCTTATTCTAAAAAATCGTATAGGGAAAACTTCTTAATCTCAAAACATCAATAACACTGAACTCGTTCGATCCAGTTCTTGCACTTTTCGTCAGTTTGTCGAAAATTACTCCCCGACAACATTGTTAAAAATACGTATATTATTCCGGACATACTGAAATATTCACAGATAAAATTCCTCAGGGTCAGTGTGTCCTGTGGATTTTTTCCTTTTTTGTTGCTTTGGTATAACGGTCCTGCGGTTCATGTTTTTCTTTGAAGCATCGGTGTTCTCTACGAAGTTATTAATCACTGAAAAGACCTGCGATTTTATTTTAAATGTTATTGATACTTACTCGTTGGTTTATAAAATGGAACATACGAGATGGAAAGATTAGCTTTTGTCATATCCCCGGGCACTCTAGAATTAGAATGACTTTTAGACCACGCTGCTAAGGAAGCAGATTCGGCTGGAGTAAGATGTCCGTTTATTCCGTCCTCCGATTTACAGTGAAAGATAAAATTTGATATTAATTGGATCGAATACAACGCAGACCACGTGCAGCATCCAATCCTTTTCGCATTCTGATATCTTCCCGATTTCATAGGTATCCCGGTTCAAATTCTCGCATATACCTGAACTTTTCCGATTCCTCGACACGTAAAAATATTCATGTTCATACCGATTTCGTAAATGATGTTAATTATCTGTTGTTTCCCTATGACAGGCAAACGTCGGACATTGTTTTCTTTGACGGAATTAATTTTCTAGTAACAACTATTCGCCATACTGCACGACCTTCCGCGTTGTGAAGATTCCATTTTATTTATAGCAATTAAATTTTAGTATAACTCTTTTTGAGGGCGCATCTGTTTGTTAGTAGCCGAATGGTTTAATGCCGAGCAGGAAGATAAAATTAAACTACATGTTAAATTCTGAATTGTTTTTCTTTTATTAATTCTTATAATATATGTAGTAAAAAAATGTGTTTAGAAATTTGTAAAATTTTTAAACAAACTATGTAATTTCCAAAATATTATATATAAAAAAGTCACTTTTATATATAATATTTTGGAAATAATAACAGAAAATGGACACTTATAATTTAAATATAAAAAACTATGTAATGTTTAATTAAAATAATAAAATTAAAAATGTCACTGTAACATTTGAATCAAAACTTGTACATAAGGCAACAACAAAATACTCGTACTCGTATATAACGATTGGGATATAAAATTTTTTACTGGAACATGTTTAATAAATGTATTTGTGATATTGTTTAGAAAAAAAAAAAAACAAAAAAAAAAAACGATGGGATTATATTCCACTGAAAATTTCACTGATTGAGATAACAATCTAGCAGTTTAAATTCCATCTTACCGAGGTAATTGGCTGTCGCAAGGTTATTCATTGCTTTAAAGTATGTTTTATATCGGCACAATTTCAAGGTCGTAAATCAATCCTTTATACGTGTTAATTTTAATATTTCTCGAACGGTTCTGAACCGTTTAATTTCTGTACATGATACGTGTACAAAGTTCTGAAAAAAGGCAGATCCAAAAAGAGGAGGCAAAAAATTTACTGAAATTACTTTGTAGTAGTAGCAGATGATGATTTAAAATTTTACAACCATTTTACATACATTAGTAATAGAATTAATCGTTTTCCGCTTATAATTAACTAACTAAACCCGGCCATGCTTCGCTGTGGCTCAGTTTAATATTAATTATTGGGGAAGTAAATAAAAGTATTCTAGTAAACATCGATTCACCGAGAAAACATATTGTTCAATTTAATACCATACTTTGTGTTGCTATGGCTATACTGTGGAATGAGAGGAAAGAAGAAAAAATGTTTTTACTCACTGAAAAACGTCTTTTTTATTCTAAAACTAACGAATGTATAATATATTTTTGTTTGCCCGTTTTCTGCATATAAAGATCAGATGGTTTACCTACTCTGGAGCATACGATATATAATTGCCCGTGAGAGAAGCATTCATTTTCTAAATTCAAACCGCAAACTTTAGTCGTAGCGAACGCAAGAGGTATTGGAAATTTAAGTCGTTTGAACTTGAACGTCATATCTGTCGGAATAAGTGGTATTTATGGAAGTAGTAGGTCTTCACCTTTATGAGGTCCGATCAGAATTTTGCTCCAATTAGTTTATTCATCAATTGTTTAACTACTATTCGTATACCATCGCGCACAACTTTGGCTGACTGATGTTTCGGAGTAATATAATTGGCACTCCAATTTTCAAATTCAGAATCCAGGAATATCGAGTGAATTAAGAAATTCCATTGGAAAATTCACTATTTCACTTTGGTCCATTACGGAGTCAATAGATTTGTATGTCACTGTTTCACCTGCGATTCTGTTTAGAATGACGTTCGTGTACGTCAACATTTGTAGCCGCTAGAATGGCTCTTCCACTCAACCGTGTGTGATTTTGATAATTTGTTTCGATGCTTCGGAATACCTTGTCTACTAATTCCTCTTTTGAACTCTTACGATGTTTGCAGAAATTAGAGGGGAAGGTGATTTTTCCTGTTTCTGGATTTGTAGCTACAGTACCGTACCGACTTCGAATAATTGTCTTGAAAATATGGCAGCTATTGGATCGTCTTGAAGTTGAACTCTCATATTCGTTGTTAAATGAATTTTTTTTTTACTGCGCTCCAAAAAGTTAAATATTTTAGGAAACATGCAATTCATCAGCTGGTGTTGAACGAGGAATCATTGGGAGCGTTTGCCTGAAATCACTGGATAGTAACACCAATGCTCCACCAAATGGAACCTGATTATTTCGCAAGACTTTCAATGTATGGTCCAATGCTTCCAATGGCTTCTTGTAAGCCATTGTACACTCATCTATATACGTATACGTTTACATATACAATTTATGAAACTGAATTCTAAAATTAATTCTATTACGATCTCTTTTTTGATTTTTGTTTATTTTAAAAACACTCGAGCAATCGCGTTAAAATTTTTAAAAAAATTACGTTTAGATTTTCGGCTATATATTATGTTACTTTATCTGATGTGTATTCCTTCAGTTAATTACAAGCTATAGGCAGAGTGTACATTTGCATACATTTTATTTGAATGATTTACTTATATCGAACACTTCACCGGCATTTTCAAGGTACTTGATAAAAATGAAGGTGCAACCGCATATTAATATTTTAATTAGTGATTATATTTCAAAAAAAAAAAACTAACAAAGAGAAAAAAGATATGATAAAAGATTAGAATTGATTTGATTATATTAGACTTATTTATTTTACGTCACAATTTTATTTTTTCATTTCCATTTCAATTTTATTCTTTTATTTCAATCGTTCAGATCACGTATTTTTCAATTACTTTTTCCTCTCCGTTACATTTTCTTGGTGATTTATTTTTTTCATACAAATTTATTAACCTGATTTTTCAAATAAGGCATATTATATTCATTTTATTATTATTGATGTTACATATTTATTTTACCATGCACATTTCAAGAAAAGAAAACTGTTGAAAAAAATGACGAACATTTTGGAAAAGACAATGTACGCAGTATTTTTCGAAACGCTTAAAATTTCCCGTTCCCGGGGGAACTTAGGGATAAAAAATATGTATATACAAACACTCTTATATAGAAATGCAACGTTGCGTAAAAATTTCAGGTTAATCCATCCACTATTTTTCGAGTTTTGCGGTCACAGAAATAGGGTCGCTTCATTTTTATACGTATAAAAGATAAGATATATAAGTAAAGATAAGATAAGTTGAACTGTAAATAATGAGATTGGACTGGATCTTACCATAAAGTTTACTAGAAGTTTATGGCTGTATAATAAATTTTGAGATGTTAAAAATTGAAAGATTTAAAAAAATATTAAAGAATTTTCAGAGAATAATATTAATTAAAACGAACTGACTAACATTCTATGTTCAGATTAAATTCGATTCATAAATGCATTATTTTTAATCACAGCAGTATCCGTACAAGAATAATTTTAATAACAATGATATTATTCCATTTGTGAAAGAAAATGACTAAAAATATGTAAATCCAGAAAAAATTTACCTATGACAATTAGATTAATTAAATTTAAAGAAATACGGAATAATAATATCGCCGTTAATTGTCGAATTTTCCACAGATAAAAATATTTTTTTAATGTTTCCTAATGATGTTTTTAGTACCTTTTAAAAGTGTAGTTTGCAATAAACTTAATCGTAGCGAAATAAGATGGTACACATTAAAACTTACGTATTTGACGAGATATTTGTGATTACCGTGGTACTGCCTGTATTCATTGCTGCCTAAACACATGGCGCACAAAATGATCTGAAACAGCGAAAAATTTATCACCTATTATTTGATGCATTCAAATTACTTTTAATTTGTGAACTTAAATGAAAACTGTTATTTTTCGCAATCGGTTTCGGAATATTCGTTTTGAAAATGGTAGATTATAGAACTTGAAATTTCTAAATCATAATAAAACGAAAATGGTATTTTTGAAGTCAATCTAAAATATTATAATCAATTTTATTTTAAATAAATTTTTAACAACTTCTGTATATTACAAAAAAAACAAAAAAACATACATTTTATAGCTTAAATAAGTAGTTCCCATTCCTTTACTAATCGCACTATGACTCTTTGATCAGTGTTCTCGGTTGATACAAAAAACGAAAGCAAACAAAAAGGTCTGCATAATACTATGAAATAGAGGAAAAACGATTAAAGATAAAAAAAAAAAAAATAAATAAAAATTAAATTTTATATTTTTATATTTGCTTGCATAATAATTTTCTTTTCTACCGTACCGACAAGAATTTACCCCTAGATCCCTGTGTATTCAGGGATGAAAAAAAGTTACGCATTGACGAACTGAAAATTAATCTGATTTCTCCGACGAAAGATTATTATAAATCCATAGTAAAAATAATTATAGACAATTAATATCTGAATTAGAGTGTACGATTTTCCAGAAAGTTACTACTTAAATTAATATACAAGAAAACATAAAACGTAGAAATACACTTTAGAAAAAATCATAGAAATCAACGACAATTCCTTGTATTAGTAGTATAATAAAAATAATTTGTACGTCCCGCCATGAATTTCAAAAACCTAATTAGCATATTTCTCGGATTTTCTGCTTGTTAATTGTAATTTAGGAAGTAATTAAATCATTAATTCAGCGTGAACTGTTTTTGAATCAAAATGTTTTTTTCGAATCTGATATTCGAGGTAGTTAGCACTTTGTTAAATATGGATCCCTACACTTGTTATGATTGATTGCACATGAGTAATTTTAAAAGAAAGAATTTGTGCTATGAGAGAAGACTTATTTATTTTTATTTTCTGTGAAGGTTCATCTTTGTTCAGTGGAACTTCAATTATTTGATTCAAATTATCTCACCCGCGTCGGTATAATTTCATTCGTGATTTCGGGAAAAATTATTACTTATTTTTGTGTATTCTTACTTCGATATCCTTAATATTAGCACTTTACGAAGTCGAAAGTTCTTTCCGATGCAGATTGTAAGTCGTTAAACTTAGTGCGATATATTTTATTCGGCTGTGAAAAGTTTTACAGGTTGTCATAAGCCGATATTTAAAATATTAACTTTCCCCAAAAATGAAAATTAGGAAATTCTACTATCTACCGACCTATAACCGTTTACTTTGTCTGATGCATTCCGAAGATCAATTTTTAATTTGAAAAAAATCCCATCTAATTTTTTTTTTAAGAAAAATTATATTAGGATAATGCCGGCAACCAAAATATTAAACTTTAACTTTAAAATTATCCTTATTAAGTATTCTTAATTTATTCTGAACCATAACCGAAAATTCCGTAATATTTATATATTCACATCCTTCAAAAGTTGAACCCTCTAGTAAATGTAATCACATTCTCTCCCATTTCAAAAAATCACACCTAACTACGCTTAATTTACACTTATTCCAGCTATAATTCTTGCCGATTTCTGATCGTCTTCTTCTGCGATTATTATAGCATCAGGGAATTTCGAGTTTGACAGCACGCATTATTAGTTCGGCGGTTTAATGTGGGCAAGTTTATTCAAAGTTTCTTATTCATCGGGCGTTTAACGTCAGAATCGATAAATATCACGAACCTTTTCATCAGAGAATGGAATACTGCAAGGCTTTTAGGCGCAACTTTGTTTATATTACCCGTGAATAATATTACAGATTGTATAAAACCGGCCGTATCAGCTCGGGTTTTCACCAATTACCCGAATACGTCCTTACCCCCTAACTGCTTCTTAGTCCTCAAAATATCCTCCAATAAATTATTCTTAACCTACAGTTCTTATTCCATGCAAATGGCCTCACCTTTTCCTCATCAAAAACTGCTTGTTTAAAGTACTCCAAACATACCTTTAAATCTTTACAACTCACTACTTCCCACACGAAAGTAAACACATTAAATTCTTTGGTCTTTTGACACAAAATTATCCTGCGACACAAGTGGTTAATTTAAAAACAGACTATGTGAAGTCCATTTCTATTTTAAAATACCTTTTTTAGAATTCATCCCAAATCATAGCTCTAATCTTATCTCAAATTAATTATGAGTGTCAGTACGTTTTTTTTCTAAATAATCTGAACTAAAATTTCTATATCCCGCCCACCATTCTGCTCTTAAAATTATTTTTGGCATTCACAAAGCTTCCCCACCTCTTAGCGTACATTTCCCTTGTCTAGTGTCCATTTCTATCCTATTTCCAGGAATTATTATTCCAATCGTAATTTACTTATTCTAAGAACGTATCTAATCACCACAAATATATTCTAACCGTTCTTCACCACTGTATTTTACGAGCGATTCGTTTTCAGGAATTCTTAGTTTAAATGTAGGTGAATACATCCTGTTTGTTAAAACTGTATAATAAAACAAACTTTAATAACAAACAATATAGAACAATAAATTAGATAAATACCTATTTAGAAACGTTTTCGGGCATAACCCATCATCTGCTTAAAGGAAACTTAAAACATACTGAAGTGAATATAGAGAATACATGTGTAAGCTGATGATGGGTTATGCCCGAAAACGTTTCTAAATAGGTATTTATCTAATTTATTGTTCTATATTGTTTGTTATTAAAGTTTGTTTTATTATATAATACTTAGTTTCCTACACCGAAATAACATAAAATTCCCAATAATACAAGCAAATAATCTTTTCTGACACCATGTTTGATATACATACGAGTATGTATCTTTGCACTCTCAGTCAAGTGAGCTACGAAATATCTTCCAAAGGATAATTCAGACCATAGATAAATATATAGACTACATACCCGAGTGTCTGTATCGTTGGTGCTAAAACCGATCCGATAGAACGCTAATGCTCTTTTTTAACTCTTTTTATTCGTTAATGTTTGAATTTTCAAATAAGCTTTCTCGTTTGATTGCTTCGATATATTATTGGCAATGTTCATTCGGAATTTCGATTGTTTGGAGTTAATGGTTTCGGTTATAATGTAATTATTAATTTTTTAAAAAGAAATTTTCTGCTTACCCTTTTTTTTATCCCCTAAAAAATTTGAATTTTTTAATGTATTTTTGCGTTACGTGAGTAGTTATGATGCTACATGTAAATTTTCAGCTCACATAGTCCCAGCAGTTTCAGTGGTATGTTAACAATTTTCAGACTACTCATTATTTCCGGATTTTCTTTCTACTATATATATATATATATATGCGTGTAAATACAGTCTAATAAAAAAAACATAAAATTTCAATTTAAAAATAGGACTAGTTAATTTTTATTTTAATCTCGCGATCTGATCCCACCCATTCGTATAGTAACACGTTTAAAATACATAATTCCAAATGTATCTTCCGTAGTAGTTCAAAACTTGGTTTCAAAAATAATTTTTTCATCTTTGTAAAAATGTTTTTTGAATGAAAATTTTAAAATAGTATTTCCTAAAAATTACCATAATAGGAAAAACAAGCTGAGTCAAGCATGATGTTTCATGCGTTAAGAATTCTCTGTATGTAAGACTATAATTTACGTTTACATAACACTAAATTCAAAACAAAGATACCTCATTTTTTGCGCTTTTTGAACTATTCGCTAACATCGAACATTTCTTTAAAGAAATAAAATACGGTTTCATTCCCGAAAAACAGCTTTCTTTCCAGCGATATATGCCCGAAAAAAATATTTTTTTTTGAATTTCGAGCTTTCGGCGTCCCAAGCGTCTGAATAGAAAGTTGTGTAACCTTGGCTATATTTTCCTATGAAGCGGTCCTTTGTACATATATTTAAGACGTGTTGGTGTCTTCAACGTTTTTACTCGGGCTATCACTTACGTGAATTTCCTTTTTTTTTATGCTGTTTTTGGTCCAATGGGGGGGGGGGGGATTAAAAAATTTATTAACCGTAATTTTTTAATTTTATGAAAGGACTTCTGCATTTTGTTTTACATTTGGATTTTCACTTTTAAAAGTTTATCTGGTGATGAGTTATGAACTTTTTTAAGCGTGAGTTCTGAGGCCGATTTAAATTCCATATTATATATTTTTGACCGTTTTTTTCACCCAGGGTAATCAGTTTGAAGTTATATATTTTCTTAACAAGAATTTTAATTGTAATTTATGATCCAATTTTGAAGTTTATAAGTCAAACTGTTCGTGAGTTATTGATTTTTTTTGATATTTTTGTCGTTTCTGAATCATCTTATTAGGATTTTTTTTTTATTATTTTATTTTATTAAAGCACAATCTTAACTAGTAAGTTAAATAATTGCTAATTATAATTATAAATTACACTTATTAGGATTCCGTAGGTTGTATTTTTTACGACACTAGTTAATGGCTATTGACTTTATATTAAATAAAACATTATTTGAAAAACTTAATGATCACTATAAATTATTTCCATCATTGATAAAACAACAAATTTCCACAGCAACCCCAGTAAGGTAATATCTATTGCCGAAATGTATCCGTATCAATTGAGCTGTATCGCGATAACGAACATAAGCTGTAGCATTTAGAAATTTTAGCATGTGAAAAATAATCGTTATACTCGTACATCATACTCGTTCCATTGGTCGATTTCGGTTTAAAACGGCGCAATTTCCCGTTAAAATTTATTTTGTTCTCACGGCAAAGCTTAAGAATAATCCTTAGAGAAACTTGAGAAGAGTGACTCCTTCTCCTACGGCTGGCTAACTACTAGCCGAGATACTGATTAGCCGAAAAGGCTAGCGAACAATGTTGTTTGCAAGCAAGTTCTACGAATAGTACCTGTTAAAAAGAAGAAAGTAAATTCAAACCGTCATAAAGCGATAGTAGTATACTGAAAACAGCGCATTTCCTCTTTCATATACAATATTCTCGTGTTTTACCTTTTTAGCTCGAATCAAACATAGGTAGATAGCTAGCACGCTTGTTCCAGTTTCAAACTATTTCTGTACTGCAATACGACCACGCAACAGCTACACATATACAATAATATTATAACGAATGCACGCTGCATGCTTATTAATTTATCGCAGAACTGATTTTGTTAATATTATTTAATTACTTTGGTAACCGCGTAAGAGTGTGTGATGTCGAACTTATCGGCAATTACAATTATTGCTGAATATTTCGCCTAGTCTGTCATTACACATGATAACGGCGAATCGAGTAGCTGTCTTTTTTGATACCTCGCGTTTACTTATCGGCCGTACAGAGTATTCCCCTTATTTTTTCGTTAGCATGAGTAATAATGACAATATTTCTTCTGGTTGTCAAAAAAAAAACAAAAAAACAATTAATACAACAAATTTAAATCAAAAATAATTAAAGCGTACAAAATTCCAACTGGTGTAGTCGAAATAGGAAAAAAAAGGAAACAAAGCAAAGAAAATCATCACTGGTTAGGCGAGCTGGACTATGCATAATGGATATAATCAATACTTACAATCGACAAATGGCGTAGGATCACCTTTTATTAGCGAAGTTCTTACAATTACAAAATTGCAATAATAAAATTTCTAATAATTAACAGTCCGAATAGTGGACGCTAACAACTAAGTAGATTTTAACAAAGTGCCACTGCAAACGGAGACCGAAAACGAATACGGGGAACCCTTGAAAGCTGTACCCTTAATTAGTGGTAAATAACTTATTTCTTCGGAAAATTAAAGATGGCGCTCGAAAAAAAAATAAAAATGATATAAAAAAAGTTTAGTATTGACTTTTTAATTTATTACTATTGTCATTCTTTTTTAAATATGTATTTTGGATTTATTCGTAATTTTATTAGTTCGTGTGCATATTCGTGATCGTATTATTAGTATTTTTTTTTTTTTTTAATAGTCTCCTAAATTAATGATTCTATGAAAAAGTGATAATTTTTTTTCAGGTAATATGCATATAAAGCTCTAAATGCAATTTTGCGGATACTACATTTTTCAAAAATCTCTAATGGCACTGTCTCGCAGAAAACACTAACCAAACTAACTAAACAATCTAGCATTTTGAAGGTTTTTTTTTTTTTAATAACTTTTAGGGACCTCGAAAAAGTAAAAAAAGTAAACCCCGTGTGCGAGTCCTCAGCCTAGTTATACACTATATATATATATATATATATATATATTTATAAAAAAATACGATGCATCTTACATTCTAAGAACTATCAAACGAACGCGTACACGTTGGGTTGTAAATTAATTAAATTACAAATTAAGTACATAAACTCAGAAAAGTAAATAAACAAATTAATTAATTAAATTAAAAAGAAAATTAGTAGCACCCTTTGGTATTTACGTTATCGTAATTACACAATAACCAATAACGTGTTTACCATTTTACATTATTTAACCGCAAGCTGTGCGATGGAAATATATCCGGCAATTCCATCATAATTCTTTGATTTCGTTAACTTTATTGTTTTTGCACCTTTAGGTTTTATATTTCTTGAGTTTTGGCGCTGCCCCTGTATTTCTAACTTTCACCTCTTTCAAAATTCCTGAATAATAGGTTTGCAAGAAGTTTATTAATTTTCTTTTGCCAGTAATATCCCTTAGGTTGGAACCGTAATTTTTGGATGTTTTTTTTTTTTTTGGTCGTCGAAAATTCAAATTTTTGGATGTTAATTTTAAACGTTTACTACGCATAGCATTTATTTGCATCTAGTATCGCACACTCTATATTATAGGGTATCTCATTGCTCGGAAGAATAATTTTAAGGCTTTAAATGGAAGAATGAGTTGTAGTCTGTATAGTATCGATCTATCTTTGTTCCAAACCAGACTGGTATCTATTATTACCCCGAGATATTTGAAGGTTTCCGCATTTTCTAACACTTCACATTCACTATTACAAAAGACATTATTTAGCATAGCCGCACAGCTTGGACATTTCATACAAGTTTGGGGTGTGTATTTCTCACGCCTCGATGAATTCCCCATATTCATAAATTTACTTTTACCAGCATTTATCGTAAAGCTTCTAACGCATGACTGAATTTAAATCGAACCACATCATCTCTCTGCAGTTCTACTAGGCGTGTTTTGAGTTACTTCTCGGCGAAGTCGTTCGCAAAAGCACAAATCTTTCAGTAGTTCATCAGTTTATATAGCGGAGTCGCATACATTGAAATAAATAACAGTGCCAAATAGCGTCCTACCAACTAACCCCCGTCTGTAATGCAACTGTAAGTTTCATTAGTGTTAACTCTTATTTTCCTATTTATCAGATAGCTTTTGAACCGTTTGTCTTGGTCGTTGACGATATCGATGTTTTTCAGCTTCCTAATGATATGTCCATTCTTCGTCATATCGAATGCTTCAAGTCAAAAAAATCACTAAAGTTTAATTTCCTGTTGACCGTTTAAACGGCTCATCCACAGACATTTTTAGCAAATCCGAAGTTTATCTCCCTTTTTCAAAATATTCTCGTTGATGTTTCGCATCACAGTATTCTACTACTTGAGCAATAACCCCGGTATAACTGTAATTGGTCTATAATTTGAGTATACGATTCCTTTTGTTATATATTGGTCGCACCATTCCTAGTTTATGTTTGCCATGAACTCCACATCTTCTTATCGAAAAGTTAATTAAGTTTGAAATTATCGGACCTAGGCTTATATAGTTACGTTTTAAATCACTGATTTTAATTGGAGGCCTTATTGTCTTTTATTAAACTCATAATTTGGGCAATCTACTCCACCAAAGCGTATGTAGTATACAATAAAAGAGATCTGATTAATGTATCTAGAGTATCCTCGTCTAATAATTTTTCGTTATATTTATCGATTATTTTGTATGTGTAATGTAATGAACGAGTTTAAAAATTTTTCATTCATCTAAGGAGATATTTCAAAATGGTTTGTCTGTATTTTAAAATACTTACACTTGAGGGAAAATCCATTTTTAATAAAAGCCGCATTTTTAATTAACAAATGACGTAACAATTTTACATGTACAATTGGACTTTATAATAGTCGCTATTTTTTTTTTTGAAATCTTTTATGCAAATACAAGATCAAAATACAAGCGAACGCAGAATCGTTTTTAATTTTTGATTTTATACGATCCAACTGAGAAATATGCTCAAATTTCATTCCGCTATGCAGAAAATATCATTTTAGAGTCTAGTCTGACTTTTATATTCCACACTTTTCCAATACACGATCGTTTTAACTCTCTGTACACCCAGTTCTTACCCTTGGTTCCGTGATTTTCCTTTGGTTCGTCGATCTGTTTTCGTTTCGATTGTTCGTTTGCGTTTCAATCATTCTCTACTGCCTTCGTTTCGCTTTCGTTTCGTCCATGCATGTTCTTCGTGTTGTCCTTTTTATCCGAACGACGAAGCCCTCTGTGAGATTTGAACCGCGTCCTTTCTGAAGGTCCTTTGCTCGGAACGGAACGATCTGTTTTTTATGCTCAAATGTTAAAGGGCGCTTTTTACATCTTGTCGTTTTCTTCTTTGCCTATTATCCCTCCCTTAGTTTTTCCATTTCCGCAATATCTGATCGTATTGCTGATTGAAGCTCGTTGCTCTCTGGGTGAAGATTTCTTGTTGACGTACCCCGAAAAAAAAAAAAAAAAAAATGGAGATATTTCGATCATGTAACAGATTAATTTTTAAAAATTAACTATTTCGTAGATAATTGTAAAGAACGTATTTTTTGGTACTTAATTTTCTAAAAATTCAAACAAGTAATGTAATATTCAATAAGTGATAGCAAAAATATCAATGTAAAAAACATTAGAAAAAGATTTTTTCCAAAATT
Organism: Icerya purchasi; assembly: GCA_039619475.1. Classification (NCBI taxonomy): domain Eukaryota; kingdom Metazoa; phylum Arthropoda; class Insecta; order Hemiptera; family Monophlebidae; genus Icerya; species Icerya purchasi. The sequence goes on along the minus strand of CM077116.1, from coordinate 2,219,488 downwards.
TCATTTTTTAGATAAGTTCCAAAAAAGAAATACTCGTACTTTTAATTACCTGAGAACAGCAGGCACAACGATATAAATTTCCGATAATAGGGGTCATCTTGCAATAAGCACAGCTGGTACCATGGTGAGCAATTAGTGGACTGAGTTTCTTCAAATCTGCCTTTTTCTTTACCGCGACGTAAAGTGATTTTAATTTTTCGAGTTTATTAAAATTACCCCTGAAATGAGTTAAATAAACAAGAAAAGTAATGAAATAACAACAGCTACTAAATATTATCGAATTTACCACTTCCCTATTAGATTAATTTTAATATACTTCATTATGGCCCGGATTTTCAGTAATATTGGCACGCATATTGAATGGCTTCCGCAAACACCGTTGCACCACGTTCGATACCAACTTTTCCATTGTGTCCGCATTATTACGTATACATTCTTCCGAATCAAAGTTCGATTGCCTCTAGCACTTCCGTTCGAGTTACGAATTAATTCGCAGAAAACGTTATTGACAATGTCCCGATTATTTATTATGTAGTCATTAATTTCCCGCCTTTTTTAGAACGCATTTTACACTCACACGCCATTTTCTGTACACCGAATAATAGCGGAATATAATTTAAATTTTACTACATTGCAACTATTTATTTACCAGTCCGGTTTTGCGTAATATTTAAAAAGAGAATTAAAAAAAAATAAATAAAACAAGTTAAAAATTTTTATCAATTTATTTTAAAACGATACCACCTAAAATGCTAAAAACAAGAGGTAAAGTTTATGCAATTTATGTAAATGCAAGTGTACACACATATGCTATATAAAATCACTTCAGTCGTTTCTTTATTTAACTGATTTCAGTTAATGAAATGAATAATCAATAAGTTCTCAGGAAACCTGAAAATTAGAGAAATTTCGGTACATCCAATTTGTTGTTTTTTTTTGGTTTTTTTTTATGGGTACGCCAACGAAGAGCAACAGCCCAATCAGCCAAGGAATCTAAGTAATAGCTCAAAAGGAGAAGAATAACATAGTAGATTTAAATCTGGTGCGAGATGGAATGAATGAAAGAAGCTAGAATAGAAACAACTGACAAGGAAAGAAATGAGAGAACATAAGAGTCATTGTATGGAGTAGGAAGACGAAGATTCAAAAGCCGAGAATAGAAGAGAGAACGTTCTGAAGAGAGCGAGGAAAATTCGAAGAAGGCGTGATTGATATCACACAGAAAAAAGGAATCCTCTGGGTGAAGAGGGCACTGCGGAGAAGAGACGAGGGAAAAACGAAACAGTGACGAAGGGAGAAGGGTATGACCGAAACGAAGACGACATATAGTGGTGATCAGGGGATGACAAAAGGAAGGAAACATGTCGAACCATCTGGTCAAAGAAGGTAAGGGCTGAACGGAAAGATAAAAGGAATTCAGATTTGAGAAAAGAGAAAAATAAATATCCTTCCATAATCTAAGGTGAAACTGTTTGGAAATATGATTAATATCGTGAGCGGAAAACTTATAAAGAGGATGTCCGTTGGAAGCTCCTGAGCGAACCAAGGAATCAGCCACACCTCATTACACTCAATTCCAGCATGGCTAGGAATCCACAATAAATCAATTTGGATCGAACGGAACAGAAATAATTCGTGAATTAGATTGCGAATAAGGAGAATGAAAGGTTCAAAAGAGGGCAACGGTAAGGGAAAAGGAACTGCCTGCAAAACACTTTCAGTCAGCTATTAAAAGAAATTTATCCGAGAGGATAGAAGTGGAAGAGATAAACAGAATTGCATGAAGTATGGCAGCAAATTCAGCAGTAAATATAGAGCAGCAGGAAGGAAGTTTAAAGGATTCAGAATAGTTGTGAGAAGGAAAAACAAAGGCGGCACCAACCCCATCAGCCTTCTTAGACCCATCAGTAAAAATAACTCTTGAATGATTGGGATATAAAGAGCTTAAAACCATGTGAAATTCAGATCTAACTATAGAGTGAGGAAGGAATTTAGCAGAACTTGACAAATGAAATACGTGAGGAGGATGTAAGAGACTGAAATAATTAAGAGAAAAGTACAGAGATTTATTATAGGAGAAAATATAGGGAGAAAAATTGGCAAGACGAACAAAAATGAAAGATAAAATTGGAATTCTGTTGCGAGTAAAACGTCAGTTGTGAAAAATAGAGCAATAGGCAGCTATAATCCTAAAGGAAAAAGAGGGAAGGCGTTTGATTAGGAAACGATAGCCTAGATAGGATCTGCGGATGAACAAAGGGAGTGATTTTGATTCGGAAAGGATGACAGGAATTGGAATAGATTTACATGCACCCAGACAAAGACGAAGACAGGAATTTAGAATGCGATCAAGCTTTAACAGAAGAAACTTAGAAGCGTTGCCGTATATATACATATAGGAACAGTAGTCCAACTTATTGTTAGAAAAAAATAAGAGACTTATACAATAAGAAAAGAATGCAAGGAGAACCACCACACCTGTACGATGAGAGTGATTTTAAAGGATTAATCCTTTTAAAACAAGAAGTATACAGGCGACTAATATGCTCCTGAAAGGACAGACGGCCGTTAAGAATCACACCCAAATAACAGAAGTTCTCTACAAGAGGGACAGGATTACGACTGAAGGTTAGATTGATTAAGGAAGGATTATATGAACGGAAAGTAAAAACTATGGCCGCGGATTTATGAGGAGAGACGAAAAGATGAAAATTGAAAAGAGCATTTTCTATAGTGGCTAATGACCTATTTAGTTCTAAAACAAAATCTGTTATGTTGTGAGAAGAAGAGTAAATAAGGATATCATCAGCATAGAATAGAGACGATGAATTTAATGGAAGAGAAGCTGTATGAGAAGTATAGATGTTGAAGAGAGTAGGACTAAGACAGGAACCCTGAGGAAGACCACAAAAAAACTTTTCTTGAAGTGGAATAACAAGAAGTGGATAGATGTACAGTCCGGCTTTGGAAGAGATAAATAATAAGAGAAACAACACAGACCGGAAGATGCAGTGACAGCATTATATTTTTGAGAGTAGGGAGGTGAACATTGTCAAATACACTAGAAACATCAATAAAGGCTGCGATAGTAAACTTTTTGTTTATATAGAAATTGCAAATGTCAGAACGGAAAACACTAATGCAGTCGGGAGGACCAAGACAGGGACGGAAACCGAACATATTGTTAGGAATTAAGTTATTGTGTTCGAGAAACCAGACAAGCCGTTTATTTAACATGCTCTCAAAGAGCTTCCTTAAACAGGGAGCAAGTGAGATAGAATGAAAAGAAGAGGAGTTTTTCTTTGGTATTGGTATAACGATAAAGGCATTCCAAGAAGGAAAAGTGGAACAAGAAAGAAGAAAAGAATTATATATACTAAGAAGAGTCTCAAGAGATTTAATAGAAAGATTTTTTATAATGAGAAATGATATACCATCAATACCAGGGAAAGATTTGGAGGAATAATTACTTAAAGAAGCAAGAAGTTCATTAAGACTAAAGCTAGAAGTTAAAAAGTGAGAAGTAGAATTAATAGAAGGAGGAGGAGATTGAAGCTCTTCAAGGCTGGGGACATAGGAAGGAGCTACGGAGTCTATGAATGAAATGAGGCTATCTTTCGGGATATTAAGATAAGAAGGTCGTTCCGATAAAGGAGTTCTAAACGCTTTAGCCATTTTCCAGACATGTGTTATTGGAGTAGAGCGGGAGAAAGAAGAACAGAACTTTATCCAAGCGGCTCTTTTTGAGCGTTTAAGAACGAACCTAGCCTTAGCATTAGCTCTTTTATGTGCAAGGAAGTTGGGAAAAGAAGGACAAGAGCGAAAAGATCTAAAAAGGGAAGTACAGAGATCGAACGCAGACTTGCAATCATTATTCCACCACAGGGATGAAGCATATATAGATCTATTTTTTAATGAATAATGGTACGGAGGAGCAGATAAGGAAAGAGCAAAGTAAATAGATTGAGTGAATGACTGATATTGGGATATAGGATTCCTGTTAACATTGATAAAAGGAAGAGATGAATCGACAATACGGCGAAACATCGGCCAATCGGTTTTAGGAAGGTACCCTTGAGGAGTATGAAGGAGTTCAGGCTGCACAGGAGGAGAAAAGTTGTTAAGGGATATGAGTATGGGAACATGGTCACTTCCAAACGTGCCATTTAAGATTTTCCACGAACAGTTAAAACCGAGATTAGGAGATGTAAAGGTTAAGTCAATTGAACTAAACGTAGTTGGATTCCTATAAAAGATAAGAGAATTATCATTCAACAGAAAAATATTATTACGGAGAAAAATGTCTTCAAGAATAACACCGTTACTATTATAATTGGAGCAACCCCAGTCTCCGCCTATAATAAAAGGGGAAGGAAGCGAATCAAAAAAAAACAGAAAAAGGAAAGTTCCTAAGATCAAAATTAGGAGGAATGTAGACAGAGATAAAGTTAAGAAGACAAGCAGAGTTGTTAGGGATGGAAATATGAACTAAATTAGGAAGTAGGGAGGAGGATGAACTGAATAAGCGAATATCGTGAGAATAGAAACGAATGTAATTTCTAATCAAAACAGCAGCTCCTCCGTAGCCGTCATTTCGACAGGAACTGACTAAGGTAAAAACTCTAAAGTTGGTGTCAGAAGAATCCTTTAACCATATTTCAGAAAGCAAAGCCACTTCGACTTTGTGAAGGTCCAGCAAGCCCTCCAAAGCATCCTTGTTGGCTCTAAGACTGCGACAATTCCATTGCAGAATATTAAGTTTGTAAGCCATTATCAATATAGATCAGGAGTAAATTAAAATAGGCGAAGACATGATGATGAGAGCGAGGGTAGGTAAAAAATTAAAATGGGCTAATATAAAAATAATATGACAGGGCAGTAGGGAAACGGGATAAAAAAAAAAAAAAGTAAGAGAATGGAACACATGGAAAGGAAAAATGTACGCTTTATAAAGGATGAAAAAGTGTAAAAGAGGAGAAAAGGAAAGAAAAAAGAAACAAAAACAAATAAACAAATATAGTTCAAAATATAACAAAATTTGAAATGTTGTATATGTTAATATATTACAAGGCATGAGGCATAAAGCTCTGGAGCAAAAATTGAAGAGATTTTTCAAGTTCGGATGAAGTTGCAATGTTATGTCTAGCTAAGAGCTGTATGAATGCAGAGAAGAATGACTCAACTGGGGAGGAAATTTGCGAGGGAATATCATTAAAAGAATCATCGGAAGTAACAAGATTAGCAGAGTTATTCAAATTAATGGCGTTAGATTTCAAAACCCAACCATTAGATGGAGAAGGTATGCGATTGGACGGTAGAGACGAAAATTGAGGAGAAGTTTTAGTTTTCAGTTTTTTATTAGATTGACGGTGAAAGTACTGGCCTTTTATTGACCTTGGTGCTCTCATCTGAGGAAACATTTTTTCAGATGAAGGATTTGTTAATGAAGGGACTGGATCTCTGGGTTGAGCTGCGGCTCTGTCAGCGTAAGAAAAGGATGATGATGCGAAAGATTTACTTTTATCCACGGTTTTAGAAACTCTCCTAACTGAAGCAACAGGAATGGACGAGGAGATACCTTCCATGATATCTTCCTCCGGAAAGGAAGTATGCACATCAGAAATTATTCCGAATTGGAAGAAAACATGATTCGGTACGAATGCTTTGAGACTATTTTTCATCATAAAATCATGTTGATCTAGAATTTATTAGCTGTAACCACAGAGGGGAATAAAACCGATAAGCGGTTCCCACCTTGTTTTTTGGCGTTTAAATATTCCGTAGTTGATTTAAATAGCAACTTAGCTATGGCCAAGGGATGCGCATTTCCAATATTTTTTTCGAGATGCTCTAAATATATTACAAAAGGACCAGGGTGGTCTAACGGAAAGGTAAGTTCTTTATTAATATTATTACTAACTATATCATCGTTGACATCATTAATATTATTATTATTACTATTATTACTGTTACCACTATTGTTAATGTTCTCTTGTGATTTACTAATATTAAAGTTTTTGATTGCTTCAAAGGCATTAGAGTTATTACTATTTTTACTATTATTATTGTCTGAATTATTGTTATTATTGCTATTAATTTTGTTGGGAAGTTTGGATACATCGGACTGCGACAGTCGCAGATCCTTATTGGGGAACGACGTAACTGGCGAGAGAGGATCGGACGGTTTGCGTTTCATAGAAACGTCAACCTCCATCAGGGGAAGAGATAACCCCGTCTTTAACGGTTTAGTATCCTTAGAGGAGGCCGCCTGGCGGCTCCCACTAAACGAGCTCATCGAATACGCAGATAAATAGGTAAATTAGAATAAAATAAATAAATAAATAAATAAATAAATAAACAACTGAAATAAAATAAATAAATAAAAATAAATGAGACGAGTTAACTGTATGAAATAAAATTAAGCTTCTATATTGCAAATCAAAACTGAAACAATAATCGAAATAGAAAGATAAACGGAACGAACTCACTGAATAAATCCTTATCAGCTGTCGAACACGATAAGAGATTAAACACGAGAACAAAAGATCGATCCGCACACGAGACTGCTTCCTTTTGTTAAATTAAATAATATCGTGTAACCTAAGTAAACTAAAATGTACATTCGGTTAAAAATACATCGGAAGAAGTTTGTTTTTTATTTTTTTTTTTTGGACGCGCCAACAACATGATCCAACAACAGGATGCATTAAGTTACAAAGTTAAATAGCTTTAGGCAATTGGGAATAGGAAACACAAATGATTGTAACAAATGCATAACCGACGAAATGATTCAGCAAGCATTACAAGAAGCAGAAAAACCCAGCATCAAGGAAGACGATGATAGAGCAAATCGAAAACGAGAAGAGGGGATCAAAAAATGATTAATTTAAAGTCTAATTAAAGAAACAATAATAGAACGAAAACATGAACGAATGAATTGGAACTAAAACTGAGGATAAGGAACCGACTATGTTATGAGAAGAACAATTAGAGAACAGTGAAGGAAAAACGCCCGACCAAGATCTGAATGATTAACAGAGGATAGGGAAAGGATGTCTGAGGCAGGAAAACTGTCGAGGAATAGACCATTGAGCTACTCTTAGTGTCGAACAGTGTGTGTCCAGGAACCCGTAAAAGATGTAAAAAAATATAACGAGATAATAACAAGTTTGTAATAGGAAATAGAACCGCGAGAATAATGCTATTAGAGGAATGTGAAGGGGAGAGGCAATAGCTCGAAGAACGTTTTTGGAATCAGAGGCAATGAGAAATTTACAGATCCCAATTAAAGAAGAAATAAAGGAGTCGGCAAGGTGTACAGCAACAGACTCAGCTGGGGAGATAGAGCAAAAAGAGAAGAATCTGAAAGCTTCAGAATGATGAAGCGAGGGAGATGTAAATGTGCCACTCACAGCGTTATTATTTTTGGAACTATTGGTAAAAATAATTGCACCAGAAGAAAATGAAGAAATTCATTATTAATATAAGATACGTAGAATTGGTACGAGATTTATGGGCTACCGAATACTATTAAAGTTGTAAGAAAAATAGGAAGGTTTGTAAGCGTGAGAACAAAATTTAGAAACCCGGGCTGCTACATGAGATGGGCGCGGAAATTTTGTAAATAACGTTAACGCCAATGGTTCTTTTAATATATAGATGGGAGAAAATGAGTTTGGATGAGGAAATGGGAAAACGTTTCATTAGAAAACGATAACAAGCTGAGATCTGCGAACCAAAAGATGAAAGGGGAGAAGAGGAATAGGTAGAAAAATATCAAGGAAGTGAATATTAAAAAGAGTAGAACTGAGATCCACGCGGAAGAGCGCGTTGAGCGCGTTTACAAATGGAAAGGGGAGAAGTGGAGAAAAAAAAAGAGTTCTATTTTCAAAAAGGTTGAGAATGAAAGTAGTAAGCATAAAAGGGATTCTTAATAGAAAGGAGTTTCGTACACAATGAAGGAAGGTGTAGATTATCGAACGCGGAAGAGACATCACTGAAGTCAGCAATAGTGAACTTCTTTTTTAGGAAGGATTTTTAGAAATTTGAGAGCAAAACAGTGCTGCATCCAACCGGAACATAAACCGAACATATTAGAAAGGAATTATGTTCTAGCCGACAGACGAGACGCTAGTTCATCGTGTCTTCGAAGAGTTTTCATAAGCAAAAGGCAAGGGATATAGGTGAGAAAGAAGATTAGTTTCTTTTACAAATAGAAATAATAATAAAGTCGTTTCAATGAGAACGGGGAAAAGTCCCTGAGGATTAAGAATGAGAGGCTGTCCAATCCAGGAGCAAAAGAAGACAATTTTTATTGAGGACACGTTTCGGCTTATTTACTCCTGAGAATCACGATTATACCGAAATACGAGTAGTTTAAACTTGATTGTAGTGAAAATATCCGCAAGCACGTTCGTTAACGGATATTTACCACTTTCTGTGTCTGTAAAAGAGTTTCCGCTATATGTATACTGCAATTCATTAACACTACTTGGCCATCATTGGTTAAAGGTAAAAAGTATTCGTAAATCTGTTTTATGACAATGGAGACAAATAGGGAAGTGGAATAAAAAAAAACAACGAAAAATACTGTTAGATGCGTTGTTTACCTATTACGAACATTAAGCAATAATTTCAAATATCACTGGAGATGCCGATCAGGAGCATCACTGGGTATGCGTGGATGATGCATTTATTTCGCCGGCAAATTAAAGGGCAACGGCGAGATATGGTTTTTGTGCACGATCAAAGTTTAAACGTAAGAACTGCATACATTCTAATGATAAATGTCATTAAGAGAGAAACAAATGTAAATTTACAAGTAACAGTTTACTTATTTTCGATATTTTCGATATTTTCGATATTTTCGATTAGTGCAATGTTCACTCTAACGAAACACAGCAGCCTAACTGTAGTTTGTTTTTAAATTAACTTTGATTATCCAAAGTTTGTTACTTTACAATCGATAAAGAAAAGTCTATATTGTGAAATGTGTGCCAGTGAACGAATGAAAGGCATTTACGTAGTCTCCGATGTTGCGTATTTGAATAGCACCGAGAGCGGGCTGTATTTAAATATTCGGCGAGTTTCCTCTGCGACGTAGCAATTCACGATGCTAAAACAGACGCTTTTAATTAAGCATCCTTTGAATTGTCGTACAGCGCGCACCTGCTGCATATAGTTCCAGCATTACTGCGAACTCGATAGCATTGTGCAACTATCAAAGAAAAGTCTGTCTCGACTTAACGATTCCAAATCGGTCCGACGCTCTGTAATGAACTGTATTCGAAAAATGGAATAACTTTCGCCGGTTCAGATTTATATTCAAATGACCTCAAGTTCGGCCTGCCAGAATCAGTCGATTCTGAGAATAACTGCGTTGCGCAAAGACGTGAAAAATGCTTTAAGCCTTTTTTTTTTTTTTCATTTTTTTAGGCTGCCGGTCATTCTGCGTGACCATTTTTACGTAAACGATTTTTGCACGGACAAATAGCGAACTAATACACCGCCGAGTGAACAACAAATTGAAAACAGATAAAAGTTTAAAATATGTCGCTTTCGCCATGTATCTAATGTTATGCTAATTCACAGCCGGCGTCGTTGGATATACCGATGAACCATCGCCTTCGAAGCTGAAAAACACTCTTGCGATATTCTTTTCAGAGCGGTTTTGCCGTCCTCCATCACTGATATGTCAGCATTATTGCACAATTGCATAATTGCGTAATTTCTATATTTATCGTTAATTTTCTCTTCCCTCTTTGTATATAATTTTCAAATCTCAAGTTGACTTTTGCTCTTGTACTGAACTTGTTTTTCACCTATTACATTTACAATTTAAAAAAATTCCATGTAAACGACATCAGTTGCATTGCCGCATTAGTCTAAGGATTTTTAGCTGTTTTTGCCTTTTTTAAATTTTATTTTCAAAAAGCGTGCCATTAAGATACTTTAAATATTGATTAGCAAGAAAACTTGCCTTCCATTTAGGAGAACTTTTCAAGTTGCCTCCGTTATAAAATAGTGTTTTTTTTCCAATAATTAAAAACAAAATTAAATATTAGAATCGCAATAGGCATTATTACAGGTAGAATTATTGCGTTGCCTTTTTGACAGCCTATAACTGATAGTAAATTACCAAAGTAACTATAAAATTAAGCAATCACCCGGCCCCGGTTTTATTCCATAAATTTCACGTAATGAAATGCAACTGATGATAATATTATAATATGAAATTACTTTCGTCCTTTTATGTACATAAATTATTAATGTCTGAATTATTTGTGTTAAACAATAAAATTCAATTTTCAATTAAACGATGAATTACCTATATATATATATGTACATATATGTATATATCGTATTTTCACAATGATATATATATTATTAATAGTCTTCAAAAAATTGAAGTTCAGATATATGAAACGGGTATATTTTCTTTAACATTTACAGAAAACAATAAACCTATATGAAAGGGAAACGGCGAATTAATTAAAAGTGCATTTACAATTAGCAAACAACGTGCATATTTAATATTTACATATAATATAGTACGCTAAACCCTTTTACAACATATATTGTAAAGACGGAAGAATTACCAAAAGTGATCATTTAGATGATGAATAAAGACGACATAACGTTTCAAAATATTTTTGTCCAGTCACGGTTAATTCACTACAAAAGCTAAAAATTATTAAAAACATATTATCTATGTACATTAATCATATAATAATAGGATATTGTCGTCGCGATAGCCTAGTTGCTAAAGCGCTTGGCTTCCATGTTACGGAAATCTCGGATTAGATCTCGGGCGACGACAGAAGTTATTACGAAAAATTAAATTAAAAATACTCGATATTTCACATGGAAGGCAATGGCAAACCATCGCATACAACATCATATGCGCGCTAGGTCAGTACTCAGCAAACACAAACGGGACTGCATTTGTATAGCGATAAATCAAACAATCACAATAATAATTCCGAGTGTAGTCTTGCGTGTGTGCACTCGCGTTGCATATTTAATAATACACAACCTATATCTGTACAGCTGAAAAATGTACAAATAGGTTGCCCATCGACCGAATGGTTGAGCAGATAATGATGAAGAATAAAATATTACAAATTCGTTACAGTCGTATGGTAAAAATTATTAGTAACACGTCTGTTAAAAATGTACTAAATCACAATTCACGCCATCTAATTAGCGCCGCAAAACACCCCCGATAAATAAAATAGGAAAAGAATCAAAGCAAAAACACATTTACTGATTGATCATTTACAGCGGCGCAGTTTCAGGAACGAATATTACTTATGCCGGTAGTAAAATGTGCATACCTATATTGCCATCTCACTCTGACATTGAAGACAACCGGTTTTCAAGTTAGCGTATGCTTAATAAAAATAAACATTTTTTAATTAATATTGTTTGAACGTGAAATAAGGTTTTATTTTTAACAGTATATTATAGAGAAATATCATTAGTTACCATTATCAATTTAAAAGAAACTCTTAAGTGAATTAGAGTAAGAAGATTCTTTTTATGATTTTGTATTCGGAAAAATGTATAATATTTTATTTTGTACAAAATTTAATTTCAAATAATATTCGAATGTACAAATCACACACACACACACGTATATATAAAATAAAGATAAAATAATTTAGGGTTAAAGAAAGAAGAGATAACGAGGAGATGAAGAATTAAAGATTAGCTCTAGTATTACGTTAAGTCGTTTAAATTGCAGCAGTTAGCTGAATCGACGTGAAAAAAAAAATTCAGCCCATCCAAACTTTAGCATCAGAATATGTGCAACCCAACCGAGGAGCTTGTAAAAAGCTAAGGCGATCTGTAAATAAAATTAATCGGCCATTACTGTGAAAAATGAAGTACAGTCAAATGCCTTTTTTTTTTTATAGGCAGAATTTAGACGGTGAAGATAGATGCCTATGGAGGGTCAACCGTTTTTAATCGTTACATCTGGAATAGATACAACAGATCCTCTGCTGACCCTCTTTGTCATTTACCTTCACCGGTAATTTTTCGTTTTTTCCTGATTTATTGTATTACAAATTGGCCATCTAGGCCAATTAGCAATATTTTTAAATAGGGAAATATTGAGCATGAAGGGCGAAGTACCCAATGATACCTACCCGATAGTCTTTATCTTAAACAAGCTCACGAGGTTCCTTACGCTTCAGTCGCCTCCTATCACTAACAATATGTAGCAGTCCTGCAGCAACTTTGTTTGGATGACCTTCACAAGTCTTTCTGTGTGTCTTCGGGCACGAGTTTTAATAACATCTGTCACATACTCTATCCCTACATCCCGATGCAAGGTTTTTGATACATACCATGGCGCCTTGGTTACGAGCCTAAGGATTTTATTCTGCATGGTCTGTATTATCTTCAAATTTGTAGATTTAGCACAACGCCAAAGCTGTACTCAATAGGTCCAAATAGGCTTCAAGATACTTGTGTATATCAAACGGTTATACTTAAAACGCTATTTCTTCCTAAAAGCCAGTACATTTTGTCAACACAAATATCTATTTCTCTTTTTATTTGTCTGAATGTGCTGCTTCCATGTTAAACGACTATCTAGGTGTAATCCCAAGTACTTGACTGTTGTTCTCGCAGGCAACTCCAGTCCATTTATCCTAACAGTTGGAGTTATGGCTTTTCTATTCGTGAAATGAACGTTTACCGATTTACTTTAGTTGATCTGAACTTTCCACTTTTTAAACTATTTTTCCGCCTCGATAAGGGCCTTCTGAAGATTGCCACTTGCTATCTTCGGATCTGAATGTGATGCAAGTAATGCTGTGTCGTCAGCAAATGTAGCTACCTGTACATTTTCCATTACAGGAAAATTTGCTCTATATACCAAATACAGCGTGGGTCCCAGAACTGACCCCTAGGGCACTCCTGCTAGAACTGGATATAGTTCTGAAAACGTGTGTTCATAGCGCACCTGGAAATATCGGTTATGAAGATATGAACTCAACAAGAGATACAACTTCGGTGGTAACAGAATTTTTAATTTACATAATAGACCATTATGCCAAACTTTTGTACACACATTTTTTGTCTCCAAACTTTTTTCTATTTCACTTACCACTCTGTGCAGCTGATCCACCGCGGAATGCTGTTTTAAGAAGTCGAACTGATGTTCTGGAATTATATTATATAGATATGGCTGCGATCTATTTAATATCAATTTCTCCATTACCTTCGACATAACAGGCAACAAGTAAATGGGACGATAAGACATAACAGCATGCGGATTTTTGCCCGGTTTCGCAATCATAATAATTTGCGTGAACTTCCATTGCACCGGAAAATAACGTAGACGAAGTATTGCGTTACATATAAATGTCAGCAACATTACAGCCTTCGGTCAATAGTTCCGCGCTTATTAAATCAAAACCGGGACTCTTTCTCTTTTTCAGCGTTTTAAGTATGCTTTTCATCTCTTGAGGTGATGCTGACTTGATGGGAGAGGATAACTGGCCAGGACTTTTTAAAAAGTCATCGACTTCTATGTCCGTAGTAGCCGTTAGGTTCGACTTTAAAACTGTTGCCAAGTATGTGGTAAATAAATTCGCCTTTTGCTTTGAATCTTTCGCTCAAGACCCGTTGCTATGCTTTATCGGAGGAATGCAATTTTTTGGTTGTTTAATGTTTTTTGTACACTTCCATAAAGAATAATCATCCACCGCTGATGGCGAGAGTTTAAGTAAGTAATTGTTAAAAGTTATATTCTTAATTTCTGCTAATAATTTTTTGAGTTCTTTGGTTTTATTATTAAGTTGTTTTTTGTCCGATGGATTCCCTGTCTGAAATCATTTTCGCCTAAGCCTTCTCTTTTCTAAAACAAGTTGGTGAACTAAAATAGGATAATTTTTTCTTTTTTTGTTTATATCAATAGAAGGAGTGTTCAAAGTTGCTGCTGTACCGCACGGCATTCTCGATATCAGTTTGGCTTTTTAACGGGATTTTTAAATCTAATTTTGAGTCTAAATAGGCCTCGAAGGAATCCCAGTCTGTTTTATGATGATACAAATATATCGGCTTTTCTCCGCATATTACTGAATCACCAAGGGTTAAAACAACTGAAGAATGGTCTGAGAAAAGATCGAAAGAAGAATTTATTTCTGCATAATAACAGGCAATGCCTTTTGTAATAAAAAAAATCGAAAGGTCTGGTATTTTAAAATTATCAGTTGGCCAATACGTTGGTTCTCTTGTTGATAGGTAGTCGCATTGTGACTTTCCAGCGCTTGTTTGAACACACGTCCCCTGGTATTAGTTACCCTGAAGCCCCACGCTGTATGCTTGGCATTCGAATCTGCACTTGACAGGAATTTATTTCCTAGGCTCTGTATGTATTTACTGAACTGGTCTGCTGCTATTTTATGTCGCGGGAGACAATATGCAGCTGACAACACAAGCTGACCACCCTTCGTCTGAATGCTAATACTAGTCCCCTGCAGGTACTCCTCCCTGAAATTATTTATTTCATAATGTATAATATTAGATTTTATTAATATTACTGAACCATCCTGTGATTTCCCCGAAGGGTGAGAACAGAAATATGTTATATAGTTATTTATTTTGAAATAATCTTTATCAGTGAGGTGAGTTTCAGTGACTAAGATTACGTCTATTAAGTTTGAATTTAGGAATAATTCGAGTTCAGCCTTATGATTTTTTAAGCCATGTTCATTTTACTGAGCTATTCTTATATAACCGGGCATTATTTAATCATTTTTTTGCACTAAAATAGTTAGCATGGAACCATGCTGTTTTGTTCAGTTAATTGGTGAAACATTGCCTTAAATTCAATAAGGAATTCTGCTAAATTTACTGAAGAAACCGGTTGTTTCTTTTCCTCAAATTATATTAAAGGTTTGACTGGAACTTCCAGAATGATTAGTGTTCGTCGTGACATTGTTCTGTTGACTTATAGCGGCTGGTTTTAATACTTCTGAATAATTTACAGTTGGCCGCAGATAACCGTGCTTACTAAATTGAATAATTTTATTCTTAACATCAGTTTTACTTTGTACTAATCACTGAAATATTTCGCAACCTCTATAATTAGCAGGATGGAATCCCTCACACAAACCGCACGTAGCTGGCGATTTCGGGTCCTTCTTGCATTCATAAGTCTTGTGTCCTTCACCGCATTTAACTCAAAGTGGCGCTCTTGTACAATAGGCTTTAGTATGACCCCATTGTTGGCAGTATTTGGCGACTCGACTTTAATTATTGTATTACAGAGTGATTTTAAATTAAAAATTTCCCTACAATTTTCAGTTGTTTTATATTATGAATGTTACAAACCTGGAAACCATGCGACCCTAGTTCTTCTTGAATGTCAGTAAAGAATGATGCAAATGCCTTATAACTCATTTATAAGCACGTTCCTGATTCATTTGGTAGGTGTGGAATGTAACTTTTTGTTCTCTGAATTCTCGTGTTAGTTGACAATATTCTTCCCGAGTAAGTACACTTATCTTAATTACTCTATCAGCCAATGCTTTTGCGTAATAGTCCGTTTTATTAATTATGCGCTCGATGTGTTCTTGCATTTTTTTAAATCTTGAACCCCGTGCACAAATATAGGCAGTGGCTTAGGGATAGCTTGAGATGTTATTTTTGCGGTATTACCGACATTATTTTCTTCGTTAGTTTCCTCATCCGTTGAAAGGGCCTCATACCTATTACGAGTCTTTTTAACGTGTTTGCTTTTACTATTATTGGTAGCGATGAACTGCCGTTTTCTTCCTCTTTTACATTTAACTTTTTGTCAGTTATTTTTATCACTTTCATTCTAACACATTTGTACCTCCTCGTCGCTATCATATTCATTTGTTTGCTGTACGTCTGTTTGTATCAAGGCTGGGAAGTGCTGGCTATAATTGCTGCTTTGGTTTTCAGTACAAATATTGCTTGGCTGTGAATACTGTATATCATCAGACGGTGGGTAAACGAGTAGTGGTTGCGAAAACGGCATATGTGTGGACGACGCTGCTACATTGCACGGTACTGTAAACGGTAAGGTAAATCTAGCCGGTTGAATGACATGTGTAGTAGTGTTCGACAGCATCTCGCTGTGTTGCGTGTGAGTGCCAGCCAAATGATACACTGGTTCCGCTTAAAAATGGCCATAAAATTTGAATCAAGGGAAATTGTGGAAGAACGTGTTTACATTATTATAAAGGAGGTGGTCTTTGTTTAAGTTCATGAAATAATCTGTTCGTTTAGTTTAGTATGTAGAAATATTTCGAAGGACGCATCGGAAAATAAGAGCGGAATGATAGATGAGATATTTATTAGCCTTTTTAGTAAAAAAAAAAAAATAGAATTTTTGACAAATCTCCAATTATAACAAATTTTAACGGAGTTATTTAAAAATCGAGGCAAATTATATAGTTTGAACTTGTCTGCCAGAATTAAAATCAATAAATGGTCAGTAGGATTTTAGTTTCATTACGAAGACAGGTAATGCAGGATGGAACATTTCCCATAATAAGTCGCAGGTCAAGATTTTGAATCACTTCTAATCAATTTAAAAGGGATTTAGATGCTGAAAATGTTAATCCAACTTAAATCTTATTAGACGTTTAAGGTCATCGAATCTCACGAACAATTGACTTTAGTAGGATTAACAATTTTCAGAAAATGGTTATAAAGCTTGTAAATTTTTTTTTTTTTTTTTTTTTTTTTTTTTTTTATATTTATTATAACAAATTACAACTAGTCCTCATGGACTATCCAGTAATTATGATAAAAGGAGAAATATATATAACGTGAAGAGGCTATCCATCCGGTGACAGAAACCTCAAAAGAATATAAATAAAATGATAACTAAATAATATCGTTCAGATTATTTCGTTTCAGCCTTCTTGTGTTGTGTACGTTATCTAATATCGCCATTGCTTCTGTATTTGGATGCCTATGTAATCTATCTATATGGCGGAGTGCATATCGTCTGATTTCTGCTATTACGGTAGGAACGCATAGGTCCTTATGCAAGTCATCATTTCTTACGAACCAGGGCGCATTCGTTATTAGACGAAGTATTTTATTCTGGCATTTTTGAATAATTTTTATGTGAGAAGTTTTTGCACAACCCCATAACTGAGCTCCATAGCTCCAGGTTGGTTTGATAATTGCATTGTAGATTAATAATTTGTTATCTATTGTTAATGCCGAGTTTCTTCCAATAAGCCAATACATGGAAGCTATTAAACGATTGATCTCTTTCTTTTTAGAGATGATGTGCTGTTTCCATGTTAGTCTCTGATCAAGTAACATGCCCAAATATTTGGTCCCACTCAGAGTTGGTATTTGCTTATGATTTATTGCGACTGGGGCACTGATCATTTTTCGATTTGTGAATACTACGTGGGCTGATTTGTTTTCATTTATACTTATTTTCCACTTTTTTGTCCAGTTATATATTTGATCTAGAGAATTCTGCAAATTTCTTGTAGCAAGGTTTACAGAAGTATCCGAAGCTAATACAGCGGTATCATCTGCGAATGTTGCAGTTAGTGTGTTACTGGTAATCGGAAGGTCAGCTGTATAAAGTATGTAAAACAGCGGACCCAGAACACTGCCCTGCGGGACTCCAGCGCACACCGGGTGTAGTTTAGATTCTTCTTCCTGAACTTTTACTATGAAAAATCGTTCGTTTAAATAAGATGAAATTAGTTTATACATATTATAAGGGAGAATCTTTTTGATTTTTAAAAGCAATCCATCATGCCAGACCTTGTCAAAGGCCTGAGAAATATCCAAAAATACTGTAGAGCAAATTCGTTTATCTTCAAGGTCGTCTTCAATTTTGTTGACAATTCTGTGGACTTGATCTAGGGTGGAATGTTTGGTTCTAAAGCCAAATTGGTGATCCGGTATAGCTTTCAGTTGATCAACAATCCCCATTATTCTTTTCATAAATAATTTTTCGAAGACTTTGGATAGCACAGGCATTAGCGATATTGGTCTGAATGACGAGACGACATTAGCAGGCTTACCAGGTTTAAGCACCATAATTATTTGAGCCATTTTCCATTGTATTGGCATATGCTTTAGTCTGAAGATAGCATTAAAGATGTAAGTAATGAGCAATATACCATTCTTCGGAAGCTCTTTTAAAATCTTGGCTGTTATTAAATCATGTCCTGGAGCTTTGTTTGTTTTTAAGGCCGTAATTTCGTGCCACACTTCATAAAGCTTGTAAATAAGATAATATTTAAATTTAGAATCAAGATGTATCCCGGAAAATGTTTGACGTTGTTTGATAAAAAAATTGTTTGATTATCAACTTCTACTTTTGTATAATGCGAAGATTATAATATCGGCGGGAAAATATGGTTGATCAGGATGGAGAAAGGAGCAGATTAATATTGCGAGAAAAATTATTGCAACTATTACATTATGCGAGTGAATTTTATGATGCAATGGAGTAATTCAAATTCAAATTCAAATTATATATTTTATAAATGCACGAGATGTGGTTAAACAAATACGTGTACGGAAAGAAAATGAAAAAGCAAAAGCAATATAAAAAATAGACAAAATAAAATAAAAATAAAACTTAAACAGTGCGCTCGGAGCAAAATAAGATGAATTATTCATTAAGGTAAATTATAATTAAAACTAAATCAATAAATGCCGAAAATAAAATAAAACATTTATACATATAATCCATATAAACATATACAGGGTGCGGCAGCGTAACTTCCTTTTTTAAAATGCGCCACCTTTTTTCTGCTAAATTTTGTTAAAGAGAAATAATAACAGAAAATCGAAATAACATACTCTAGATCCCCCATTGGGGCAATATGTATGTTTCTTCCCTTGCAGTTTTATTTCGATTTTCTGTTATTATTTCTTTAAAAAGTGTAGTAGAAAAAAAGTGGCGCATTTTAAAAAAGGAAGTTATGCTGCCGCATCCTGTATATGTATATGCCTTCTTACTATCATCACTCATTCAATCATTCATTCACTTACCTACAAGCGAACCCGCAACCCACACACGTCTGTATCTACATGCATGTAAAAAAACGGACAGGTACAACACACATTCACTAATTTATACACATATACCTAGACAGCGATACACACATCCCCACCTATGCACAAATAAATAGAGCGAACAAATATACAATACAAAATCTCTTCACAGTTATGTTTCATAATTAATTGGGGATGGAAATACAAGTCAAAGTCGTCCGTGTAGGCTAAAGTTTGAAATAAATTTTCGAAAATAGGCCAAACATAAACGTTGAAAATAGAAATAAGCTCGGACTTTTGTGCTCCCGGTAACAACGGGATTACGAAAATTCAAAGTTCTCTTTAGGAGTAAAATCCACAACAACTTACCGTATGTGAATTGCCAACGTTAATTAGCTGGTTATGCAAAATGGCGATAGTAACATAATCAAACGCTTCTTGAACATTTTAAAAAACCGCGACAAAAAGCTCTTTATTAATGAAGCTTTTGTAGTCGAGTGACAAAAAGAATTACTCGTAGTTAATCCGATTCAAGCTAACTCTTACGCTATAGGATCGATTTGAAGATAGCGTTTTTCACGCGATAACAGCTACCGGTGACAGAAGAGCCACTCTTATTTAATCGCTGACCGTTAGAAAGATTAAACAGAAGAAGAATTGGAAGAAAAAAGTAAAGGAAACAATAAAATAAGAAGGCAAAGGGGAATAAAAAGGAAGAAGCGATGCGCGAAATTATGAAGCAGGAATTCAATTTTACCTGCACAACGGACATTTTAACATCTTTTCTTCGTCAATCGCTTCGGTGTCTTCTTCATTTTTGAAATATTTAGCTACCATCCAGATGCATTCTACGTGAGCAGCATTTCCACAGCTATAGAGACAATGTGTAACTGCGGGAGAAAAAGAATAATAATTAATTCCGGCTGGAAATGCAAATAAATCATTGTATACTAATTTTTCGCCTGAACTATCAGTTGTACATTTGTAGTCTACGTCTAAGAATCGCGTGGCACTTTGAGCTATACAATGTTTACGCATTTATTGAGATGGCAGAAGTCCCACGGCAATTTAATAAATTTGCGGTATGAAAGACTATAGGTAGTAGGGAATGTTAAATAAACAGTAAATCTGCCGACTAACGTTTACATTTAATAATTTCATCAAATGTCAAAAATGGAATGAATAATTTAAAAAAAATACTTCGACATATAATGTAAATTTTCTAAGGTAATAATTTAATTAATACGCTAATATTATTATTTCGCAGTTTTTCTTATGCCTCAATAATACCAGATCCTTCGAATCTGTGATGGTCGATCTAGAAATATTCGGTCCTGAAAAGAGCGTCTTCTTTCGCAGCGTGATCCGCTGAAATATTTTTAATTACACCTGCGTCTCTATATTGTCACTGGAAAATGACTGCCTTTTTGGCTTTCCGAAACTTATAAACAAGCAAACGATGCCTGACGAGCATTTTTAGTTTTATAAATTTCGCTTTTTACGGTTTCAAAACTGTACCATGTTGATGATGTTTTATTCATATGTTTATTATTATTATTATTATTATTATTATTATTATTATATTCAGAAACCTAAATGGCGAGTGGAACTCTACCGAGGCTACTAAGCATCTAAACGCAGTAGAAGCTACAGTAAGCGATTTAGTCTATCACACATTGTAAAATTTAAGGTTGTTCGAAAAAAGTCTGGTTGAGGAAAGCCTGCTGGGCTGGAAAATGGTTAAGACCGTTGCAGAAGGAACTCCACAGTTGGTGAGACCGAGTGCCCATAGAGTGTGCAGGAAAATTAGGTAATTTGCAAAGTCCTACTCGTAAAATAAAATACTCTACGTTTTTTAACCACAACATCGATAGGATCAAAAATTCCATACATGAGATTGGGAATCAATGATGAATACAGAACAGTATTAGACTTTATGAATCTAAACCAGGTTATTTGGTCCGACTACAGTTTATTTCGTGGAACATTGTTAATCCTAAATGAGGAAGTGGAGCGTTTAAAGGCACTGAGCTAGATAGGGTTACCTTAGCAGCTAACTTCAGCCGTTCGTTGCCTGGAACCCCAACGTGACTGGAGAACCCGAAAAAATTTACATATTTTAATTTTCCATTTAAGTAGACAAAGTACTTTTTAAGGTCTGAATATATTTGATAAAATTGAGCCGGTAATTGGGGGGGGGGGTATTTTGGGATAGACGGTTTGGAAGAGTATGCTTAAAGGTAAAGATGACATTAAAATGAAGCAGTAATCATTTAGTCGTTCATTATAGATTACACCCACGATGCTTTAAGCAAGTCTGTTGGGTCTGTGGAAATGTTCGCTAGACGCTACATTGATAGGATTAATATGGTATTTAATTAATCGTCTATGCGTAACAGGCACTCCATAAAATTACTAATCCGCGACACCGATAACATCTTGAACGATTTAATTCACAAAAGTATACCAAATTCTAGCACTCTTCGAAGGAAAAGCGAAAGAATACTTTTAATTTACGAAAAATTTGTGGTTTTTTCACTAAGAACAGGCAATTCAGACGTGGGCCGGGCTAAATAAGCTCGCTTAAAACAATCCTATACTGAAAAAAGTATCACGATCACGATGTTCTTATGTCAATCCACTGCTGGATGTAAGCGGTTCCCCTTTTCTTCCAATTATATTGATCGCAGGCCTTGTTCATCCATCTCACTCCGGCTTACTTTTGTATATCATCTTGCTATCTAGTGCACGGCCGCTCTCAACTCCTGTGTCTTTCTATACATTGCGTTATTCCTTTGGTCCACCTTTCATCAGTTCTTCTTGCCAGATAACCTGCCCAGTCCCATTTCAGTTGTGCTGCACGTTCAACTATATCCGTCAGTTTAGTCTGCTGTCTTATCCGTGTATTGCGTTTGTGATTCAATATCCTGATTTTACTCAAGAAAGCAAGTTTTTTAACGACATATTTCATAAGGCTTCACGTTTCCGCTCCATATGTGAGCACCGGGAGGATTCATTTATCATATACTTTCTTTTTTAAGTAGTTCAGTATATCTCTATTTTTTAGGATGTAATTTAGTTTTCCAAAAGCTATCCACGAAGGAAGCGTTCGTCTTTTGATTTCTTTGTGCATGGTTTCCTTGTCTGTGGTTATTACCTGCCCTAAATATATTTATTCACTGACCTGTTCCAATATTTGTCCATATATTTTTATTTCTAGCTGACAGGCAATATTTATCATAATTTTTGTCCGGCCGATATTTATCGTTAATCCAACTGTTTTAGAACAATTATGAAGATCAGTTATTACTTCCTGTAAGGTGTCGGTGTTGCCACTAATTAGTACAATATCCTCGGTGAAACGCAAGTGATTGAGTTTTTCCCCATCAATATTTGATTCCTAGTTTAACTTCCGAACATAATTTCCAAGGATGCTATTGTAGATATTGTGTCTCCTTGTCTAACGCCCCTTTTTAATGGTATTTTACCTGTTTTTTCTATAAGCTGTACTTGCATTGTTGGCAAGTTATAAATGTTTTTTTATTATATTGAAGTATCCGTCGTCTATATCATACGCTTTAAGTGCTTTTAATACTGTCTATATTTCCACAGTATCAAATGCTTTTTAATAGTCTATGAACGCCATTTGGAATTCAAGATCGTATTCTCTGCACTTGGAGATTAACATGCTCGCCGTGTGGATGTGATCATGCGTGCTAAAACCAGACCTAAAACCAGTTTGCTCGCATGGTTGATAATGATCTATTTGTTTCATCAGCCGATTTGGGATAATACTTGTGTAGACCTCGTAAATAAGTAATAATAAACTGATTGATCTATAATTTTCTAGTTTAGCCGTGTCATCTTTTTTGTGTATAAGAATTACATCTGCTTCATTCCATGACCGCGGGATAGAGTTTTCCCTTAAATATTTGCTAAAGAGATCTTTCAGTCAATTCAGTCGTTCGCTCCTTTAATCATTTCTGGAATTACGCCGTCTTGCTCGCTGGCTTTGTTAATTTTCTTCAATGCGTAAGAGATTTCCACGGTCAACATTTCCGGTAGGTTGCTCTTTGTTTCGTTTATTGTTATCTGGTCGTTTGCAATGGGCCTAACTTTTGTTTCATATCTGCGTAAAATCTTCCTACCCCTTCGGATAGTTCTATTTTATCTGTGAGAACAACCCCGTGGCCATTTTTTCAATTCGTCAGCAATTTCCTTCCTATCGACAATGATTTCTTGAATACTTTAGGCCCTCTGTTTCGCTCTATTACTTCTTTAATTATCTTTCTGTTATATAGATCATTTATCATTTATTTTCTTAATAATTTAATTTTTACCTTTATCTACTTTCAGTTTCCTCCTTTACGTCATTAACTCTCCTGTCGCATCACTTATTTTGCGATACACATTTTTTGTTCTTGGCGTCATTTTAAGTGCAATTTCTTTCATAATTTCAGTAATTAATTCGTTTTGTTTGTTTATTTCCAGTGTTTTTATTTCTCCTGTTTTATGTATTTTTAATTTTAGCTCTTCTTGATATTTGTTTCTATTTTTTACTAGTTTATCACGGTCGACTAATTTTATAATTACTTTTTTCATCTTCCGATAGCCTCTGTTCTTATTATCAACTTCCGTACAGATTTCGTTTCTCACATGACTGTGGTCACTTCCAGCGTTAACACTTTTTAACACTGATACATCTTGCACTATTTCGCGTTTATTAGCAACAATACAGAGTCAATCTCGGTTTTGTATTTGAAATCCGGCCTTCTCCAAGTCCATTTGCTCTTCAGATTTTTCTTAAAGAACGTGTTCGTTAGTTATAGTCCATTGCTTTCCGGGAAGTCTATTAGTATTTCTCCACTTTCGTTTCTTTTACCTAAACCGTAGTCACCGACCGCTGTTTCATATTGACTTTCTCTGGTATCTATTTTCGCGTTAAAATCTCCAATAATCATCAAGTATTTCGTTGGTTGTTGTCGTATCACTTCTATTAGACTATCATAAAACTCATTTAGTTCATCTTTTTCGCTATCCGCTATGGAGCGTAAACTTTAATTATTTTAATACTGGTTTTATTCGACGATATTCGATCTGAGACTGCCACCCATCGGGTCACTTGTTGATGTATTTTTTGATTAATAAGAAAGCCAACTCCGTTTCGACGTGTATTATCTAATCCGGCGTAGTACAGCATATTACCCGATTTTAATTTCAGAACTCCATTTCCTGTTTTTCTTACCTCGCTTAATCCCATTATATCCCATTTTATTTCCTTCAGTTCAGTTTTCAATTCTTCCAACTTATCCTCTGTAGAGAGTGTTCTTACTTTATAGGTCTTCTTCTTCTTCTTTAAGCCATCTGACGCCAATATTTGGCGTAGGCCTCTCCTAAATTTTTCCACCGTCGTCTGTTCTGAGCCTCGCGTATATGACCTGCCTGTTTCATTATGTCATCTGCCCATCTTCTTGGGGGTCTTCCTTGTTTTCCTTTCAGTGTATAATCGCCAATTCAATAATCTCAGTTTTTTGCTTTCCCCAGTTCTATGTTTGTAATGTCCGGTAGTATTTTTGTTGCATCCAGTGATATGTCCGTTAGACCCAATAAGATTTTTATTACATCCGGTTGTGCAGTCCTTATTTGTATATTTACTAGGCGGGTGGATAACTAAAGTCATAGTCGGTTGCCCATTATGGCCTTGGTAATTACGGCCTTTCTTCGTTCGTATAGTCATATCAGGGTGCAAGTTGACCTAATCTCCCGTGCTAACCAGGTAGGTTAGGAGTTGCGTTTTATCCCTTCTGCCACGTTGGTATCATAGCATCAGATTATCATTATCATTATTATTATTATTATTATTATTGCCATTATTGTTCCCACAATGTGTTCATATTATATTATCATCACATATTTTTCTTCAATCGTTAGTTCAATAGTTTAACTCGCAAGTCAGCGGGTTGCTACTGAAGATATAGCGTTGTAAGGCCTTTACGGCGGTCTAATCTCGCCGAAGGTGAGAAAGTCGTGGAATTCATGCAGAATCTTGGGCTGCCAATCTACATCCTCGTGTCTCATTGCCCTGTCACTACTGGAATCTTTCCACTAGTAGCCGCTCTTGGTTCGTGACTGCTTATTGGTTATTCACAGCTAACCAGTGTATCTACAGGCTATTCCACTATCCACTACCCGTAGACGAACCCAGTTCCGGCTGGAGCTCCGAATCCTGGAGAAGTACAAAATAACCCGCTGGCGGGATGCTATAGTATAATTGAAGGAAATAACAATTATTATTGACATATTGAAAAATTAATACTGTAGCTATCGGTTAAAATAATATGTACACTGAATAATTTAGACATTTCACTTTACAATAATAGAAATTTCGAATTTTAATTGAATTTTTGGAAATTTTTCCCAACTTCAAAAATATAAGGTATACGTTGGTCTCGCATATTATGTTTTTTAATGGCTTTTTTAAAACTTTTGACCGTGATTTTAATAATTCTTTGTTTATTCGAAAGTATTTCGGACAGTGGTGACCTCTCGTATGAATATCGAAGAGTATCGGTCAACACACAATAGTTATACAATGACGTGAAAAAAATAGGGGTCTTCCAGAGAAACTTTTAATATAACAAATGCAATTGACTTAAAATATTATCAGTGCTGTTTAGCATGGGCAGACTGGAAAGAAAACGAATTTTTAGTAAAACGTAATGAATTACTGCGCGATTCACTTATCGCCGATGGAAATAGTACATTTAAACATTATTCTTGAACTAATGCCCAAAGCTTTCTAGAATACAGAAGATAGAAGCATTTTTGGTTGGTTTATCATCACTTCAAAGTTGTTTCTTTTTTTAATTTCAAGATTTATTCTAAGTATTTAATAAAAAGTAAAAATTACTTGACGAAAAATTAATTTTAAGTGATATACTTCAGGATATTATGATTATTCTCAAAATACTTATATTAGAATCAGCGCCAAATTTAGATTGAATTAATAATTAAAAAATCCATTTTAAATGAGTATAACAAAATAAAACCAGTTTTTTTGTAAGCAAAGTATAGAATAGACCAGAAATTGAAATTTGTGAGTTCAGTGCTGACTCTAATAAGCATTAATCTAGTTTAAGAATAATCATATTCTTAATCAATGGGCGAATTTTATCTTTTATCAGATAGAAATTTTAGCGCATTTTTATTAAATTTTTAGGTTTTTTTTTTAATAAACTAATCTTTTTTTTGAACCGCTTAAACACAACTATGTTTTGTTTTGTTTTTTTTAATAAAGGAAAATGATTTACATCGGAACAGGACTGAAAGTTTAACCAATTTTAATTAATTTGGATATCAAAATAATCAGTTTCGGCTGTAATTTACCAGTTTTTTCCGAGTTCCGAAAATTTTCTAAACATATCGGGCACGCATCACTGTTGCCGATTTTCTTCGATCGCACTCTGACCAAATCATCGTAAAATTTATTTCGCTCTCTTCTTCGGTGCAAATCAACTTCAGTACTTTTAGACTGCTGATGCGACTTTCTCCCATCGAAATATTGATTAATTTCGTGAGTTGTCATACCTAACTGTTTTAAAACGTATAAAAACAATAAATTAAGAATGCTGGTAATAATAATGATGTAATAGGAAAATTTTAAAAATTTAAAAATAATTAATTCGCTTAAGTAAAATTCGTAAACACACGTAAACAAGTCATAAAGGAATTGGCAGTTATGCCAGTGACGTAAAACTTAATGAGAAGCCAAGCTTGAATTCCGCTAATGCTATATTTATTGTCAGCAGTTCCATGTCGAACGTGCAAATTACACAAATTCAATAAGTTAAGGGAAGAAAATGAATGAGAGTGGTTCCATCAATGTTTCTCAAACACGTTTTCCTGTAGAGCACTATTACGTAAATACCTGTGTGTATCGATAACATTTAATTGGACGGAAAATATGAGAAAAAATGAATTAGTCCTCCGGTCCTATCCCATCATCAATTAAAATTGAAAATACATAGAGGTATATCGAAAGAAATAAGTCAAACCGTTATGGTAACAATCGGAATCTGCAAATTCCTAGCATGTGGGTGATAAATGGAATTTAAAGAGCAAATGCAGTTTTTACAAAGGCATAAGAAGGTGAGAACATTTCTTTTTAAAAAGTGGAATTTACCTAAATCTCATTTTTAATTATTTTACCTTTTTTTTTCCATCTACTGTAGCGTAGTTGATTAGTTAATTACTTAATGTTTACAATCGTCGATGATTTACGTTTCAGTGATTAAACAATATACCATCATCGAGAATCGAAGCAGTTATTTTGTTCTTTTCTCAGTCCACTTTCATTACAAAAATGTATTTTTAACCCTTTTTTCGGTAGTAAAGGACTTGCAAACACTTTCGATGGCAGTGTGATCGGTTCGTCTAAGAAAGTAGGAAATTATTAACACACACGGTTTACAATCATACGGTTTATCTCCTTAGTGACACGAGAAATTAAGTTTTACATAAACTTACATATAGTCTATGTGTAGCTTTAAGTGAATTTAAGAGCCATCACAAGTAAGTAAACAAGTCCCATATATCCTTGATAAGGTATCATGGATTGTGGAATTAAGCTTCTTATAATGTACTAAACATAACGGATCTAATGAGAATACCGGGGCCAGTTCCTTTGCCTTTACTTTCCCAGATTTCTCTGGTACCCAATTATTTCAGGCTGAGTAAACTTAGGAGCGACTTGAATCCGAGACGAGGCAAGTCTCGATAACCTATGACACCTCTGACTTGGTAGCCAGACACTTTAACCACTAGGCTAAATTTTATCACAATTACGATGATTAGTAATAATCTGCGTAAAGCTGCTTTGAATTAACGCGATGAATTTTTCTGCTGCCTATTTTTTTCTAATTTTTGTATTTAAATAACGGTTTGCGATATTGCGAATAATCAAAATTTAATGTAACGAGCGAGCGGCAACAGAAAAATATCGGAATGTAACCTCTCCCAATCGTGTTTGATAATTACAATTTTTTAAATCCGACGAAAAATAATTATAACCGGGCGACGACGATAAAATAATACTGTTAATAATAATGATAATAACGAATAGCGGTAATTATTTACAAAAATAAATACAATTAGATTACGACTAAATTTTGATGCACTTTCTTTCTTTTTCCGATAGAACGAAATATAAGAGTTTTGGAATTTCCAAAGAATTGCGATAATTTTTCGACCCACTCGTGACGAATTTTACCGGATATACAAGTCATTAATTATAGCTCGGCACATTTAAAAATAGTCGTATTTGCAAAGGCTCAGGTAGTATTTAATGGCCGCGCAATGAGATTTAAACACATTCGCCGCATTTGAAATCAGTGTATACGTTCAATTGATAAAATACGATAGCTATTGAGTGGAAAATTAGCGAATTACGAATAATTGAATCCCCGCAAATGGACCAAATAAAGTAAGTCCCATATATCCTTGATAAGATGTCATGGATTGTGGAATTAATCTTCTCATAATTGTACTAAGCCCAACGGTACTAATGAGAATAGGGGAGGCCGGTTCCTTTCTACTTGGGATCCGCCTCTGATGGAGCTAAATATCGTCTTTATGAACGCATTTGCAAAACAAGCTCGATCGATTAAGATGACGTATACACATCGTTTTTTATTTTAAATTTTATTTTTCTCGAATAAAAAGCTCCAATAGATACAACTTTGACCATCCGAGAACGAGATCCCTCTGGAAAATAATATCGAAATTTTTCCTCGTTCATAAGAAGTCTGAAAGTTCGTGAAATATAAATAATATGTTTAATAAAAATAGAATTGTAAAATTATCGATTCGATGTAATGCAGGTAATAAAAGCAAGATAACCGCCATAAGTGAAATGTTTAAAATTAAATATAGCCGAGTAAGAATGTTGAGTTTATTAACGAAATGTGAAATAGAATTTCATTCCTTCAAGATACGATCTTAATTCGCGATCGTTTAATAAAGAAATTATTAATTAATTTAGCGTTTTTTTTCTTCGTGCATCACAAAAGTTTCCCCGCTTTTTCTATATTTATCTTCAATTTTCGGCCTTTAGTAGATTTTGATGTTTATAATACACTAATTTTCTAACACCCACGGTACTTTTTTAACCGAACGTCACAACCTGGTTTCAGATGCGATATCTGTTCGGCATCTTAACATTCAACTATGCAATGACTAAAGATATTACCGAAATTATTGTTAATTAAAACTTTTTTCAGCCGCTCGAAATATAATTAATTTGACGCAGATAAGGTCGTTTTCAATTTCCATTACTTTTTTTTTTTTTTCTAAAACACAAACGAGTCGAATAATAAGTACAGCAACAAGTAAATTGTTTAATTGGTCTTTCGACTGGAACTCGATCTGAATGCAACTGAAAATGTCATCACTGAGATATGAATATATCGTATTTACTGATTTGCAGCGTGCACACGTGATCAAATAAATTTCATCCGCCCCTGTCAACCTCATACTTTTAGTCTTCTGAGCAATTTGATAACTATATAATTTTCAACAGGAAATTTAATAATTCACAAAATATATAAAATTGACATATTTCGGAGTGACATACTCCGTATAATCGTGGTTAATTTTTACTAAAAGCTATGAATAAATGAATATATAAAAGCGATTATAACGACGATATAACAATATATGTCGGTATATTAAAGTTTAATTATGGATTTTACATAAAGGATTACGAAGATCAGATTTAATTAAATTATTTTTAAATTTATTAATATAGCGTGCTTCTGCGTAGTTCGCTACATTATGATCAGTTATATATTTTAAAATCTCTTAATTTAGCATCAATGCGTAAACTAATATTTAGAATTTTACGTTCAACCACAGATGACTTTTGTATCTGTCCGTGTCTAATATTTCGGCAAGATGTTCATTATATCGTGTACGGAAGGTTCGGCACGATTGTTCAATGTATATTCCATTGCATGGGCTATCTTTATTTTATATCCCTATACCGGATTTTATTAATTTTTGTTTATTACGAACTGTTACTCACGGCTACGCCGGTATATTACTACCCGTTTAAATCTTTTTAACAAACCACGCTAGTAGACAAAGATTTAAGATCTAAAAGTAAATAATATTTACGACGTATAAAATATTAAAACTCCCGTTGTAGGATTCTTTATCAGTTTCTCGATAATTTTTAATATATTTTTTCATAGAACATTACTAATACGCTGCGTAGTTTAGTAACTTGTATATCGAAATATTAGAAAAAAATGAATATAAAAAATGATTTGTAAAGTGAGGCATTTTTACCTAATTAATACATATAATTAGGCACTAATTCAATAATATGCCCACGTTACAAAGCTGCTTTCCACATCTTCTTTGCTGAACTACTTATTAGAGTCAATTGAGCTCCACATCTGAAAATCAAATTGCTTTCACCACGGCAGTTATTTGGTTTTTACTTCTTCTACTCCATTTTCCTTATACCGTATTTACTTATTTCATAATTTGCTCATCTGTATTCTCCCTTCATCCTTGGACTTTATATGTGAAAAACGTTTATTCACTATTTTTTGGTTTTTAATTAATATATTTATATAAAGCTTGTCTTAAAAGACTGAATCTCCTGAGAAAGTCTTATGTCCTCTCAAGTGGGGCGGTGATCCATATATTCTCCTAATTCTCTGCAAATCCATCATTCGTTCCAAACTAGACTACTGTTCCTTCTGATACGGCAATGTCTCAAACTCTCTCCTGCGCAAACTTGATAGAATCCAAAACTCCTGTCTTCGGCTCTGGATTGGGGCCCTAAAGTCCTCTCCCATTCCTGCTATTTTGTCCGAATATAATATATTAAACCCCTGTTTATCCGCAGATCTCTGCTTGGTTACCGTTTTCTAATTAAACGCCTCCCGATCTCTTCATCTAAACTTATTTCTTCCTATCTGAATATCAATGACCACTGGCGCTTCGTTCCTCACAAAATCCCAGTTCTTGCGCTCATAGCTGCTCGGGTCTCTAAGCATTTCTCTTTATGTCTTTTCCCGCAATAAGCTTCCTTACTTTTCTTTTGATTTCAATAGTACATGTCTTCCCATCTCATTCTCCTCTCTTCCTCTTCGTGCTAACTCCACTCCTCAGAGCACAGCGGTCATGGAATATGTCCACATATTAAATACTTCATTTCCCCGTCTTACATATAATATTACCGCTACAAAATATTAGTAAAACCATTTATCGAGTGAGAAATTGTTATTTTCGGGACGGATGTTAGTCAATAATATTTTCATATTTTTTGTATATATATCTGTTATCTTAATATGTAAATATACGTTTCTTCTTTCAATTTTACTTTAAACCGTCATATGCAAATCGGTTTTAGCAACAGCTACTCAATTTTTAATCTCAAACGAGATCGGAAACATTGAAATTAAAAAATCGAACAATATATACTTCTTCTGAAAAGAAAAATGTAACGGTCACTGCGTTAAATCAAATACACTTTAAACGAAAAATAAGACAGAAAAGCAACAATAATGCCGCCAGATGATTTTGGAACGGGAGAAAAAGGCGCCAAATAAAACACTTACCAGAAAAAGAAAAAGGTTCGAGGTGAAAAGGTGAACGTCTCAAAATGGAGTTTACATAAAAAGCGGTTGAGAATGGTTATGGTATCGTTCAAATTCTCGTTTTTACGACCTTTGTAAGACGCACCGCTTTTAGAAAGTTGCCGATTTATGTTCTCTCGTTGTAAAAGTCTGATGTGCAACGTATATATCTATATAAATATTATAAAGGCATTTTTCGAACGAAATGCATCAATTATTCTCTGGCAATTGCTCGGCTTTTAATTACTAAAACGCGATCGCGACAATAGTGTAACAAAAGAAATGACAAACCGGCCGCCGGTGCGGAAGAACCGGAATAATACGGAGCTCCGCTGTCGGGTCATGAACACAAAGGAAGGCGGCTTGTTATTAAGTTATTGTGTTACGCACGGTTCTATTCTAAAACTTTCTTTCATTGTTGGCGGACAGACTGCGATTCGGGGAGAAAAAATAAAATGAAAGTAAAAAAGAGCTAAAAAAAACGGGAAAAAAGGTTAACAACAATTTGGGATTCGTGTCGAGAAATGCCTTTGAAAATGAGCCGGTCTCTTGCTAACGTCTGACGTCTGTGTATATCTGTGTCGGTTCATCGGACCTTTTCGATTTTTTTTGCTACACGCCTAACTCAGTTCGGCCGGTGATTATTAGCTCTATAAAATAAATACCGCGCCTGAAAGGCGGCGCGCGGTAATAATAATTCACGTTCAAGAGATGTGCAATAAATAAATAAATAAAAAATGTTTTGCGTGCCGGATATGAACGAAATCGAGGCGCAACAGTAATCATAAAACAGAAAATATCTACCGCAGTGCGGTACATCGGCTAGAATAGTACTATTTCTTAAAACGTTGTCTTTTTTCTAGCGATGCAGCCGCTGGAAAAACTGAACAAGCAGAAACTGGAGAAGCGGAAAAAAGGGTAACAATAAGCTGGAACGAAGAAGAGTTTTTTTTTTTTCGAACACTACCGGAAATAAGAAATTTTTTCCGGAGGAAAAAATTTAATTTATTTTCCTTAAGCGGCGTTATTGGCTTTCTGTCGCGTAGTAATTTCTTCGCGTTTTACACGTTTGTGTACGTTTATTTACTTCAATTCTGCCTGGCCGTTTCTTGATTAACCGCTGAAGTCTTCATTTTACGCCGGGGGACATTCCGTAAGTCGTCCGATCGTTAGAAAGGCGGTTTTTAACGGACTGCAACGTGCGCGCAGGACTCTCTACCGGTTAATGAACGTGTACCGTTCGGGCTGCCAAACGGTCCTTTTGTGCCCGTGAGCAACCGAAAACCGCTTGTACAAATGGCGCGTACGAGATTGTTAAGGAAAGTAGAGTAAAGCTCTGTCAGACACCGACTCTTGATGTTGCCACCTATGCCGTACACGTGTAGCACGTTTCGCGCGATCACATCGCTCCCAGCCAGATGCAGTGTCGTCGTCGCCCTCCGTTAGCCACATTCTTCTTCATTCTCACTCTTTCGGTAGTTGACTTTCCAAAATTCTCCTGTCCGGCGATTCCCACTTACAGCAATCTTTCCTGTAGACGCTAAAACGGTCTACGCGGACTTTTATAAACAAAAATTGCGATCGAGGTAAAAGTCTGAGCAATCCGAAAATCCCGTCCGTTGACTATTCTGTAAAATCTTTACGAACCCATTGTCAAACTGCAGACCATTTTAAATGCGGATGATTGACGAAACGAAGAAATTTTTCCTTAAAAGTAACTAATCCGAAATGGAGTTGATGTTGATCATTGACTGCTTCCCAGAATGTTTCTGTTTGTTTGAATTCCGCACGATTATATCTCCGGTGAAAGACTCTGGTTTACACTTTTTCCATATTATCGACTCTTTTAATATTAAATCACAATTTTAAAACGAAAAAAAGGATGCAATATAATTTTCCTCGATCTCTTATTTCAACCGCCGATGTCAAGTCCCGATTGGATTATTTTTCAGCAGCCACCACCTCTTCCAACCGTTCTCCTTTAAATAATGTTAAGCGTTACTTTTTATTCGTGAAGCGATTTGTCGTAACGCGGGGCTAATGTTCTAAATAAACGTATTTGTTTTCTTTTTTTCGACTTTACAGCGGGATAATTCTTTTTCTGTAGGGAAGTGAATTGCATCTGGAAGGTGGTTGAAGGAACGCCATCATACTTCATGCCCGTCTCAACTGTCTTCCAACGGTAACATGCAGCTATTTCTATTTTTGCCTTTCCAACAACCTCTTTCGACTTTATCACTTTTTTTTTTTTTTTTTCTGTCTATTTATCTTTCATCATCTCTTTTTACTGTTATTCACTCGGTAGAAAAAATTGATTTCCCGCAGACTTCAATCACATTCCGAGGTGCCGTCGGAAACAATGCGACGGTCACTTTCCCCGCAAAGGAGGTTTTTAGCCTTCCTCTTCCGGGTTAACCGTTCTTCCGTTATATCTGAAAGAAAGGTTTCTTCTTCTACTTTTGTTTTTTTGACTTTCTTTCGTTTTTTTAGATCGTAGTTCTATCTACTACAGCAATAAACCCAATCTTCTCTCCCTATACTAACAAGTTTCGATTTTCCTGCCCTACACCTCGCTGGGCTCTCCGAGTTCAGTCTCAAAATAATGCTACTGACCATCGTTTACGTTGTCTGACACTGTTACCTTGTTACCTGTCGTCGATGGCCAGCAGAGAAATTTGGTGCTGTCTTCCCTATTAAATAAGCTCTTTATGCGAGAGAAATGGAAGACTGTCGCAGGCGCGCTGCAATACGCACCTACAATCTCGTCTGTAAGACGTCGGCATCGCACATATACCGGATGTTACAATGTTGGAAGCAGAAGTCCGCTAATCTTCAAGATTCTCTATTGCGCATTATAAGTTGTCCCCCTTCCCGTCCGCAATGTTAAATGGTCAGCCTTCCTGACGATCTGAAACTATTTGAAGACCAGCACGTCCCTCCGGTTTGGTGGTAAGAAATCTTCTTTCCAGATGTTCACCGCAATTCTTCCATCTTTCTCTTCTGTTCATGCCAGCTGTATCTCTTCCAATTCTGCGTGTATATTAGAATCTAAAGTATTTTTAACCATTTCCTTATTGTTCTCGAACGTTCCGCAAAAAAAAAAAAAAAAGGAAAAATTTAAGAGATCGTTTGAACGCTTAAAGGCCAACAGTGATGAAGGTAAAGGCGATAGTTATATCGAACAAATGTTAAATCGACTGTCGACGACCACATGTGTGGAATTGGAGTTACAATGTCCGCAGTGAAAGGCCATCATCAACTAATTGTCGATTAAACAGGATAGAAATTTCATAATAATATTCTCGGCGTATTTTTTATCGGTTTTGCTTATTTTTTTTTTTTTTTTGCTTTTCTGCCTCGCTTTGGAAAATATTTCTTCTTCTTCTAGTCCCGACCGTTCTCGATCGTAGGTGACCTTATTAAAGAAATCTTTCGTATGCAAGGTGGACTAATTGTTCGGCATTCATCCTCGACCATGCCTTGATGTCGCACACCCATGAGCGCCTCCTTCGTCCGACCTTCCTCTTGCCCGATATTTTTCCTAATAATATTACTTGCAACAATGAGCATTTCGATCCACGTATAAAATGGCCAAAGTATTTCCTCTTCCTGTCTTTTATGATGCCTGTTAATTCCATATCCTTATTTCCCATCATCTGCAGCACTTCCTGATTCGTCTTCTTTGCTGTCCATGGGATTCTTAGGATCCTTCGATAGCATCACATTTCGAAAGCCGCCAAACGATTCATATTGCTCTTCTTTAAGGTCCAACATTTGCATCCATATAACAACGTACTTCGCACGTAGCACTTAAGAATTCTTATACGCAGTTCTAAATTTAAATCGTGTGTTGTGAGTGTTCTTCTCATCTTGCTGAAGACCTTTCTTCCTTGTTCAATTCTACACCTAAGTTCACCATCAGTGTTGCCTTTATTATTCATTCGAGTACCGAGGTACCTAAATTTTTGTACGCTTTCTATTACTCCGCCGCGAATAGCAACATTTAGAACTGCTTCTTCTGTCTGAGAAACAAGCATTATTTTAGTCTTTCTTGCGTTCAATGAGATCCCATATGTGCAGCTGACATTTTCAACTCTTTGAAGAAGATTTACCAACTGAAATTATCGTTGTTTCGTTAAGACATCTAATAAATAGTTCAAGACAGAAATATATCTTGAAACGGTACAGTCCTTCGTTTTATTCATATAATCCTTCAACTAATGCGGGCCATTCCGGAAGATATTCTTAAATAAACGATAAAAACATAGAACGATTTTAATAAGTTTTTGTGATAGTAACTATCAACAGTTTTTCATTCCTCAACTTCCTCGTACATATATTTTTTTATCATGCCTGACTTTACACCGTTTATTCCGCTAATATTAATTACTATGAACTTGGTAAAAACAAATACATTCATTTAACGTATTTAATTTTTTTTTGAAAGTGCCGCTCAGATACATTAATTTTTCTAACAGTGCAGTTAAACAAAAATACTTATACGAAAAATAGTTTGCTTAAAATTTTGGCCAAAAAATAAAGAAAAATGCAATACATTATAAAATAATGGGAAAAAGTTTTGTAAAAAAATAAAATACTAAAAAAAAAAAAAGGAAAAACATCTTTATTTTTAATTGTTCTTCTTCCGAAATAGTCTCATTCAAAAAGATCTAAACGGTAGGGGCTCTTGGTGAGAAAGAGAACCACTCTTGTAATGTGAAAAATACTATTATATATTTTAAACGATCACCGTTTGAACCGAACCCGATAATCGCGAAGAAATACAAATCGAACTGAAGGAACAGAACTTTTTTCAATTTTCACGAATACCTTTACCAACTAGCACGGGGTCCAAACTTCCCGTAGCCGAACGCTCACGCCAAATTGCGCACGGTGCACCAACCAGCTGAATAGTACCTTCCTATTTATTTAGAGTATTTTTACGGGGGCACTGCAGATAGACAAAGACAATTAGTCAAAGTAGAATAACCCCATCGAAAATAACAACTTGGTTAAGAAGTTCTCCTACGACTGACTTTAATTTTCCGCGTGCTTATCGAGGTATTCTTTTGCATTCAAATAAATAAACGGAACGGCGACTGTTTTTCCGAGATGGAGGAGTGAAAGGGTTAATCATTATTATTATTATTATTACAAGAATTGAGATTAAAATCGTTCTATTTTTTTATCGTTTATTTAGGAATGTTTTCCGGAACATCATTTTAATTGAATAACTAAACGAAAGCCTGTAACGTGTGATCTTCAGCAGCCGATGATGAGATATTTCTGAATACTCTTGAACTACTATTTATTAGATAGCTCAACGATTTGTTAGGACTATAATTAAATTTTTCGGTCGGTAAATATTCCGAAGCTCGACGAAAAATAAAAAAAAAATTAAACAAAACCGGTTATAAAATACGCTGAGAATATTATTAGGAAGTAATATTTATACGTGTAAAAAAAATGAATAGACCGCGCTGTGACGAATCCTGCTGCATTCCCCCCAAATATGAGCTAATCTTCTGCAATTCTTATAGAAGAATCGGTTTTAATAGACTATGTTGTTCTTCGAAAAATGAACTAAACGTCTTACACAGTTGTGACGCGAATGACTCATTAATGTGTACACACATATATCGATACGAATTGTACCTGCAGCGCAATCTTTCGAAATTCGAAACTATTATTATTTCGTTTTATAAATGAAGAATTCTGTGCTACTGGCCGATTGAAATATGCACATGCTCATTTAGTTCGTGTTGTATATCGATATTTACCGGTTATATCGCGTTTATTTGACTCTCGGACAAAACAGTGATCGATAAATTTACCCGTAGTTCCAAGGGGGTGATCTGTATATCCTTGTCTATTCTTTTAAGCCGATAGTTTTGATGTGCATGCGGTATTTTAGTATTTTGCCAGCCGCCATAAATGAAAAATTTTGTAATTTCCACGAAACAGGTTACTGATATTTACTCGGGTAATTTTGTAAAATGAATGTTCGCGCAATGCAATCTTTGTGGTTTAATCAAATTTTATACAGTTGAAACTATTGTCTAGTTATCATTTGTATGTTGCTTTTTTTTAAATCTTTTCTTTTTTTTTTTGCATACATCCGGTATGTTACGATTTGCATTAAAATATTTTCGTGCGGTGATTAAAGAATTTTTCTTCTTATTATGCGCAAGAAGAAAAAAAGAAGAAAAAAGTGACCGATAGGTAAAAAGAAGAATAAATTTCGCGATTTCTATCCGAGACTTGAATTTAACATCTTTCTACAAAATGCATTTGTACATCGACAGTTGTAACGAAGATTAATCAAATTTTCGGAGACTTTGTTGAATAGAAAAATTCCATCATTTTTAATAATACGTTGTTAATAAGTATATATTTATACAGTAATGCGGTGGTCTATCCTTGTGCAACTAATTGCCGGACGTTGCGCGGTTTTAATACTTTTACCGGAAAATGTTGTTCCATTACAATGATGACATCATTCGGCATGAGATATTTTAGTTCGAAAAGCGATCTGCGCGACCCCAGACATGTACGCGTTTAATGTGTTTTAAGATTCGCTGCTTCGACTACTAATTTCATTGCGGTATTACGGACATTTATGCCACTTTTTACACGATAAAATGGCCGACACGAAATCCGAACTGAAGAGTTTGGAATAATATTGCCAACCTCTCTATTTTCTTAAAAACCCTATTTAATCTACAGCGTTTCAAAGATTTTTCATAGTATGTGCCCGAAGATTTCATACAGTTGTAGCAAAATGGTTCTGACGAATCTTTGCTCTGCTTTAAATTACTTATAATGACGTACGATGCGTTTATCTAAGTTTACGAAGATATAAAAATATATATATATATATGCTTGTATATTTTTAGTTCAATGAAGGAACTTCAGTTTCAACATAAAAGTGTCCGTTCTGAAAAACTTTTCCAGACTTCGTTTACGTCTGCATGAATAAAGAAAAACGACGAATAATTAGACAATTCTCTTTCATTTGTGCTAATTTGTATTTTGTCTTTTATTTGTTTTTCTTCTGATTTTATACTAAAATGACATTTTAAAGGTAAAATGTCAAAAGGTAAAATGTCATTTTAGTATAAAATCAGAAGAAAAATATCAAAAGTAAGACCGTATCTCTGTAAACCAAAAAAAAAAAAAAAAAGAAATAAAAAAGTCGAAAGAGGTTACGAAAAAAATTCAAAATCCTATTGACGAGTTACAATATCTTCCTAAAATGAAGGATATGAGAGGTGTAAATAATATAATATCATCGAAAGAAAAATTTGGCTAGTTTTATCGAATTGTCTGTATAAGGGATTCGCGGATACATATAAATATATATACATATATACATACATATATATATATATATATATATAAGGAATGAAATAGAAGTTAAAGAAAATTGCCTTTAAATCTGGTGTTAAATTTCATCCTTATTTTTTTCCGGAATTGAAAATCGGTAGCCTTTTCAATTCTCCGTATCAGTGTTCAGCTAAAGTAAAAAATAGATGGCCACCGTATGTTATCGGTTAAAAATGACCTTCAGAGCGTATCGGCCAAAATCACTATTTTCAAGCATTTCTGTCACCCTCTTTATCGGCCATAGGCTAGCTGCTTTGTTTTATATTTTCTTTGCTACTTTTGAATTACGCGAAAGTTTTCTTAAATTTTACGCGAGTTAATTTTTCCCTTTTATACGTTTAATTTTCTGTAATAATTTAGAAAGAAACATAAGAAAATTCCAGATTTCTCTTTTTGATTAAGAACGATAAAAGTATTCTTTCACCCTCATTTTATTGAAATGAATGGAAATATTAGAAAAAAATAAATTAAATGAAACAGGGATGATTTTAAAATTTTGTTTAACTTTATCGTAAACGAATTACTGGAAAACCTAAAATGGAGAGGACCAAACCGAATAAAATTTTTTCTTACGCTGGCAAAAATAACATTTGACCTTGAAAATGTCTTAATGCCGCATAAACAGTTAACCGATCAAGAAACTTGGTGCAACGAGGAGTACAACGCTGCATTTGATCATAGTTGAGCTACTTTTAAAACTTTCCGTGCGAACCCTACAACCGAAAATTTTCTTGCTCATAAACGGGGGAATGCAAAAACTCGATATGTACTAAAAGCCTCGAAGAAGTACTCATAGAAGAATATCTGCTCTTCTTTCTCCAGAACTACCCCCCTTTCACATATCTGGAAAATGGCAAGATCTTTTAAATTCCCATCCTTTGAACGTCCTACCAATTTCAACATTTCTGATGATTGCCTATTACCGTTTATCGATTCTGTTGCTCCCGCTTACGTTCCTAACTTTGACGAATTTTATCCCGCTTCTTTTCCGCAAGACTCTCTTCTTCATTTCCTTACTTCCGCTTTCAACATTAATGAATTAAAATCCGTTCTTTCAAAATCTTCCAGCCTCTCTCCAGGTCTCGACGGCATACATTATCATTGTTCTTGAAAACTTATCTGAATTATCCATTAATATTCTCCTCGATCTTTTTAATGCCTTTCTTTCCAGCGGCATAACTCCTCTCTGCTAGAATTCTTTCATCATCATTCCTATTCCTAAAAAAAGTTCTTCCTTACGCCCAATTTCCTAAGCATCCTGTTTCAGAAAATTATTCGAAACTATGTTGAACAGGCGCCTTGTTTGATAGCTGGAACATAACCACGTTTTACCCAGCAATATGTTTGGCTTTTGACCTAGAACTGGCCTTCCTGATTGTATTAGAGTTTTTATTTCCAGTATATACAAATCCTTCATCCAAAAACAGTATATCTTAGCCTCCTTCGTCGATGTCTCCTGTGCCGTTGATAAAGCCTTTACATTTTTAGTGCAGTCGATCTCTCCTTTTCTTCTCCTAATCTTGCTCTTAACTATTCCTGGAAAACTCTTAATGGTACTTTCAGAAGCAACCATGTCCTTATCATTGAATCGTTCAAGAGTCTTCCCCCAGCATCGTTTTACTTCAAGCCCCTCTATGCATCCAAATGGTGTATCCCCAAAACCAGTTGGAAGAAATTCAGCCGTTCTGTTGACTCTTTTCTTTCCCTTTTGCACCATAACTTAGATCCTATCTCAAAGTACAATTACTTTACTGTTTCCATCTTACTCGCCCTTTCATCCTCATCTCCTGTTTCATTGCCTTCAAAACCTCGCCGTCATACAGCTTCTTCCTTATGGTAGAACGATAACTGCAGGATGGCTTTTGAGACCAGCGTCGCTACTTTTAGAACCTTCTGTCACTGTTCCTCCTTTTCAAATTTTATTGACGATAGGAAAGCTAACGCTTCCTAAAACATGCAAATAAGGAATCTTGGAGAAATTTTTGCTCTTCCTTTTCCCGGGCCATTCCTATCTCCCAAATTTGAACACCCTTCTTATTTTAACATCTCTTCCGACATACTTGAATCCTTTAGTGACTCTCTGGCTCCTAGTTATGTTTCTTCCTTCGATGAAGTAAGTTCTCCTTCTTTTTCTCACGCAGGTTCACCTCACTTTCTCACTTCTAATTTCCCCTCTTTTTATTGCAAACGATTCCAGGAATCCTTGTTCTTAAAAATTTTTCTAATTTCTCACTCAAAATTCTCCTTGAAATTTTCGATTCCTTTCTTCTCTCTGGACTTACGCCTCCGATTTGAAACTCATTTATAATTATCTCTATTCTTAAGAAAATCCTAAATTCTTTTCGACTAATTTCTTTGGCTTCTTTCTTAAGAAAACTATTTGAGAGTATTCTTAACCGGCGCCTTGTTTGATGACTGGAGCATAATAATCTGGTCTCCAACAATATGTTCCGTTTGCGTCCTGGTTTTGGTCCTTCTGACTGCATTAGTCACCTTCTTTATGATATATACAAAGCTCTTCTCGAAAGAAAATACACGGTCGCTGCCTTAGTCGATGTAGTCTCTACTTTCGATAATATTCATCTTCCATCCCTTAAAAAGAAGATGATTTGGCATTCCTATTCAACTTTCCTCTCTAATAATTCAACTCTTTCAAAGTAGAACCATTCATCTTTTTGCTCCTTCATTTTCTGACTCTAGATGTGTGTTCCGTGGTCTTCCTCAAGGGTCATGTTTAAGTCCTACTCTTTTTAATATCAACTCGTTTGAATTATTTTCTCCTCCCGCCTCAGCCTCCGCACTCCTTTTCGCGTACAATATTCTCGTTCATTACTCTTCAACTTCCATTATCTCTGCTAATGATGAACTCAATAATTCGTTGAACATGTTTGAATCCGTTCTATCCAATATCCATCTAACCATTTCTTCCTCTAAATCTGCTTGTATGGTTTTTTTCCTTTCGTCATTATAATACTTCCTTAATTAATTAATTAATATCTCTTTAAACAACTTATCTATTCCATTGGCTAGGTCCTTTTGCTATATTGGCATTTTTCTAGACAGCCGATTATCCTTCCGCGAGCATATTTTTTATTTACATACTTCCTGTCTTAAGAGAACTAATTTATTAAAGAATCGTTCTCCACACAAGTGGGGTGGCGACCCCAATGATCTTCTTATTCTGTATAAGTCTATTATTGGTTCTAAACCTGATTATTGTTCTTTCATTTACGGCAATGCTCCTAAACATTTTCTTTCCAAACTCGATAGAGTCCACAATTCATGTCTTCAACTTTGCCTTGGTGTTCTGAAATACTCTCTCATTCCTGCAATACTTTCAGAAGCCAACATTCATCCTTTACACATTCGTAGATCTTTTCTCGGGGTTCGCTTCCTCATAAAACGTCTTCCTATTAAGTCCTCTAAATTAGTTTCTACTTATTTCTACATTTCGGCTAATTGGCGATTTTCCTCCCTGAAGATTCCTATTCTTCCCCAAGTTTCTCAGCGCCTTTCTCCTTATTCGCCATTTGTCTATACATATCATAAACTCCCGTTCTTTTTTTTTTTTTATTTTTAAATAAGAAAGTTGTGGGTCTCGCAAAGC
The DNA here is from genome assembly GCA_039619475.1 of Icerya purchasi. Taxonomy (NCBI): domain Eukaryota; kingdom Metazoa; phylum Arthropoda; class Insecta; order Hemiptera; family Monophlebidae; genus Icerya; species Icerya purchasi. The sequence continues at coordinate 2,176,819 of CM077116.1, read as the reverse complement.
AATTTTGCCCGTTTCGTGAGTTCCCGCCACCCTCATTATCGTTTATTTGACATAAATTTGCAATTTACTAATAACATTTCAATACATCTAAAATAATATTTCTTATCACTATAGTAATTTAATTAATTTAGTACAGTAACTTCTTATGACTACACACTTAGCACTTATACATTACCAACCAGTCACACTCAGAATAATCATTCCCACTAATGTACAAGAAAGAAGATCTTTTCCGCTACATTATTGAAAATCATCTACATGCACCTGTTGTAGTTCCTGTGCTGCGCAATGAGAAATTTAGGAACCTAATTTACGAAATAAAGAAGTCACCGACATGGTAGTACAAATAGAAGAATCCTCGAAAATTTCTTAATCTGCACATCAATCTATCAGCCATTTTTTTACGTCTTCCTTCCACACACCTAATCTTTTCTCCTTTAATATATTACTTGGAATTTCCCATAGTAATTTAAAAATTGGTCCCCCTTGGTTGAATAAAGTATTTTTTATTTCGATCTCTCGTAACTCTAATTTTAGGTCTTGATGGTATTCTCTGATATTATTGGTTTTGAGCTCCAATAATCTATAATAATAATAATACATTTTTGGCGACATCACATTGTTTACCTTCCACCATGATGATGTTGAATTATAATGCCCCCCATGAGGAAGCAGTAATTTTAAGCATCTTTTCTGCAATTTCGCTATCTTGTTAAGTTGTGATTTCTTCGCTTCTCCCCATATTTGAATACCACATAATATCCTAGACATTATCATTGCGTTAAAAAAAATTTTTAGTGTTTCATATGGAAGTACTTGTTTCATCTTATATAATGCTGGAATGGTCTGTCTGATTTTTACACTTAAATTTTGTATATGTTTTTTCCAATTCATATTGCTATCTATAAAAACCCATAAATATTTAAAATCCTGCACCTTTTCTAATGGTTTACATGCGCAAACTGGACTGTTGTTCCTTAAATATAAATCATGGACACATTCGCTACTGTGGATGATAATCCGCGGTTCATGAGTAGCATGTTTGGATATGTTTCGAATATGCATTATCTTTGATTTATTTATGTTCACTGCTAACCTCCTGTCATGCGCCCATTTACTAAGATTATCAACGTCCTCCTGAAGTAACTTCTCCGCCATTTGTATATTATTGTGTTCTATCAATAGCGCAATGTCATCCGCAAACACAAACACCTTTGCATTTCTAATATATTTGTGAAGCGAGTCAGTATATATCAAGAAAAGAAAGGGAGCCAGTATGGTTCCTTGTCCGACACCATATTGTAACAACCTATCCCTACTTTCATTTTTTGCAATTTTTACACAATTCTTCCTATTTTTAATATAGTTTGTAAACCATTGGAGCTGTCTGTTAATAATACCAATCTTTTCTAAATCCTTTATTAATAAATCATGATCTACTAAGTCAAACACCTTGGATAGGTCAATGAAAGTAATTATAAATTGATTCCCTATCGATAGTCCCATATTTATTTCATTTCCCAATTTACTTAATAGCGTTAAGGTGGATCTTTTTCCTCTAAATCCTTTACATTCAGCTTTGAAGATTTTTTATATCCTCCTAATTTATTTTTCCTTCCTTCTCAAATTCTCACCTCCAATCGTCTTAAGCGTGTTCAGCGAGACTTTGAGGTCTTTATTTCCTTCTTCTTCTATCAGTTTTACGGATGGTTCCAAAAGCGATGGGGGCGTTGGGGTCTCCTTCCTTGTTTCTTCCCTTAAACATTACGAACATTATAAACTTTCTTCCTTCTGTTCTATTTTTACTGCAGATTCGTATACAATGCTCCGTGCAGTTCTTTTCATTGCACTTTTCTCCTATAATAACAAGTACCTTGTCTGTTCCGACTTCATGAGCATCTTGCAGGCTATATCCTCCCCTTTTCCATTCCCTTCATACGACTACATTATCCTTTCTATTCGTTCCTTAATTGCCAATCGTTTCTTAGCTCGTTCCATTCAAATCGATCTTGTTTGGATTTCCAGTCATAGCGGCATCGCGAGCAACAACCTAGTTAACTCGTTTGCTCGCTCTGCTTCCTCTAACGACAAATTTATCAATAAATTCCTGCTAACAATATCCTTTTTCCATCTAAGTAAGCACACTTCAAATCATGGTCGGATATCTACATTATTTCCTTTTCTAATCCTTATTCCTTTTAGAAACCAATACAGCCTCTTCCCTCATCACAGCCTTGGTTTGCTGATTTTCCTGGTCTCAGTCGATCCATTATTTCCTCCATAACACGTCTTCGTTTTGACCATAATTGTCTTCCTTCGTCTCTTTTTCATTTTTCTGTTGTATATATATTCAGATATGAAGAGGATGGCAATGGAAAGAGAGGAATGGAAATAAAAATTCGCATCGACAAGGTTAAGCCTTTAAAATTAAGAAGAAGACTGTTTCTTCTCTACATTGTATTTCTCATCCCTCGGATCACGACTGCGTTTGTGATACATACTCTCTTTGAATGTTTTCTTCTTGCGCAGGAGCGCTTCCTTCTCTAAACTAAGTTCTTACATATTAAACTGCGTACTCCTTTTTATGCTTCCTACATACTTTCTCTTCCTTCACCAGATGTTGTTCCAGCTTTAGCAGAGTTCATTTCCTCCATTTCTCTATATATTAAAATTGAATCCTTTTGTTCCTAATTCCTGGATGCTTCTAAATCAACGCTTCCTACGACAACAAACCTAAATTGAAGCAATTCTCCATATTTTGGAGTTGATGATGCGGGGCAGTAAATGGGCTTTTTCAATATTACGTTTGGCTTATTAAAGTTTGTTACACGCATTATTTCAAATGCTTATAAAATGAACAACATATAACATTTTGTGAAATGATAATGTTAATATATATGAAAAATGTATGCTTACGCGTTTCGAAGCAACAGATTCATGATCGCAGCATTATACTAACATTCAGTGACGTACCCGGAACCCATTTTCGGGGGAAGTTTCAAAAAATCAAAAAAAATGAGAGAAGAAACAACAAGAATATTTTGTTTTTTACTTTTTTATTAGGCTTGTCAGCTACGGGCGATTACCCATCAAGAAGGAAGAACGTAGGACAAAAGGAAACTGAGGACACTAAGAAAGTTATTCGGGGAAGGTGGAGACGGCCCGAACTACTATGGAGAAATAGCAAAGGAGTCCAAAAAAGATCGGTACTAGAACTCGTGCAGTTAACAGTCCGAAGGGAAATAAATGTGTAGACGGAAAAATATAAAGAATACCTTAAAGGAAAGGAAAGCTCTCATGTCTTGTTAACCGTTATACCTGATTATAATATATGATATATATTTAAACTAAATGCGCGATGTAACTAGTATAAAAAAAAAAGTATTTTTATCCATATCTGCGATTGTTGGGCAGCGCCCACAAAAAGATCCTCATCAACAATATGAACTGCAATGCAGTGCCCACAGTGCCCGACGAGGCAAGGCACAAGACATCGCTATTCGCCTACGGCTGCGACTGCAAAGCAGTGCTCACAATTAACGTCGAGAAAATCAAAATGATTGATTATCCATTATTCAAACGGCATCTACGGATGACGAACTTACGATATATTAAGGATAAAAAGGAAAGATGCTCCACATCGGAAGAGGCCAGCATGATCGCCAAATAGCGTAGCGTTCATACTAACTCAGGAAGATCCGCACCACCTTGACCCAGTACCACTATGGCCACCATCCGAGCAAAGAGGCCCACAATGCACCAAGTGAAGGCGGCGGGGGAACCAAAATATAAAGATAAGAAAAGGATGAGGGATTTGCTTAAATGTTTACGCGGTCGCGGATTAAAGACAAGAATTTAGCAATAGCAGGGACAACAGACAGTGAGGGAAAGACGAGAATAAAGGCAGCACAGTACAGCGTGGGGATATTAAGGGATAGTAGATCTGAGTATAGTACAAATCTTTCGGAAGACAAAGATGCACACTCAAAGAAAATGTGATCAGCGTCACAATCGAGTGTGTTATCTACACATAATGGACAAAGGGGAAGGGAAGTAATAGAAAGCAGATAAAGAGAAGCAGGGAGACAGCTGTGACCAAAGCGAAGGCGACAAAGAGAGGATATAGTAGAACGACGTAGGTGTGGGAAGTCTAGGAACCAAGGGTGTGATGGTGGAAACGATTGAATAGACAAATATAAGGACCGCGGATTTGTAAAGGAAGGACCATACAAAGATTTCCAATTTTCAAATTGAATTTTTTTTGCTACGGTTAGCAATTCGGAGGAGGGAAATCGCCGGACAAGACGCCCGGAAGCCAAAGCCGAACGAGCAAGGTAGTCAGCCTTCTCATTACCATGAATCCCAACATGGCTGGGGACCCATAGGAATCTTATATGCAATGAACGTGAGCGAGAGATTACAGAAATTAAGGATCGAATATGTAAGATGACTGGGTCCGAAGAAGGATGAATATAAGGAGAGGAAATACAATCAAGAACGCTTCTGGAGTCAGATATCAAAAGAAAATTTGTTTAGACAGCAAGAGAACTAGTGAATTCAATGGCGCGTAGAATTGCAAACGACTCTGCGTAGTAAATGGAGCAGAATGATGGTAATTTAAATACATTTGAGTGGTTAAGCGCAGGAATGAAGATCAATGCACCCACCCCGTGAGCCATTTTAGATCCATCAGTATAGACGAGTATATGGTCGGGGAACGCCGATGTTACTAACTGGTTAAATTCATTAATAGATGATGAGGGGGGAAGAGACTTTAAACCACGAGGCAAGGAGAACAGAGTCGGAGGATGAATAAGGTCAAGAAAATTGAAGTGAAAATATGGGAGTTAATCAAAAGAAATAACAAAAGGAGCAAACTTAAATAGACGAGCGGAAACCTGAGAGAGAAGGGGGGTTTTACTAGAGGCAAAATGCCAATCCTGTAGTAGGGAATAGTATGAATAAATAAGATTATTTGAGGAGATAGGAAGGCGCTTAATGAGGAACCGGTAAGCAAGATAGTATCTACGAAAAGAGAGGGGAGGAACACCAGACTCAGCCAGGATCGCCGGAATAGAGCTGGAATTTAAAACGCCAAGACATAAGCGGAGGGCTGCATTCTGGACTGTATTCAGTTTGGAGAGAAGAGACTGGGATGCGTTGCCGTAAAGAAAACTACCGTAATCAAACTTAGAGCGGATAATAGATTTATAGAGTATGAGGAGTACTACAGGATCTCCGCCCCAATTGGAAGACGACAAAGCCTTTAAGATATTTAACCGTTTTAGTGTAGATGAATGAAGATAATTTATATGTTCTGAGAAGGATAGTCGACTATTGAGATAGATTCCTAAATATCGGAAGGAGGTAACAAAGGGTAGAAGCAGGTTATTGATCGATACGTTGATTAATGCTGAATTGTAGGGGCGGTAAGTAAAAATAGTACATGAGGATTTTAAAGGAGCAATCATAAGATGGATTTCTGATAAGGAACTTCTCAGAATAAGTAAGGACTCATGCAGCTTGTGACGAGCTTCTGGGATCTGTATAAAGGAGTAGTATATCATCAACAAAGAACAGAGAGGAAGAAGGTATAGGAAGTGAAGCGATGTTTGGAGTATATATATTAAAGAGAGTAGGGCTAAGACAAGACCCCTGTGGGAGACCGTGGAAAACTCTTCGTATAATTCTTAAATGAATGGTTCTATTTTGAAAGAGATTCATAATTAGGAAGGTGAAATGAGGAGGTAAATTAATGGAAAACATTTTATTTTAAAGAGTTGGAAGATGAACGCTGTCAAAGGCACTTGAGACATCAACATAAGCGGCCAGAATGAAGCTTTTTTGGATGAATGATTTGTATATATAGTATAGGAAAGAGGCAACACAATCAGAAGGACCAAGGCCAGGACGAAATCCATACATATTATTAGGGAGAGTATCTTATTATTCTCCAACCACCAAACAAGACGTTTATTTAACATGGATTCAAATAGTTTCCTAAGACAGCTAGCGTGGGAAATACAGCGAAAAGCCGAAGAGTCCTTTGGAATAGGGACAATTATGAAGGAGTTCCATGTGGAAGGAGTATAGCCAAAAAAGAGGATAGAGTTAAAAATTTTAAGAGGATTCCATAACAAGAATATTAAAATACAATTGTTTGTTTCGTTTTTTTAAAATCTAGTACCAATTTTTTTAGGATACACTAATAACCAGCCTTATGACAAACTGCAAGAACTAACAAAATCTAAATTACCTCTAAATTTCGTTTTCTTTTCAGTCTCTTCCTTTTTTTTTTTTTTTTTTTAATATGGATATGTTTTTGGGCTGGGGGTCATGCGAAAATTTGCGTTACTTTTTTGTGACGGTCTCCCAAGATGACGTCATCATTGAAGGCGTTAGCCTAGTATAGCTGGCCTAATATAGGACTTAAATATTATAGTTACAACATGGATATAGTGGATGTCTACGCCATTTTTCTCAATTTAACTTGGCCATTTTCTTTCGATGAAGCATAGAGCCCAAAAACATATCTATGCTTCAATGTTTTTACGTGGAGCGGAGAAAATGTTTTCAGTAAAAATATATTTTAAATAAACTGAATAGTGTGCACTAACTTCCGGAATCCTTATATATTTTTTCTATTCACACCCGTGCGAATTAAACAGCCGATAGCATGAATAATGAAACAAATATGCGCATGACTTTAAAAAACATTCTTTTAGAGTGTAAGTATAATAAATATAATTCCGCCCCTCAAACTGTACCGCTCTGGACAGTTGCTCGATTTGATCTTTTCAAAATTTTGGACGGGGGTTGATCCCCGCCCTAAAAGTACGGTATTTTTTAAAATTTCGTTCTTTTATAAATTTAAAAAATTTATCATTAGTATAATGCTGTGATCATAACGCTATTGTTTCGAAACGCGTAAGCATAAATTTTTCAAATACATTAACATTATTATATCATAAAGATGTTATTCATTTTATGGAATTGAATATCGATTGTAACGATCATAAACGGGCTCACATTCTGTAGCGCATCTAATTCAAAAAAAACTGCAGCAAAAATCGGTGATTATAACGGTTTTGAACAGGGGGAATAATCTGGTCGTTATAACGGCTCATCGTTATATCCGATGTCGAGTAAAGTACTTTGATTTTCTAATGCCCAAGAATTACCATTATTAAACAGTTATTTTCCGTTACAAAACTTTCATAAAATATTTTGAGGAGTAAGTTTTTTCAGTGATTTTTTTTTTTTAAATATAAAATAATATTATTTTATATATTATCTTTTGGGCACGCCAGCGGCTTTGATCCAACAACTACAGAAATTAAGGAAAGGGTTAAATAGCGAGACGATTAGAAATAGAGCTTAGGAGACATTGAAGTATAGAGATTATATCTGGAGATGGAAAAAAAAGGACAAAGGAAGAATTATAAGCAGCAGGAAGACCCAGTGCTAAGATTTTAGAGTACAAAACAGAGCGCTCAGAATCAAGGGCAAGGCATTCAAAAAAGATGTGGTTTGCATCACATATGAGAGGAGAGATGGAACTATGAAGGGGACAATCGGGTGAGGAGGACAGGGAAAAACGAAAACGTGAAGAGGGTAGAAGGAAGTGATTAAAACGCAGTCTGATTAAGGAAACGATCGCGGAACGTTGATAAGAAGAGGAATGAAACCACGGCTGACAACAGGGAACCGACTGAAGTTGAAGATAATGAGAGGCGGAATTTGAAAATAAAAAAGGATAGATGTCCGACCATAGTCGGGAATGATTAGCTGATGAAAGAAGTAGGAAAATTACAGAGTAAAGGACCATCGCGGGCGGCCGAACGGGCTAAAAAATCCGCTAACTCGTTGCCCTTGTTGCCAGAATAGCTAGGAACCCATAAAAGGTCAATAGCAATAGAGCGGAATGAGAGTAGATCGGATATGAGAAAACGAATTGAGTTTTTTCAATGATTAAACAAACAATTGTTTTTACACATTTTTTAATAACTTCTAAAGCATTGACACGATTTTTTATTACAATACATGAAAGTGTACCAATTATAGAAAAATAAAACATAAATCAATATATAACAAGTACGAAAAATAGAAAAAAATCACTATCTATCAGTAGTTCAACTTTTCTTTATTTCTGAAAGAATTTGTAATTTCCAATTTTTTATTATAACGAGATGTGATTCTTTTTCTAATTTTTTTTTCTATAATGGCACCGGTACCGGTAGTTTTTGTCAGTTTCATTAGGTTTATAGTAAGCATTTAACATGTCACATTAACAACAAGAATAGCATAAAGAATAATAATATACATCTGTTTTGTTCTGCATGAACTATTTTTTTACAGAAAAAAAATCAAGGGACAGTTTTTTTTTTTTATTCAAAAACTAAAGTTGTGCGCTAGGTCGTTATAATCAATAATTATTTATCTGCGTACCAAAATTTTTCTCGCAATAATCGATTTTTCATCATAATCACTGCCGTTGTAACCGCCAAAGATTTACATACACCCTGTCAAGAAAGTATCGGGAATTGTTAAATAAAACGAACAATTTTTAATTTTCATCCAAATTTATTTTGTCACCTTCAAAATAACATCCATTCGAAGCGATGCACATATGCCAACGCTTTTTCCACTCGGCAAAGCACTTCTGATAGGCGGTTTCCGGGATGGCCTTTAGCTCTCGCGTCGCATTCGTCTTGATGTCATCAATCGATTCGAAGCGCATTCCCCGTAGCGGAAATTTGAGTTTTGAGAATAGGAAGAAGTCGCAGGGTGCTAAATCTGGTGAATACGGCGGTTGTTCGATGATATTTACCGAGTGTTTGGCCAAAAACTCATTCACAATTATGGCTTTGTGAGACGGCGCATTATCGTGATGGAGAATCCAAGAATTGTCGACCCACAAATCGTTACGTTTACGACGGATAGCCTCTCTCAAACGTCTCAAAACACTTAAGTAAAACTCTTTGGTGACTGTCTGTCCGGCTGGCACATATTCATAGTGTACCACGCCTCGAATATCGAAGAAAACAATCAACATGATCTTCACTTTCGATCGGCTTTGGCGAGGTTTTTTCGGCTTTGGCGCGCCAATTGGCCGCCATTCGGACGATTGCTGGTTCGTAAGCGTGTCGTACTCGTACACCCATGTCTCGTCACCAGTAATTATCTTTTCCAAGAAGGTAGGATCCAAATTGGCTCGATCCAGCATGTCTGCAGCTACCTGTTCTCGGTACTTTTTTTGAAAGAAATTCAGGTCTTTCGGAACAAGCCGAGCCGCAACGCGTTGCATACCCAATTTTTCATGCACAATCGTACGTACGCTCTCGTGTGACATGCCCAATCCATGAGCCATCTCTCTCAAGCTCACATGACAATTTTCAGCAACGATTTCCTTGATTTTATCGACGTTATCATCGGTCACACTCGTTGAAGGCCGTCAAGAGCGAGGCATGTCTTCGACCGTCTCCCGACCATCCTTGAACGCTCTGTACCACTCGTAAACCCGCGTTTTTGATAAAGCAGATTCACCAAAAGCCTTCTGTAACATTTTCAGTGTATCGGCACAAGAAATTTCGTTCGAAACACAGAATTTAACACAAGTACGTTGTTCAATATTTTCACTCATTGTAAAACTTCGACAAAACACTTCAAGGTCGACTGATTTTAACAGCTGCTGTAAACACACTGGTTGACAGATCGCGCTAAAAATAGGCATCATAATACAAAACAGTTGTACCAACCTGGAAAAAAAAAATTATCTGCCTAGCTATTACCCGGGAGATTTAAATTGACAATTCCCGATACTTTCTTGACAGGGTGTATAGTTTTGAGGTATACTGCCGGTTTCAGCAATATTCATTTCTATAGCTTGTATGTCGCCATAACTGATTTTCATTACAGTTAGAACAAAAAACAATCGCTAAACGTATCAGCCTACATAATTAAAATCTCACGATATACAAAAACCAAGTTAAACCATCCTGAGAACGCATTTAAAGAATTAAAACGATTGTCATTTTAATACCTCGACAGAAGGAACTAAACCGCTTTTTAATATAGCCCACCCAGAACTCACATCGATTAAAATAATTTCCAACTCTATAATAATTACAATTTTACTTTATACAACAGTAATTAAAAGTAAATTAATGGAAATTAAAAACGGTTATTTTTAGATTAACTCCAGGAATTTACTTTTATTAATCTGGAAATACAGTACGTACAAATATATTATTAAACCGGAATTAAATGCACAATTGTACTAATATCCAAACGGTTCGGATCGAACTAACAAATTAATACAAATTAAATGCAATGTAGGCACTGTCAGAATTATAAAATACGAATGAAACCGCCTAATGAAATGATTTTTCGAATAATACCTTTTTATCAAGCCAAAAATAACAACGACTCGTATGAATCGATATATTTTCTTATTTATAATAGCCCTATGTATTATAATATTTCAACGGTTGCATGTTATTATCATAAATATAGGTTAAAAATGTAAAGAAATATTTGTTCGTCAATGTGATTAAATATTTAAATTTATCACATTTAGGGTCATTCAGTTTTTGCTTTTGTACAATTTAATGTGTGTATATATATATATATACATATATATATATATATATATATATATATAATATTGAAATTGCAAAACAAATAATTATTTCAGTGTACAATGAAACAAATTGAAAATTACAGTTGGTTCTTGATGGTTGCGTAGTGGATGCTCATTCTACACATCTTACGATAATAATTTTTTACCTTTTTTATCTTATTTTTTTTTTTTGCCAAGGATTTTAGTTATAAGTTGGGAAAAGAAACCTCAGTAGCATAATTACACCGAAATAATATCTCAACTTGAATATTAAATAAAAGTATTACTTACCTGGTATGATAAATAATCATTTACGTTTATCTTTAATTTTCTTAATAGTATCCAACTGATATGGATACATAGATCTGCTGTCAATTGTTGTAATTGACATGTACAGCTATGAGGATCACCCAAACGAACCTTTCAAAAAAATAAAGAAAATTTCAAATTATAATGTACAAATAAAGAATAAATAGAAAATTTATAATAATAATAATAGTATGTTTCTAATAATCTTCCGCTTTCCTTAAATATGTTTTATATTTAATAATTTATGACCCGTGAAAAATTGGTACAAGTGATTCTCGTAATAATATTTCGTTAAAATTGCAACGATAATTTAAACTTCTGAATACAGAAAATATTATGAAAATGAAATAATTTAACTTTGTATTTTAAAAAATGCGTTTAATATAACCGAAAATTATCGGTAAAATAGCTTGGTAGAATAAATCGAATGAAAAAATTTAATTTTATATATATTATATATAATTATTTAAAATAATTGTAGAATTTCTGATTTCATTTATCAACGCTCAAAAAGAAAAGAAGTGGTTCCTTCATTTTCAACAAATTTTAAACTGCAGATAAATACAGACCGAGATTTTAAAAATATTTTAATCTCATCTTTACCCGTTTGTAAATATCATATATTTCTACATATTTATGACGTATTAAAATTGTATGTATCCCTCACAAGGGGAGAGCACGATTTCGGAAATTCATTTCGGGACAAGGTTCACCCCTTAATAATAATGTCGAATGCCCGGTTCGGGAAAAAAAGCCTTTAAAATAGTAATAAGTTTATTTATGCTCAGGTTCGAATTTCGTGCGCGACTAACTTCTTTTTGTTTTAAATTCGTTTAATAAATTGTTTTTACAATTAAATAAATCTGTTATTTGCAAACATCAATAATTTAAATAAAAATTATTTTATTTTGTTTAGAAGAAAAGCTTATTGAATATTAAATAATATTTTAATTATAGTAACTATTTTCTTTTTTAAAAAACAAAATAACTAATAGTTATGATAATAATACATATAAACAGTAACTATAATTACTTTGATCATATTAAAATTTAGATTTTTACAAAATTCAGCATATTTACTCGAACAGAATCGAGAAATAAATCCACGAAAAGACTGTATTTTCAATCAATTTATCATCATCAATTGACAATTTTTGATAGAATAATACGATATGCTTGGTGCGCTGCTAAACTTTCGGAAGAGAGAGAAATTTTCTTGAATGTAAATGATGTTTGTTTTCCAACTGAATTTCTTAAAGAACATCGTTCTTGCCATAATTCCTCTTTTATTAATTGTGCTAGATGTCAAAACATGTACTGTTTTAAATGCTTTTATGACAATTATCATTCAAGTGCTTGTTTTTTTTTGATTAAAAATGTATGTAAAATAAAATTAAATAACAATACCATTTAAACTTTTTACTTATTATAACTATTTATAAGTATTATTATCGTAACTATTAGTTATTTTGCATTTAAAAAAGAAAATAGTTACTATAATTAAAATGTTTAATATTCAAAAAGCTTTTCTTCCAAACAAAATAAAATAATTTTTATTTAAATTATTAATGCCTGTAAATAATAGATTTATTTAATTGTAAAAATAATTAATTAAACGAATTTAAAAAAAAAAAATGTTAGTCGAGCCCGAGATTCGAACCCAAGCATAAATAAACTTATTACTATTTCAGGGGCTATTTTCTCCGAATTGACTGGCCATTCGACGCTAGGACATAGTACTATTATTATACAGAGTCTTATCCCGAAATGAATTTCTTGAGTATATACGCATTTTGTGTTTTCGTTGAATTTATATTTCCCTGAGTCTCGTATTTATATAAATTTTACCAGCTACCGGAAAAACCAGCTAATCCTTAAGTGCTCTGCTTTATTTAACTTTAATAATTTTCGCCTCAATTTAAAATTAAAGTAACTATTGTTTTTTAATAATTGCGTAATTTATTTAACGGTTTTGTATGTTTTTGTCAATAAACACAATACAGTATTACTCTAATCTCACGTTTTATTTGTTTATTATTTCAAACTGATTTCTCTCGGCTTTCATTTTTTTTTAATGATATAATTAATATTTTGTAGCTTGATAGTAAAAATTGATGTAAATGTTATTCAGTTACTCATTATTCTGTATTCGATCGTAATAATTAACCCGCTATTTAACTTCTCTTTTTAGAACTTTTTAGTTTTAAGTGTTGTTAGTTCCTGAAAACGTTTTTAAAATAAAGTATTTATTTTAGTTTATTAAAATAAATTAATTCATATTTTATCCTTTCTTTATTTTTAAATTGTTTTAGTAACATACTCGATAATTTCGGTATTTAAAATAATCCCATCTAAATAACTCTCATTATCCAGTTTGGTTGCATAAATATCGTTTATTTCTGATTTTTATAGTTTTTCTTGTTGCATGAACATAATATAACTATTTTTGTAATGATATATCGTCTTTTGTATTATTAACATATCCGTGTTAATCAACAAAATACGTATATTAATTTATTAATTTATTTTTTTTTGAAAATAATCGATTTAAATGTTTCTTTTACTTGCTTGTCTCTCTGCATATACCATAATTTACATAGCACTGCCGTCATAAACAATTTTCGCTATTTTATTAACTACGAACTAATTTTATTTGTTCATCTCATCTTGCAAATTATTAAATTCATGCACATTTTTGTACACTAACTCTCACGACCTTCTCACGGTTACATTTTTTTTTTTTTTTGTTTATGGAGAAGTTTATCGTTATTGTATATTATTACGTATTTTCGGCTCTTCTATATTATTCTTTTTTGTTCTTCTTTGCTACAACAGTTCAGTTCTTTTTACTCTTTTAATTCATCGACGTGTATCCATTTGCTCAGTTCATTTACATTCTGTTGCATACATCTCTTTACGATGCACGATCAGTACTAAATCGTCTGCGTATGTAAATGCTCCACTATATAGTACTTCGTACATTATAGGACATAAGTTAATTTCTTGAGGAAAAGCTTTATTAAATCGTATGAACCGAAATTTTATTGATACTTTTCTTTTACAAAACGAAACAGATCATATTCATTCAAATAAAGTGAAATGCTGAGACTTTACTTCGACAGGACTTTTTCTACCAATTTCTTGTACCAGAAAAGCCAAAGGTCCATTCTGCCGCAGAAGATATAGCGTACTCAGATTCAATGTGATCATCTGTACATCGCGTATGTTTTTCGGACAGTATTTGCGCCAAGCAGTTCTTCTAGACATTTCGTATATTATAATTCACTATATAAAAATGAAAAATTTTGATCAAAAAATTTAATAACGTAAATGTTATTATTAAAATAACACGATAAGAATTATATCAGATATTTGCCAAAAAAAGGTTAATCCTGTGCCGTTCTCTGGTGATTATACGGGAGATTTAAATGGTCATCATAGTTACAAATAATTCCTGTAGGTAGCGATAGAAGTCACGCTTTTAATAATTTTTAATAAGTATTTTTTTTTTTTTGTTTTAAAATTATGTTACATTAACTCGATGATAAATTGAAAATTAAAATTTTAATCGCATAATTTTTGTTTAAACAAATTAAATTTTAAAAAGAAAAAAAAATAGGTATTCTTAAAATTAGTTATTGCGGTTTTCACCGTTTTAAACTGCAGAAAGAGGATAGCGAAACATTTCACATTGTCGATTAAATATGTTAGCGAAAATTACAAGATCTCCAAAACTTCTTCACGGATTTACGATTCGCGAAACTAATTGAAGTTTATTTTGGGAGAAGGTTTTAATTTGTGGTCTATTATGTCAAAAAGGAAGGCAGCGGTGACGGTTTAGTCGGCGAACCAAGAAAAAGACGATATTTTAAGTTAAACAGGGTGAAGTAACGCGCCTATTTAAAATTTATGATCCAAACGGTAATTGATAGAGTAAGATTAAAGAATCTATTAAGTGTAGTTAAAAAGAGTGAGATTTATGACGTTTTTTTTCAATTTGTAAATACAATATATCTGTCGTATAGGTCTTATTTTAGCGAGTGCTGATAGAAAAGATATGGCTACTGAAAACGTTGTGATGCCTCGAGCTAAATATAACAGCTACATTACAATTTTCTACCTAGTTAAGCATACGAATGAAAGGGGTACCGATACTCATTATCACTTTAA
This sequence comes from Icerya purchasi, assembly GCA_039619475.1. Classification (NCBI taxonomy): domain Eukaryota; kingdom Metazoa; phylum Arthropoda; class Insecta; order Hemiptera; family Monophlebidae; genus Icerya; species Icerya purchasi. The sequence continues at coordinate 2,161,719 of CM077116.1, read as the reverse complement.
AAAATAGTTAACCTTTACCTACAAAAAGTTGTCGGAATGATCAAGGGGCACTGACGAAGTTGACAAACGAGATGAAGAAAAGTATTAATCTGAGCCGGATAATGTAGAAAAAGAGAATACAACGATTGGAAGTGGTTTATTTTCTATAATTCAGGAACTTCAAAGAAGAAATTACTGTGTTTTATTAAAAAGCAGTCAGCAAACAAAGGCTTCGGTAAAATAAATGTTGATACCTAATACGTCGAATTAATTGAAAAATCTCATATAAAACGAGTAGTTGTAAACAAATGTTTTAAGCAAAATCCAAAAAAAAAGCTAGTTTACGGTAATATTTATCAGTTATAGGTTTTAGTTTAGTCGAGAAAATTTTACAAGTATTGTTCACGAACAGTTTAAAAATATCGACTAGTTTCGAAACGCCATTTATAGTATTTTCGAAACTTTTATCAAGCATTATTTAACCGAACACGAAGATAATAGCGAGCTCGCTGCGTACAATTTCTTTTTTTTTTTTTATCTTCAGCCGTTTAGTCATTTACAAACAAGTAATACTTAACACAGGTAACCAAAAGAAAACAAAAAAAAAAAAAAAATTCAAAACATAACCGGGTAATTGCAAGAAAAAGAAGAAAAGGGGAAACGCATGATCCTTTTTTCGGTGAATGTCGAGTTTTAGGCTTAACTCACACGGGCCACTTTTCGATCACAGCAGAACCACGTCGGTCGTGGCTAAAACTATTTGGAACATAGAAATGATGCGAAAAAAACACAATACTACTCAGACGGACCACTTTCAACGGCAGTGGCAACGTGTGGCTCTTCAAACCACCACAAAATTGTGGTTCAAAAGTGGTCGGTTCCGATCACAGTATAACCACAGCACAACCACAAAATTGTGTGGTCAAAAAGTGGTCCGTGTGGGTTAAGCCTTACAATGCAGCACAAGTTGGCACTGGATTTTCATATACACATCTACTTCGGGAACTGCAAACAAAAAGGGGAATTCTGTAAACCTTTTACAGTTTCCGAAAGGTTAATTATGGAGCAGCAGATTTTAAGATAAAGAAAAGAAAGCACGCGTATAAAATACATTTAATTAACACTGTACATTCTTTTATCGATAAGGTTCAATGTAGACTGAAAACCTCAAGAAATTACTTTTCTTCAAATGCCCTTAAGCGGAAAACATCAGTTCAACCGAAAAAAAAAAAAAAAAAAAAAAAAAAGGGAAAAACGTTTAACATTTTTATTAAAACTAAGCTAGATGTTGGATACCGGTTTAAGATAAAACAGGATTGGAATATTATACATTTAAATGCAACTAAATCTAGCTAGTTGAAAATTAATATATAAATAAACATAAAAATAAATCTCTTAAATGACCAAATACTAAACAATTATAATCTTTGTTTAATGTTAAAATTTCACCTTTTTCAAATTTTTGTTCTGTATATATTGTTAAAGTTTTGAATATTTTCTCCGTTAAATTCGTTGTTACGTAGTAAACAAAATCCCCACTTTGATTTTTTTGTGTATTTTACCACCTTTGATTGTAGTCTTCCGACATCCGCCTATTATTTCCCGATACATACATATGTGGAGCCATTATTATCCACAGTGTGTCTTTAAGTTAACTTCACTCTGCATTGTTAGCTGATGATATAAAAAAGGTTTCCTTAAATTGAAGTCTTTATTTTAATTTATTAAAGTGTGTAATTAAATTCTTATTATTGTTTGTTAATGAGGGATATTTATTTATTTTATATTTATAACTTATTTCCCACAGGTTGATTACCGCAGTTAATTTATTTTAAAAATTATATCTCACCTGGCGTAATAAATGAAAAATTGTAATTCCGCATTAAATAATGTAAAAAATAATGCAAAAAAAAAAAAAAAAAGCACGAAGCAAAGAAAGCAAACGGAAAATTTACAGCAGTAAAAAAAAACACGAATCAGATTATTAACACGATAATGTTCTTGGTTACTATACTTATGTCAGTGAAAGTTTACAACCGACATCATATGTTGTGCCCTGAAGCGTAACATATCGCGACCCTCTTTTCGTTCGTTACGCATTAGTCACTAAACATAGTGGGATAAATTAATGCTACCGATTCTAATCGAACAGAAAGTATATACGTCTATTTTTCCGGTATCGATTTAAATGCCGCTTGCTGCAGAAATGAAGTTACTAATCTGCGAATTATTCCACCGTCTCTAGTAAACTGAAGCGAGTAAAATTTTTTTCTTTTTTTAATTATCATTTTCGAAAATTCGCCAACATTTTAGCAACATTGCACAAATGTTATTGACAACAATATCGTTTAACTAGATTGTAATAAGTACAGATATAAATAAAAACTTCATTTTAATTAGTTTTATAAAATAAATTTCAAATATACACATTACAGTTAACTCTTGTGTGCGACTGACAAAGAGATGAAAAATATTTGAATTTAACAGCTGAACTAGTATAAAGAGACTTTAGACCAGCGGTTCCCAAAGTGGGCTCCGTGAAGGAGTCACTGGGGGGTTCCGCAAGAAAATAATCAGAGTTGCCTCCCAGCTGAATAAGCTAAAAATTTTTCCTAAAACAGGAAAGAGAAATAGCCGAAGGATATTTTCGATTAGAGAAAAACATTTAAATGAAAAAATAAAAGCGTTCTTTTAATATATTTCGCTCAATAATAAATTATGAAGCCTTTCCTTATTTACATCAAATACACTGTGTCGATAAGCCTTATCAGTAGTCAGAAAGAAACTGCGTTCCTGTTTTAGTGTCTATTTTTTCGCCTAAAGCAACTTTTTTTTTTTTTATAACAACGAATCTATTTATGACATTAGCTCATCTTGCCGAAATCTTTACTAATGAAAAGTAAACCGTCATATATACTGCAAGGAACAAAATAAAAGTTTCTGGATTCTTGCATGGGAAAAAACGACGTTGAATGTTTTCCAGATTCAAATGAAATGCTGCTACAGGAAAACATGGTAGAATTACCAAGTGAAATTCAAAACATCATTAGTGAACATTTGACGAACCCGTTAGAATCTTTGTCAGAATACTTCCTCCGATTACCCCGATAATGACATCGACGGGGTACAAAATCCATTTATCAATAAAGATAAATCTGAAACTCGTATCAATGGTAGAATATGAATCACTCCAATTGTGATATTCAGAGTTCAATTGCTTACAAAAAAAAAAACACACACACATTTAAATACGAGTTTTGAGTTTGTATTAAAAATGTTTACCCGCAAGTAGTCAAGAAGTCTATTTTAACTCCGCTCCCTTTTATAACTACGTATAGATGCCGAACAGGCTTTTATGAATAAATTCAGGAACAAATTGGATGCTATTCCGAATGTACGCATAATATAACCGTCGGATATTAAACTAAGTCTTAAAAAACTATCATTAATAAAACAGCGAAACAGTTTCATTTTTCACATTGATTTGTTTGAAAATTTTTATTAAATAACTTTTATTTACATATTTGAAATTCCGATACCTTTTATTACACGTTAATAGAATTTAGAATCGTAGTAAAAGTTGTAAGTAAAAAGAAAACAATCAAATTTTGTTTACATATCAACAATTACTTGTTAAGTTTTCATTTGGCATTAAGGATTCCACAAAAATAAAATTGATTTTATAAGGGTTCCGCGATCATAAAAGTTTGGGAACCGTTGCCTTAGACCATCGCGAAAGATACGAAAACGATTTTTGTACGTAATCACTTCGATGTAGAAGAAAAAATTGAAAAAATTGAAAAAAAAGAATATCACCAATAAAAACGAATTAAAAAATGTCATTGCACAGCTGAGCGCTAATAGTAGTGGCCGATAAATTTTTTTGCCGTGACTTTACCGAAACGAAAAAGCAAGCAACGATTACGTTGATTCGGCTGTTGTTTTTTTTTTTTTTGTGGTATAATTTATTTTGAACTGAAAGCAGTGTACCTGTTTAAAAAAAAAAAAAATTAATCCGATCTGTCTACTAGGAGGCTAGTTCCAGTGATGTTAGCAGAGTAACAGACGAGAAGTAAGCTCCAATCAGACAATTGTAAATTGCACAAAATAACGATTACCATTTTGTTTTGTCTACTCTTTATCAGTAACGTAGCGTCAGGGGAAGCTTGGAATCCCGGCATTGCCAATTATATTTCCGTATTCAATTTAATTTTTTAAATTTAAAATTGTCCTGATATCACGAAACTTGTTTCTAAGGTTTTTCACTTTTTTTTTTTTTTGTTTTAGAGCAGTATAACTGAATTATAATTCACGAATTAAAAAGGTAAACTTATAGTTGTCAGATACAGTCGGAGAGATTCTAAAGAGGACGTAGTAAAGTTTTCAGAGTTCTCGACGCGAAAATACATACGAAATGTACGCTATTTTAGTTGAACTTTATCAAGCGCTAAAAATTGATATCCGATAGATTTCGAAAAGTTTTTTCGGTAAATTTTAATGTCGCGCCATCTTCATAGGATACGGGGTCATATCGAAATAAACGGTTTTCAGTCCAATTTGAACTTTGAAAAAGTTTTTTGGCGCAAAAGTAAAGGTGACAATACCGTTTGAGACACTCAATGAAATGCGTACATTAATGAACAGAAGTCGGCTGTTTTTGAGACACTAATATTCGATATGTTACATAGCGGACAGGTGTAATGCCGCTCAACTAGAGACGGATGTCGTCCGGAATTTATGTTATTCTTTTTGTCCGCGCGTAACAGGACATTCGGAGACGATAATTTTCTTCGAATTGTGATCAGCTCAATTTCGCTTACATTTAATGTTAATTAAAGTTTACCGTGTCTCAATAAAGAAATGACACTGCGGCTGGTGGAAATGTGTTAACCTCGTAATGTGAGATTTCAAGCGGAGCATTGAGGACATCGTCCACGCGCAATAGACCAGCTCGTATTTTTCACGATCAAACAAGTAATCCGAACCGCTTCTACTGCCCTGATTTTATGAAATTAAATTTACCGCGACTTTAAAATTTACCGAAAACTGTCTGCCTTAAAATCGCCCGCGACTGCTACGATTTTGAACGCTAGAATGTGTAACCGCTACTTTCGCGTCAAAATCTTCTTTTAAAAATCAATCGAGTATGTGCCCGACTTTTAGAAATTTACATTTCCCGATCCGTTGCGCGTATATGTCAGTTCTAGGTGATTAAGTCAGCGTATTTGAAATGACATTTTTTGTGACGAATGTTTAAAATTCAAAATTTACTTCATCCGCAAGTGCCGTATTGATTTTTTTCCCCCCGGAAAATAAACAAGACATTGGAGACGAAAGAGAATATACTTTTGTTAAATTAATCAACGTAGAAGATTAAAAACTACAGTCTCCGCCGTAAAGTTCTGCGTCGTTCGTATAGTAGACGTAGTGCTTTGATTCTTGTTTGACCGATGAGTAGGCATCAGTGCTTTGGCGCTGTACGGCAACGAGCGGACTACTGCCGATTGGGCAAAACATGTACACATAAACCTTTTGCTCCACCCAATCGTAGGTGTCGTCTGTAATCAGCTTAACCGATATTATGCCATCGCACCAGTAGGCGCACTTTAGGACCAAAATCACCTCTTGCGAAACGGATGAATATACATCGGAGGTGGTTTGTTCGATCGATATAACGGTGTCCGTATTGACTCGGACGTCCATACCGACCACTGGTATTTCTTCGAACTCGTAGTTGGCTATGTATTTATTGCAGGAACCTTCCTTCTCGCACTGGTTAATCGACGAGTAAAGATGATCCGCCTCCTGTTTGTAAGGATAAGACGGTTGCTTACGTGTAGGGCACTTCAGCATTTGGTGCATTTTCTGTTTAACCGATGCGTAGCAATCGGTCGTCTTCTGAATAACTGAAAACAACGGTCCGTCCGGTGCTAATGGACTTCTTGATCTAGTACGTTCTTGATACGTGTCGCGCTGACCCCAGGACTTCTGTCTACCACCGCACTTTCCGCCATCGGAACTTAAGCTTAATTGTTTACTGCGGTCGTGTAAAGGCCTAGTAGGTGGTCCATTACCGTTGTTGTTATTGTTGCAAATACAACCCTTGTGGTTGTTGTTGCTCTTATTGTAGTAACAGTCAAATCCAAACCAGTTTCGTATTTGTTGAAATGCTCTCGAGTAGAAGCTGCTCTCGTTGTATTTCTTGACAAATTCGTCTACTTCCAACATGAGTTTTTTGTTGGAAAATAAACTTTTGATGTACTCGACTAGCTCGGACACACTGAACGATTTGCTGTTAATGATACGCAGTATGTTATTATAAATGGGAGAGTTGGACGTGGATTGCGAAATGTACGTGAGTAAGTCGTACAGTTTCGTATTCCACCAGAGCTGTTGAGTTTGCTCGTAATTGTTCCGGATTATTTCGATAATGTATTGTAAAACGGACATTGCGTCCTGAGACGTTGCGCCGCTCTTCACGTACTTAACTTCCTGCTGCGACGACGCTAGCTGTTTTGCAGACTGCCCTGAAACTTGTATTGCCTTCTGGTGCGATGGTTGAACAGGTTTTGCAGACGTTGCATAAAATTCTTCTGCCTTCTGACGCACGATGTCCTTGGCCGCCTGCCTTCGTTGTCCGGCGGTCATGCCAACTCTACGCGAGGGTAGTCTGACTGCGTTACTTTTATTAGACAGTCCGGAATTATCTGCAGTTTGGTCACTTTCTTTCTTCGAATCGGTAATTTTCAGATCAACAACGGCAGCGCCTGGCGAAGGCGCTGTAACAGGCAAATCAACAACGGCAACGGCTGGTGAAGGCGCCGTAACAGGCAAATCAACAACGGCAACGGCTGGTGAAGGCGCCGTAACAGCCAAATCAACACCGCTCGCGTCTTCATAAGCCGGAGCAGCAGTACTGTCTTTGACATTTTCTTCAACTGCGGCAGAGTTCGCGGCCACGGCGAATTCACTGTCCAGTTTAAAATCGCTTACGTCCGATAAAAGAAGAGGTGTCATCGATTCCACTACACTACTATCCGTGCCACCGGATGACCCTGCTGAAGCTTCGAACACACTATCCGAACTGAATGCAGTCGACTGTTTCGATTTTTCAATTATCACCAACACGTTTATCTGAAAAGAAAAGAAAAAAACGAATTACCGTTTTTTGTTTCAAAATGCCCCCGAAGGATAATAACTATATCCGACCTCTTTCTCGCACTAATTATTACGTGAGAAGACCTCCCCGAAGAAAATCAAGAAAACCGAAAATCAGCTACAAAGACATTTTCACTGAGCAATTGTGAGACTAAAAAAGGAAAATGTCTCTGATAATTCGAGGCAGTCCTTAGGGACAGCAAAAAGTCACAAGAAGTAGCGACTCTTTAGTGTAGAAAAGTCATAAACTGAGTGTCAAAAAAGAACATGTGCAGCCCCAAGAAACGTCAGTTCTCAATTTAACATTAAACACGATAGATAAGACCTCGAAAGTGGCTGTTTTTTTTTCAATTCGATTTGATTTTTTTAGTTCATACTAATACGTTTCATTTTGTAGTTTAATCGCTGTACGAATGAGTACCGAAAAAAATTTCTATCTCACTGAAAATTAAATAAAAATACAAATTTGTAATTTTTTAAAATACGTTATAACTACTCCGTGTAATTTTTAGTAAACAAAATAATGTACAATTTTTAAAAAATTCCCACTACATAATATTTCAAGTTAAAACAATTTCATTTAAAATTTTTCATAATTAAAAAAAAAAAAATACATTTTTAATTGTTTAGTAACGGTCTCCCTATGTTTTACGCGCGAAAAAAAATAAGGCTCGTTTAGATTTATAAATTAATCGCGGTCAGGTAATCCGGTCGATAGGTTACATCGTAGTATATTACACAAAAGGAAAGGAGATTATGGTAAGAGTATTTTTATACACAAAAATAGTACTATTTGATTTGATAGGTTTTTGGTGAAAAGCAATTTAAAATTGTTTAAAGCTATTTGAAACTGTTTACAATTTATAATTAGCCGAAATCACTCAATATTTCAAGTCGTCTATAATTGCTTACAATCCAAAATTTCAATTATTAACCATTATGTGCAATTCGTGTTCGAACGAATTTAAGGTGTAAATAAATTGGCAGTGCCAATATAGTGTTTACCGCTTATTTTTCAAGTGCTTATCGTTGTTTTTTTTTGCGACATTTCATTTTCGGGCGAAATTTCGATTCGTTCATTTTTGCTCTTACTCGTAGTGGTGCACTAAGGCTAACTACAGATAAGAGCAAAAATGAACGAACTAAGAAAAAATCGGCTCATAAAAGTTAATTAAATTAATTCCTTCAAACTGTTCACTTTGTTTTCGTCGATTTCAATTTTACCATAGGAAATTTATTAAAAATATTACGGCATTCGCTAATATAAACCAAACGAATACGAAAATAAATAATCAGAATGGTGTTTCTTTTGGTTTTTGTTATTTCTTATTTGTTTGCTTTTTGACAATATATGATTTCAATTTTATATTACAGAACTTTGTGCAAATACTTTTTTTTTGTATTCCATATGCAGACAACGGATTCCGTGAAAAGAATTAAAATCGATAGTTTTTATTACCATCAAAAAATGTTTTCCCTTATTGATTTTGTTGTTCTAATTACTCTCAATTCAGACTGAAATGATGCAGCATTTTCAAACAGTGCTTATACAATTTCGGCATATATGCGCTCATTGAAGGACACATTAGACAGGGGTCGGGAATTGACCGAGATTTAATTGCAATTTTTCTTTTAGACGAAAACAGTTATATTCGAAATTTCTATTTTTATACAGACAACCGAAAAAAAGATACATCTGTTCTTCCGCATTTCTCGAAAGACCAGTTGGAATCTCAGTAGAGTGTACTCACCAAGTCTATTTCGCTAATAAAAATGCACGTTAGGAATTTCACTTGGCTCAGTGCACTCGCTTCTTCCGTAATGAAAAACGACGAATTTTCCGGATTCTGGAAAATCCAAAAAGTGCCACGGCCTGCCGCTTCGCTGTAGTACGAACAAGGAAACATTAAAATCGTTTCGGACACCGTATCGCCACTGGAAGACAGTTTTATTGTGTTCTCCCTACATATCGGTGCTGCTGCCGAAACTGACTGGGAGTCAACGTGGATTCCCTTGTTCGCGAAATAAGGATCTTTGAATATTAACTCGCAGACGGCGTTAAATTTTGTTACATCATTCTGGCTTGTGTCGATGGTTACTGAATCAGTTTGGCCTTCGCAAAGATCTTTATTCAGTCGACTTGTTTCCCCTGAAATATCAAACATAAACCATAAACAAGTGTTAATTGAATAAAAATCAAATAACGCAAAATGAATTACAAAGTCAAGAAAAAGAGCAAAAATTCCGCAGAAGTGATCACAAAGTTTTGGGGCTTTAATGTAATTCTCAATCAGCCAGGTTAGAGTAAATATTGCCTCAGCTAATCACAATTCGTGTCATATATATACTAGCTGTGTTATCCATGACTTCGCCCGTGTATTTAAATCTGTACTTGGAAATTAATAAAAAAAATGTTGTTTTATCTGGAATTATATTTTTGAAAAGATTCTTTCTCCCTTTTTTGGGGAAACATGTTTATCGCCGTCTAACAAATAATGGACTTCCTGTTTCACATTTAGCTGAAGATTATCGATCTTTCTATAACCTGTCTGTTGTGATCTAACAAAAAGATTTCCTCAACTCAACAGCACACACAGCCATCATTTTGAAGGGGGCGAGTTATTCACATGATGATGGCACATCTTCTTCACTCATACTATCTGTCTCGAGCATTTTATTAACATTAATTTAATTTTAACAACAGCAAACTGCAGTAGTTGAATGAAGATTTCAAATTTGAGTATAAATAACATTCCCCCGGTAACAAATATCTTTAATTTCTTTGTAGAAATAATAGAAAACATTGCTGTATTTTTTTTGTTTTTTTTATCTCCGCAAGGAATACAATAGCCAGGCTATGTTTAGATCACGTCATGAAGGTTTGATGATTGATGATTTCAGTAACGCAAAAAGTGAAGTAACACTTACGCCAGAAATTAATAAAGTGTCATCTCAAGTGTAATTATTTTATTTAAATTTTTACGTTTAATTTCTATTTACCGTAGTAATCGTTTTATTTTAAATCGTATAAATATTAATTTTTTTTTATTCGTCCCATATGCATTTCTGTACCGTTGGTCGTATCTGAACTACTTAAAACCTCATATTTCGTGAAGAAGAAGGGTTAGAAAACTCAGCCGCACCTTAAAACCTTCGTTTGGTTTTCAAGGTTTGTTTTCGAATTGTAATTTAAGATTACAATTTTCTCATAAATTGATTAGCTCTTCGTTCAGATCACTTTCATCTGGTTTTTTTTTTTAATTCTAGCAAATGGATTAATCATTCTTTTGAAGTTTTTAAATGTCCAAAAATAAAATATTCAAGTGAACTTGACAGAATTTTTGAATGATCCATAATTTCTTTATGAGCAGTACTAATTGTAGGTGCCACTTTATTATTAACTTGGTTAAGGAACCAGAAGTTAACAAGATTGTTCTCCTCAATTCACCGATGCTTCAAAAATATCTATATATAAAACTCGGTCATTTTGGCCTTGCAAGGGGCTGTGTTGACCCCTGTTGTTTACATTTCTGTTTCTTCTTCTTCTATACTTTGTACAAAATGATCGATATTTACAACGTAATTCTATTAAATTTTTTTAATAAATCCTGTCGGTATTTTCTTTTTTAAAAAACATTTTATTTTACAATTTTTAGCATTATATTTGAATTTTTTGCTTGCTAACAATCAACTTTTTTATCACATTATTCTCCATATTTTACGTTTAAAAAAAAAACAGAAACAAAAAACGATTTCTTTATTTTGAACTGTATTCCCACGGTAAAAACATCAAAAGTTACTCTTTTCTATGGTAATTTAGCAAATTGATAGTATTTTAAATCAATTATACTAATGAAAAATATGAAGAAAAAAAAAATTATCCAAAAGGACTACATTTTTTCACGTTTTTTAACGAATACTCAATTTATGTTCACTAATTTTCTTTATTACTCACATGACCTAAGTTTTTTTTCTTTTTTTTTTTTTTTTTAATCCCCCTTTGGGCATGTCAACAAAGGATCTCCGCTCAGAAACGAAACGAGGGAGAAGGATCAGTTAAATGTAGATTCGGTCAGCTATTGATAAGATAAAAGAACTGAGGATAGGAACAACAGAGATCGACGGAAACGATAAGATATACCAGGCACAATAAGGAGTAGGGAGTTTGAGTGATAGCAGATTGCAGTACAAAGAAGTGCATTCGTTCACGAGGGATGCACATTTAAAGAGGATATGGTCAGGATCACAGACGGCTTCGTCGTCAGAGTGAAGAGGGCAACAAGGGGAGAGAGCGAGATGAAAACGAAAACGTGAGGAAGGAAGCAGAGTATGATTCAGACGTAAACGGATAATAGGGACAATAACGGAGCGGCGAAGCGAAGGAAAATCGTAAAACCAAGGCCGCATGGGAAGATTAGGTTGGATGGAAAAATAAAAGGAAGGTTGATTAGAAATAGAAGAAACGTAAAAATCTGACCAAAATCTAACATGAAACTTTTTACACAATGGGAGTAAATTAGAAACGGGAATTCTAGAGGAAAAAAAGCGGGAGGATACGGCAATCTGAGCCAAGGAATCTGCCATTTCGTTACCCTCTATCCCCATATGACTGGGGACCCAGAGCATTTTAATGCGGATAGCGTGAAGTGAGAAGAGAGTACCTAAGTTGAGAATGGCACTCTTTCTAATGGACAAAGAATCAGTAAAATCGGTCTATATAAATATGAGTTATGCGCGAACGAACAAAAAAGAAATAAAAAAAATATACGTGACGAGCGTATAACCTCCTTTTTGGAAGTCGGTAAAAATTAAAATATTAAAAAACGCTACATAAAATTGAGACATTTTTTGGGACATTTTTTCTAATAGGGGCCAGCCTAAGAATTACGTTGTAATTAATATAATTTTTTAAAAGCATTTAACTTTTACCGAAGTTGTAATATATTTATCCATTTTCGTTTGAAGCGTGAAAAAAATAAATAATTAAAAATTTGAAGTATCTTTTGAGTAGATATATGAAAAATGAACAGTCAAACTCAAATTTTTTTAGTGTGAAAATTTTTATTATCACTCCAACAATGATGATATGAGAACAAAATTGCATTTAGTTAAAATAACTTGTTCTCGTACCCCTTGTTGGAAACCCTTAGTTTAGAGTAAATCATTCAATGCATAATTCAGTATACAATTAATTCATCATACAATTCAATGTACAATTTACTGTACAACGCAAAATGAACATCTAACGTTTCAATGTACTGTTTATATGTCTGTAATAAAAGTAAAGAAACGCTGGCCGAAGAAATTTTACTTGTAAAACTTGCCTACATTTATACTTTTTAACCGACTTCAAAAAAAGGAGGAAATTCTCAATTCGGCTGTATTTTTTTTTTTTTTTTTATTTATTTTTTTTATGAGTGTTACCTCAGAGCTTTCTTCTACGTGAACCGATTTTGATGATTCTTCTTTTATTTGAAAGCTAGTACTTCTCATGCGGTCCCATTTAAATTTGATCAAGATCTGACCAGTAGTTTTTCAGTTATCCTTAGTAATGCGGGAGATTGAAGCTTTGGAAAGTTGTCTTTTTGGATGCTTTTTATTTATGATTGGTTTCACCGTCGGTTAGATTTAGCTTCGTTTTTTTTTTTTAATATTTATTTTTTTTGAAGACATGACACGGCCCGCGACAAACGACACACACACCGCTGGCTTTGGTTTTATCTGCTAAGCGACGCACTTGGTTGAATTAACGAAACAACAAAGCGTTATAGATAAACGAATGATAAGAAATACAATAGTTGATAATAATAATTGAAAAATCTTACCATTACCACTCTGCTGAATTATAAAAACGCGGAGGTGATTGACTTAAAATACTATCAGTTTGCCAAATTACCATAGAAATGTAGCTTTTGATGTTTTTACACCGTGAAAATGCAGTTCAAAATAAAGAAATCGATTTTTTTTAAGTATAAAGTACAGAGAATAATGTGAAAAAAAAATTGATTCTTGACAAGAAATAAATTCAAGTATAACGCTAAAAATTAAAAAATAAAATGTTTTTTTACAAAAAATAAATACCGACTTCAAGGTTTATTATGAAAATTTAAAAATGCACTAAAAAGTAAAAAATAATTATTTGACAAAAAATATATGTATATCAGAGTATATAACACTTAAGGTGATATCGGTAATTCTTATACAACATTAATACTTATTAGAGTCGGCATCAAATTCATATTAAAATAATAATTAAAAAGTGCATTAAAAGTTCATTAAATTGTTCCTAAATATTGTAATATGAATTTGATGCCGACTCTAATTAAGGTATCAGTGTTGTATAAGAATTACGATAATATCACTTTAAGTTATATATCACTTTGATATATATTTTCTTATCGGGAGTAATTATTTTTTTACTTTTTAGTGCATTTTTAAATTTTTATAATAAACCTTGAAGTCGGTATTTATTTTTTGTAAAAAAACATTTTATGTTCTATTCATTTGTAACCACACATTTCATTTATTCATTTATATCATTAAATTTGTTCAATAATTAAATGTAGGTGAATACATCCTGTTTGTAATATTTTATCGTCACCATGTAGTCTTACGAAAGTGCCGATTGCATTCTACAACCCGCTGTGCGTATTACATAAACCTTTTCATTTAAATGTACCCCTATTCGTCCTATTAATTTTAATAACATTAGCAAATAATAACAATTGCAATAGTAACAATAATGAATAAATTAATCTTAGATTACCGGCTGATCTTATAGCAGTAATCTGTTGTAGAAATGTTTCTTCAGCCGAACGTCGAAAGCTATATTCCGCATCGACTATCTGCAGTGGTATGTTCTCGTCCTTGGTTTTTTTTTTTAACGTTATGTACAAACTTTCGATATCCGCCTGTTCTTCTTCTTGTAACTGAGCAGCGAGTTTCTCCAAGAGTTCTGTGGTCGTTGGCGAATAACCAGCCTTGGATCTATCAGTTTTGGTCTCAAGCACCGAAATCTGTGGCGATGAAGATGCCGCCTGATTTCCTGGCACGACAGCGGCTCGGCTGCACAGCTGGTAAACTGATAGCAAAGAAATTATTAAGCAAAACTTATGCATATCAATTGTCGTCTGATATTCGCTACTTCGGGTAGCAATTTATAAAGCTGATAAATGAACGTTATACTTTAATGTGTAACGGCATATCTGCGTCGCGCAATTGTCTATTTCATTAGTTAAACTGTTCAAATAATTCATGTTTGCTATTAATCATTGCAAAAATTAACGACGTACATGTCTGTCGAAGCCAGTCAAATTACGATCGGATAATCCAGCGTGTCTTGGCAGCGATAAAAATATTCTGCTACTGAATTTAATAGATTAAACTGCGTGCACTCTCCTTCCTACGCATGCAGTAGAACGGCTTTTCTAAAAGACAAGCCGCGCCATCGTTTACCTGTCTTCCATCCGATTACTCTCATGCCCATTTCAGAGGAAAAATCTTGAAAGCAGCTATTCCTAGGAAGGCTCAGAAACGTGTTCGGGTCGCAGCCGTTTCATTTCAAATCAGTGCTAATATTTTTTTCACGCAGATTTATAAATGATACGGGACCCTCTGTAACTTGTTTATGTTACAGTAACTGCAGTGAAAATAAGTTTTTCTTCAAGATGCCCGTGATGCTGTATTTTTATTTCTTGTTTACTGACCATGTGCTCTTTCCATATGAAAAATTAATAAATAAATTTCAGATGAATTTATGCGAAATCAATACCTTTTTTTTTTTTTTGCTTTTTAACGTAGAATCCGTGCCTTAACTTGGGCATGATAAATCGATTTTGGTTTTTGGAAATTCTTTTTTTTTTTTTTTTTTTTAGTATTTATTCGAAAAAATTAATCGATAGAGAAAAGGTGAAAATTCATTTCAACTACAAGACTATATCATTAAAACTCGGAGCAGCACACAATGAAGTTAATGTAAATAGAAATGTTATTATTTACATATACGTCTATTTTAATATCAAATTGTAGAATAAAATTGTGTAAAGAATGAAAGTTAAAAACTGTGACCGGAAAAGTTTGAAAATTTGCCAACTATAAACAAAGATATTATTAAAAATGATAGCATTGTAATAAGGAACATCGACGTTTCTTACTCGCGCATGCTTTGGATATCAGTTCAGGCGAGAATAATATCAGATACCTAGATCATGGAGATAATCCCCTGTTCAGTTGGAGAGTTTCAAGCTAAAAGCACGCATCAAGAACAGAAACGAAATTACAAAACGCAGTAGCTGTTTGGAAAAATGTAAAAAGTATACTTAACCGTGAAGTGATGTAGATGTTCCTTTAATAAAGAGACTGATGGAAGACAAGGCGTCGAAGATATGTGTTTAGTTGATGTGGCTTTGAAAGAAACATCACATATTAGATTCTATTACCAGGCTGAGGAATGTTTCTGTTTTTTCAATTACGATGAAATACTTAAGGACAACTAAACTCAATTTCGATATGATATTAGAAATATTAAAAAAATTTCAGCAAAAATTGATTAATTTATTATCGAGCGTAAACGCCTTTCAAATACTTTCGGCTGTGGCACAACTTCTATCCACTTTTCTTGTTTAAACGAAATGGCCTTGAGCAAATAATAAAGTTTTTCCGTTACGACAGGAAACAATTTTATTGTGCGATCAAATAGTGTTGAATGATAGGACAGATTCGATTAAATATCGCAGAAACAAATCTGATGGGAAAATTCAATTTCAGACCACGTAACTTATTTAAAACAATTCTGCGAATTTTAAGACGGTATTTAAAAAAATACATAACTGACGACTTTAAAACTGGAATGTTCACGTTGCAAACAGAAATGACAAGTATCTGACTACTGACTTATTAGATATAATATTTTGAAAAAGTGCAGAACAAATGTGTATCAGCAAGGACCTGTTGATGAAAGCTGTGAATTCGGTCTCTTTGTCGCACATGGTACTCATCTACTGTTTTCTTGCCCTCTTTTTTTGGAGTTATGTGTTAAAGGCATTTCGCTCAATCAGCCCAACACGTGTGAGGATACATATAGAAAAGATAAAAATTATAAAATCTTCCTTTATCGAATGCGATATGAGGTCATTATTGATGGTTTAAATATATACCGTTGATAACAAAGCAATAATCAGAAATTTAACAAACGATGCAGCCCCTATGGTACCGCTGAAGTGAGGTACATAAATATCAAAAAAGGTTCGCTTATCTCCTGCGACAATGGAGACTACATAAAAAAGTAAGTTTCATTTTCGATTTGCTTATGTCTCGTACTGCCTTTTTTGGAAAGAATGATGTGCATATTTTTACACTCTCAGCTCCGTACTTGATTTAACGATTCATCGCCCATTCTGTATTAGCTCCTCGCATATTTCATGCATACTCACATAATACTTGAATTGAGCCTACTTTACAACATCGAAGATAACTTAGAGATGGTAGAGCATTTATATCTCAAATATTTACAGATTCCTCATCTTTTTACCGTGATTAATTCTAAAAAAGTGAAATAAATATACATGGTAACTTTTTTTATGTATTACCTAAACTTCTTTTTATTACATGAAATGGTTAAGCATTATATAACATTGTCGGTAAAATACGCGAAATATATGTATATTTGAATTTTAATGAAACATTAAACAAAATCACATTATATAGGTAATAGTTTACGTGGTGGGGACTCGTAAAAGTTATATTTGAGAGGCTCTTATCTAAAATTACAACTTAGAAAATAAAAGAGCAGGTTGTAATCCTGCTCACTTTTTAAACTGAATAAAATTATTTTCAAAAAAAAAAAAAAAACGTACATGAACTATTATATAAAATAGAAAAAAAAAACAAAAATGTTTGCACATCAATTGGCATTCGATAAGCATCTCAGGCATCTATTTTGTAGTCGTAATTTACTGCGCGTAGTATCAGAAATAGAAGACTGATAAACGATAATCGTATGTTATGATTGGTCTCATTAACATTTTATAAAGTACAGTTAACTCACGATTATCTGGATCGATTTTTCAAAAATAAAAATAAGAAAAGAAGAAAAAGCCAAAGCGCTTTTATAAAATTTACAGCTATATGCAGTACGTATCTGAATATTTGTATTCGCTGCAAATGAAGATGCTGTGAAATTTTTAAAACTCGGTTTCACAAATAGTTTGTGCCCGCAGTTGCGAAGCATATGTTCGACAAACAGTTACCGAGAAAAGCAATCCTTATTCTCGACAACGCTCCAATCCGGCACCTGAGGAGTTACAAAATGGTGATATGAAGGCAATGTTTCTTCCGGCAAACATTACATCGGTTTGCCAACCTATGAATTAAGGAATCCTGAAGGCCTTAAAAAAAAATATATCGACGCCGCCTTCTCACCAGACTAATATTAAGCGTTGAAAATGATAAGGACTATCAGGTTGCTTTAAAATCAGTTGATATACTTGATGCTATCACTTGGTTATTTGAAGGATGGGATGAGATTAATTCTATAGCATTAGTGCGATCGTGGAAAATATTATTAGATCATAAAGCCAGTGATAAATGGAATGAAATTGACAAAAAATGTGATTTGGGCAGTTCAAAAGACAACGAGAAGCTTGTTTCTCTAATAAAAAATATTCCAGGATGTGAAATAATACGGATGATGTTACAGAACGGGTGGGCAGCGACAAGATCGAAGAAACGGCAGATGAGGATATTGTGGCCATGGTACTCAACGAGGATCCAGTTGAAGAAAATATGGATAACGAGCCCCTTCAATCGGAAGAGAATGCAGCGAAAGACACAGATTTCTTTAAAAACTATTTAATGTACAGTAAGTTAATTTTCATGTTTACTTTTTTATAGGATAAATTAATTTTCATTTTTTCATTTAATTTACAGTATTTAACCTTGAACTTCGGCGTATCCGGATTTTTTGCTATTCAGACCAGCTGGCCGTCCAATAAATCCGAATAATTGCAAGTCGACAGTATTAATATATTATTTACACTGAGATACGATTTAACATTGATAATGGGTATATGGCTGATATCGTCTATTACCTTCTACGCCCACATATTCAATATGTTTATTAAATGTTAGACGCTTATCAGTACCACATCTGCTTACCCCTGTCGATAGCAGTATTATTTGCCGTTACATTATTCGGTAGCAAAGACCTTCTTGAAAAAAAAATATGGCTTCAGCCGCAGTTGGATTAATATTTATTCGCCATTTTGGAAAATATATTAATGTACTATACTAGTTTCTAGCTATTACCAATCGTCTGCAATCGACATGAACTACAAAACAAAGTGTAGTATCATCCGCGTACATAGATATTTCTGTGTTTTTCTGTTTTGAAAAATTTCACACATAAATTCGGGGCACCAGTTAACACAGTCTTTAAAATAGATTTCGAATTCCCATTCTTCACAATGAAACATTTGTTAGTTAAATAGTTGCTTGCTGGTTTAATAAAATATTTTGGGAACCCACTGGTTATCATTTTATACGAAACTAATTTATGTCGTATAGTGTCAAAGGCTTTTGCCACATCATAAAATATCATCCCTGTATATTTACCTTGTGTAATTGTTAAATTTTCTGTACTGTAGAGTATTGAAGTCGATCAAACAACATGTTTGAAATAATCTTATCATAATTTTTTCAAATCCTTTTTTTTTCTGTTTAAAATAATTTGTGAGTTCCACAAGGCCTCGGCTCGTCTGTGAATTTCCAACATAATTATATCGTTTATTTATAAATCACAATGTCTTCGCCGTTTATTACATTATATTCACCTTATACATACTGTGTAGTCTAAACTTAAATTCTACTTTAAATATAATACATCTGATCCTTAATTCTTTTTTTCACGTTAGGTTTTTTTTTAGTCAATTGTGTACGTACTGTTGTGTTTATCGCGTTAAGTTAGTTCCGCAGTTCGTTCGTCGGTCTATCGGCGTGACCGTTTTTATTTTCTTATCTCGACTAACAATCGCTACGCTGCCGATTTAATCTTAATTTCTTCGATTATTCGGCTACTAATTAGATAGTAATTCTATTCGAGTCAGGCACTTCGATGAGTGCCTCGAAAGGGGGCCCGTCACCGGCCTCCGCCAATAATAGTCGGAATAAATCATCTATCACTAAGAAAGTTCATTCGTTCGAGTTGAATTCGATTAACAAGCGTAAACTGCCGAATCTCCCAGTGCGGCGGATCCACTTAAAGAAATTAAGCTCTCCGATTCCATAACGCCGGACACGATCAATGGTAGCAGTTTCGAAATTAATTTCCAACAAAACCCATGGTATCAAAGAATTTACATACGTAGAAAAAAACCGACTTCGCTTAAAGTTTTCTTCCTTAGTGGCGGCTAATTCCTTTTACTTTCTCCGATTTTAAAGGAAAAATAATTTAAAAGCATTAATTTCTAGTAATTTAACACACAGATTTGAAATTATCAGAAATATTGGCGCTAAAATGGCTGATGATGATATCTTGGATGGTTTCGAAACACAGTGCACTATTAATGGCATTAGAAGACTTCATAAGAAGCCCCCCGACGGCCTCATCCCCATTCCGCTAATTGAGATTAAATTTCAAGGGTCCCGGTTTCCTCAATACGTCTACATTTATAAAACAAGGTTCGCTGTGGAACCAAGTGTTCGCCGACCTCTTCAATGTTACAACTGCCTTCCGTTACGAACATGTTAAGGCCAACTAGTAAACCTAGATGCGCTAGATGTACAGAGAGACATGGCACTAACCATTGTCCCACGGCTTCACACATCTCGATCTGTGCTTTATGTCATGGCGAACATTTAGCCATGGATCGATCATCTCCAGTACCTCGTACAGAAAAACATTAAGAAAATCACGGTATACGAGAACGTCACCTCCCGGGAAGCGGTTGAAATAAAGAATAAAAATTTAGTCATTAAAGCCCATAGTTACAGTGAAATTACGAAGAATTAAAATTCCTCTCCCACACAGGTCTTATCTGGAGCGCCCACTCGTTTCATCATGAAAACGAAACCTGTTATTAGACCGGCACATAATCCATCAAATTGTTCCTTTCCCAACATACCTCCAGCTCACCTATTTGGTGGTGTTACTTCTATCACTAGCCTTGAAAATCATAAACTAACGGATAATACCAGACTGAGCTATCCCGTACGGATAGATTGAAAATATTTACACTCACTTGTCGGCGCTTTTCCATAAGGAACAGATTACTACATCCATATTTTTGAGGGAGTTTCTCATTGCTCTGCATTTTTTTTTAACCACTTGTGCTCGTCAGCCCCAAGGATTTTCACTCAGAAACAAATAGAGAGGGAAGAAGTCGGTTATACTATTTTAATCCGATCAGAAATCTTTCATAAAAAGGAATAAACAGCAGAAATAATTAATTTGCGGAGGAAAGGACAAGATATAAGAAACATAATAAGGAGTAGGAAGCCCAAGCCTCAATAAATAGGAATGCAAAACGCCCCACAGAAAGAGATGAACACTAGAAAAACACATGATCAACTGCATCATCAGGATGAGCATATTTCTTGCAATGCAGCAGTTACTCCTACGGTTGAACACTGCGCTAAACACTGCATCAATTTAGGAGAACAAGGAATAAACTACTAGATATAGCCCTACTATCCAATCACCCAATGCAGGTTAAATCGGTTCCGAATTTCATGAGTGCTAACCGCCTTTTAAACAGGTTATAATATTTGATTTGTTCGGTGTAACGTAATGCCACTGCAGTTATAAGCGGTACGAGAGCACATAATTAAATTAAAAAATAAAAAAATCATGAGAAATATACAACTTTGCGACAAAATGCATTTATTCATTTACTGAAACTATTTCGTTTGAAGTTACGTGAAAAATGAATCATAATTGTTAACAACAGAAAAATAAAATAGTTATAAAAAATGGAACTGTTTTTTTCGAAATGTTTTTCAAGTGAATATTAAGTAAATTTTTGCGATTTAATGACACGAAGAAAGTAATGTATGAAATCGTAAGATAGAAAAACACACAGAAGGGGGTCGTGTAAGACAGCTCTAATACAATATTGGCATACATAATTGTGTTTTATTAAGATAAAAATAATATAAAAATTAATATATCTGCCGAAATCGAAGATGTCGATAATTCAAAATAGGAAGTATAAACTAAATATAAAATGAAACATTTTCAAAATATTATTCTATGTATTGCAGAATATACGCATGTACGATGAAAAAAACATCATTAAACATGTCGCCCACTGATGGCGGTAATTAATAATTCTTCAATCGAATTGCAAATACAGATTTTAGAGAAGTTTCGTTTAAAACATTCCTTCTTGCCTAGTAAAAGTAATCAAAATCGAAAATCGCTATAAATGTACTTAAATATACAAATTCGAGAATTGTCGAAAAACGCTCGAAAAATATCAAGCATGATTTGATATTTACAAGTTATTGGCAGACAGCTAGGTATCGACTATTTTTACAGGCAAAAAATTAGTTGCAAATTCAGTTTCTGGCAGTACGTGCGACAATAATAACTGTCGGTACATTCTTTGATAATTGCTCATTTGTACCACCACTAGCGACTGGAGGCTTCAGAAGATTCATAATAACAGATTTTGATATTCGGCCACCGACCTAAATTGCAGATAGGTTTTTTTGAGATTCTAGGATGAAATAGAAATACCTATTCATCATTTTCTCCAGAGTTTCGAAAATATCCGAGATTAGAGAAATTGGTCTATAACTTTTAGAGGGGGTGCTTGTTTGATTTAACAACAGAAATTACTAATGCGGTAAGATGAAGACCAGATTTGATTGTAAGTATGCGGTAAGAAATTTTTAGCAGAAAGAGGAAGATATTTTTACGCGAGCGATTGAAGTGAATTTGTTGCCGGAACAGAATTTTTGATCTTATTTAGTTGAGATTCTAATTCGACTATTGAAAACGGATAATTAAAAATGTTTTCTCTTTATCGGAAAAGAAAGATACTAGTGTTTTCTTTTCAATTACCGAAATTACATTTGGAATAAACTTTTTTAGCCCTCCAAAATTCATTATAAAAGTTTTTTAATTATCATGATATAATGGTTTCATCTTAGCAGTTATCTTTCATCGATATTTTTCAGGACAATGTTTTGAAGGGAATAAAAGCGTCGACTATGGTTTGTTGTGGTACCGTTGAAACTTACAGGTTGGCAGTTTTCGTACCAACATCTTGCGACGTTAGGTCGATCTTTTTGTTTGCAGGTTGGTAGTTCGAGCTTCTCTGATGTCCTTTCAGGCGTTAACGGATGTGGTGGTTTAGTAACTGTGTGATCGAATTTTACAGCTGCCGCGTCATCATTTACCTCATTAATTGGTATAGAAACCTCCATTAACTGTTTGGTTACAGTTTCGTGTATATCTTGCAGTTATTACATGTCGAATGATCTTCAAGACTCAAAAAGATTCTATGGCTTCTATCATTGAAAAAGAATGAGTTAGGTATCATATAATTTTATTATACAAACAGCTACTTTGTTGTCTAACGCGACATCAGTATGTTTTGTTTTTTTCTTTTCTTTCTCCTTGGGCGCGTCAACACAAGACATTTACCTAACACAAAGGACTAACAGAATGATGAAACGTAGGGAATTGTAAATTTTATCAGGAAGCGATTAGAAACAGAAGAAATGAAGGTAGCCGATACAGGAATAATAGAAGGTGAAGGAAGAGCAAGAATGTAAGGAGTCGGGAGGCCAAGGCCAAGAAAATCAGAATAAAGGACTGCGCGTTCCGAGGAGATAGAAGAGCATTCGAATGAAGGTAATTTACATCACAAGTCAAATTTAAGGTAGGAGGATGGACGGGACACAAGGGAGACCGAACAATATTAAAACGAAAGAGGGAGGCAGGAAGCAGACTGTGATTAAAGCAGAGGCGAATTATGGAAGAAATAACAAAATGGCTGATGCAAGGAAAATTATTAAACCAGGAAGAAGTGGATGGGGAGGGTTGTATTAAAAGGAGTTAGGATTGGAGAAAAGAGACGGATAAAGATCAGTCCAAAAGTCATGGTGAAATCGATAAGAGAGAGGGTAAAGACATTGGGAGAGGAATCTATCTATGAAACAGCTATTTACTGCAGCGAGACATGCCAAAGAATCGGTAAGATCGTTACCAACGATGCCGCAGTAGCCCGTAATCCAGAGCAGGTTAATTAGGATAGAACGGGATATTAATAAATTATAAATTAAGGAACGAATATAAAGAATAATAGGATCTGAAGAGGATTTAGGGAAGGGAGACGGCTAATAAAACGCTTTTCGAATCAGAGCATATGACGAATTTCGATAAATTGGATGTTAAGGATATAAAAAGGATAGCACGTAAAATAGCCATGGATTCGGCTAAAAAGATAGGAGAAAAGGAAGGGAGTTGAAAAGACTTAGAATAGTTGATATCAAGGAGAATAAAAGTAGCTCTGACACCTGAAGCAGATTTTGAGCCATCCATAAAAACCGTGCTGTGAGCTGGAAAGAGTGAGTGTAGAGTTCGGTTAAATTCGTTATGTATTATAGGAAATAGAAGAGATTTAATGTTAGAGGGAACAGAAAATAGCTTAGGAGAAAACAACAGTTCTAAGAAGTTGTAAATGAAGTACGGGGATTTGTTATAGGAGAGGATAAAGTGAGAGAATAGGACAAGTCCAGAGGAGATGTGCGAAAAAATTGGAATTTTTTGTGGAGAGAAATGCCAATTGCCCAAAATATATTGATAGGAATTCACGAGTTTCGAGTGAGGAATATGAAGATATTTAATCATAAATCTTTCACCAAAATGAAGTATTCAAATAAATAAACGAAGGAAGCCAGTTTCGGTCAGGAGAGCTGGAGTTGGAGAAGAATTCAGAACACCAATACAGAGGCGAAGACAAGAGTTTTGGATGCGATCAAGTTTGGTACGGCGGGATTTGGGAGCACTGGCATAAAGAAAAGAACAATAGTCAAATTTAGAAAGAATAATGGATCTATAAAGTATGAGAAGAATATATTGATCGCCACCCCATTTTCGGGGGGAGACAACGTTTTTAGGAAATTTAATCTCTCGAGAGTCGAAGGGAGTTGACACAGGAAAAGGTTAACTAAGAAACTGTTAAAAGGACGAAATGTAAAAACTACAGATACAAACTTCTCAGGAGAAATAGAAAGATGAAGAGAAGACAACGATAATTCCAAAATAGCCAGGGAGGAATTGAGCTCCTCATTGGCAGAAGAAAGATTATTAGAGGAGGAATAGAATATCGTCAGTGAAGAATAAGGACTTAGAAGGAATGTTAAGAGTAGCAAAACTGTGAAAGTAAATGTTGAAAAATGTAGGACTCAAGCACGATCCTTGCGGAAGACCTCGAAAAATTGATCTGGCTCCGTCGAAGAAAGGAGTAGAAAGACGAATTTTTCTATTCCGGAAAAGATAGATAATTAAGGTAGTAAACTCAAGAGGGTAATGGAAAGCATTTTATTCTATAGAAAAGGTAGGTGAACGTTATCAAAGGCAGAGGTGGCATCAACAAATTCGGCGATGGTAAATTTCCTGTGAATGAATGATTTATAGATATCAAAAAGGAAAAGCGATATGCAGTCAGTGGCACCAAGGCCAAAACGGAAACCAAACATATTATTTGGAAGTACATTATTATATTCTAGCCACCAGACTAGGCGTTTATTAATCATGTATTCACAAAGTTTTCTTAAATACGAGGCTAAAGAAATTGGATGGAAGGAGTTGGCTTCTTTTTCGGAATAGGGAATTCCAAAGTGATGGAGTTGCAAAAGTGTACAGGAAGCAATTATAGATTGACAAAAGGGTTTTGAATGCTAACTCAGAGAGGTTCTTGAGGACAAGGAGAGGGATGCCGTCTGTATCTGGGCTATTTAAACAGGGCGATGCTAATTCCCGGGCGTTTGTTCACATGTGACGTCAATTTGTGAAATTACGATTGGTAGTTTTTGATCAATGAAGAACATCATCTATAACGGTGACCATGATTATGCAAGCCAAGTGATTCATTTTGAAAATTATTCAATATTTACATTTTACTACCCGTTTTTCTTCGTTTGAATCAGAACTTTTTTTGCTAATTTTAATATAGTACAAGACTAATATACAATTATGTATAACATTTGTAGCTTTTTATTGCTCGCTACTATCATTTATGGCTATGGAAAACAAGTTAATTTGTGATAACTTTTTTATATAATTTTTAGGTTCATTTTTTGTTCTTTTATATCTGCCTGGTGTCGAATAATTATTATTATTTTTTTTTCCCCCATCACAACTGACCAACTTTAGTTGTCATTTAGCGATTAATTTATTGCGATAAAGAATGTTTTGTGGAGGGGTAGTACTCAGTAGTACTCCCTCTGAACTTTTTAATGGCTGGACAAGGTCTAAAGTCTTATTACGCCACAGTCTGTGTATTTCACCGGAGTTATCCAGCAAATTGTTAGCAAGTGGGTTCATATGAATGCTAAGTCGGGCGACATGTTTATTTGCTTGTTTTTTGATTTCATCCTCCACACACATGACATTCAAGTCATTATGGAGGGTATAATTTGAGACGTACCAGGGGGCTGCAGTAATGGTTCTCAGTACCCTATTTTGATATCGTTGTATTTTCTTTAAGTTCGATGTTTTTGCGCAGCCCCACAGCTGTATACTGTACAACCAGATCGGCTTTAGAGCTATTTTATATAATAGAGTTTTATTGTCTAACGATAAGCCTAATCTCTTAGCTAACAGTCACGACGTGGTTCTAGTTTTAAACCTCAAATGCTCCATTTTTTTCTGAATGTGAGTACCCCAGGTCAGCCTAGCGTCTAAGTGCAGCCTAAATATTTTACGTTATTGGCATTTGGTATTACGACGTTATTTATTTTGATTGGCAGGCGTTCAGAATGAAATATGTGTCGACTTACTTTCATTGACTACTATGCGCCATCGTTTTAGCCAAGTTTCCACATGCCGAAGTGACTCCTGCAGTTTTTCTGTGGCTGTGTTTTCACACTTATCAACGGCCAAGATGGCTGCGTCATCCGCGTTCAAAGCTATTTCTGTATTATCCAGCATGGGGAAGTCGGACGTGTAGATTAGGTACAATATTGGACCCAGAACGCTCCCCTGCGGGACCCCAGCTCATACCGGAAAAATATCTGAGTATTCATCGACTATTTTCACTCGAAAATATCTTTTTTGTATATACGATTTAAATAGTAGATAGCAATGAGAAAGCAGAAGTTTAATTTTATACAATAATCCTTGATGCCGTACCCTATCGAAAGCCTGCTGGACATCCAGAAACACGGCCGTACAAATATTTTTGTTTTCCAAGCTATTTTCAATAATCTTCGTTAGTCTGTGAACCTGTTCTATAGTGTTATGGTGTTTACGAAAACCAAATTGAAAATCGGGAATAATTGTATCGGTAGATAATATTGGAAACAACCTGGTAAAGAGAAGATAATAATAGTTAATGTGTGGTTTTAATGTTATATTTCATACTGACTTTTCCGTGTATATGCGTTTAAGATTTATACTAAATCATATTTTTTGGTTACAATGGTGTTTATATCAAAAATTATTCAGCATCTTTAAATTTGCAGTATGTAAGAAATTATTTTCCTTCATTAGGTATTCATATTGTAAAATAAATGAATCTTTAATTTGTATAATTTATTTAAATATTCTTTTTCAGCAGACATTAAATTTTCTTTGAACTTTATTATTTTGTGTTTACTTCTTTTCAACCATATATCAAATATGAAAAACATAAATCTTAATGTATGTCTCACATTTTTTCTCAATCTGTAACCATTTTTAATTAATAAATTTAATGATTTAGTAAAAAATCGAGTTAGAATGAAATAATGAGATGTTTCCTTTTTTTTTCTTTTTTTTTTTTTTTTTACTTTAATTAGATACCTTGATAAAAATGTAAAACACAATTCATATAAAGTAAAATAGTACATTTAAAAAAGTGCTGATTTCCGAAACCAGTCGGCGTTTTTTGTATCATTTTACTTTATATAGATTATGTTGTGAAGTTGTAATTCAAATATAAGTTTGAATTTCAGTTCACTGTGCAACATCAAATTATGAATATAATAAGTTTACTCGTAACTTTTTCTTTGTGTACTGTAATGTTCCTTAAAAAAGGTAATTCTAAAGTAATTCCTTACAGTTAGTTATAACCACCAGCCTAAGCATGTTGGTAACAGT
This sequence comes from Icerya purchasi, assembly GCA_039619475.1. Lineage (NCBI taxonomy): Eukaryota > Metazoa > Arthropoda > Insecta > Hemiptera > Monophlebidae > Icerya > Icerya purchasi. Next base: position 2,134,274 of record CM077116.1, on the reverse strand, counting down.
AACGTAACTGTAATTTTAAAATGCGTTTTGATTCATTTCATCATTATTTATTGACAGCAGTACTGCCGATTATCATTATACGTTATATTTGATTTTTTGTTATTTTTTCCTTAAAATGCAATGTTATCACGGTATTTTAAAAATGTTCGGGTTTTGCCTTTTTTTTTTTCTGTCATTTTTATCACGAACATGTTTTAAAGCTGAAGTTCACCCAGAATTTTTAAAGACCAAAATAGTGTTTGGAATTTTTTAAGACTACAATAAACAATTAATCTGACAACTTCAAAGATGTTTTTAATTCTTATGAACTTTTTTAACAAATTTTTATATAGAGCACATTACATTGTTTCAAAATATTTCACAAACTTCAGAAATTTTCTTAAAAAGATGGAGTACAACATTAAATTCGCTATTCAAAAACAACAGGAATACATAGAACATAAACATTTTAAACAGGAACAAAAAGATGTTTTCCGTCAAAAATGATGGAAATTGCTTCACGTTGCAACAGATCCTTTTTTACGTATTCCAAAAAATTAATAATATCCAAACAAAGAAAAAAACTAAAGCAGGACATAAAACTGTGGAATACTTTAATCGTGATGACGTCACTAATGTATTCGAATAACACGACTTTTCAAAATACGTCAAATGTAAACAAACGTCCGGGAATTAGCATCGCCCATCTAAATATCTCAGCGGAGAGTTTTAACGCGACTTGAACTATATCTTGTGTGGACTAATGCGCATGTCGATATCGAGTTTAAATATTTTTCGATTTTGTGCAAATTTTAATTTATTTTTATTCCGAATATGACGCGAAACGCGAAATATTAAACCAGTTTCTATCGGCTGTTTCGGCCACAGCTAACAACCAATCACACGGCAGAGCGCCCCAACAGCTGATACAGATACACCTGCATTTTCATCCCTTGAGACATTCGCCTTTTCAATTTGGCACGCATCAGACGCGTTTCCAAAGCGACACCGGTCGGCGGTTATCCAGCACTTCAGTTCCTTTTTGGAGAGCACATCAGTGCTGCAGATCAGCAGCTCTTTTCGGAACTCCAAGGTGCGAACTATCAGTCGGATTCACTCTTAGTGTAGGAATCGATTCTAATGGTTTTCAAGTATTTTTGCGATGTAATTGGTACATCGTTAGTGATACATTTGTCAGAATTATTCTGCTAGCTCGATGTCTGTTTTTTCGCGCCCTGATTTTATTATGCCCCTTCAACATTAACAAAACAAAAAAGGAATTCGTTATTTGCACCGTTTTTGAAAAGAAAGCTGCTCTGCCATTACTGATTTCTGACCCCTCAATTATATTTACCGATTGATCTTTAGGCGTAACGAAATGATCCCTCAGAGTATGTAGCGCTACGTATATATTAAGATACTGATCATCTTCGAGACGATTAAAGGTCGTTAACGCAGAGATTTTCGTAACTTTATCGTTACCGTTCTTTTTAGCAGCTTTTACCGGATTGTGAAATACGATTTGCTCGAAGTTAAATTAGTCCCTTTGTGAGTTATTAATTAACAAAGAATGAAATTCCGTATTACCGACGCAGGGCTCTTTATTCATGTGTGGCCGGTTTCTGTTGTGTTCGCATAAGCGACTGGCTTCTGTCTGTGCCTACCGCATCCGGTAGATCGAACAATAATAAACTGCTCTGCATGGTATTACATTTGACATGTAAGCGACGCATATTTCATTAGAAATTAAATTCGATGTACAGTTTACAAAGGTGCTCTCACAAAAATGGCAAATCTACCTCGTGGAACCCGCAACTGATTTATTTACAAAAATTGCTTTTTACCGTGGCGAATAATTAAGCCAATTTCTTAAAAAATCCTAAAAGTATCTTTCGGATAGTTTTTGCGCAACTCCGTACAACAAATGAAATTATATATAAAGAAAATATTTCGATTTTATAGTTTTGTTTTCAATTTCGTTTAAGCGTGGTTATTCCCATTGCTACAATTGCAAATGTTTTACTATACCGCAATAATCTTTATACCGGTATCTGTTTTTTTTTGTTTTTTTTTTTTTGGAACCCCTTGAGAATAGAAATTGAAGAAAATTCTATTCAAATAATAAACAAAGGTTTAAATAATTATCAGACATTAATTACGAACCTAATTTTTACCGATGGCTTTATTGATAAAGCTACGGGACGATTCTCGTCTGCCTTCTATTACCTTAACAAAGGAGTATCAAAAGTATATCGAATAACATATACCGGATCTTCATGCAAGGTAGAGTTGCGTTGTACTAAAAAATAATGGTAACGAGAAAATATTGATATTAACGGATTCCACGGGAATATTAAAAAAAAATTAAAACAGGTATCGCCCGTAAAAAAAGACTAATGTAAAAACAAAAATCAGAAAAATAGTACCTAGATTAAAGGAGTAAAGAACCCTTTCATTATATTTAAGTAAATGCCGGCACGCGTTGGAATCCACGGAAACGAAATAGACAATTCTTCGACAAGGTCCGAGAATTACATAATTAAACAAAGTTAAATTGCGAGGAACATTTGCCAGTTGTAAAAGAGCATTTATTAAAACAGTAGGAAGCATCACACAGTGAGTCCATTCAGTACAAAGGGGCAAGGTCATATAGTAATCTTAATAAGTCAATTGTTAAGCATCCGAGGGATATATACCGTAGATAGAGACTATATATAAAAACAATATGCAGAATTAGGGGACATCATCGTACTCCGTCTCATCTTGCACGTTTGAGAATGATAGGTACTCGTAGTTTGGAAAGATCGTTAGAACATATATAGTTTGGCAATGCACCCCAAATTTGAACAAAGAAGAAAAACTTTATTGAAAGTAATCGTTGCAGACCTAAAAACATTACCTTTAACAACGCAACAAATACCAAATGCAGTCGTAGACAATTATATTAATTTTTAAAAGATAATGAAATCGTCATATAAAATAGAAAATATGAATAAAAGCAAAACTAAGTTGGCCAATGGGTGCAAAACTGGACCCGAAAAAAAAAAAAAAAAAAAAAAAAAAACATTCGAATTTCTGTTGAAAATTCTGCTAACTTCTTAATCTTTTTTCATTTCTGTATATTATGAGGTTGCTCCACGTATCATCTGCGACCAGAAAGTGCTTAGGAGAGATTCTGTTAATCGGGAACATCGAGGATACGGAATTGACTGTTGAATAAAATTTCGGGTTTAGAGTAATCGATGGTTAAAGAGAAGAAATGGAGATAAATCAATGTGATTAAAGAGGAGAATTATGGTTTAGCCTATTAACTGCGGAACACAGTAGTGTCCAATCTTCGATGAAAAATAGAAAAAAGCAATTAACAGCGTTGTTCCAGCCGTGCTCGGTGGGTAAGGAAAAAGGAAGGAAACGATTCATGCAACACAATGGCTACCTCCGCATTAGTGGTGCTTAAAATGCGCGACGAAAAATGATACTCACATTATGAGCACGTTTGCACGAACGTGTCCACAGTGCTTCTTGATGGAATGGGATATAGTAAGGAACATCACGCTGCACGGCAGAGCTGTCCCTGCGCAGTAGTGAGCATAATGGTCGACAGAAAATTACAGAAACACTTTCAAGCAGTATAGTTAGCAGGCAGCGTTCCATGTGTGGAGAGCAGATGCGTGGCCACGCTGCAGTTAGAATCCTTGGAGAAGATTGCTGCCGATTAGCGAAAGCGGGGTAAAGATGTTAATTTATATTGGCCATTAGGCGAAGTTTTAGATAGTAGTTGGAATAGGGGAAAACCGAACGAGCCTGTTTCTCGAATGCACCATACTTCACATTTTTCCGCTAAATAAAAGTTCATGCATACAAATGACAGCGAAACGTTTTAGGGGAAATCGCTTTTGCGACGCACGTTTTGCTGAAACCGAAGGGGCGTAATTTTGTAACAAATTACTATTTGCGCGCATTATGAGAATGAAAGAAATTCTTACGCAACGACTCTGTTTAAACAACTGCTATTTGTTCATGAACTATCAATACGGTAATAAAAAAAGAGCTAATGGTTAAATTTAACCGCGTCAAACTGATAATAAATCAAAATGATACGCTCTCACTCTTCCGATCGGTAGCTAATTCTCATCGAATACGACTACAGAGTAACCGTTCGAATGTTACCAGTTTGAGACGAAGAAAAAATGAAGAAAACTTGTACTGCAAATATTAGAAAGGTTTCAGTGTCGAAAGGTGACGAGAAGGACTGCATCTGTTTCAACATTAGACAGCTAAAAATCTGTTGTGCAATTTGAATTCCTTACGTGCTGGTCAGAGAAAAAAAAAAAAAAAAGAAAAACCATCTCCATCTGCATTCCGAGAACAACTTATTTTATCTGAATCATATTTAAAAGAAATATGCGATTGTAAATTAAGCGCGACCAAAACTTTTAAAACGAATTAATAACGAATGACAGATATTTTTTATACAAAAATTTATTTCTTATGTTACAGATATCAAATAAACTTTACATAAGCACGGTGGTTGTTGATTTTTATATTCATCGATACAAAAAGAAAAAAAAAGAAAAAAATTATTTTGGGTCGATCGGTGAAATTATTTAAATTTCAGAAATAACGTAATGAACAGCGAGCCGATTTTATTTTATAAAGTTCTCTTTCGAGTAGAAAAAACAACATAAGAAAAGAAACGTTATTATAGTTATGCGGAAATCGATTTAAATATGGCAAGATTAGAAACAGGCAAAGGCCATGGCACAAAAAATAAGTACGAAATATTTTGATTATAAAAAAGTTGTTTGGAATAATAAAAAAACATCGTCTCCGATACATTTTCTATAAGAAATAATAATCGTCGCGCGTTGATTAAATAACATCGAGTAGTAGGAACAATGTATTATTAATATTAATATTTCGTATACAAATAAATATACAAATAATATATATTATTATTATTATTATTATTATTATTATTAATATTACTATAATTATTTTAAACAACCTAGAACATTTCTAAAACATTAATCAACCTGCCGGAAATTATTGTAATATAAAATAGCGTTAGCTACTGTCCGCTTGTTGGGCCGCGATATATGTAGTAAGTTGGAAAACACCACGTAAAGAATTTTTTACCAAACGAATAAAACTATATTATAATAAATAATAGTAATAACATTATCTTACCGTTCGTTTTTTTACTGTATTTTTTTTTTTTCTAAATCTCTATAAACGTTATCTTTTTCTAAGAAATGAGCAAAATTGTAACATGGAAAAATAAGATAATAGAGATAATCAGATAAAATAGTATAATATAGCAATGAAATAATGTCGTAAACATTCACGGAATTTAAAACATATTAAATAGAAATAGAAATAAAATTGAAGGCCTAAGCAATCTAAGATAGATAAAAAAAAGTGTTTTTTTCTCACCCCGAAAAACGTGGATTGTAAATAATCGGGAATTAATTGTGCTCTAAGATGACGACAAAATTAAACGCCTCCTACGCTTCCTCAAGATCACTAACCTATTTCACTACATCTAACTCTTATCCTATCAGTGCCTCTGGCCTAGGCGGTAGTACACGGTACGTTAATCAGAGAAGAAGAAGACAAGCATAACTTAAAAAATTGTATAAAATTAAGGTCAAAATTCTACCGATAAGAATAAAAACTGCAAAATAAAACATTTAAAATTCCGAAAAGTTTAATACTCTGCTGTCGATTTGTAAATAGACGACAGCACTAATGAAAACAAGTCATGTTTTTGTTATCATTTTTCTCGCGATATTTTTATTTTATAAATTCTTTTCATCTATTTTACTTTTGGCGAAAGATGCTATAGAACAGTAGAAGAAATGTGGATGCAATCTCAACGAACTTATTCAAAAATAAGGGAAAGTACTCTTTTTTTTTTTTTTTTTTTTCTATGCAGTCAGCTACGGATATTAACCTAGCGCGAGTGAAATTTTTGGAAGTTACAATGTGCGGCAGCGGGAATTGAACCCGGTTATACCCGAACAAAACAGCACTGCTTAACCAACTGTAGGCCTGGCTTACTTGCGTCATCTAAATTGATATTGTTAGAATAATATAAACTTACCAGAAAAGTTAAAAATAATTCGTTCAATTAGAAATGGATAAATTTGATTACAAATGGATTAATCAATTGTCGAAAAACTCGGAAACTGAACAGTCAAAAAAAAAAAGGATTACTATATCATTAATAATTAGGAAAACTTCGAGTAGACTTACAGTAAAAGGGCTATGTAATCAATGGTTTTATTAAAGAACGCCAAAAACGGCAGGTGGATCTTACATATTACACCGGTCGCTGTTTATATTTTCGATAGAAAAAATTAATTTAATAAATAAATCACTGTGAATATCGTTGCTTTAAAGTTATTTCGATAACTGCTACATAGGAGAATGTAACAAGTTTAATAAAATGATGTGATTATTAGTGGAGTAATACGTTAATATATCAGAATAAAAACTCGCACAGTGAAAGCGGACAGATTTAAAATTGGATTTTTTTAGTATTTTAATATTTCATTATAATCATACTGTTTTATTTTTTGTCGTTCTAGGTTGTTTTAAGATGTACATATACATATATGCTTTGGAATAAATTATGTGTCAGTAATAGTCAAGTTATAATGGGTAAAGTTAACAGATATTAGGCTAACTTTATTATAAACATAACGAATAAATTAATATACAAAGTATAAGAATAAATACGATAAATATAATTAGTTTTTGATTATTATTAATTAAAAATAAATCAGTCCAGAGTTAGAATAAAAATAAGTATTCGAAGAATGCGTTAAATTTTTTTTTTTTGCAGCAAGTAATAATATAAGCCCCGTTAGTACCGACTACGAGCGTGGTATAATGGGGCATTTTTTCGTATGACGATTATTTTTTTTTCTTGCGGGAGAGAGGAAAAATTAATTCGAAAACATTTTCTGACTCGTGTATTTTAAAAAATAGGGGGAAAGAAAAAAAAAAGTTAGTCACGAGAAACTAAATAATTATAAGATAATATCAGTTATCGACTAAAGATGCAATTGATTTAAGACAAAAACTTGTTACTTTTTTAAAGATTTAAAGATTAGATAATACTTCACAAATGGCACAATGATTTTTTTTTTTTAAGTGGAATAAAGTACTATCGTTTAACTATTTTTAAACTAGTATTTATTTAAATTTAACCAAACGGTTATGATTTATGTTGAGAGAATTCCAATACTATTAAACGGTTAACAAATACGATTTACCGTTGTAAGGATGAAAAAAAAAAAAACAAAAAAAAACAAAAAAAAACTTGTTTTTATCACATTTTTACTATGAACGATAACGCTCGTAGTACTCTCCGTTTTAGGAACTGAACGAGTGTTCATCGGATACTTTTAAAGCTTATTACCGTCAAAGCAGGTACCGAAATTTGTTCGAACTTTTGCATATTTTCGCTACTGATGAAACTTCTAGATAATAACAACGTAATTATAATTAAAAGTTAAGTAAGAAACACGTCGTTATTTACAGTTAGTGACTAGATCGGGGAAAACGTTTAAGAATACGAAAGAAATGCTCGACTACTCTGCCATTTTATACACGTTTACATATTAATATGACTATAACTGCGTATAATTTTGCAAAAGTAAATTTCGCCTTATCTAAAAATATACTAATACAGAAAACTCTTATATAAATACGTATATGAATATTTCCTAGAAATTTACAAATTACGGTAAAAGAACAAAATCTCTCTCTATATATTTATATTATATATATATATATATATATATATATATATATATATATATATATATATATATTTATACGCGTTAAAATCGGAAGATTATGTAATTTATCGTTTTTATACATATAAATACAATATCACAATAATATTTCCTCGACGATAGATCGAGCGAGAAAGAAGAAAAAGAAAAGAGAAAAAGTATTCAAGACTAGATAGGTAATAATTAGCATAAAGGAGGCGCCACTTAGAGGATATGTTAGATCTGAATATCGTTCTCGTTGTTGGAATGGTGATGTCGCTTCCTTATGTGAGGAATCGAGTTGGTGGTGCTGTTGGCATTGGGGGCGATTGAATGTAAGTGAAGAGGCGAATTTGATGGAGATCTAGTGGCTAGGGGAGATAGGGACGGAGAAAAGGACGGAGACATTGCCGCCGACGTGGAGAATTCGCTGACGGTGTCGTGACTTATCGGTGAGCGAGGTAACAGTAGCATTTGATTTTTATGATGGGGCGTCGACGAATGTTGCGGCGGACCGGACTGAGCGCGATTCGATAGAATCGGAGCGACCGCTGACCTCGGAGCGACGTTAGTGAGCATCGGCGGGGGAACGGATTTGCCGGCTATCGACTTGCTCTTACTGCTGGACGTGGTGCCACTGGTACCGCTCTTGACGGAGGCCGCGTCGTCTTTCAAGCGAGCGATCTCGGAGAAGACGTGAGCAAGCGGCTGGTACTGCGGACCCCAGTCTAACAAGTAGTCCCAGTTGTAGCTTCCGGTCAGTTCCTCCTCGCTATGTATGATCGAGCTGAGCGAACCGCTCATGGACGGCTGCGTACCGGCCACCGACGGAACCTGCGAGTAGCCGTTCAGCACGCCGTGGTGATCGACCGAAGTAGAGGACGGAATACGGCCGCTGTTACTACTGTTCCGCTGCTCCGGGTGCTCCTTCCGGACGATTCGCGCGGACGCTGACGACGCCGAAGATGACGGATCGACAGCTACGCCGTTGACGTCGTTCAGTTTGGCGTATATGATGTTGGTGATGTCGGCTTCGTCCGTATTCGCAGCCTCCTCTTCTTCTTCCTCGTCCTCCTCAGCGAACACGTTCACTCGTTGCTTTTGCGGTCGGCTCTGATCGTCGGATGAACGGCGATTTATGTTGTTGCTATTCTGCGAGTCGACGATTCCGAGCCGGGCCAGGTATTCCTGCGTATTGTGAACGGACACGTCGGACAGGTTGTCATCGTCCGTCCGATGCTGACGATGGTGATTCTGGCCTTCGTTGATCATCCGGATCTCCTCGTCCTCGTCTTCCGCGTCTTCGGCCGATCCTCTTCCGCTGGAACCGGACTGCTCGGAAGCGGACAGTTCGCTGGTAGTCTGCGCGGCCGAATTCGAGCCGCCGGTTGCGTTCTGGCCGTTGTTAGTGCCGCCGTTACGGTAAGTCGGTATCTCGTCGTATTTCGGCGGGCCAAACTGAGACGGCGGTCCGATGACCGACGAGCGAATCGGTATCGTGTCGAAAGCGGTCGGATCCACGTAGTCTACTCGGCCGACTGAGTTCAGATGATGATTGGGCGACTTGCCGTGCGCGCGTCGGCCGATTTTTCGTTTCCGTTTTCGGACGTGCATGACGAGCGCGGCCAGGCCGGCGCCGAATCCGATCAAGACGAACACGACCAGCAGACTGATGAGCCAGTTGGCGATTCCTTGACCGCTGGCGGCGCTGCTGGAAGAGGCTACGCTGTTACTGGCCAGATTTACGCTGGCGACGGAAGACGGGTCGAGCACGATCTCTACCACGCTGATGTTGGTCAGCGAACCCTGTCGTCCGGAACTGGCCGTCACCACCAGACTGATGTCCTGATTGAACTGTTGCAAGTTCGCGTCGAACTTTTTCTTGATCATGACGGCGCCGCTGGTCCGGTTAATTTTAAAGTACGGATTCTGCGTAGTCAACTGGTAGACGACCCGTCCGTCCGGGCCTTTGTCGCGATCGGTGGCCGTCACCTGGCCTATCACGTGACCGACCACCGGCTCGCCGTACATCAGGAATCGATAGGTCCGTTCGGTGAACTGCGGATGAAATTCGTCCTTGCCCTCGATTTCGACCTTTGTCTTCACTTTGGCACACTTGCCGCCGATATCGCAGCACAGTATGGTGAACGCGTACCGGCTTCTGCTCTCGTAGTCGAATACGGAATTGGACGTTACCAGGCCGGATTGCGGATCGATTTTGAACAGTTTCCACGAGTCGTCCACGTCCGCGAATCCGGACGCAGCCGCTGACACGATCGAATAGTTCAGACGGCCGTAAATGCCGCGGTCGTAATCGGTGGCGCGAGCGGTGAACACGCTCGTTCCGAACGGTTCGTTTTCGGCGATAAATTCCAGATATTCGCTTACCGGGAACATGGGCGAGTTGTCGTTCTCGTCTTTCAACGACACGTTCACCGTTTTAATCGTCGTCAGCGGTCTATCGTCCGATTTCGGATTGTCGGTCGCGCTGACTACCAGAACGTACTCGACCGGGCCGACGTCGTAGTCTAGCTGCTTCGTCACCGATAGCATTCCGGTCGTCGGATGCAGCGAGAACAGTTGTTCGTCGTTTCCGGAAGAAATCTCGTAGCGAACATCGGAATTCGGCGGCAGATCGTCATCCGTCGCCGATATTAACAGTACCGTATAGTCGAGCGGAACATTTTCCGGTACGGATACGATGTCGGAGAAGTCGGAGAATCGCGGCGCGTTATCGTTCGAGTCTTCAATTACAATATGCACCACCAAGGCCGCGTTCATTTTGTCTTCGCCGACCGCTATTCGTAACGAATAGATATCTCTGGTTTCTCTGTCGACCGGCTGCACCAGCATCAGATCTCCCTTCGGACTGCGGCAAAAAACAAAGCGAACCGATCAAACATCACGCCGTTAATTTTAAATACTTCCACACTTACGTAAATAATAACAAACACGCGGAAATTAAAAATGTGCCCAATATCGTAACCGAAAAAGAATGGAAAAAAACTTAAGATTTCCTGTTTATGTTTTCAACTACTGTTTTCAAATTAATTTGATGTTAATTAGCGGTACAAAAAAAATGTTTACAGAAAAACTATCCTATTTTTTTTTTTTTTTTTGGTTCATAACAATAATCGCATGAATGTTTTTAGAAATATACAGAAAGCAAAATATTAAAATAATACATAAAAACACAACGAAGCAGGAAAGACAACATTCCCGAACTTACACCAATGTCCTATCAGGGTAAATACGCCTCTCATCCCAAAAAAAAAAAAATATTAAATTTTTATAATAACTAGCTGTTGAAATTTTCCATTAATAACGGTGCTAGATTATTGTCGCCAGCATGACAGTGAAAACTGCCCCTTATTCATCTGGCTTCATATTTCCTAGTTGTGATGTTCTGCTCTATTTTTGTTATGTCCGTTTCGCTTTCTTTCTTCAACATACATTTCGATTTTTCCCTCTAATTTATAGGATAGTGCTTATCAATGACTACACCATTTTTACGAGGAAGATCATGTGAAAAATAATCATGTGTATACTTTGCGTATATCGGATATCTTTTTTTTTTTATCGGACTTGAGACGAATCTGTGAACGGAAGATTAAAATTAAATAAATTTGCGTTCTGTTCCAAGCCACGCAAATTCCCATCCGCCAGGCGTAAGTTTATGTAATTTAAAAGGAGGTACAAAGCAAAAATGTTACGATGCATTATTCGATGTCTAGTCGCTTCGTTAAAACTAATCTATGACTAATGGATGATGAGAACCTGTTAGGCCTAAAACAAGCCGAAAATTTGTCTAATTTTCATCATGCAACACTTCACGGTAACTCGCGAAAGAGTATTTGGCTTGCAAAAAAAAAAAAAAAACCAAATAGAAGAATTCATGGAAAAATAAAGAAGGTGAAAGGAGTTAGAACTCCGACGTTACCACGAATATAAGAAACACAAAAAATACAGTGAAACTTTATATTGCACAACCCCGCAACAGATTTCCTCAATGCCATGATTTTACATCGGTCCATAGCAATGTGATAAAATCGGGAAGTACTTTGCGGACGTGAAAAATTCGATAAAAAACAGCCTTTTAAACTACAAACAAATCTGTAGAATATGAACTACACAACTTCTTTTACGGCGAGTAGGAAATATTCTGGATATTCCCTACTTATCTTACACGAGAAAGTTCAAGAGATAGCAGCACACTCGGACGTATTATTACATGCGTACAATTCGAAAAAGTGAATTGAAATTAAAGATATAATTGCAATATGATCGCAATACAATTTTCATCTTCTTAGAAAACGAATAACTACGTTTAGTATTGCAGTGGATGTCGAAATTATTTTTAAGACGAAGCAGGCTGACTTCATTTCACCAAGAAGATTCAAGTGCGTCACAGATCGATTAATCGGGATGAAATAGATGGCCGATTTTATTTTTGTTTCCGCGTATTTTTTAAAGATTCGCCTGGAAATTGCACACAATTATTTTCATGCGTTGTTTGTAAAATTTTTTAAAATGTTCTGAATCAATAAATAGGCATAGCCATTGTTATTCCATTTTATTTCGCTTGCATTGCCTATGAAATGTTTAAAATGCTTCGGAAAAAACATTAAATTTACCTTAATATTTCAAATCGATCATTCTCATTTCCATCGATAATAGAATACTGCAGGCCATCAGCACCACTGTAATTACTACCCAAATTCAGTATTACTTTACCTTTCGAAATGCCTTCTTTAATTGATATTCTGTTTCCGTATGGAAAAAAAAAGAAAGAAAAAGATATTTTAAAAACAATAGTTTACTTATATTGCAGCTAAATATATTTAATAGAAAAATTATTGAAAAAATAGTTCGTTTTCGCAAATATCGAAGAACATCATTTGATGACGATGAAATCCTGTTTAAAAAAAAAAAACACAATAACCTTCGGATATATAATATATTTTGCGGTAAATAATTTTTAATACTTCTCTGTCGTTCTATTTAAAAAAAATATTATTACACAATTCGTGACTCAAGATATGTACTAATATTTTTAACACGTGTTTGAGGGTTAAATATTTGTTTTCGTGAACAATTTCGTAGGACGCTTTGCGAGACAGTTTTTGAAATCAAAATTAAAAAATAAAAAAAAACAACACAGCACGTCAGAGTAATTTGATTTTCGTTTCGCAATTACGACGTATTAATTTGAGAGATACAATTTACATACCATAAATTAGTCAATTATTCAATTTTAATTTAAATCGCGTACAGCGCTAAACTAATAGAAAAGTTTTTAATTAACTGAATCAATTTAAACGACTTTTGCCGTGGAAATGTGTAACTATTACGCCCTGGGGCTTTGAAACTTTTTAATCAACTGGCCATGATGAGCATTCATAGGCGCGTAATCATGGACAATTTCACGAAAATTATGTTTTAATTAAGATTTTATTCTCGTTTAATAAAATATTAAGACTTTACAACCTATAAATTTTATTTTTCCTATAACTCATATCCTCTTTCTATCATCTTGCTAACCTGGCTCAACGGCTGGCGACGCCCTTGGACACGGTTAAGGATTTTGTTAACCAACAGAACCAAAATATTCTATAAGCTTATTTTAAATTGGCAATTCAAGTACATCACTGCCTAATGATTTAATTTTAGCCAGACGCTTACAATCTTGAAAAACACGTGTAAATTTTTTCCTTTCTTTAAAAAAAAGGAGGTTATATGTTCGTTCATGCTTGTTCGCACACATAACTTTTACTCACGTGGTCTGATTTTAATGATTTTGTTCATTTGAAAGTGTAACAACAACCAGTAATGGTACCTTATAAATATATATCGGTAGTTATCGGTGAACAACTTAGTAGTCGTTAAAATAAATATTAAAAAAATGGGGTCTCTTTGATGAAATGTTTATTATTTTAACAACAAACGCCATTTGAAATATTATTAAAATTATTTACCGTGGGAACGTAAATTGGACAAAAAAAATAATAATTTTCAATATAGCCAGACAATACCATCAATATAAAAATTACCATCGATATCTTCCTATCGAGTAATTATTTTTTACTTTTTAACGCTCTTTTTCTTAACTTTTAGGGTAAATCTTGAAATCGTTTTATAAAGAACTATTCGATTAAAAGACCTCTTAATTAGTAGTTACCGACGTACTATCTCAACGTAACATTAATATTCTCGAGAAGCATAAAACTCGCATTTAATTTACTGGTTTTCTTAAAATTCAGCAGCAATATCTCAACTAATATCTCAGCTAATATTAGTGCTAACAACACTAAATAGAAAAAGAGTACTTCCACATGCATGTGAATTGAGTACTGACAAAATCGCTCTACGTTCATAATGATTTTTGCAGATGGCACATCTCTTAATTTCCTCGATACAGAATTATAAACTTCATACCACTAATGAACCGCTAAGCAACTCAAAAGACACGCTTTAACCTTCTCCAACATCAGCCTAAAAAAAGATCAGCTCTAAAAATTGAGCGCAATAGATCAACCAGCGCGGATCCTTTCCGTAAATTCCAGGTCGAGTTTTGATTTTTTTTCTTTGCTATAACCCGGCGCGCCGAACTATCTGATTATCAAGTTACTGGCAATCAATACTTTTTTACGATAACGACACCACTGTACGTACGAATATTTCCAAGAACTAAAAGGTGCTGAAGTAATCAAAGAATTTTCTGAGGCCAAATAAAATTAACAACCTAGTCTCGGCTATTAGGTTCCTCATTCTCGTCAGATCAGGACTTCCGATAATACATGATGTCATTTTCTGTATTTTTTTTTTTGTGATCGGCCAATCTTGTACCACTATTAAACGATAACTGATTTTAGCAACTACGTCCAAATTACAATAAGAAGAGTTCGTTTCGATAACCAATTTTCCACCTTCAACGTACATGCGTCTTATCTTCAGCATGTGTATCATAATAGCCTTGTAGAGTTAATTACGTCTATAATATTTACGTTCTTTGAACATAGAAATTCTGATTTTATTTGAGTTTTCTTTGCGATTACGGGCAAATGACATAAAGTTCTGACTGCGCTTATGGTAATCGTAATAGTTATATTTCAGAACTAAATAAAATTGTCTTAATTTATTAATTTTTTATTTATCAAATTGATGCTACATGTTTTCTCGCTGTTTATTCTATTTATTTTTTTTCGTTCTATCTATTGTTAATAAGAACCTGACTTTTAAGGTAGCACCGTACTATAGACGAACAAACATGATTACGACAACGCGCGAATAAAAACTACGTCACGAAAAGCATGATAAGCCTCGTTTTATTTTACATTGAAACAGCGATTATTTTATACCGGTGTTGCAATAAAAAATTTCAATTTTAAATTCGGGACATATTTACCTGTATTCAGATTGTGGAGAAAATGACGACAGCTCTCGGAAATTATATCGCGTTTCAAATCGAACCGACACTATCGATGACAAAGCAGTTGGTTTTCCGTTATCTGTTGCTTTTATCAGTAAATCGAAGTAGCCCTAAATTTAACCGATTAAAAATAATATAACAGCAGGAAAAAAATAACAGATATCATATGAAGTACAGAACAGTGAACGTATATTTAGCTAAGTACAGTAATACAGTATATGTATGTGCATAAAATGCGTACCAGCTCGAAAGAGACTTAACCGCATTACTTTAGTGATAAAAAAAGTAGAACGTGTTAACGTATTGTTAATAAAAAAATATCAATACTATACAAAAAAACAACAAAGGGCAAAAATTATAACAAAAAAAACTCAAAAAATAATCAAAATTACAACCAATTTATACCATTAAAAACATTACTTAATAGTTTAGCGGTGTCACTAACTAAATTATGTTTAATCCAACGATGTTTATATTTAATGTACATCCGGGCCATCTGCTCAGAATTGTAAGCGCCTATATTCCTAATAAGGGTATTGTGTTATTGGTATGAACAGAAATGAAAAAAAAAAAAAAGAAAAAAAAGGTAACTTTTACGAAACAGGTAGGTGTGATAATAAGTTGCGAGGTGAATTATTTACTCGTTATATTGCGAAAAAAGAGTAATTTTTGTAATTTATAAAAAGGTAATCCTGCCAAGACTACAATTTTTTTTGGATTTTTTATTTCTATCATTTTATTAAAGTACAATTGTTCCCAACTTTTATTAATCCTAGTATATTATCATGCCGGCGTTTTGTACCTTTTCTGCTAATAAAGTACTTTTTCTATGTTACTGACTAACCGAGGATAGTTGGTCCAATATATGAGATACCACAAAATAAATGAAATTAGTAATTATAAATTTTTTTTTTTGGACTAAAAAATTACAATTTTCTAACAAATCACGTATTAATATTGTATATTAAATACTACGTTAACCTATAATTTTATATAATTCCGGCATATAGTAAGAAAAGAACCCCTAAAAACTAAAAACCTGCACAAATTGTGAACGCAAAATTTAATTTGTTGCATATTTTCAAACTCAGCATTTCCGTTACAATTTAAATAAATTCTTTTTTTCAAAAAAAAAAATAATTAAAGAGTAATTTAAAAACAGCTACAAGTTAAGTTTAAAAACTAATTTAACACACAATAATACGCAAAGCGTTTTTGTGGTTCATATTAACATCAAAATCACAATTTTTGATAGATTCCACGTTAACATTAACGCAGCTATTTAACGTTTCAAACACGTTTACACGGTCCGTTTCATTTCTGATAATGGACCCTGTAAACGTATTCGATAAATAGTTGTGTTAATGTTGACGTGGAGTCTACCAAATATTGTGATATTGATAATTTAACAAACATCATAACCAAAAAATCATTAAATTCAACGACCAGTTTTAAAAATAAGTAATTTTACCGTTCAGTTTTTCAATTTCGTTTTAAATTGAAATTATTTAATAATAGTAAGTTATTTTCATTTAAACTTTAAAATTACGTACTCTTGTACTTTTTCCTCTATTTCTAATATTGTGAAAACAATAACTACTTTATTCTGTTTTAATTCGAGCTTATTTCATTTATACACACGGCTATTTAAAAATTTTCCATTATTCATCTAGAAAACACGTTAATAACTCAAAAGAAAAAGAATATTATTTACTTAAAAATTACAGACTATCTCAGTAACAGCATTAGACGAATTTATATATAAATAAATTTCCAACATTGAACTAAACTTTTTTTTTTATCCCAATATTTTATTTTTTAATTTAAAAAATTTACCTTTATTTGCCCAAAAATTATTTTATCCGAAAACACGATAAAAAGAAATTCATGTTTAGGTAGACATAGCGAAATTACCAAAAAGTATAGTTTAAAGATGATTTGAATTTTTTTTTAGTTTTTTTTTTTTTTCGCCGCATATCGAATAATTTAAAATATTATTACGTAAGTATATATTTTTTTAATGCGTATCACAAAATAAACTTTTATCCTTCAAGCTGAGAATCTTACCTAGTACTTAACGATTACATTTGTTTAAACCCATTAACCTGTGATTTAGTAACGTATTTATCCCTCTTATATTTTTATGTTACTATTATCATTCTTTGTTACCTTTTGAAAATAGTATACATTGCAACTGTTCCATTTCTTCTTCAACTTACACTCGGTATCATGTGTTGATTTTTAAGGTTCCTTTTTATTCTACATATTTTCACATTTTTGGTCCACATTAGATTTAAAATTAGTTATTCTCGATGAAATTAATGAGGTATTTTTTGTATTTCTAAATTAAAAATTTCATTTGAAAACAAAAAATTCTTTGTACGAAGCGAATTTTTAGCTATGCGTAATTAGATAATAAAAAAGCATTCTTCGAAATCAAAATGTTATTAAATTATTTTTCTTAGTCCTTTTTTTTATGAAATAAAATATCAGGAGTGAATCCTTAACCAGATTTCTATAATGTTTCATACAAACAACAGTTTCATTTCCGGGTATTTAGTTCAACGCTGACTTCGAACACGCAATTTCATTTCCCCGGTTTTCAGGCATAAGGTTTTTTTTTTTTTTACACTACATGTACCGGAGGAATACGATATAATCACAGTTCGCTTGATAATAAATAGATTATAAACAGAAAACATACAAAATGTAACTACTTTATTTTGCATGTTTTGAGTTTATAATTTATTAATTATAAAGTTTAAATTGTGTACGCATAAGTTTGTTATCTACCTTCATTTCGGAACATTGGATCAATCTAAATTAAAATTAAACGAGTCAGTTTATGTATCGTAGTTTACAAAATGAACAACTACTTTTGTTACTGTATCATTATGTTTTAACTTTTACGAATAATTTTTATATAATTTTAGATATTTTAACATATTAACTTTCAACACTTCCGGTTTATCTGAAATATGAATATTTAATTAAAAGGGGAAGTTCACGGCAATAATCTTGTAAATTTTATTAAGACGCGCACAACATCCAAGGGGAATAACTGTATCCTAATTTTAATCATTTGAATTACTTTTTATTTCGTAGAAGGAAGTTTTCGTTTATTCATTTTTTTTGCGTTCTTATTTTGTAAAATTTTACTCGTTCGTTTTCGCAAACAGGTGTTATTATCGATCTCAGAAGTAATTTTTAATCGATTATTTTAATATTTTTTTGGCAACATTTATTATTATTCCAAGTAATTTTGTTTAGGTTGTTCCATCTAAAAAGGTTTTTCCCTTCTCCGGATCAAAACATATGCTAGCGATTAACACTTTCACAATTAGGTACTAATTTCGAAAGATTCGTGTTTCGATTTGAAAATTTAAATTCATCAAACAGTAGTCTGTTCAGTGTAAAAATGCACATTTCGTTATTCAATTTTATCTTTGAAGAAAAACACGTATGTAGATTTGAAACAATTAAAAAACAGCGAATAACTTTTACACTTCGTTTTTTTAGCTTTAAATATTCGCGATTATTGTTAAATTATTTCTCAGCTATTATAAAATTTTTACGATTTAATGTAACACAATCTAATCTCTAGAATCAGCAGAAACGATAATGTTTTATTCACTTTTAATCTATGTGAACGAGTATGTTTTCAATCACATACGCCGCACTGGATTAAAAACAAACATTTGACAGTTTTTTTTTTTTTTTAATTCATTTAATATCAAAATGTCAAGAATTTTATCAAAACTACAATTATTTTTTGCGCAAATAAATAAATTTACGTTATTGTTTTTAAAATACCCTGAGAGTTGAAAATAAAAAATCTAATCTAAATATCTGCATTACGACGATTTCATCAAATAAAAAAAATAACAATTTTTTATCAAAATTATTGCTGAAAATTTTATTTGTACCACATATGTAGTTTTAAATTTTAGTTTTAGCTGAACACCTATTCATATATTTACTAAGAAACAAAATTTCGTTAAAAATATCGAGATAGACAGTTAGCTATGTAATGTTAGTATTTTCATGATTTGAAAAAATAATTTTCCTTTAAAAAAATAAAAAAGAAAACTATGCAAGTTTTGAAGTAAAAAAAGAATCAAAAATAGCAATTGCCGTGGTTATTAAGTTCGGTGAAATTATTTAAATTTTATACGATACGTTTAAAATGTGTTATTTTTTACCCGTTTCTGTTGCTTTTAATAAATAACAAAAACAATATATATATATATATATATATATAACTTTATAACGATTTTATTCGAAGGAATAAATTTCTTGGTTAAATAATAATCCTACGGAATATGCGGCGTGAAAAAATATTTCGCCTTTTCAGGACGAATTTATCGATATCGATTTCGAAAACGACGCGAACTGCGGAACATTGAACCGGTTCTTATTGGTTACTACGACGCAACTCATAACTAGTCACGCTACAAAACGACTTTACAGCTAATATTTATACTCTAGGATTTTTGTCGGTCACGTTATTCGCGTTTTCAAAGTTTTTCAACGGCGGTTAACTAATATTCCAGCTCCAATAGAATCGGTCTAATTACCCTCGCGAGCAACACAACATTGCCGTCTGCGGTTCAACTAGCTACGTATCTTTAGCTCTCCAGTAGTCGTTATTATTATCTCGGGTAGCACATAAAGCGTCAATCCGATCCCTGTTGGTAGTACCGCCTCCTTGTTGTAATTCCACCTTTTCTTCATATTCTCATTCGACATCCCTTCGTACTGCTACCAGCAGCAGAAAAGTTATTACATTTTCTTTTAACACACTATATTTCTAAATTCATCTATCATTTGACGTGGTCCTCCCGATTGAGTGCCCCACCCCACGCCTAACATTGCAGTTGCAATAATTTGTCAGCTGCGAAGACCACACTGTAGTCTACGTATGTTTAATTTTTAAAATTCTGGTCTCTATAACGTGCACGCAAAATATTGGAAAATTTACCGTGCATAAAAATATTCTTTTTTTAAAATTTATCAAAAACGAAATGCAAAGACTACACATTATGACACGGTAAGGTGTTCTACCAACGTTTTTTTACAAGACGCGAAGTGAGAAAACTATTATAGGAGAGCATAAAGAATTGTTCTTCTGTAAGTTACCTGGTAAGGTGTTTGTTGTTCTATTAGGGTGCGATTTGCGTATATGAAGCCGGTTATTTTATCCACCGAAAAACCCGTTACAGGTGACACTATGGAATACGATATCCTTCCGTTTTCGCCTGAATCTAAATCGGTGGCGCTCACTGCAATCATCGTGTTCATGTCATTTGCATTCACATGAACGAATGTATCTTCTGTAAATGGAGTTAAAAAAATTCGATGTATTATATCAAATATTACGAAGCGGAAAATTCGCATTAAATGTAAAACATCCCGAAACAATCTGCATAAAAATGCTTTCATCCATTTCGATTATTTGTATACTGTACGCTGATACATAATTCTTTATCCGCACTTTATAAAATGCTTCGCATCTCTCTTACCTTTACAATAGATTCCCTTCTTCGCTGATCGCTTCTATATGCGCTAATGCCAGAGGAGAATCTTTTTAATATTTTCATTTGAAAATGATAACTGAATTAAATTTTTAGTAGTATGCAGAAGGGTCCTTTATTTTAAAATTTGAAACGTGAAAATTCTTATAATTTCCCGCGTACACATGATGTAAAAAAATATCGCAATATGGCGAACAATAATGCCGAACTGTATGTGTAGAGCCTTATTGCTTTCTCATAACTAATCAATTCAAATAGTGCCCCCTAGAATATTACAGAAAGAAGATGGCGAATAATATTGAAGGAGAAAAATACATAATGCATATCGCATTCTTCAATTCAGTTCCAGGCGAACATTCTGGAAGAACTAGATTTTCGCTTTATCAAATCTCGCCTTTAGTTACGGCTTTTTTGTTTGCAATTTTAAACGGGCGAGATATTTTACGACGCAATTACTGAGAATGTGGACAATTTGACACGTCATTAAAATCACTTGTGCTGATCAAATGGTAAAAATCGTTTAGAATGTTGAAAATGCTACATAAATATTAAACGTTCTTTGTTGAAACTTTTGGAACGCGTAATTTTATTTCGTTATTCATTTAATTAAATTATTTACTTTCCTGAATCGAATAAATACAGACTATTTCACTAAGAAATTATTCGGTTCACTTTAAAAATACGCTGTTTTCATAATTTTCCGAAACAACCGCTCTATTCGAAAGAGTTTAAATTATGTTCAAATGAATATATTTACACATGTAAACACATATCGCGTCTCGCGTAAAACTAATAAAAAATTTCTTACCTGGCAGGATAAATTGGTAAAACAGTTGACTAAAAGTCGGCGCGTTATCATTTTCGTCTATCACGTGTATAAGCAAACTGGTACGCGCCACGTACAGACCATCGGATGCAGTGATGCTCAATTTGTATTCCGTTTTTACCTCGTAATCCAGGGGGCTCTTTAAAATAAGGCGTCCGCTGTAGCGGTCTATTGCAAATACCGATGCGACAGTTTCGTCCGAAAACTCGTCTATAGCGTACACAAGCGGAGGGTACGAATCCACGTCATTCGCTGTTACCGTTGTTAACGTACTTCCAACGTGCGCATCTAATAAAGTAACGGAACGTTTGAAGTTTCTAACGTAACTTGGTTTCGGATGTGTGCAATGATTTTTTTCAGTCGAAATTTTTAGAAAATTTCAAAATACAGATTTAGTTTATTAATCAAATTCTCTCTCTCTTTTTTTTTTTTTTTTTGGATTCAGCTTTTTTAACTTCGGACGAAATTTCAGCTTCGACCAAAAGATTTACCGGATCTGATAACGCAACTTGTAAATTTTCTAGTGCAGTTTTGGTTTTTTTAATTATGTCCTTTTAATCGATTATACAATAAATGCTTTCTCGTTTTTGAGTTAATGTGAATTTACAATTAGTGTTACAATATTGAGCCGGCAAATTTAAAAATGGTGCTCGTCAGTCTCAATAACTTTTGCAACCTCCTCAAACATAAATCTCTTAGAATGCTTCTGGCTACTTTTACTTTTATAAATTCACGGTAGTTTCTGAATTTACTTTTTTTTTTTTTCTTTCAATATCGATATTGACGAGTGCACTGAAACGCAGTGTAACACGGTCCTATGTATATACGAACAAATAAAGGAGAAATAAAAAGAATTAGAAAAATAATGAAACTTACATTCGGATACTTTGACCGGACTGTACGGCGGAAAGGACGGTTGATTGTCGTTGACGTCAATGACGTTAATTCTAATAGTGGACGTTCCAGTCATTTGTGGTACACCCTCATCAGTGGCTATTACGGTAATTTTGTAAGTATCTCTGATTTCTGCGTCTAAAACTATGTTCGTCTTGACGATATTCGAGGCAGGCGGTTCTATAACGAATGCATTGTCGTGATTCCCGTCCACTATATGGTAGGATATTTTCGAATTGAAACTTTCGTCAACGTCTATCGCTAATACCTAGATGAAATACGGGAAATAAACAAAACAAAGAAAAAGAGAAAAAAAAAAACGATTAATCGCGCTAATAATAATAAGTAAACGAAAAAATAATTTTCGACTGTAAACAAAAAAATAATTTTCAAAAAAAACCTTTAAATAGAGAAACTAACTTGTAGAACGAACGTCGATTTCGGATTCCCTTCCGGAATGGTGGCGAAATACTGATCCTGAGTGAACATGGGCGCGTTATCGTTCTGATCGATCAAATGAACGAACAAATCGGCAAAAGCGTATAACGAGGACCCGCTGCTGTCTTCCGTCTCAGCCACGATTACCAGACTCAATTTTCGGTTTATCTCGAAGTCCAAAACTGACGAATTTTTAATTCGTATCGACCCGGAGTACTGATGTATTTCGAAAGCGCCATCTTCATTGCCACAACCGAAACTGTAAATGATCTTTTGTTTCCGACCGTCACTCCTCAGCGCAAATACCTTTATTTTTAATTAATGAGGATATATCGATTAATATAATATATTCGCATTCTATACAAATTTCGAAATATTAAATGACCGTATTTTTTTTTTTTTTTTTTTTTTTTTTGTTTGTTATTTACAATAACAATTGCTTTTTTGTTTGTTTGTTTGTTTTTAAAGTAATCCAGTTAAATACCGTACATCGGGCGCTTAAACGTATGGGCGATATATTTTAAAACACCGCCCGATGACGTGATATATTTTTTCACATCACAGAGGAATAATTTTTATCGAAGATCGAATTAGGTATTTTTTATTGTACGCGATGTGATGTTGGCCCACTTAATTTGCGAGGCAAAAGAAACAATACAATGGTAAGGTTTTTGTCGCGCGAAAAGTGACGTCATTTTTTACAAATAATAATAATAATAATAATTGTAATAATAATATAATTTATAACGTCGTATTTATATCAAAGTAAATCGAACAGTTCCTGAAAGTTCATGTGCAAAGGTAACTTACAAATCAAATCAAAATTATAAAACACGAGGTAGATGCAGACAGGACAAAAACGCTAATAAACAAGAATAGGGGAATTTACTTCGTAACAGTAAAACACAGTCGATATTTATTAATTCGCTGGAAAAATATTTCACAGTAATTAGTCAATAAACCGAAATAGTATCAAACTTGCCGAATAATATTTATATGATATAGATTTGCCGGTAAACTGAAATGTTGCACACCGTGTTTCAAAAAAAAAAAAAATACATATATATAAGAGACCAATCGATGATTTTTTCTGTTGATAATTTTAATTCACAGGCAAATTGTAATAAAAATGAAAAACGGATGTAACAGCGAAAAAAAAGGAAGAAAGAAAATGAATTTCTATAATATAAAAATGGACACGAACGCGATAGCATCGTATATATCGCGTGCCGTATAAACACTTTTGCAAGACAGGATATTCGTAAAAACGATTCTACCCCGGCACATATTCTAATATTCGAGCTTAAGATTTTTGTTATTCATTCTCGGTAATTATTACTTATTTTTTATCTTCGTGTCAACGTTTATTTCCACTTTGAAATACTTGGATTAAGAATTTATCACTGAGATTTACTACGAATAGTGCAACTGGTATGGATTCCGGCCATGTGGGTATAGATGGTAAATAGTGGATAAAGCATCAAAATCAGTGGATGATGAAGTTGCTTCACTAATTCCAAAATTCCCTAGCAAAGATCTTTTATATTTCATTAAGTTTGCCCACAAAGAATATTGGAATTACATTTGGTACAATCCATATAAATAAAAATTATATAAATCCATTCAATATTCCTAGATCACTATGTTCCGATTTCGGATAGAGGGGTTAATAATCCTTGGAAATTTATAGTGACGATATTTCGGTTACTATATGGAGTTAACAGATTACCATATTCTATGTATAAGCAGGGGCTTAGTCAGTCTTGTCCACACCCGGATGATCGGGATAAGTTGGCAGACGCACACCATTTATTTTTCAAATGCAGCCCATACAAAAACACTCAAACAGTATTATTATATAATTCATTGGTTAATCTTAGAGTAGACCTCCCATGTAAAACAAGTTCGCTCTTGGCTACAAATAATATCGCCTTATATTGGATATTATATTAATTTATAATGTCATCAAAAATTGTAATTTAATCTTGCTCTAATACAATAGCCGTTGTCTTGCATATAAACCACAAAAAAAAAAAAAAAAAAAAAAAAATATTGCAACACTATCGATAGCCGGGAATTAACGTTGCAGCTCTAAAGGTAGTCGTTAGCATAAGCACAGCATCCACTATGACACCGCTGCCGCGAGGTAAAAAAACGATAAATGCGGAGTGGACAAATTGAAAACTTTAAAAGAAAAGAAAACGAAACAGGAAAAGAGGAAAAAAGCAAAATTTTGGTTAGAATACATAACTTGTTTTCGCCTAATAAAAAACGGAGGAACTGAAATCATAAAATAAGATTGCAGTAAACATCGAAGCACTTTATTATCGTTTTGGATTCGAAACGTTTATTTTTATAAAGTTCTTTACTTTAAAATGGAAACAAAGAAGGTATCATTGCGAAACTACAGCGACCCACAAACAGGATATTATAAGCGGACACCTTGCAAGCAGTTTTACCAAATTTTTTTTCTTATCAAACCTTAAAAGAATTTATTAGACTTTTTCACTCTGTTGCGTGGGCAATTCACCCCTATTTTTAAAAAATAGTCTCGTTTCCACTTCAGTTATGGTACAATTTATACATTTATATTCACACTTTTCGTCATTCGGAAGTGCTGAAATTCATTTCGTTCCTATCAGTTTAAACTACTTAAAAAAAAAAAAGTACACATGTATATGGTACTGAAAGTGATGGAATTACCTGCAGAATGGTATTACCGGCCGGAGAATTTTCATCCATGTAAACATCGTAAGAAGAATTCTGGAACCTTAGTGCTACGGTAGTGTCGGAGTTGTCGGCTATTTTAATTTCCACCAGACCGGTTGAACTGAGCGGTGGATTGCCTTTGTCGAAAGCGACCACTTCTAAGTAAAAGACTTTACCAGCGTCCATCGAAAGACCGGTAAATGCGGAAATCATTCCGTTGTTCGGATTTAGGCGAAATTTACTCGAGTGACGTTCGTTGACAAAACGATAGGTGAGCTCGGCATTCGCGCCGCTATCCGCGTCAATTGCCGATATTTTCACAATCTCAGCTCCTGGATAGAGATGCGGTGAAACATTGGTCGCGACGAAAGGGTATTTGACGAATTTCGGACTATTATCGTTCACATCTTCCACAGTTATTTGCACGCTGGTTGCTTGCGACAGGCATCTATAATGCGCCGTGTCCATGGCGAGCACTTGGAACGAATAAAAGCTTTGTTTTTCCCGATCCAGTTCGCTGTAAAGTAAACGAAATTTGCATATTTAACTTATTTGAAATTATTCGAAACGCTTCAACTACGCCGAAATAAAATTTTAACAATACTTCATTTGTACACTAAGTTATTTTACGATAATTGTATTAGAGTCCTCGATCAGGGATCCGCGATGCCCTCTTAAAGATTCCACAAAAGTTCAAAGATATTAAGGAAAATCACAAAAACAATCTTAGATGTAATTAAGTGAGTTGTGTATAACAATTTATTTTCGAGAAAATTAATTTTATATTGCCGCTGAATTTAAAATAAACACGGGAAACACACTATTCAGGAGAAAATTTGAATAACATATTGCGACAGATTCGAACAGAAAAACGTTTTATGAAAAATTAATCTCGCGTCTCTCCGTATATATAGGGTTCGTTACTGACTTTTTTCTGGCCATAGTGCACTTTTTGCTGTGCTTCACTTTTTTATACCAGATAATATTACATTTATATAATAACCAAAGTTTGATGGATGGCTAATATATTTTTTTGTTTAATTTCACAGTATCTCGTCTTTATAAATCGACGAATTTATGCTGCTCAGAAGAATCGAAAAAAACGTAGTGCACGATACGTTAAAAATGTCTCGTCTAAACTTCGACATAAAATTTGATAGCAAATGTTGGTAGTTAAATTTTTTTTTTATTGAAATTCTTGGTAACACGTTTCTTGCTCTATACCAGCCTGTAATAGAGTTCTTTCTAATGTCTATATAATTTTATTATACAAAAATTGTCTCTGAGTTCGCTTTCGTGGTTTCGGAATTTGGTTATTTATTTTAGTATCGGATTCGGTCGTCATTCGAATGTCATTCTATTTGCCCGGTTTTCGTAATAAATTTTTCAGTCTTGTTCCCATAGCGAAATTCGAAGGGCCAAATTATATACATTCACATGTATATATATATATATATATATATATATATATATATATATTAGTGATGGACATAATCGGTGAATGGCTATCTGCTAATTCGATATTTTAATAATTGAAAAACTGCTAATTTATTACTCATCTTTGAAAACTGTTTTTGTTGGTCGCTTTTAAAAACAACTAACATTAGCCAATTCTAAAACAATTATTGTTTATTAGCTGGTTTCTGTAAACCGCTTTTGTATAATTTATATTTCAGATTTCATTACAGTTAAAATTTGTTAAAGTGTGTTAAGAGATATAAATTTATGTTTGTTGGTGATTATGGATTTTTATTTTGTTATAAACTGTAATTATTAAATATTTCAGAGTTTATTTACATGTTTTGTGTCAATTTTTGATGTAGTATATTTCGACATAAAAATAATTTTTTAGTCTGTTGCATTATTTATGCTCTTATTATACATATGATGTATTGAACAGTTGAGTGAATTTTTAATGTAATACTCCTTCAACAAAATAATCGGTTGGAATTGTTTAAGTACACATTTTCATTTACAGCTGTGTGCAATTCTAATTGTGAAGTCTTATAGGCTAATAAAATTAAAATGTGATTTATAGCAATAAATCGTAATGAATAGAGTGAAAAAATATTTATATACAAAAGTATAGAACTATTTTAAGATTAAATCAATAAAAGAAATAGTACATAAGTCGAAAATATTGTGAACAAATCACTATTTAAAAAAAAAAAAGTTACGTTTTAAACACAAAAAGAAAGTATGGCTGTTTTATTTTATTGTATGGAGCTATCAATGATCTGAATTATACAATTTAATGTTTAAATACATAAGTCAATTAGTTCTATCGAAGATAAATTGTTCTTTAATTACTTTCTTTAATAATAACGGAGGCTCATTTGTTTCATCGAAAAAGTTATTTTTAAAAGTAGGGCAGTTAGCATTGGAACAAAAAGATAGATTCAAAAAATAGAGACTTAATTTTATTTTTAAATAGTGATTTATAATATTTAATACAATATTTTTTAATATAATCTAAGCAGCCAGAAATAACTGTTATTAATTTCAAATGTTATAGTTCAGATTTTATATCCTATATTCCGCATTTCATATTTTGCACTTCATATTTTGCATCTTTATATCCAAGTATGATTTGGTTTAGAAAAAGGAGCGTGCTTTTTAATTTATCCGTATTTACATCAATTATAAATTATTGATATAGTGAGGATGATTACGTTATTTTTAAATACTTTATTCTCTATATTTACATTCTAAAATGTATATATATTCTACATTTGTAAATTTGTGTTTCGTAATTTCAATGATCCATAACAGTAATATTTCATTACAAAATTTTAATAATTTTCGAAACCAGCTTAAAATCAAACTGCGGGATCAACGTGTACTTGAAGAACCTCAACGTCTGAATACCGCGTGGAAGAGGTCGCGGCCGGCCGTCTGCGTTCAATTTCGGAATTACAGTCATCTCCTTGACCACTAGTTCACTGCGATATGTCCCACCTGTAACTTGTCCATGAACATTTATTTACTCACTTGTATTTTTTTCTCATGCTATGTAATATATCCTCAGTTCTGCCTAAATCGTCTTTACTATTTCCTCCTGTAATATTTAAAATTTCCCAAACTTTCTTCAAAACTACTTATTTGTTTTTACAGATCAAATCATGCCCTCTCTACGTGTATCTCTGATGTGCTGCAGTGTACAAAATTCGACGAATATATCGACATGCAATTACTTTTTTCCGATGATTTACAGAATTTTAAATAAAGAGAATATATAGAATCAAGTTGCGAAGTTCTTTTAATGTGAAATAATAAGAAGCTATTTCTATCTGCGTTTTCACTGTAACAAATTGAATACCCATTAAAAATATCACTGCAACTGACGCTCGCATAACGTTTGTTCTTTTTTTCTCTTTATTTGTTGACCAACTTAATAACCGCTCCTAATACATCCGTGAGCAATTCGGGTAATGTTGAATTTTTAATGTTTGCTATATTCCAGCCATTCGGATTATGTTCCAGCCGTTAAGTTGCGAATAATATATACACGACCAATACAATTATGTGAGAAAAGAACGAACGGCTACATAACATCGTATGTTCCATATCAGGTCTTAGATTTCAACGCAGTGTGGTTAAATTTTTTAGAGTATAAATTTTAGTTACGACAAAATCCGAAAGATGGCGTTAACTTAAAAACAACGAGAGTTGTTGGGTTGCCCCATTTGAAGATAACTTAATATACTAACCCAGCTAAAACTATGACTCCAGTTCTGTTGTGAATGCGAAAAATCCAATCGCTTTCATTGTGCAGAATGTAAACGATCTGAGCGTTAATACCGGTGTCGATGTCAAACGCTTTCACCGTCAACACCGTACTGCCGACGGCCGTATCTTCCGGTATCGAGACCCGATAAACGGACTTTTCGAACTGCGGTTCGTTGTCATTTTCATCTTCAACGTGGATGGTAACGTTACAAAAACCGACCAACGGATTCGGATTAACTCCCTGATCTTGAGCAGAAATGGTTAAATGATATTTTGACTGACTTTCTCTGTCCAACGGCGAACACGATAAATCTCCGCTATGAGGATCGATATTGAATTTATTCCCAACGTTTCCGCCTGAAATTTTAAATAAGCAAACTTAAATTATAGAATGGTATAATATATGTAGTTATAAATCTAAGTTAGATTCCCTTATAAATTTAAGATGTTTCGTTCACTTATTTTTTTCTTTTATAATTTTTATAGATTCCCAAAAAAAAAATACAGATGGAAGATTATCTCTTGTCAGATTTAAAAGAACTACCCTAAAGCTAACGACATGAAGTAAGTGAAAAATATCTGTATCACGTTATTTTGAGGGTATACCCTTAAAAGAAACGTTTTTTAAAGAATTTAAAATTTCTAAAAAGCGCATGAAAATTAAATGCAAACTTTGAGAAATTAATAATTCTCCCTATTAAAATAGTCGATATTTTTAATCCGAAAATTATCAGACAATATATATCATACATATATGTATATATAGGTGTGCATGTGCTTGTGGTGTGACGAATAGTTGATGAAATCGCAAAATATCAAAAATTTGCACATTTTACGAACCCTTTAACACCGTGTTCATTAACGTACAAATTTCAAACAGTTCCTGAAATGTGCATAATGACTTTTGCTCTTTCCATGTAACAGTTCATGTAACTAAATAAATACAAATGTGAAATAAATTATTTCATCATCAAAGTACATTACACAGCATTAGTGATAGAAGAATGAAATTTACAATGCAATGAACCGAACATATTATGCATATTTCATGAATTGTTTGAGACGGTATTGTACGTATGACAATTTCTGGATTCGAAAAACTTTTTTACTTTTCAAACACGAATATTAATGCGTTACACAATTTGTTAAAACGAATAAAAAACATTATGCACATTTCACGAATTATACCACGGTGCTACCAATTTTTATAAAAATGTGCAATCTTTTTTTCGCGTTTCGTAAATTGCGTAATTTCTTTATCTGAGCTTAATATATATATATATATATATATATATATATATATATAGTATATAAGGTAGGCAAAGGCAAAACAGTTCAGTACCTTTTCTCCTCTGTTTATTAACCGGATTTCTTCTTCTTTTTTTTTTTGTTTAGTAGCTATTGACGATATTTAGTGTTATCAGTAAAAAAATTTTGTAAAAGTTATTTTTTTTCTTATTTAAATAAAAAATTAATACAAAAAATGAAAAAAGAAATCACTATGGCCAGTAACTCTGTTCTTATTAAAAATGTTTTAATTTTTCTTAATAATCATCATTATTGGCTCTTTTTACGGTGTACTAAATCTTAAGGCGTGCCATTTAATATCAATTAAAGCAAGGTTTTTAAATTGTGATTTACTGTTATTTTATTGAATTTATTTTTTATTCAATTACAATGGTACTGAACTGTTTTGTATTGTAAGCGCATATAAAAGTGTATGTTCTCAGATATACAACGAACCAATGTATAAGAGTAGAAATTTATTTTTTTAGAAATATGCTCATATGTTTTCCCCAAATTTTTAATAACAATTATGGTCGAATTTCGACAAATGGGCGAATACACTAGTATGTATAATTAGTTGTATATATTTACATGTGTGCATTTATTTTTTATACACGATACGATTAAAAAGGAAAACCAGAAGCAAACATACTCTCGATTGCTTTTTGTGTTTTTGTTTTTTTAATTTCCGAAGAACACAGTTTCTTATTTGAACGTAATATTTCTCGAAATGCATAAAATTTGTCTCGACCAATGAATGAAATTCATTTTAAGATCTTTTGATAAGGCAGATCAAGCGATTAAACTTTTCGTAAGTCTAATATGTTTTAATAGAATATTAGGTCGATTCCGTTCTCCTTCTACGGGAAACTGGATCGATTACCGAGCGGGAGTTTGATTTCATTATTAAACCTTTTTCAGGAAATCGCTAATCTCGTTGATGATCGTAATGTTGCAAATAATTCTCTAATTTCCTTTATTTCTCTTATATCGAGAATTTAGGTATCCTTAACATTTTTCTTTTTTTTAGCATTTATGATGTCATCACATTTCCTTGAACCTACAACTAAAAATACGCTTCGATAATGACTTTAGAAAAAACAAGTGAAGTAGAATTAAAACCGATAAATCTGTTTCGATAGCAGTTAGGTCAGATTTTTTTATTGAACACTTCTAAGAGTACGGATATGAAGATGAGAAATGTATATAAGCGAATAAGAGCGGTTGTTAATTTCCACTTGGATACGAGAAGCAATTAATTTTACCTTTTAGTAATCGCTGTTACATTTACTTTTGGGAAAACTGTTCACGGGTGCTTTCGTTTTGAATTTTCAAAAAAAAAACTTGATCATTGAACATTTAAAAAAAAAACAGCGATTTCATGATAAATCGACAATATTTTGGACATAAAAATACATTTAGGTAAAAAAAATAACTATAGTCACCTGTAATACTGTATAAAATTTTCGAATTCGATTCGGAATCTCTATCAAATGCCACTACCGTGTGTACCGTTAGCGAAGAGTCGTTGTAGGCATTTTCTGGAATCCACAGAGGGTAACACGAACCACTTTTAAACGACGGTTTATTATCGTTTACGTCGCTGACGTGAACGATGATCACGGCAAAGTCAGATTTCTTCGAACGAGATTCCGAAACGTAAACCGGCACTGTGTATTCATCTTCGGTCTCCCGATCAAGCGACTTTCGCAGCGAAACCAAACCGTCTCTCTTATCCACCGCGAATGTATCATTAGCTACATTGGCCGGTATGTAGTAGAAAAGTCTATCAGCTTCGTAATCTGTCATTCGAAAACAAAACGTATCATTTGCACCGATAAATATAATAACGTTCATTGTCAGCGATTATAGCAGATTAAACTAAACGCGATCGGAATTCTAAAATAGGAAGCATCGATAATGACAATGAGAAAGCAAATCTGTTCAAGTAGATTTAATTCGTCTGGAAGAAAAACACGGAACAGCGGTTGAAATATGAATCGAATCGGGGTTGATTTGTGGAAAAAAATAAGGATTAATTTTTCCATGTGTCGTCATCTTGATCCATCAATTACTGGAAAACGCTTCAACAGTTATTAGGAACTGTTGTCGCGAGTTAATTGTATTTAAGGGGGAAATCATTTTAACACAGAATGAGACTTTCAAGCGCACATGTGCCGCCGTGAAAGTACCACACCTATCATAAACTGCCTGCGGAGAACTGTAAATCGGAAAAAAAAGATATTCGGTGTATTTTTTAAAATGCCCCAGGTATGTTAAAGAACTTGCGCAATACACAGGATGGTATTTTGCTACTTTTCCGTACTTATTTAATTTTAATTATATCTTTTGATTGTAAAACTTTTCATTATCTAATTATGTTAATGCAGAGTATGCTACCAAATAAGTATCAGATATAAGTGTACCTTTTTATGCGCTATATTTTTGTACGCCGCA
Organism: Icerya purchasi; assembly: GCA_039619475.1. Classification (NCBI taxonomy): domain Eukaryota; kingdom Metazoa; phylum Arthropoda; class Insecta; order Hemiptera; family Monophlebidae; genus Icerya; species Icerya purchasi. The sequence continues at coordinate 2,101,205 of CM077116.1, read as the reverse complement.
CATTTTCAATGGCTTGGAATTTCACCGACGTTGCTTTTCTAGCCTTTTTTTCCTCCGGCTAACCATGCGGATCTTTACCGAGAAACGGAAGAGAAAAGAGTTTGTTATATTTTAATCCGATATCATATCGGATATTGTTAATAAGAAGCGATCAATAGGAATGATGAGTCCGAAGGAAAGGATAGAATATAAGAAACAGGTAGAGTCTCAGTAAAAACTGAAATACATCACTGAAGGAGATCCGCGTCACAACATTTGCACCAACATTTCGGAAACTTCTTAGAAATTCCCCTCAGTTGGTATCCCTTTCTCGTTTTGGAAATTCAAAAATGTCTATACTTTAATCCGTTATAAAGAATCTTTTAACATCCTGTTTGTTAATTATAGAATATAGTAAATTATAACAAATACAAATAAAGCAAACAGATATTTGTTTCTTCTATTTTTTGGTATTTGTTATAACTTACTTAATCCGTTGTATAATTCGATGAATGAAAATATGTAAATGAAAATCGATTGATTACATACAGTGAATTCGTTCAACTAGATACTGATGATTAAACAGTAAATATTCGAATTTAACTATTTTAAAATACAAAATTTGTAATTTTCTTTTGGATATAAATTATTTACCATTAAAAAAAACAAAAAAAAAACACTTCTTATAGAGCCGTAACCGCTAATTATTGATAACGTGGGAATGGCAAAGAAATTATTATAACGGAAAAACGAGAACCCATCGAGACACACCAGTAAATTAGAAATTTATCACGTTGGGGTCTAAAACAAACATTTGTGCTATTTTTTTTTACGTACAAAAGCAAAACAGCGCAGTCGCCTTCGTTTCTTCTACTTTCGATGATATTGAAATCTAACTTCTTATTTTTAATACTGTCCTCATAATTGTTTAATATTTACCACGCGTAAATACGTTAAATTGGACGCCTTCCTTGACTGTATACAGCGAAGGATGATTAAACGAAAAAGACCCGAAAGAAATGGAAGAAAAGGCCACATTTTACACAAATCTTTTTAGCTCGTTCCGAGGTTTGCTGATATAAACAGAGGTATCATCAGTCGATAGCGATAATCTTAGTTGACCGATCGAACTAACTGAAAGTTTTTTTTTTCAAAGGATACTTAAACTATAAAATGAATCCTTTTTTTTTCTCAGCGGCTAACATTTTTAATACTTTGCAAGACTAAAAATAACTCACTATTGTAGTATCCGTTGAAATGAGCGGAAACGGAGATAACGGCACTTCCGACCGGAGCGTCTTCGGAGACGTTCACGTGATAGACGCTCTGCAGAAAACGGAGCTGATTATCGGCGGACGCGGTTCTCAGCGAAATGTTCAGCGGCACGGACGACGTTAACGGTACCGGATATCCGGCATCGGAGACGGTCACGTTAACGACAAAGGTGGCCCGGCTATTTTTGTGGAACGGCTTATTCACCGTTACAACTCCGGTATCGTGCGCGATCGAAAAATGGCCGCTGTTCTCGTTGCCGGCGCCGCTGCTAATGGCGAAATTCAGTCTGCCGTTGTCGCCGGAATCCTCGTCAACGGCTATAACTCGACATACGAAACTTCCTCTGCCGGCCGAACTGGAAATGTACACTACCGGAGGCTCCGGAGCCACGATACGCGGCCGATTGTCATTCGTATCGGACAGCGCGACCCGTACCGTCAACGAAGCGCTTAGTCTGTCGGTCGGGTCGACGGCCTGGTCGGTGGCTCTGATGACCAGCACGTAATCCCGAACGGACTCGTAATCCAGCGGAGACGTCAGAATCAGAGCGCCGGTTAATGAATCGACGGCGAACGGAATCGATTCGGAGGCCATCCGGTGGTTCACCAGCGTATACCTGAGTTCGGCGTTCGCTCCGAGATCGGCGTCGGTAGCGGTGAAATTCCAAATAGCGCTTCCCGGTTCGGTGTCTTCGGGGACATCGATGAAGAACGGATTTCGACTCCAACGCGGGGCATTATCGTTTACGTCTAGTATTTCTACTTTGATTACGATCACGACACTTTGCGGATTCGTCCCGCTATCCACCGCTCGCACTTCCAGTCGGTACTCGGAGCACGATTCCCTGTCTAGCGGTTTTGCAACCAGTAGCCATCCGGATCTATGGTCGATGTCGAACGCCTTCTCTGATATCGCGCTCGGGCCGATGTAGGTTAACGTGTAAACGGTATTGCCGCGATTTGACTGACTAGACGATTCGGCGCCGATTACGTTGCCCACTGTGTATCCGACAGCGACATCTTCGCGCACCTGTTTTTCAATAACAAAACCCGGTTACATTATTTATGTCATTACTCTTTTTTTCCTACGATACTTTTTATAATTCGGTTGAAGTTGTTTATTACATTTATTTTCAAAATTCGAGGCAATAATAACGATAATAACAATGATAATAGTTAACAGAGTGTGCTAGTTGACCCCGAGCTTTACTTAGATCTATTTTAAACTTGTAAATTAACGCATTAATCACGCAAAAGTTTATATTTTCAATTTTTGCTATTCAATCGTATTTCTTTCTACCGTAGTGTAAATAAGTGTATTAAATAAGCGTTCATTTAATTGTGGCATTTCTTTTTGGAAAACCGGTTCGCTTAGTTAGGTCTCAGCTTATAAAATTTCTCGACTACTTACTACGTTTTTAACTTTGGTAGGCATCACACATCGTCAAAGGCACACTTCCGTACTTACTATACAGAGCTGAAAAAATGGTAATATTAATAAATTTTCAGTCTGTCATTTTTGTTATTTTTCGCTTCTAATGTCTTTTTCACCCTATTTTTCAAAACTATCTTGTTTGAATTCTCACATTCTTGCAAATACGCTAGAATCTTGAAAACGGCAAAGCTAATTTTTAATGGAAATTAGCTCTTGCGAAAACAAAACAATTCAGAAAGACTCATTGCACATTTATAGGGTTTTAGATTGGAAAAAAATAACGGAAAAATTCAATAAAATTAAAAATCACACCAATTATAATATACTTTTGTCTATTCAGCAAATCGCGTTGTTTCAAAATCTTTATACGAAAAATTTCATTCTCTTTTACTTTTTTCATTAACATTCGTACCGTTATAAAAATAATTTTTTTTCGATGCCATTGACCTATGACCCTGTCTTTAAACGCTGTAATGTTTTAACTGGAAATGGCTGATTGTTAGAGCGGAAGGGAGAATGATAGTTTTCAATGTGAAGAAAAATAGGCGGAAACAAGGATCGGCACAAAAATCAAGATTCCAGAAAAACCTCACGGAGCAAGAAGTTCGGAAATGAACAGTTTAAATCTGTTAAGAATTGCGGGCATCAATACGCCACCAATTGGAAGATTTCTTTTCTTTTTTTTGGCCCCACCAGATAACCTCTGGAAGGACAAATATATTATTTTTCAATTGTTTATAAAGGAGCAAGGGGTAAGTATTGTGTAAGTACAAATTTAACTCATAGCGTCGAATAAAAATAAATAAAAAGCCTAAAATAAATAATGTGTATCAAAAACTCCCTTCAAAGTGTACTAAGAGTATGAACAATAACAGGGATGAAAAACATAGTCCCTAATGCAGATATGGTCATCATCTCTTGCCACAACCGCGACGATGAAGACGATGAGACCTTGGCCGCTAGTTTGTACGCGGCGTCCTCTCAGTAAACATATTTTAATTATAATTTACCTGAAACAAACATCTCGGATTCATTTTTGATTAAAAGTCAGCGGGTTTTTTACAACCGATGAATATATGCAGAAAACAGTATACAGAGAGGATAAAACAAGTCGCTACTAAGTATACCTTAAAGTTTAAACTGGAGCTGGTAAAGGTAGGCCTGTTGTCGTTCAAGTCCAAAACTTCTATTCTGAGAATGCGTACAGCTTGCCTGGGTGGCTGACCTCCATCGGTGGCCGCAACAGCAATCCGATAAACGGTACGTTCTTCGTGGTCCAAAACTGATCTAGTTCTTATCATTCCACTAACCGTGTCAATCGTAAATACTCCGTACCCGTCTGTATCGCGACCTAGTGGAAGAGCAAAAATGGTAATTTAAAAAAATATCCAAAGGCAAAAATTAAAAAAGATTAAAAAAATTTTTAAAAATTTAAAAAAAAAGAAAAGAAAAAAGATTACTACCATACGCACACATACCTTTCAATATCGAGTAGGAAACGGACGCGTTATAGCCATCGTCCGGATCAATTGCCCGAACTCTAACCACTTCGATGCCCGGAGGCTGTTGTTCCCGTATACTGACCACGTCTTCCTGCGGATCGATGAAGGCGGGCGCATTATCATTGACATCGGTGACTGTTACGCGAACTGACGCACGGCTGCCTTTCGAAGGACTACCTTGATCTTTAGCTTCGGCTACAAGTTCGTACGAAGATTTATATTCGCGATCTAACGGTTCTCTGGTGGATATTTCACCTAATCAAAGGAAAAGATAAATAAGCTATTTTTATTGCCTAAAAAAATGTAAATTTAGAAATTAAACGACCGGTACCAAATAGAAACCCGAAACGGTCGTCAATAATAAAAAGCTGCTATTGCGGTTTAAAATGAAAAAAAATACAATCAATATTTCGTAATATTTCGTAATTAGTACTTATCTGCGAAAAATGATCGCGGATAATAATATAACACACTCTGTAAATGCCGAATCACGACTGAAATACTAAAATGCACGCAGATATTGAATGCAGCAAGTTCTAACGGAAGTATAGGAATACCGGGAGACTGGAACGAAATTAAAAAGAATAAAAAATGACACCGCTAACCTCGAAAATAAAAGAAAAAAAATTATATTATTAAAAGTTCGGGAATGTAAAAAAGTTTTACAGTTTTTCGCCTGCAAAATTAAAAATAATCGATTACACAAATGCTGTCGGACACTGCTTGAAAATGAAAATAAAAATTAAAAAATCGTAAAATTTCTTCTGTAATTATTGCTTTCTTTTCGTTTTTTGGTTAACTTTTTTTTTTTTGGAAAAAAAAACAAACCAGTGCAATCTTTAAAAACATTCTAACCTAACATAAATTATACAAGATTACCATATAGCATATAAAAAAAACTCATATACTTTATATAATTTTCTATTTGATGAAAATAAAAAAAAAAAAAAAAGTTAATCTTTAATGATGTTCGCGTCAGAATATTGAAAAATACAATAATTAAATACGAATTATATAGAAACACAAGAATTCGCCGTGTTCTCTCATTTTAGTTAGTAAACCGATAAAAAAATTTAATAACAAATAACCGCGATGTACTGAATAAAAATTTAACTTAGGAACGTTTGCAGGATGTTAGCCGAAGTGAAAATATCTCCACCAAGAAAATTCCACTTCATACCTTCATTGCGTTGTTCATTGTAGTATCCCAATATGTTTAGACAGATTCGTGTGTTTCAAAAATTTATTCGATATTCTCGATTGTTTAAGTTTTGTTAGATGTTTATTAAAAAAGTAAAGTAAGTCCCATACTCCTGATAGAGCGTCGGGATTTTGGAATTAAGCTTTTCATAATGTACTAAGCCTAATGGACCTAATGAGAATACTACGGCCAGTTCCTTTCTACTTGGGATCCGCCTTTATTTTCCCAGATTTCTCTGGTACCCAGTTCAATTTCAGATTAGGTATAAACCTGGTAGCGACTTCGATCCGGAACGAGACAAGTCTCGATAACCTATGACACCTCCGATTTGGTAGCCAAGCGCCTTAACCACTAGGCTACCAATAAGTTTTTCGATGAAATCTTATTCCTATTTTTATTTTTTATTATAATTTATCAATTTACTACTATTATATTATTGACGTTCTAATAGTGAGACCGAGATCATGACAATAAGAAGTCGGATCGCTAATTGCAAGTAATCTGTGTCGTCCTATTAAATCGGTGTGATAACAGATTGATATAAATTTTTCTTCGACACAAACTGATCTTTTACAGCTTTATATACAATCGAACATTATTATTCGGAAGAAACTTCATCACTTTTCCGAATAATATATACATACATGGAATATATCTCAAATATCACGTAAGAGAATGATTGAATTAGTCAATTGGAAATAAAACACGAGATATTCGCAGGTAACGAAAGTCGGCGATCCGCTGTTATCTTGTTTTATAATAATTACGATACCGTCCCCAATCAAAACATTAAAGAAAAATTACAATTGCCGTTAAATAATTAAATGATATTAACGAAATCAATTGCGTGACAGATTAATAAAACCTACGTAACCCACATTACAATAAGGGGATGGTAGATTTTCACTATTTTTTTTTCAATGTAAGACCATAAGGGGAAAAAAACCACTTTAAAACTCCCCTTAGATCTACTAATTATGTATGAAAAATGTTTAACGTTTTCTCTTCCTTCTCCGAAATATTATCTAAACCAGTTCCGCAATAAGCTATAATTAATATTATAATAAAGAAAAGGGGATACTAAATAAACATATATAATATATATATATATATATATATATATATATATATATATATCGTTGCGGAAGCCGAAAAACGAATATGTTTCTGAGATCATTTTCAGGTAAAAACTAATTAGCTCGGCAGAATACAGAGAACACAGGTGAAACAAGGTGGCTGCCAGCGACGAGACACCATCTCGGAATAAGATTAAGATATCGCCGAAAGCTTACAGAAAGATTGGCTATATTTTGCCTAATAGAAAAGAAAAAAACAAAAATCCACGAAGCAGATGACAGCGATGCAGAGGCAGTGAGGATTGAAGCAGATATAAGAACGGTAACGCTTGCGCATAGGCAATAAATTATACGAAAATGTAATATGTTATCGGGCTCGAATTCTTTGTGACGTACGTTTTGTAGGCCCGCACAGATGATTCTGTAGCGGTCGGAGAGAAATGCCCTGGCACCTACATATAGATGCCATCTGATAATGTTGTGTATATCGCTGGGCGATAGATAAAATCCGCTGCTCTTCTTCCGGACAATAATTGTTAGTTGTGCATATCCGCGGCGACGATATAATATACGCCTATATAGCGTGCATGTGTTCGCTTTAATTTCAGCAGCATTTTTTACGCTTTGATAGCGGATAACGAACCGGTCTCGTATAAAACGCTTTTGATTTATCGCTCGGAAACAAACGTGGATAAATCCATTTTCAAAATATCGCTCGCGTTCCGTTCCGAGCAACACATTTGCATCCTGAGCGACGACGAAACGAATTCAGAAAACATCTTTCATTAACTCAAAAAGTCCCTCTGTAACTTTCGGCCAACACCGAAGTGCCTATTATTCGGCAGATGGTCCCCCGCGAATACGAACTCAGTCCCACTACCAAAAAAATTAAGCTCACTGTTCGTTATTTTTTCTTTCGTTTTGCTTTTGATCTTTCGTCGGCCGTCGTTTACGTCGCAATTTCTTCCTCGTAGCACTTTCGCTGCCCATACGCTACTCTAGTAACACTCGCTGCGTCGTTGACCTTTAAACGTACGAATAAATTATGTTTTGATTAATTTTTGTTTCGGACCACTCACTCTTACGCGTATACATTACAAACCGAAATCTCCGCATACGGGTTGTGTCACTCCCGGTTAAATCGTATATGGAGTTCAGTCATCTCGTTGACTTAGATTAGCGGCAATGAAATTATATAAAAGTCTTTAGGTAATCTTGCAACCCTCGTTTACTGAACAGTGATGAAATTTAATGCAGCGAGTGCATCTCTTTTTTTTTCCATTTTTTAAACTGGGTTTGTCAGCAAGGACATTAGCCCAAGAAATGGGAAGGAAGAGAAATAAATTTATATTTTTATACGTTTAAAGACAGAGGGTAAAAATACTTCAAAGGCAGGAATAACCGAAACAAAAGAAAATGAGAGAATACAATATACGAAGTAAGAATACCGAGTTTTCATAGAAAAGAGTAGAGACTAATCAGTAGAAAAGACTGTAAATTCATATAAAATGCGATCAACGTCACGAGAAAAGTATATGGAAGGGTGATTGAAAAGGCCAAAATTAGGGTAGATGCAGATGAAAATCGAGAAAATGATGCAGGAACCATGGTTAAAGTGAAGGCAACAAATAGCAGAGATTGTAGAGCGTTTAAGAGAGAGCAAGTATCAAGAAAACTACGGATGAAGTTGAAGAGATGGCTGAAATGAGAGATAAAAGGAGGTAGGATTAGAATATAAAGAAGAATAGGAGTTAACTCAAAATTTGGAATGAGCGACTGAAAAATACCACGGGTTGAAAATGTGCTCAAAAATGTGCTCCCAGAAATGGAAAAGCGGGTGCTAATGTATATCCGCTAATTCATTACACTTAAGTCCAAATGACTAGGAATCCACAGAAGATCGATCTCGTTCGAGTGGAGGAAGAAAAGATTACAGATGACAAAGCGTATGCGAAGTGCCGATAGTCGATCAACGATTTTTCTCCAGCGTTACTGTTTTACCGCTAATTACAATGACGATGCATTGAAAACATGGGAGCGCGAAACCCGATTTTAACGAGTAACTGAATAGGGTGTAAGGGGGGTAAATAATAGTAAATGATTAAATTACTGCCTGTACACGCGTTAAATTGAAACCAAATAAAAATTATACACTATATACAAATTGATGGTAATCTGATTTAATTATCACTAATCAAAAGCGGAAAATGGAGAAAGACTTTTAAAAAATTTAAAAACCGATTGAACTAACGAAAACGGAATGAAACAAAAACAATTTATACTGGAAATACACGTACATTGATGAGATGCTCGCCATTATAAAAATAATACAAAATCGTAAAATACAGTATTTCCAATCGGCTGTCTGTACAGCCTAGTCTTCCTTCTAACCCCTGGTTCTTTGAGTTTCCTTCACTTCCCCGTTCCGTTGTCATTTCTATGATTCGCTTGCGTTTTGGCCATTCTGTTCTTCCTTCCTCTTGTTTTCGCTTTTCCCTTGTTTCTTCTCCAAATTGTCCTCTTCACCCTAATGAGGCGGCGAATTGCGACGCCAATCACATCTTTTTTGAATGTTCATCTCTTTCTGTTGAACGCGGTATCCTATATTCTTGTTTGCTGAAACTCAAGCTTCCCGCTCCTTATTGTGCATCTTATATTCTGTCCTTCTCTTCACCATCCATTATCTCATCCGTTAGTTCCTTTATATTGTCCATATCTGACCGAATCAAAATTTAACTGACGGCTCTTTTCTTTTTTTGTTGTTTCTGGGTGTAGGTCCTTGGCTGACGTGCCCAAAGAGGGGATCTAAAAAAAAAAAAAAAGCCGATTACACACACAGGTCACATTTCATTTATAACGAAATCATGAATCACCAGTCACCGTGACAAGCTTTTGCCGCCGGCAACGTTACACTAAAAGCCACGGTTCACCCATCGTCGATGTTATAATAAACAAATGTTAGTTTTTTTTCTGAAGTCAAGGGAAAATTTTCAGTTTCGTTAATGTACATTTATTCATTCGATTTTAATGTTAAATGAACACTTACGGGATTAAAACAGAAATTATAAAAACATTTTACAATAAAATCATTACTGAAATTTTAAAAAATTAGAATGAAAATATTTTTTAAAACTACAAGAGGAAATAACAAATAACTTCCTAGCAGCATGTGGTAAACTAAAGAACACCTTACAAAATAAAAATAATTCCTACAAGTCTTGAAAGCATTTAATCAGTGCGTGCTGCCAGTGAATATGAAAACATGGAACACCACAACAGCAATCGAAGACAAAGGGTAGCACAGAGGAGAATTAAAAGGCGTAACTGTGAAGGATAAAAAAGAAAATAAATGGATCAGGAAAACTACGGAAATAAAAGGTGCAGTGCAAACGGTAAAAGAATCAAAATAGAGATCGGTCATCTCGCAAGACAGCCAGAACTCCTTGTAAATACAGAGACACTGTGGGTACCAAAAGAAACGTAAAAGGGGCGGATCGCTAACACGTTGGGTGGACGACATAAATAAGAGCGGCGCAGACAAGAAGAAATGGAAAGAACTTTGAGAGAGCTACATCCGGTGCAGTGGATTGAAAGCAGCTAAAGAAGAAGAAGAATTCTCTGATTTTAGGGATATTTAAGAAGTTATTCCGTTTATTATATTTTTTATGAACCCGCGTGTCTGTTTCTTTCCAATCCGATCGTGTTTTTAAAAAAAATACATTATACTCATTTAATAATAGTACATTTTGTTCTTATTCTAAGCCGTATACAATGTACAACTTACGCCTAGGGACCGAGCTTCATTCCCATTCATATCCCCAACTTTTAACCAAAGTATAAATATATATATATATATATATATATATATTCATGTGTTTGTACATTTAAAAATATACCAATAATGTAAACGTAATACGAAACGCACAATTACATAACTCTGTTTTTCAGTTTTAAAAATGTGTTTTAGTGCGCGGAATATTTCTGTAAACATCGTAAAAAATATTATTTCTTCGTAAAATTTCTATTCAACGTAAACTACATTTTTACATACATTGCTACGGTTATTCTAGCGTAACAACAAAAAAAAATAAAAAAATTCAAAAATATTTTTACAAATTATCATCCGCGTAACGATAATTAAATTTTTATTATCGCTTTTCAAATAGTTTAAATGCTGCCGGAATCGGCCTTCCGTCTGATGTTCTATTTAAGGAATAAAAAAGTAAAAAAAAAATTAGTAATGTAAAGGATCAATCATGTCGAGGCTTCAAATTTTTCGATTTTTTGAAATTAATAACGAACGAGACGTCTACAAATTCTCGCTAAAAAAGGAGAAAAAAAAACATAATAATGACAAACTATATATGTATGTATTTTTTAAAAAACGCGTTGACAGGGAAAAAATAAATGGCCGGCAAATTTCGAGAAGAAACTTTTTTTTTGCGCGAATCATAATGAAAGAGGTAGGTAAATTTCAGAAAAGTACGATTTCAGCGAATTAATTGCAGTTGGTGCGAGTTGAGCTGTAGGTAAACACCGAGCTAGGCAATTGTGCGAGAACCATGTTCGCAACTGATCCGGTGATAGTCTGAAAGCCGACAGAGGATAGAGATTACTAACGGTTTATTTTGTATAACGTACACTTTTATCATCATCTAACCTGCCGCTTTCGACGATGTAGTCGTCAGTCCGATTAAGAGACGGCAATCAGCCGAGAGTAAAGGAACAGCGTCACGAGATGGGTAAAAAAAAAAAAGCTATAAAATCGAATAACGAAACGACAGTGAAGAATAAATGTGTAGCACTTTTTAAATATATATATATATATATATATATATATATATATATATATATATATATATATATATATATATATATATATATAATGCGCTGTGGCCGGGCTAGGCGCAGGGTGAGGAGGGAAATTCAGTTAATATAGACGAAGATGCTTAAGAGATAATTACTAGGTTATTATCGGAGGAACGACGAGTCGCGGACGACCTTTGCGCGAGCATATTTCTGAATCTGCGGTGCATTCCAAGTTTCCAAGTTTGAATTGCGTATGCAATAACTTTATTACTGGCCAGCTCACGAACAGGCGCGCATCGGCTACGTGCGCGTATGCACGCTAAAATGTATGCCATGCGATATTACGCGCGTTATAAATGAAAATTACAAGCTTCGAAGAGAATTCCTGCTGGCTGCTGATCTGCGAAAAAGTAATCTGGGCGAATTTACGCTAAACTGAAAAACGTCCTCGGTTGACCATTTGAAATTAATCAGATCGTGCTCGCTTTGACTATAATTAACGTTTCGAATGACTTTTAACTGGTTCACGAGCGACGCCGCCGCGTACACGCCAATTTCGAATAATTCGAAATACACCAACTTTCTAACCTTGAAATGTACCGCATCCTCCTCTGCCGCCATATATCTCCATCGGTTAGAAGATATTATTTCATTTATTCCTCTTTCAATTACATTTAACCGGTTAATTAATAATAGCCGATTGCAGTAAATATGCTCGATCGACTAGATACCGACCTTATGCCAGTTATAAGCCCACCGCACACACAGACTTTTCCGTATGGTCTGTCGTTTTACCGTCCAGGACAGGTATGGACCGCCTTCTTTTTCTGTACTAGTTTTACCCTAAAATGCACCGGTGGTCCTTGTTCATTCAACCACTGAACGAGATCGCATGCAATCCCCAACAGTCAAGCTCTCTCCTAATATTTCAGATGCCCGTAGCCGCGTTTATTTTTCCTCACGTTCGGTCCTATATCGGCGGAATCGCGTGTCCAATTTCTTCAGCGCTTGCCTTTAATATCCCCCACACTATAGAGAATTACCGTTTATTAAAATTATCACATTAATTATTAAAATATGTTCCGATATATAATGATTAACAATTTAAAATGTGTACGGACGACATTAATTCGGTTAATTCCTCCTCCATCAGATAAAGGGGGGAACATTTGTCGGCTGATAACCGTTTTGGACTTAAAAGAATGCTACTTATAAATGAACAACGGAAATTCTCCAGTATTGCAAATGCGCTATCGTAATTGAATATTAAAATTTAATTAGCAGCAAAACTACTTGATTCGGTGGCATAGCGTAAAATTCGGGAAAAATCGTTATAGTAGAACATATGCATTCTTTTTTTTTCCCCTTGGGTGCGTCAACACAGGTACCCAACACAAAGGACTAACAGAATGATGAAACGTAGGCATTTGTAAGTTATATCAGGGAGCGATTAGAAACAGAAGAAATGAAGATAGCAAATACAAGAACAACAGAAGGAGAAGGGAGAGGAAGAATGTATAGTGGACACAGTAAGGAGTCGGGAGACCAAGACCAAGCAAATTCTTCAATTTCGGTACTTAACTGACAACACTCGTAGAGCTCTCAGTGGCGCTAACACACGCCGCCAAAAAAGCACCATCTATTTTCTTCCGAGGACTCTTATGTCATCCTACATAATAATGATAATAATAGTACATTTAGGTCTCTACTGATGTGATAGTCTTTTTTTTTCTCTCTCTACTTTTGAGCTCGCTAATTACGGACATATTTTTCTATATGAAGTTAAATGCAATACTGTCAACACCATAGATATATATATATTTCACAAAATAATCAAAATATAATGCCGAACATAAATGATAAAATTATCATAAAAAATTATACAAATTATATTAAAAAAATATTTTAAAAAAACATTGCCCAAATTTAAAAAAAAAAAAAGGGTTAAATCGAGAGACGATTAAAGATAGGGCTTAGGAAATATTGGTATTATAACTGGAGATGGAAAGTAAAGGATAAAGCAAGAATCATAAAGAGCAGGAAAATACGATTGTGGAGTACAAGGGTAGAAAGTTAAAAAGTGATCTCAGTTATCAAAAAGGAAGGCGGCCTAATAATTTCAAAAAACAAGAATTGAAAGTAATAATGAATGTTTGGCTGTCAACCAATCAGAACGGTCGGTTTTCTTCGTCAAATATCGACGTCATATATACTTTCCCGGGGCGAGATTTTACCGGTGACATAAAGAAAAAAAACAGAGCAAAATGGTAAATTATCGAATATTAAACGTTCCAGGCCTAATAAAATACGTTGTCAAAAAGTTTCACACACACACACACACACACACACACACACACAACAGTTACATTATAAATATACAAATTGCGTTTAGAATCAGACATTTGCTATTCAGTACAAATCGTGACTGTTTTTATACCAAATTTCGTCTTCTTGTATTTTAAGCTGTATAGTGTGTTTTCCATTTTTTCCTTTTTTTTTCTTTCGGATTTGTATTATGAATTTTAGATTCGATATCGTCTATTTGCCCGAAAAAAGTATGTACATATGTGGGTCTACATAAAAATGTATCTTATCAGTGTAATTTATATTGCAAGCTAAATTTCGAAAACGCGAATAAGATCTTTTTTCTTTTATTGTTAGCATGACTTGGCGGATAACGCATTCTATTTTTTCCAATGCCGCCTAATTTCTGTCGCAAATAAACATCGTCTACATTTCAAAACTTCGGAAATTAAACAATTTCAAAGAAATTATATATTTCGTAGCGGTTCGCTAGTAATTTATAAATTACACGCATCGAAAGATGTTATCATTTTTGCTGCATTTATTAAAAAAATAAAAATAATTTTCAAAACTGATTTAATTTGTATTTCACATATCGGAACATTATGAAAATGTACATATCCCTTTTTCTATATCCGAAGTATTAGAAACCCGTTTCGTTTTATCTAATGTTTAATTTAAACGATTAATATTGAAGAATTACCGCATAGTGTGTGTCAGATGTATTTCATTATTAAAGCCCAAAAAGAAAAGAAGAAGAAAAAAACAGACCTAAACGCTACTAAAAGAATTTACTGTATGAAAATTATTACAAACGCGAACGAAGACAAACCGTGAACTGTTTATTCCGCTAGTTTCGAAACAATAAATCGAAAAAAATGCCCACTATTACACAAAGCGAAGCGATTCGTTTGCTCAGTCGAGAGTCGAATGTGTTTACTACATATTATTATCAAGAGGTTGTCTATAATATCTGTTACACTTTATTTATTCGCGCGCTTTGGGAGAAAGAAGAAATAATAATTATCACGAATGCGGACCACAGGTAGTGTTGTAGTACACAATGGGGACGGCAGAAGGACGGCGGATGACTCCGGGTGACTGGTAATAAAAAGTGAGGAAAAGGCCCGATAATGGTCGTAAAACAGAGAAGAGACTGCTGGATGTTGCGAAGAATCTTCTGGTAAGTAATAAATGTTATCTTTAACGCGTAGTAAATGTGTACATAGACGCTGCCTTCGAAAATAGCAGCCGCATACCGTCGCACATAGCTTACATACCTGCCGATATATATTTACACGTTCGCCTAACGCACGGGGGCCTACCGATCGAAAGGTAAAAATAATAATAAATCCCCTTAGCCGAGCTGTTTTCGGGCCGCGGCTTCGGCCGTAATACAGCATTACGTAGCTAATAAACAGGCCGAAAGAAAAAGCCACCGCGCGCGTCGCGCCTCAACCGAAACTCTTTAAATATTGACACAACCGATTCGGTTCGCCCAAACGTGCAGCGAACCACTTAGTTCGAACATGTACCTCTATTCTTTCTCCCTTTTCCCCTCAGCTCCTGCCGTATCCAACCCCGCACACGAAATTAATTCTTATTTACCGGAATATTTTCCAAAGGCTAGCCGAAAGCACACCATAAAAGCTGGGGAGTGCCCTACTTCCTCGACATCTCTAAATGGCACTTTAGATGTATATATAAACATTTTATCGAGGCGAATGCGGCGTCGAAAATTACCCGGGACTTCCTTAATTGAGTCATCGGCAGATTGAAAACGGCCTCAGAAGACTATTGCAAAAGACGCGATATATAGTAATCTTCGTTTTCAGACGAACCCGTCGTTCCTACAGAGGAGGTCGGCTTTGCGGAACTGTGAAGGTGTCTACAAAAACTCATCAATAGATATCATGCAGTATCTCGAAAAATTTACGTGTTCGCCGACTGTTCTCGCTTGTTGCATTCAGATTTAGTTATCACTTTTAATAATAAAATTTCAATTTCAAACTGAAAATTAATCTATATCTCAAGTTTTACCTTATTACGACTTCGCGGACACTCCGATAATTCTCCGTTTATCCCAGCCATATTAAACATGGCCCGAACCAGTGCTCAAACATTAAATAACGAATTTGCTCGGAAACGACAATAATTCAAAAAACGTGTAAATGTTTTGAACAACAGTGATTTCGAGACTTTTCTGATTAACCAACGGCGATTAAAAAATGTTTATTAAAAAAAAAAAAAGCAAATAAAATTCATTATCATCTCAAAAATCGAAACAACCTATCGAAGTGTCATCGTCTCATTTCGCTATCGAGCCAAGTCTGCTCAAAGTAGACGCAAACGTTTCGGGCAAGATCGAATAGATTTCGAGATCACTCTTCCGATATCCCCGGATATGATTTTTTCGCCGATGACTTAAACGGCGAGCCTCTAAAAAGCACCCCTTTCGCGGATTAATCGAATTTTGTAATCTGAATAATGGCAACTCGTTTCCTTACACGAGTGAATCATTACAAAAGTATTACGTTCGTTTACTGCAAACGGTTTTCGCGGAATGATTTTAGTTTTTGATGAAAACTGACTCTCCCTTAATGGTTAGCTGATGTGTTACGCTCTAAGAATAATAAAACTAAAATTTATTATATAAATTTGTCAAGAAAAATAAAGAAAAAATGATTACTTCAACCAGGTCGGCGAATAATTCATTTCGTCTCAATCCGACCATCTTGGAAACTACATTCGGAAATATTCGGGAGCTGTGTATTTGTATGCTGCTCTAAATTGAATTTCCCATACAAAACTTTAAACTGCACAGAAATCAATTAGCGACTTTTCTTAAAAGATACCCCCTCCCCCCGCCGCTATATGTTTTATCATGTACGTTTTTTTGTTTTCAGCTGATTCACGGACTAGTGATTTATGGGCCAGCTGTACACGTATATGATTTAAACTAATTTAAATATTTACTTACATTTCTAAGCTTATTATGAACTTGGAACGCGGTAACGTTACAATTGCACGTTAGTGTATTTTTAATTGTTTTTTGTTTTTATTTTTTTTTACTTTTTTTTTTGAGTAAATAAATTATTTGATTTTTTAATGAAATAGTTTATATTTCATAATGAAAATTTCCCTTTTTTCTATTGATTTAATTTTTTTCCTTATAGAATTATATGCAGTATAAACTTTGTTAATTGTTTGTTTTTATTATTACTTCATTACCCGTAGCGGATTTGTATTTTTCGTATAATGCACTAATCGCACGATATTGTGCACTTTGTAATTTTTTGTATAATAGTAATTGGAAATTCGTTTCGCATTACTGATAATAGCGCGTGGTTTTTTGAAAGAACGAAATCATCAGAGTTACGTTCATTCCTCTTTTAATAGACCGGGCATAAAATTAACTATCGAATAATCGACGGCGTTTTTCACATTTTCGGCTGTATTTTTAAAGTCTTGCTCGGTGTATACCGCCTACAACCAAATGGATCCTACGTTTCCTATACTGACAAATCTAAATTGCATAATCTTTATAATTCGCGTGATACGAAATGTGTAAAAGATGATAACCAAAAACTAATTTTTTTTTTTTTTCTTATTTTTCATTACTACATTTTGCCCAAATAAATACTCAGTTTTTTTTGTTTTTTTTTTTTTCGGGAAGACTTTTCGATGCTCTCCCCGATTATTGATTTTTATAGAATTTAACATATTAGCAATATTCAACGTATAGGACAAATTGTCAACAATCACGTACGGGAAAAAAAAAGATGACAATTTAAAATTAGGCTTAAAATTTAAATGCATATAGGGGTCTGTTATAATAAATGGATTTAACAAAAATTAAAGAATTTGTGCTACATCTTTTTTTTCGTTTTTGTTTTTTTGAACATTTTATTTTCAGTCTTTTCCCGATTTTATTTTGAAAAACTAAAAATACGTAAGTTCGAGCTTTTTTAAATTCTATAAAAATTTTTAACCGTGGCCGGAATTTTTTCATAACTCATCAAAAAAACCGTTGAATTTACTATTTATATACTGTTGTTTTAAAACATTACGTTTTTTCCAGAAAAATATCATCACGCAATACAAGTAAAATTTTCTCGTACAAGAAAGTTTTTATACAATATTAACAAAATTCCTTTAACAACCACCAACTTTTGTGTAAATAAGAGTAACAAAACCTCCTCTTTATAATTTTTACGTGTGGCATTCTTTATTTTTTCTTTTTTTGTTTTATTTTTTTTCTAAAAATTAAGCTCACTTCAACTGCCATATTTATCTGAATTCAAAATTATTTCCAAAACTGCACGCACCGACGCTCTCCATTAATTATTTTGAAGTGATCTTTTGTTTTCTTTCACTTCTCTAACTTTCATTTATCACCATTTGTGCTTTTACTGTTTTATAATCTCGTTATGTTTTTCAAAAAAATCGAGGTTAGTTAATGATCACCAAAACGTCGTTATCAAAAAAAGAAGAATAAAATGAAAGGTACAACTGTATCCCATTAAAAGAAGCTGTGCAAAATAAGCCTAATTGGAACGTTTGTGGAATCTGAAGCATGCAGATCGACGTTAATAGAATATGGTACGAAATAATCCCGATGAGGGGGGCCAATAACGAAAATCCCCGATGATTGTCCAAAATGCGGATGTGATAATGGGAAAAAAAAGTTTCTATAAACATCGGTACAGAGCAACAAGCTTAATGGTGTATTGCCGACTAATTACTAATCTGTGCGTCAATCAGAGAAGAAAAACATTACCAATAAGAAAGAGAGTCGTACGTTTGCCGGTGCATTTTTATCCATGGATTAAAAGGTTTTTGCGTTTGTAATAAATGTAATTTACAACTTGATCTTTTAATTTTATTACAAGTAAAAACATTTGAACCGGATATAATTTTCGATTCTCTTCTTACTGACATTTGTCTTTCCTTCCCATCTTCATATATTATCATCCCGCTTGGTACTTCACTAACAAGTCATTTAATGCTCCATCCTGATCTGTACATTGAGTTAATTTTCTTAAAACGATTAATTACTATTTCGAAAAAGTTCCCTTTTTCTTACTTTACTGTAAATTTCC
This sequence comes from Icerya purchasi, assembly GCA_039619475.1. Classification (NCBI taxonomy): domain Eukaryota; kingdom Metazoa; phylum Arthropoda; class Insecta; order Hemiptera; family Monophlebidae; genus Icerya; species Icerya purchasi. The sequence goes on along the minus strand of CM077116.1, from coordinate 2,082,523 downwards.
GGTTTTAGGTTCTAACACACAAAAAAAAAAAAAAAAAAACAATAGTTATAAAGGTTTTTTTTCGTTTTTCTAGACAAAAAAACATTTGCAGCTCAAAACTTTTTACGTTTTCTCTTCATAATTTTGCTAAAAACACGATTTTCTCTCGTTACACAAATTATGTTGCAAACACGAATGAATCGCTTTTAAAACAAACGGGCTGGAACGGAAAAAAAAAAAAAGAAGCGAAAAACGAACTACTAAGAAAAATCGAATTATCCGAAAATGCCAGTTAATTATATGAAATTCTCCGTTGTCATCGAAATAATAGTAATGAAAAAAAAAGAAAAAGGAAAAAAGCGCGGCCGATAAAACGTGATAATAATAAGAAATAAAGAATAAAAAGATAAGGAATTTCTTTTATGGAAGCTGCTAGTTTGTGGTGTAGTAGTCGAGCAGAGGACTAAGCAGAGACCGCATTACGCTTCAGATCGACTAATAGTCGTAAATGTCATTAACCGGTAAATGAGATTATGATTGTCGAAATCATTAAGAAGCTACCTGTGGCAAGTCGAGAAAAGCCCGATGCAGCGCGACTACCCCGCTCGCCTGAAATGATGAAAAAATAACCAAAAACAAACAGAACTATTTTCTAGCTGAATGTAACAGCAGCGGTCAATGGAAGAAACAATGTTTGCCGGCGTTTCGGCTAATTCGGTCGTTTAATTCGGCGAATAGAGAAACAGAAAAACGTATCAGAAGCACCATTTACCAAGTTCCCTTCGGCAGCTCGTCCATCACCTGTACAATCTATATATATATATATATATATATGTATATTACTCGCGTCGCGCAGCAAGTCGGAATCGAAATGAATTAGAAGAAATTTCAAGAGATGTCGAAAAGTTCAGACGTAATAAAGAAAATTTTGCAAGTTTTGTGTTTACGCACAACATTCTTCTCGTCGTCAATTTCGACAGGCCGTGTGTAATGTAAGAACCGGTTGTCGAACAATAATTCTGGCGATTATAAAATAATCTGGAAATGACAAGAGGCAGAACTGTTTGCAAACAGTTCGTCGGAAAGATCTGGTCAGTCGATTAAACTCGAGAAAAGAGATCAAAATAAAAAATGATAATTTGATAGACACACAATGAAAGACTGGAACTTAACAGATGTAAACTAAAAATTCTAACCTTGTAAGATGGCTCATCGAAAACTGTCGTACTGATGCAAAAAAGAAAAAAGGATTAATAAAAAATTTATTTTTTTACATTTCGGACGAGCTAAAGAAGTTCTCCTTTTTTTTTGGGTGTGCATATAGGTTTTCCAAAAACTATCATACTTCATCGTTACAAATAGAAACGCTTTTTACCGTACACCACCACTGACGTCATTATTGCTAATAATTGAAAACCCATTAGCAGCAATAATTATCGGTAAAACTTCAAATTTTAATTATTGTTATTCAAAATTTTTCTTACGATTAAATTTTTGAAACAAGATGATCTTACGGTTTCCATTCCCATGCGGTAATTTAATGTTGATTCTGTGTCAGGATTTGTTTCGGGAATTTTGGTAGCAGGAGAGAGTGGAGTTTTCATTAAATCAATCAATGCAGACTCAACATCATGCTTAGTTGTAGCGAGTCGATTCCTGTGTTATGGATAGAGTAATTTCTTCTATATCTCTTCTTTGCCCTCGTGTTCACGATCGTCACCTAAGCTAGAATGGGTACGTGTTGTGACACCAGCGTCTTTTAAGAACGATAATTGCTTGGAATGAATATACTTCTTTTCGAGGTAAACTGACTGTCCTGATTTATTTTATTTTGTTTTTTTTTACACTTTTCACGTAACTGTCTATTATTCCACTTTTTTAACATTACATCGCCTGCAAAGAGCAATATAATATTTTTACTATTTAACGCTTTCATGAGCAGCGGGAATTATATTTTTCCCTTACATATTTTTGTTTTTGTTTTTGTTTTATTACTGATACTCGGGTAGCGGATGTGATCAAATGCACTTGACTTACAGGATTGCCCTACAAAAGAATTGGAAAAATATTAAGAAGAGTTTGTAGTGCCATTTGGGAAATTTTACAAACGGAATCTTTTCCCGATTTAGCAGAAGAAAAGTGTTAAAAAATATGCCGAAGGTTTTCAAAAATATAGCCAGTTTCCCAACTGTTTCGATGCTGTTGATGGCAAACATATGCAAATAAGAAAGTCCGAAATGAGTGGTTCACTATATTTTTTGTAACTATAAAAATTATTTTTCAGTTGTATTATTAATTATTGCAGACGTAAATTACATATTGATGTTGGTGCTTTTGGAAATTCAAACAGCTCGATCTTTGAAAGAACTGATTTCTATAGAAAACTTGAAAATGGTGGAATATTCCGTAAGCTCTTCCCCGGAACTATAGGTCCAAGTATGACTTACACATCTGTTGCTGATGAGGCTTTTTCACTTTCGTCAAACATAATGAGACCATTTAGCGGTAAAGTTTTGTAGATGCAGAAGCGCGCGCGAAAATCGACTTCACAATCACCCAAAAAAATTCCGAGGCCTTAGAACTGCTACTTCCTGATGATGACTTAAGGCGCCTTATGGTCAATTAATTTATGCTATATGATATATTTTGTGGGTATATGCATATATTTGATCCGCATGATGGTAATTTGGCAAATTTATAGTATTTTAAGTCTAATGAAAAATATGAGAAAAAAAAAATTATCCAAAGAGGCCACATTTTTTCACGTTTTTTGACGAATACTCAGTTAATGTACACCGATTTTCATCAGTATTCACGTGGTATCTAAGATGAATGATACTCTTTCCAATGAACAAAGGATCAGTAAATGAATTATGCGCGAAAAAACATAAAAAAGGAAATAATAATCGTGACAAACGTATAACTTCCTTCTTTTTGGAAGTTGGTAAAAACAGATGTAATTTTGTTTTGATTTAGGCTGGAATGCGTTTTTTCAGATTTTTCTGCAGATCTTCCAGATCTTTTTACAACTGAAAACATTCAATTGAGTTATTTCCATCCCAGGAGCATAACAAAACGAAAAAAAAAAAAAAAAAAATGAGAACATCATCAGTGTAGTCGAAGTCAATTAAATACGCATTATTAAGGATAACTCAAAAACTACTGGTCAGATTTTGATCAAATTAAATAGGACCACATGAGAAGCACCAGCTTTCAAATGAAAAGAGAAATCGTTAAAATCAATTCACCTAGAAAAAAGTTCTGACGTAACGCACATAAAAAAAAAATACAGTCGAATTGAAAACCTCCTCCTTTTTCTTGAAGTCGGTTAAAAAGAAGAAAAAAACTCATGCCGCAGAAGAAATGCGCTTGATTAAAATCTGTTAAATAAATAAAATATGTTCGCGACCAGAAAACTCATTTTATAATGTAATTTCTTTTTTTTCTTTTAATTCTATAGCTGTGAAATATTATAGTAATACGTTTGTTTAATAAACGGTGTAAAACTCAAACAAGTGAGATACACCGAATATCAGTCGCGATTAAGGCTTGAAACTGAAATCTTTCCTAACGCGGTATTTATTTATTAATTTCTTTTTTAAAATTTACTCCTTTCGCTATAATACTGCTTCAAAGGAAACAAGTATTATTCTTCGTAAACATCTGTAATCGTACGGATCATCAAATTCTATTATTTAAAGGATATGTCGAGTTTTCAAAAAAGTTTTTACCTGTTTGATTATTATTATTATTATTATTATTATTATTATTATTATTATTATTATTATTATTATTACTATCCTAATGAACACTTGTGCAAGAATACAGCGGGTAGATTTACAAACCGGTATGCACGCAGAGAGTATTAGACCAGATTGAAAATTTTATAAAATATGAAAGTAACATATGCCATCTTCTTTTGGCAAGATGTCCAGATCTGCGGAACTAACTTTCGAACTATTGACCTGAAAGGAATATCACGATGTGGGGGGGACAGTTTCTTTGCTTCCTTTTGCAGATCACTTCTCTGGCAGTTTAAACTTGCATGTTGAATCCAGGTATCGAAACAACTGCCGATTAGTTCAATAGCCGAGTAAGATAATACGAACTGCGTCAGATCTTTTGCACACCGAAAAGGCAGAAAATGACCGTCAGCAGTCGTCGGGCGAAGCTTTCATTTACATTACGCAATTAGTGGTCTGCGCAAATGGTTACTTACCGGTGTGCTGGTCTATTTGGAAGGTACCGTTGCTCGGTATCAAACTGTAGGTAACGACCGCATTCAAGCCGACGTCGATATCGGTGGCATGTACGGTACCGACAACAGTTCCACGACCGTTATTTTCTTCCACGGCGAAATTGTATTCGGACACGGTAAATACCGGAGCGTTATCGTTCGCGTCGATAACGGTAACGCGTACGGTCGCACTGGCCGTATTTCTCGGAAGGCCGTTATCGGTAGCGGTCACCTGCAGCACGTAAGCCGATCGCTTTTCCCTATCCAGCTGTTTCTTCAGATACAGCCAACCGCTGTTGGCGTACATCGAGAAATGTTCTTCCTCTTCGTCTTCCATCACTTCTTCCTCGTCCGACTCGTCGCCGCCTCCGTATTGTCCGCCGACGTCGACAACGGCACTTTGACGTGTCAGACGATAGGTTATTTTAGCGTTATTGCCGGTGTCGAAATCCACTGCCGTGACTTGGATGATCTACGGAAAAATACAAAATTAATAAATACAGCGAACAAAGAAAAGAAAAAATAATAAGGTGGGGGATTATAAATAAATCAAGTGCTAACTTATAGTGTGATATCCCCCCAACAACCGGCTGTATACGTGTGCGAATAAGTTCCCTCGCTTACCACATCACGAGTTAATAAAAATATGCGCGCGCGATTCGCAAAGTAAACTCCACTCTATTTAAAAACCATCGGGGAAAATACTATAAAGTTAATTTTATGGCTGTCCCGCTTCACTTCACCCACCTAGTATAAATTCTCAATCCTTTCAACGAGCAAAGAATTGGAGCCATATAGCCATACCGTGGTCCCTATTTGATTAGCAGCAATGGGGTATTTCGTTCAGTTAGAACCTGGTTCGAATCTTGCTGAAACTTGCAAAAATTTCACTCGCGCTGGGTTAAACGTAGCAAAAAAAAAGAATAAAATGCGTATACGCTGACGAGCCCGATTACGATATTAATAAACTCGGCCTCGCAGGTACGTTGATTAGTTATGAAGAGTGATCAATAGAGCGGCGCTAGTCCAGTCATATTGCAAACAAATGCGCCGACTACGAGAAATATATGGAAAATTTAAATTTAAAATAAAAACGGAAGGTAAATCGCGAAATGTTTATTCCTCCTCGTTACCATCACACCGAGAAGAAGTCTAATTAATTAAGGTTAAAAATAAATTCGGAGTATTGTTAAAAATTAAGTGCTACATTCCTAATTACTTGCAAAATTCGATTTACAATATTACTAATTATTACTATTAATACATAGATGAAGACTAATAAAGAAGGTAATTTCAACTGAAATTTTTTCTTTGCCGCTCTGTTACCTGTTTTAATATTTCCCACGCACCTGCCTCATTATTGTTAGAAAATCGGTTTTTGTTTTTTTATAAAAATCGAACTGTTCCCCGGACTGTTACATGCTATGGCAATAACCTCGGTAATCACGCAACAAAGAAAAATAAAATTCCAGCATAGCAGTGGATTGCCCTTTTTTTCTTGCACAAAATAGACAGATCAACAAATTTCGAAAAATTTTAAGTTTTTTATCACTTTCAGCGTACCAGAATTTGTTATATTGTCGCTTTCTGGTAATATGACGTCGCCGAATTTTCTGGAACATTCCAAAAGTGACGACAGCGATGGCTAAGAATTTCTAACGGGCGTGCGCTTTTTTATCATCGCAGAATCGACAAAACACTATAGGCTTATAACCAGCCGACACTACTCCCGTATACAACGACTCTGTACTTGAAATATCACGGGACGTCATTGGATTTTAGAATAGAAAACGGCGAAACTGATAACTCGTAAGAGAAATTGTAATAAACGATTTACAAAACTTTCGCACGCATAAATCGATATTAGCGGGAGGGGTTCTCCTATTTTTATTTCTCCGTATCGATTTCAACTTTATTTTCGTTATATCGTTTGAGGTTTATTTTTCGCGTATAAATATGAAAAATTTCACCATCTACGGAATTTATTCCTAAAAAGAAAAAAACAATCTAATATCACATTTGTGAAGATAAATCATGATATAAGCAAAAATTCGCTTTTGTAAAAGTAAATCAATGCCATCCGTCGTGTACTAATACGGAATCGCTAATATTGTTTACTAATACCCGCGGCATTGCCCGCATTTTAATCCTTGTAAAACTTATGGGTACACAATATTTGATGTATTTCCCCGCTCTGAAGTAAAAGTGAATAATTTACTGCCACAACCAATTCGTGCTACATACAATTGTCCATGAGAAAAACAGGGATTCTGAAGATGTAATCCAACATAACCTGAAGAGACTGCCTTTGAACCTTGTTGATGATCATAACAAAGCTTAATCGTATGGGAAATTGTAACCTTTTAAATTGAAATAGTTGTTGAAAAACAAATTCACAGAAATTGGGCTGTGTGAAACATGCATCCATTGCTAAAGAATTATAAAAGCATTAATTGTAGTGTTCAGTGGCGGGCTACCGGGGGGGGGGGGGTAGGGGAATCCCCCTAAAGAAGCAAAGCCTCTATGAAAAAATTCGTTATAACGGAGAAACTTAATTTATGATATAAAAAATTTGTATGAATTTCACCTACGGATTTAATTATAACTGATATTTAATACTATTTTTTTGGTAAAACTATTAATGTTCCTTTTTTATTCTATTTCAAGCACAACTGTCTTTGATCTTTTGCCATTTTTATTTTGTAATGTAATTGAAAATAGTTCAATGAGAAATATATATATATTTAAACTTGATCACGGACAAAAAATTCGGATCGGATTACTAACAAAAATAAAAAAGAAGTAAACTCTAATAAAAATACTATCTTTCTTACTATTTCTAAACTACCATTTTAGCTAGAATTTTATAATATCGTTTTATTTTTCACCCCTAAATATAAGACAAAAGTTAAATTAAAAATTGTAATACTTACGTATTTTTAAAAAATTTTTAAATTTCTAAAGAAGTCACTTTTTGATTTTCTTTATGAAACAAGGGATATTTCTCAAATCTACAGCCTACCCCATAAAAGATTTTTCATAATTATATAACCCCCCACCATTAATGTCCTTTTGGATCCGCCACTGGTAGTGTTACATTTATTTCTTTTTCATTTGGAATTTTCTTTTTTTTCGACAGAATAATATACAAATTATTGCGATAAAAATACGTGAAAATTTAGTAATATAAAAAGTTTACTGATACTAAAACAAAACACAATATTGAGCTTACTCTTAATTTTCAATATATTTTTACAATAATAAAATGTATACTTCCTTTTACCAGTAGTCCAGTAATAAAAACGGGGATAGTAAATACTAAAATAACGTAACTGAATTTTGAAAAAATGTTTTCAGCGTACTAACTTTTAACGTCACAAATACGTCTCAAACGCAACTCTTCATAATGATTTAAAGATCCCGTTTATCCAAGAGGTTCACATCAGGCAATATAAAAAGTTCTTCGAAAAATTATGTAAAAAGACCAACCCCTATATCAACAAAATGTATATTAGAACACTGCCGGGTAACCCTAGACGGAGGTTAAAACGTCGGAAATGGTGCCGCGACGCTCTTCCGATAACTTAAATTAGATATTCCCTGATAAAGCATAATGCATTTATTAAATGCGCAAATAATACCAGCAGGAGTCTATGGGCCATACTGAACCGTATGGCTGCCATGGTACTCGAGCCAGTACAAATTTTCACCCTTTATGGTAATTCACAAGGTTACACGGGCCATGCTCTGCTGGACATCGTGTTAACTAGATACACTTAATATTGTATACTGTAATAATCATGCTTGGTCAATAATATACTATGATGATCACTAATAGATTTTGCAGGGTTCTATGGGCCATACTTTACTGTATCGGTAGCCATGGTGATCTTGGCAGTCTGTAAAAAGAATTAATAACTCGAACCTAGTCCCTCACTGGAGGGTTGGGTTAATGCCTGGGAATTACGTTATATTCCTAGGGTGTAAGTAATCAGCATATGGTCGAGGTCACGAGCACTGTTTGTGGGTTTACCGGTACAGTGGAAAAAAAAAAAAACGTCACAAAACACGAACTTCAATATAAACACTATTATAAATCAACCTTATATACATTTTAATTTAAATGGTTCAAAAAACAGTACATGTGCATTCCAAATTTTAAATAAAACTTGATAATTTAATTTAAAACGCTATACATAATTTGGCAAATTTTAGTTTTTCTCTTAATTAATTACCTTGCTTCATATAAAAAATTGGTTTGGGAATAATTTACTAACTGATATTAAAAGTAATAAAACACAATATAAACTTGTTTGATAATTCTCTCAGTACGAAGTTAATTTATCGTTTTACAGTAACACAAAATCATAAAACAAATTTCGTATAAAACTCGAAGTTAATTAATGATTTTGTGATAAAATCATAAAATAAATTCCGTATAAAACTTAACATAATATTCTTTAAATCAAAATTGTAAACATGTGGAATAAATAGTTCGTATTTAAGCACATTAACAGTGTTGTCAAGTTAACTTATTTTTTAGGGATTTTGTTTAATTTAAATTTAATTTTAATATAATTTTAAATTTTGATGATATGTTAATATATTTAATACATTGTAAATGTTAAGAACTTAAATTTTAAAAGTTATAATTAATAAGTTAAAATTGGAGAATTTTTGTACTTTCCCCATTCAGTGTGACCCGTATTTAAGATGATAGAAAACTTTACAAGTAATTTTAAATAGCTAAATTACAGTTTTAAAAAGTGTCCGTTTGTTAGGTAGGGTACATCTTTGGCACATAAAGAATTTATGTACTGAATTTCACATTTCCACATTTTATACTCGCAACGTAGTTCTGTATACAAAACCTCAGTCAGACTTTGACTTTATTTATATAGATAATATTAAAATAGTAATCAAGACGGCTGCAAAATTACGAAGAAAACATATGCGGTTACCTGTTCCGACGGGCCGATAAAAAAAAGGTCGTTTTTACCTGAAAGGATGGATCCATCGCGATGTTTTACTACGAAAACAATACATACCTCGCTCAGGGCTGACTATTAAAGTGTTTTTTTTCTCGCGGAGAGAAAAACACGTTTTAAAAAACTCGATCCCTGCGGCTGCCACATGTGTTTATTACTAGTAAAATTCTCAACATTTTGCTTAAAAAAAGTACAAAACATCGGTAAAAGCGTGCATCATGTTGATATTTATAGTAAATATGACATTTGCCTAATTTCCGTAGACTCCTGTTTCGGCTAATTCAGATTATTTCCTTTTCCGTGTTTATTAATAACTAACATAATATCGAAAATTACAAGAAAAATTACGTCAGAGTTGCGTATCTTTTCGTGTGAAATGCGCTATAAAACTCGTAATAACAATAAAATCAAATCAAATTTAATGAAATTTCTGGATACAAATATTACTAAATTTAAGCTGCTTATGCGCTCTAGTGGTGCGAGTAAGTACTTACACAGTCTAGAACTACGTATGAAGTTAGATAAACAGATATGATAATATATAAATTTATATATAACATAATAATAATAAATAAAAGTTCTATCAGATGTCAAGTCTAAACGCAATTTAGTCACTTTAATAAAGCAAAAAGAAAGCTGATGTTGTTCACTCTGATCTACTTTAAGCACGATACCTCTTTTATACATTTTGATTACTTCTGATTTAGCAATTATGATAGTTGCCCACCTTGACAATAAACATTTAAAAACGAGAAACGTGCGAGATTATTTTTAACGCATTTTAAATTACATACTTTTAAAATATATCCACATTAGAGAAGTCAATTACTTCCTCTTCGCAGAATAAACTTGCAATTCTGTTTTTTTTTTCGAAAAAAGAACACCTGCCTTCATTTACATTTCGGATACAACTGCATCGAGAAATGATTACTAATTAGAATAAAGATGGCTGGTTAAATTCATGAAAGTCTTATGACAGGTTATACTTCTGCGTGCTGCCTGGCTTACCCTTATTCTACCCTCATTGAAATATCTAATATACCCCCCCCCTGTTATTACGACTATAAGGCGTCGACTCTCCCTGCTGACCGGTATACTTCAACAGTCTTGCAATAATTTTAGAAAGAATATTAACCACTTAATTATTGCCGATTCGATAATCCTCCGGCTGAATTAATATCTAAGAGTATATTGCCGTTCTACTGTATCTGTGCTCAGGTAATCAGGCTTTGGTACATTCAATTTTCGTGAACTAATAATGGCCTTTTTGTATTTTCTTTTCTTTTATTCTTCAAGTAGTTTTTTTTTTCTTTTTTTTTTTGGGCGCATCAAATATGGACCATTGCCCAGACACAATGGGAAGAAGAGACAACTAACTAGAACCTAATTCGATTGGAGACAGCTGAAATAAAGGAACCAAGGACAAGAACAACAGTAGTTTTTAAATATACCGAACTATTTTTAACATGGATGATAATGCGGAAGAGTTGGCTGAATGAACATTTCTTTCACGATCCCCCCCAAATACTCGGTCTGCTACCATTTCGCCTAATTCCCAATTCGCCTAATTCCCATTTCGCCTAAAATTAGGGTCGGGTTACTCAGGTAATAAAAAAAAAGGTCAGACAAACATACGAATGATTTCGTGTTGGCAACAGCGCGTCATCATTATCGAATTTTAAGCAGACTAAACGCATCATTTTTTTTTCTATTTGATTCCACTGTTAAGGTTTTTTTTTCTTTCCGAAATACAACAAAAAGGTTTATATGAAAATCAGAAGTGAAAAAATACCGCTAAAAATGTTTGATGTAAATATACGCGAAACGACCACTCCGATTAATATTTGCGAGTTATTTTATTGGATGTCCAGTGCTGTATAAATCCCACCCGCCTTATCAGTCAGTATATAGGAAGCCTTATTGATATTTAGTGTGACAAGAACATTAAGGTTCGGAGTTGCAGAAAAAATAATAAAAAAGCTAAATTATAATTAGGTGTAGTTTCGAAGTGGTCGCGTTTATGTAAGAAAAAAGGAATAAAAATCGAATAGAATTAACAATAATGACATGACATCGAATGATTATTACAGCGGTAATTTTATTATTGATTATTAAAATTATAATTATAAGTACATACAAAAAGTAAATGTTAAAATTAGGAAAACAGTTGTTTCTTTTTTTTTAACAAAAGTTTCTGAACCTAATTTTATTTTTCTTTAATTCAAAAAAAGTGAATTTGCAAATCGAAAGAATTTAAAAATTAAATACTGCTTCAGATTTGAATAAATAATCAACAGTAACGTATACAATTACAAGAGATTTTTCAAAATTTGGATATTAGGACGAGAAAAATTACTAGATTTACTATTAAACTCTGTGTACAGCAGAAAAAGAGGAGTAAGCAAGGAATAAACAAGGTGAAGACCCTGTTATATAGGGTCAGTTCATGGCTTTTATGGGATTAATAAATGAGCATAGATTTAAAAGCACCATATCAAAAAAATGTATATTTTAAATATTCTTATATCTATCCCTCGAGTATATTTGTTATATTAGATAATCTTTAACAATAGATTTTTAGTTGTAGAAAGCAGTGAAAATAAGGACAATTGATTAAAAAATGGCGAAAAATTGGTTGTAATAAGGGTTATTACATTTTTAGATGTGTCGCACGGTAAAAAAAAAAAATTTTAGAAGATACAGTCATGATTTTTTTCCCTATTCTACAAGATGAAACGGTAAAACTTGGCGCATGTTGTTAAAAATACTTCTAAAATCGAATTTTAAGGTATAAATAACTTCTCCAGAAGCCTAAATGGTTGCGGTTGGACTTTGAAAAATTCCTCTTCAAATTAGTCACGTTTATTATAATGACGATGTTTTTCAAGTAATTTCAATAATTGGAATGAAAAAAATAAATAAAACGAAAAAAATGTTGTTTTTAGAGTTTCTGACAAAGTAAAAAAAAATTTTTTTTTTTTTCAATTTTTTGGGCACGTCAACAGTAGAACTTACCCAACGCAGAGAACTGTACATTATATAAGGAAAAGATTAAAAATTAAGGAGATAAAGAAAGCTAACAAAAGATCTATATTGAGAGAGGAGAAAGCAAAAATGGCTTTGGCACTGTAAGGAGTGGGGAGGCCAAAGCGCAAAAGATTGGAATAAAGGGGCACTGTCCTCCTTACTCTTGTTTCTTCTATTTCCCCAGTGTCCAATCGAATTAGATTATAATATTTTTCTTCTTTCTTTTATAATCTGTTAAGTCTGACAGATTTTTTGGCAAATCCAAAAAAAGGCAAAGAAAAAAAAACCTTCTATCTTACTATTTAAAATGCTTCATTCAATAAATTGCCAAAAGATTACGATTTAACATTACAAAAAGAAAAAAGAAAGAGAATATAAAAAGACGCTATTCAATTAACCAAATATTTTATCATACACTTTTGACGTACAAAATAAAAATTTATAGCAATTAAGCGAAAATAATTTTTTAATGGATGATAATTTTTTTTATTCTCTGTTGTCAAAATATAATTCAATACCATTTCATTTAAAATGTAATTTGCAATAAATATTTCAATATACAAATATTAGATAGATATATATATATTATTTACCTGCTGGATTTGTTTTTATAAATGATATATCCATTGCTATATTAGCCTGACTCTAAATTTTTGGTTTATTCAAAAGCGAAAATTTAAATATTCAAGATAGAAGAATAGTTTCCTTCAGAACGTTGATACACATAACACTCAACCCAGAACAAATTGTGACCTCATAGCGTAAAACAGTCAGTATGCGGTGATTTTCCGCATATTGAGATGGATTAGGCATTTCTTACGACCTTTGAAAATATTAAAATTTTGGTAATAATCATTCAATTTCTCGGAAGGTCTCGGCAGCGGGCAAACGCGGCATTGTTTGTCAAAGACGCATTCTCGGTTACAAAATAGAAGGATCTGACCGCTACGCAGAGGTAGCGAACTAGTTTCGTTGTGCGTGGCCGAGAAGCGGAAATAGAGCACTTCCTGACAGTACAAGCGTTTGAAATGCGGACCGAGCTACGTTGAGCCGGAAGAAGTTATTTTGATAAAAAGCCTAGAAAAGGCAAAAAGGCTGGGTGAACTAAATGGAGCTTTATTTATGTTTTCCTAATTTTAACATTTACTTTTTGTATGTACTTATAATTGTAATTTTAATAATCAATAATAAAATTACCGCTGTAATAATCATTCGACGTAATGTCATTATTGTTAATTCTATTTGATTCTTATTCCTTTTTTCTTACATAAACGCGACCACTTCGAAACTACACCTAATTATAATTTAGCTTTTTTATTATTTTTTCTGCAACTCCGAACCTTAATGTTCTTGTCACACTAAATATCAATAAGGCTTCCTATATACTGACTGATAAGGCGGGTGGGATTTATACAGCACTGGACATCCAATAAAATAACTCGCAAATATTAATCGGAGTGGTCGTTTCGCGTATATTTACATCAAACATTTTTAGCGGTATTTTTTCACTTCTGATTTTCATATAAACCTTTTTGTTGTATTTCGGAAAGAAAAAAAAACCTTAACAGTGGAATCAAATAGAAAAAAAAATGATGCGTTTAGTCTGCTTAAAATTCGATAATGATGACGCGCTGTTGCCAACACGAAATCATTCGTATGTTTATCTGACCTTTTTTTTATTACCTGAGTAACCCGACAATAAATTTAGGCGAAATGGGAATTCACCAAATACTCCAGTGTGTTCATGTTCGTAAATTATTATTTTTTTTGTGGTCTGGACTGCCGTCCATTTAACAGTCTATCATTGTCTTCATTCATAATACTTTGTTTCCCTGTAATTTCACCACAATATAACAGATATCGCGACTTCTTGTTTGCGTAAAATATTTCACATTTTGGTAACTTGTTCAATTTCGGCTTTTTGAAATTTCCTTATGTAAAAACGATTTTACTTCTTAACGCATTGCTTTCACTTTAGTAAAGAAAATTTAATATCCAATCGCGACACAATGGCGATCCTCTTTCCTTTCTTCTAAAAAAAACAAAAAAACCTTAATATCGTTCGTAATATTATCCGAATTCGCCGGTTACGCAATTTTTAACAGTTAACCCCGATGCGTGGAAACGGACGCATGAGTGAGGGAAAACTTTAAGAATCTCGTTAATTCGGCGAAGAGTAATTTTAATGCAATTACCGAAAATGAAGGGACGTGTGTTGAAGAGGTGCGCGCTAGCAAGTAAAATCAGAGAGAACTGGCTGCAAAGTCTGCTCGATTTTATAATTACAGGGCAACACAGTCGCTGCAGCTGCAGTTCAGCCAACTGCCGCTAATTTAAGAGAAGAATTTGTGTTTTCCAAGAAGGAAAAATAATCGACGCGCGGACAAGCAGCAGCGCAGTTTCTCCGAATAGTGACGACGAACGTTTCCCTAAAAAATGAAAAGGAAAATAAAAATTCAGGTAATAATTACGACACAGTAGAAAAGACACACTGCGCGCCTTTCAAAATAAACATATCGGCAGAAGTATGGTGCGTGCGAACGGTCACATTCTTTCGTGTAGCCACGAGCAGCATCGGCAGCCGGGCAACCGACAATTGCCTGGAGGATGTGGACACTTAAAAAATAGACGTGGCCAGAAGAATGGCGGGCAACAAATGAAGGTTGAAAAAACAATTTTGTGGCAAGTCGTCCTTGTTCCAGTGTTATATTTATCTTTTTCTTTTTATTCTTTTTCTCTCCGAAATAATTACCAAAACCGGCGCAATCTAAATATTTTTTACGCCTCATTCGATTCCACTCGACGAAAAAAAATTTCGAACGACGCATTTAGAAGCGTCGCTTCGAAACGGGAAAATTTTTGATAATGGCATAGCAGCAGTTCGCAGGAGAGTGTCGACGACTCATTTTTGTTTTTTTCGCATTAGCCGGTTTTTTTTGGGGGGGGGGGGGGGGGGTCATGGCTCGGTGGCGCGCAAGAGTCCCGCGATATTCATTAGAAAAAAAAATCGAAAGTTTCGAACGTTATTTTTATAAATTCCCCGAAATAGGCGATATTAAGGCAGTATCATTAGCTGCTTTTCGCAATTACAGTGTTCTTATTTATTTATTTTAAGTTTGATAGTTTTAATAAAACGGAAATACTTTTTTTTATTCCAGAAAGTGCTCTCTGCAAGTATTGCAAATTTCCTTAACTGTTTTCGAAAAACTAATTTAAAAAACGTACTTATTACGCAGTATTTTCAAAGAAACAAAAAAAAAAAAAACGGAGATAATTTACATTAATTACGAAAATATTGTGCTTTCTCGATTTCGTAACTGTCTGGAAATTCTGCGAATAAATATTTAATACGAATCTGAAAAATTAACATTATTTAGAAAAGCCGCTTATTCCGTTCTCTGTAATTATTTATAATCCGCATCTAAATTAAACGAGTATTGTTGGAATTTTTCGTCTACCTCTTCGCTGTTTACCAACAACCGTACCACTCCCCGTTCAAAATAACACAATCGGTGACAATTTTATATTTAACGCATTCCAGCTCCTCCGTCAATAGTCGTCGTCACCACAGATGCGCTTCAGAATGGATCTCAAAGTAACAGCTAGAGTGCTTAATTCTTCCAATCATTTCTTATTCATATCATATATCCGACACTACTAAAAGTTTTATCATCGGTCTCCTCGGATTCATTCTCTCCCTATTCCGATACTTCGGGAAATTACGAAATTATCTCTGTACTCTATTCGAACGTCCTTAGTTCGCGCTATTTACGAAAAAATGCTTTCCGTTTCTTCCGAATCTTCTCTTTAGAATCTGTTTGACAACGTTATTATATTTGTATCGACTTGTTTTCACACATTTCCAACCTCGTCGGTATTATCCGGTTTTCGTTAATTGACACGTTCTTTTTACCGCTAAAATTATTTTACTACAATTATAAACCGACACCCATCGGTGAAATGTTACTACAGACCTAATCGTTGCTTGTTTCCGCTTCATTACGGCCATCTTCCTATTCCATCGTCATTTCTCCTCATCCGAACTTATTCCATTTTCCTTTTCACCTCTTTCCGTACAAAACTTTATTCTCCTTTCCTTTTTTTTCTCAGTTTCGTCTTGTTTTGAATGATACTTTATATTTTTGAATGTCTCTCTCCGTGCTCCCCGTTCTTCTGTCGATTCCTTCTCTTTTTTTATACTTACCCTTTCAGCCCCACCGGCTGACTATTATTTCGATTTGATCATCATTATTAATGAAGCATGTAATCTTTACAATCTTCCCTTCGATAACCGAAAGACCGAATGTATTAAGTTGTCTTTTTCACCGTTAGCGCTTTAATATTCTCGCTGTGCGACAATCAACTCTTCTACTATCCTCCTCTGACCGATTATTACTATCAAGCTGTGCCAACTCGGCGCGGTTAATTATTTTTCCTAAACCACATTTCCCGAAGAATTCCTCTCGGGCCCTCTCCGGTTTCTGTGTTAATATCGCTCATTACGATTAAACACACACCTTTCTCTTTTCACAATCGACAACAGCTGCGTAAAATAAATTGCGTAAAATCTCGAGAGTTTTCCAAGCTCGAATAATCGTTTTAATGTTGCCACATACCGGTGAAAGCAATGACGGATCTTCCCTAATGGTGGAAAATGCATCAGCGCGCAATTATTCCTCTAGTGTCGGTGATGTGTTTTTTAGAAGGGTGAATTCCCATTTCGCCTAATTCCCATTTCGCCTAAATTTATTGTCGGGTTACTCAGGTAATAAAAAAAAGGTCAGATAAACATACGAATGATTTCGTGTTGGCAACAGCGCGTCATCATTATCGAATTTTAAGCAGACTAAACGCATCATTTTTTTTTCTATTTGATTCCACTGTTAAGGTTTTTTTTTCTTTCCGAAATACAACAAAAAGGTTTATATGAAAATCAGAAGTGAAAAAATACCGCTAAAAATGTTTGATGTAAATATACGCGAAACGACCACTCCGATTAATATTTGCGAGTTATTTTATTGGATGTCCAGTGCTGTATAAATCCCACCCGCCTTATCAGTCAGTATATAGGAAGCCTTATTGATATTTAGTGTGACAAGAACATTAAGGTTCGGAGTTGCAGAAAAAATAATAAAAAAGCTAAATTATAATTAGGTGTAGTTTCGAAGTGGTCGCGTTTATGTAAGAAAAAAGGAATAAGAATCAAATAGAATTAACAATAATGACATTACGTCGAATGATTATTACAGCGGTAATTTTATTATTGATTATTAAAATTACAATTATAAGTACATACAAAAAGTAAATGTTAAAATTAGGAAAACATAAATAAAGCTCCATTTAGTTCACCCTGCCTTTTTGCCTTCTTTAGGCTTTTTACCAAAATAACTTCTTCCGGCTCAACGTAGCTCGGTCCGCATTTCAAACGCTTGTACTGTCAGGAAGTGCTCTATTTCCGCTTCTCGGCCACGCACAACGAAACTAGTTCGCTACCTCTGCGTAGCGGTCAGATCCTTCTATTTTGTAACCGAGAATGCGTCTTTGACAAACAATGCCGCGTTTGCCCGCTGCCGAGACCTTCCGAGAAATTGAATGATTATTACCAAAATTTTAATATTTTCAAAGGTCGTAAGAAATGCCTAATCCATCTCAATATGCGGAAAATCACCGCATACTGACTGTTTTACGCTATGAGGTCACAATTTGTTCTGGGTTGAGTGTTATGTGTATCAACGTTCTGAAGGAAACTATTCTTCTATCTTGAATATTTAAATTTTCGCTTTTGAATAAACCAAAAATTTAGAGTCAGGCTAATATAGCAATGGATATATCATTTATAAAAACAAATCCAGCAGGTAAATAATATATATATATCTATCTAATATTTGTATATTGAAATATTTATTGCAAATTACATTTTAAATGAAATGGTATTGAATTATATTTTGACAACAGAGAATAAAAAAAATTATCATCCATTAAAAAATTATTTTCGCTTAATTGCTATAAATTTTTATTTTGTACGTCAAAAGTGTATGATAAAATATTTGGTTAATTGAATAGCGTCTTTTTATATTCTCTTTCTTTTTTCTTTTTGTAATGTTAAATCGTAATCTTTTGGCAATTTATTGAATGAAGCATTTTAAATAGTAAGATAGAAGGTTTTTTTTTCTTTGCCTTTTTTTGGATTTGCCAAAAAATCTGTCAGACTTAACAGATTATAAAAGAAAGAAGAAAAATATTATAATCTAATTCGATTGGACACTGGGGAAATAGAAGAAACAAGAGTAAGGAGGACAGTGCCCCTTTATTCCAATCTTTTGCGCTTTGGCCTCCCCACTCCTTACAGTGCCAAAGCCATTTTTGCTTTCTCCTCTCTCAATATAGATCTTTTGTTAGCTTTCTTTATCTCCTTAATTTTTAATCTTTTCCTTATATAATGTACAGTTCTCTGCGTTGGGTAAGTTCTACTGTTGACGTGCCCAAAAAATTGAAAAAAAAAAAAATTTTTTTTTACTTTGTCAGAAACTCTAAAAACAACATTTTTTTCGTTTTATTTATTTTTTTCATTCCAATTATTGAAATTACTTGAAAAACATCGTCATTATAATAAACGTGACTAATTTGAAGAGGAATTTTTCAAAGTCCAACCGCAACCATTTAGGCTTCTGGAGAAGTTATTTATACCTTAAAATTCGATTTTAGAAGTATTTTTAACAACATGCGCCAAGTTTTACCGTTTCATCTTGTAGAATAGGGAAAAAAATCATGACTGTATCTTCTAAAATTTTTTTTTTTTACCGTGCGACACATCTAAAAATGTAATAACCCTTATTACAACCAATTTTTCGCCATTTTTTAATCAATTGTCCTTATTTTCACTGCTTTCTACAACTAAAAATCTATTGTTAAAGATTATCTAATATAACAAATATACTCGAGGGATAGATATAAGAATATTTAAAATATACATTTTTTTGATATGGTGCTTTTAAATCTATGCTCATTTATTAATCCCATAAAAGCCATGAACTGACCCTATATAACAGGGTCTTCACCTTGTTTATTCCTTGCTTACTCCTCTTTTTCTGCTGTACACAGAGTTTAATAGTAAATCTAGTAATTTTTCTCGTCCTAATATCCAAATTTTGAAAAATCTCTTGTAATTGTATACGTTACTGTTGATTATTTATTCAAATCTGAAGCAGTATTTAATTTTTAAATTCTTTCGATTTGCAAATTCACTTTTTTTGAATTAAAGAAAAATAAAATTAGGTTCAGAAACTTTTGTTAAAAAAAAAGAAACAACTGTTTTCCTAATTTTAACATTTACTTTTTGTATGTACTTATAATTATAATTTTAATAATCAATAATAAAATTACCGCTGTAATAATCATTCGATGTCATGTCATTATTGTTAATTCTATTCGATTTTTATTCCTTTTTTCTTACATAAACGCGACCACTTCGAAACTACACCTAATTATAATTTAGCTTTTTTATTATTTTTTCTGCAACTCCGAACCTTAATGTTCTTGTCACACTAAATATCAATAAGGCTTCCTATATACTGACTGATAAGGCGGGTGGGATTTATACAGCACTGGACATCCAATAAAATAACTCGCAAATATTAATCGGAGTGGTCGTTTCGCGTATATTTACATCAAACATTTTTAGCGGTATTTTTTCACTTCTGATTTTCATATAAACCTTTTTGTTGTATTTCGGAAAGAAAAAAAAACCTTAACAGTGGAATCAAATAGAAAAAAAAATGATGCGTTTAGTCTGCTTAAAATTCGATAATGATGACGCGCTGTTGCCAACACGAAATCATTCGTATGTTTGTCTGACCTTTTTTTTTATTACCTGAGTAACCCGACCCTAATTTTAGGCGAAATGGGAATTAGGCGAAATGGTACCAGACCTTTAGAAGTACATTTGAGAAAATCGATAATCGCATTTTACACTTCGTCAATTTCGCGCAAGGTATTAAAAAATATTCTCTGTCTGTATAATCTACGTCATTTCTGACAAATTTTCCATTTTTCTTCATCTCTTCCGGATGACAATGATATTATAACAACAACAACCGCATCCAGTACTAATATCAATTACGCTGCACACCGTTGAATTGAAACCCGGCCTTTTTTTTTTACTTTTTGTGGCCATACACTCTAATCGACATTCGTCCAAAGTATTTAAAACATCACACTGCTTATAGGAAAAAAAGCTCCTTTAAGACGGAGCATCTCCACATCGCTTGGACAACTTTTAATTTCGTAGAAGTTCTTACGCCTTCAACAGCGCCTACTACTAATTATTGTATTATTTATCGAATTAATAATGAAGTTTTCAATTGAAAAAGCGAAACATATCGGCTCGATGACCTTTCGAACGTCGAAAATTTCCAGCAGGAGTAACACTACTCCCCTCGTATTAATCGACTAATTCGTATTTCTACATTCGTATTATGACTCCGCATGATCGAAATACGATCTGCCTGCTTTGGTCATACTTCGTTGATAACGATATATAGCCAAAGCAGACAATTCGTATTTGGATCATGTGCAGTCATAATACGAACGCAAAAACACGAATTAGTCGAGTAATACGAGAGAGGTAGGCCAATTACTCCAGCTGGAAATTTTCGACAATCGAAGGAGCGTGTAAAACCCAAGCCGATATATTTCACTTTTTCAACTGAAAACTTCACTTCTAACGGCCATCATCCCCATGTAGATCGTCTATCGTCCCTGCGCTCATGCTTAATTTATACAGGAAACTATTATTGATTGCGTTTAGCTTACGAACAGGATACAGAAATCAGGCTTTTACAATCGCCGCAAAGTAACCCCAGCGACATGATGTGCAAAAGTGAAACGAACGTTGCTCAGCGTTGCCGGTGACGAACGCGCCTTTGACGCCCAATTAACATAGTTCTGAAAAGAACTGATCGGTATCATATATACAACGGTTTTCCGCACGCTCTGAGAAAGATAAGCAGTCTCAACAAGCGCTAAGTGGCTGGCATCTGCTTCGGGACTCGATGCCGAATAACTGAAGATGCGAAATTTCCGCCGTATATATGAAGAAATAGCCAGTATGCTGTAGCCAATCAGAGGTCGGTTCTTTGTTACTGAAACCGGTTCAACTATCGCTAGTCTAACGGCAACTGTCGAACAAATAACCATAAAAGGCCTTTGCGGTAAACAAAGGAGGAGAAAGGCGATGTACACGATCCAAATTCGGTGAAAGTTGGAATACAACGGATCAAAAACAAAACAGATATTTTCGTAGATTTTTTTTTTTTTTCTTCGTATTTGGCAATTATACACATCTCTATTATAACCGGATATTAAAAATTAGGATCAGTGATTCTGTCGCCTTTGAATTATGATACACGTAATAAACAGTCACATCACAAAGGTGAAAAATTCCGGGACTCGCTCGGCAAGATAAATATTAAATTCCGTTTGTCGAGTGCGCGCCAATAATTTTATAACAGAACTTTTACATTTAAATTAAGATATAAAAATTTTTCCTGCGTGTCAACTCGAGATTCAACCTAGATCCCCATCCGACAAAAATTCGACCGAACTAAAACTAAAAAATTTAGCAGAAAAATACTGTGAACCTATCTGATTTCTTTATATGTAACTTGTGTTTCACAGATTTTTCTTGTTTTATTTTTCTGTGTTTTTTATAATATACGCAATTATTATTTCATAATAAATAGACATTTAAAAAATAAATAAGTAAATGAAAGAAAAAAAAAAAAAACTTTGAACTTTGCCAGCAATAAAAAGCAGAATAAGACCAAAAGACGTGACTCAAATGCGTTTTCTCCTACTGAAAAAGGAGTATACATCCACGGGGAGTATCATTTTTAAACAGAATGCAATTTCAAAAGTTTTATTATTTTTTTTTTTAAATTACACGCGACTTTCTTAAAAATGTTTATTCTCTAATGCGAATCTACGGTATTATATAAGGAATTTATAAAAACTTTAGAAAAAGCGTAAGACAATTTTTGATTTAAGGAACACGGCATAAATCGAAAATTTAATAATATTTTCAGTCCATTAGGATGGGCGCGAAGCAATTACAAGCAATTATATTTTACTTCGGATATCGTAAGTTTCAATAAATATGTCAATATTTTTATAAGTAATGCAAATAGTAAATCGGAAAATCGTATTAAATTCTGATATATTTAATTTATCATCATTTTACGGCCATTTTACTGATCGTATCTCGAAATTATGATAAAAATTAAATGTTGGAATTTAACGTTATTTTTAAAAAATACCGCGATTGAAATGAACACATCATTTAATAAATAGTTGCACAGAAAATTTCGAAATAAGCGCAACCGGTTTGATCTCGAAGAAATAAAACACATTCTTTCCATTTGAAATGTCTTCTATTCCCGGAAACTTTTCCTCCACTCACACAAACACACGCACGGAACATAGCATGAAATTATGCAATGCGCGTGTACGGTCGCTTCGGTTTACTTGAAAAGTCATTTTAGACGTCACTTTCTCTGTTTCTAGGCTTGTACATAGCGCATTTGTCGGGGTTTTCAGCGAAATTAATTCCCGGAGTAGTAAGACTTTAAATTCAAAGTCTACCAGCAAAATAACTGTCTTTTTTCCAGGACACCGTTCAAAATCACAAATACTCTCCGAATGCGAAAAGTACCTAGTTCATTTCCATTATCTTAAAGTCGCCTGCGACAATTTTACTTAAACAAGCCGGATGACGTTGATTTGAATGCAAAACGAGCGCATTCTTCGCGGCGTGTGGAATAATTCATTTTTCAAACCGCGCCGGTGAGAAGTAAATTTCGCCGTTACATTCACAAGTTGAGACAATTTAAGGTACCGTCTCGAGCTGGTAGTACGGTGCCGACAAAGGCGACATTAATAATAAAACAAGGAAGCGTAGATAGATGCATATATCATTTATAGCTATAAAGTGATAGTGTCAAGGTGAAGATCATCATCACGTTCGTCGGAAACACGATGATCTTTTAACCTCGACAATCATTAATCAAATCTATCTATACATTATGTGTATATAGACGCGGAAAAAGAAAAAAAACGATGTAAAAAATAAAAAATAAAAAAAAAGAAAAAAGATTGGCGGTGAAGAGAATACGATCATCGAGACACTCTGTGTACGACAAACTTCGAAGGTAATTATTACACAAATCTAAGTACCGGAGTAGTGGTAGTGGTAGTGTAAATTCTATTTCTGATCGTAATAGCGCGTCTCACGCAGGGCATTCCAGGTACGGATTGAGAACTTTCGTCGTGTTCGTACGCGTATGTGTGCGATGTGATAACAATAAGGCATTGTTCGGATGCGTCAGAGGGCCACCTGGGGCTGACGAGTCCTGCGTTTACACTGCGAGACTGTAGTTCGAAAACAGACGTTGGTGTCAAACTGTTTCGATGATGTTGTTGAACAAAAACCAACCTAGAGATGCATCAGCGACGTGCTGAAAGAAAATGAACACTATCCGCGTATTATTATTTTACATAATCATAATAAATAATAGTACAATAATAAAGTTAAAAAAAAAAAAAAAACTCAAAACTTCCCTCGCTCGCTTAATATATTCATAGCACTCTCACTCGCTTGTATATTCAAGAATATTCTCATTAAAATTACTTTCTCGCGAAAACAAAAGTAATAATAATCGTCATTATTATTACTATTATTATTATTATTATTATTATTATTGTTACTGTTATTATTATTATTATTATTACTGTTATGTACTTAGAAGAGAGCACTTTAATCACGAAGTAAACTGGCTGCTGAAAAATATTCGGGAAATGCGCACACACTTAAAAACCGCTAATTAAATTCGGAAAACCTCATTCGATCAAGACTAATCAGTCAGCGTGCACTTTAATTAACATACACATAAGAAAAATTTCGCGAGGAATTCGTTTATTTTTTGAAAACCTGGGGAACAAGCGCCCAATAATTTCAGATGTAATGTTCTATCCAGACAGACGCGTGCTGATTCACATCGCTATATTTCAAAACGATTTTTAATCGTCTTTCTCTTTTGAACTGTTTAAACGGCACCAGTCAGTTCGGTAATCTATTAAAGTGGCTACCAAATCGGAAGACGAAGTCACTCCCAGATGAATATCTAAAATCGGATATCGACCAGAAGGAAGTCACCCGGGTGAAAATAAAATACTGGCCCGCAATCCTCAAGGATAGTACATTATGAAAAACTTTCACACAATATCCTGTCGATAAAATACCAGCACGATTACTTACGTTAATTACCAACGTCCGCCGCAAATGTATTCTTAAAACTATCTGCATCTCTTTGAATTTCAACCGAAGCATTTAACTAATTAGAGACTCTCAGAGCAGGTTTCGCTCCAATTAGTTTAATGGCTATTAGCAGACAATCGCTAACACGTATCCTTTTCGCCAAATTTTCCTGTTCTGTGTTCTTCTTTACGTTATAATGAAGAAAAAAAAAAAAAAAAAATCCATTTTTTTTTTTATTCTACATTCCAAACCATAGCCATTTTTACTACATCTCTTCCGATATGTAGCCCATCTTGTCCTAATATCCCCGTAAACAGGTACTTTACCTGTTGATTTTTTCTACTTGCGCATTCATGTTTAAATTTCAAGATTTCATCTTAGACTATGTGTACTGAGAAAGGTCAACTTAAGTCGACCTCTTTTTTTTTTTTTTTTTTTTTTTTTTTTTCAGTACTATTATTACAAAACATTACCTATTATTATTGTATGGTATTACAAAGAAGTTGTTAATATTTAGAATTTTCAATGTATACCAGTGTACATAGAAAACAATCTAAACCATAAAAAAGCAAAAAAAAAAATATATCATTCTCAATCGAAGAAGTCTATAGAAATTAGGTAAAAATATTGTGTTTAATCAAAATGTATAAATATTTCTACTTTTACAGATTTTATAGCGACAGTGTCTACGTATGTAGTATATGGATTCTTTTGCAAACCGTGTTTTTTCTTTACACAGTGTAAATGAAGTATTTTGAAGAACCGGTCTTTTCAAATAACAAAAAAAGAAATCCTTTTTCGTCCGCGTCGATCATTTTCGACCTGCACCATATCATGTGTAGACACGATAGAATTTAGCAATTTTTCGCTATTAATAATTTGTGATTGGTTTAAAATTTAGAATTATTTCAGTATTTAAAAATTCTGAATGCTACTATAACATTCGAAAATCCCTGCTTGCTTGGTCAAATTATACGATGAAAATAATAGTGCACTAATTCGCATTCGCGCAATATTGACAATTTTAGAGCATCGAAGGATAAGATCTATTTTATAATAAGTAATTAAAAATCAAACCATTTCCGTCCATTTTCTTATCTTTGTATGTATAGCAAAAGTTTTTCTCAATCTGCCGAATTTATTTCTGCGCTTAATATTACGAAAAGGGGTCAAAGAACTTTACAACTAACTGACAAAGAATGTGTCCCCGGGCAGATTACGTCAGAAGGAGATACAGTGTTTAATAAGACGTCAATCGGAGAGAACAAGTGTAGATTCCAAAAAAAAATTAAGTGCGATTGAAGCGAACAAAAGTGAGGCCAATCGAAGCATGGACCGCTTAAAAACTCCCATTTCCCTTATTATTCCATATTTCTGTATTGATGAAATATAACTTAATAATTCGTTAGTACTAAGTAAAAACTCGACATGTTTTAACAGTTAATCTACCATTTTCAGACACCGACTAAATGGATGTAAAAATAAAAATAACCTCGCGGGGGTCGAAGAAATAATAGAAAAAAGAAAAAAAAAATCTAGCTACCTTCCTTCATTAATAATGAATAAATTTCCGTATAGGCGCATCATTATAAGAAATGAAGGAACAACGTACCCCTACTATAAAGGAAGACTTTTAATTCTCCGTTGAAGGTGCTCTATTGGTCCTGGAAGGAGATGTGAGATCGTAATATCATGTAAAACGTTAGGCGCGTTATACTTTTTTTTTTCTGTAATTATTCGTTGACACTCTAGTGGCGACGAGCAAGCCGTTTACCACTGAGAAATGATACAAACGAAACAGAGCTGCTGGTGATCGTGTTGTTAGTGAATTAAATCGCGTGGGGAAAAATGATTTCCTTTCTTTCCAGGAAAATACGTGCGGCTTTTGAATTCTTCAAAACGTTCGCATTTCGATGACACGCAATTCTTTTCTTCAGCGTAAACGTTTCCGGTGTCGCTGCGACACCGGAAATCATTTAAAAAATCGTTTGCCGGCAAATTACACGTCATAATATCGTACTACTGAAATAGAAATGATATTTTTTTCCGTCGCATAAATAGGTTTTTTCCCTTGAGCCGTTGTTATAAGGCGTACACGAGTTGGATCGGAAATTCTCTATTTTGTTAATGTTTCAGAATCGTGAGACCGATAATTTTCAACCGTTTAGTAATTTCATCTTGGTTCGGTCATCAACGGGAGCGCTTATACTATAAAACATTGGAATCGGTTATTTAATATTAATATAACAGCGACACAATGGGCAATATTTTTTGACATTAAGATAGAGGAGATACTGTGCCATCGCGTGAATATAGAAGAAACGAATATCCTATTTGGTTTACTTCTAAAATAATGCTGCTTGTAAAGGAAAAGGGAAAATTTTGGATAGATGAACTAAACTTGATGTATGATATATATGTGCAATATCAATCAGCTCGTGAGGAGCTAATAAAAGTTATTAAAGTGTGCAAAAGAGAACTCTTACAAAAGGACGACTGAGTACAAAACCAAAGATGTTTTGGAAGTATTTTTAAATGAAAAACGAAATAATAATAATGATTTTTCTGGCATTATTTTCAATTACGAGAGCAGAGAAATTATAAGTTAATAATGAAATTCTGCGTTTGCGAGACACTTCGTATCTATTTTCACTTTATTCGGGCTGTATATACATACATACGCTGAAGTGTGGAAAATTCCTAAGGTCGCACCAATTGCAAAAGATAGTAGTAAACTGAGTGACACATTACCAAAACTGAAGGCCTATTCTCCCCCATTACTAGGGAAAATTTTCCAGGATATATTTTCTATAGAAAATGATATGCGTAAATCAAAAATAATATTTCTCCGTAGCAGCATGGGGATTTATGGAGGAGCGTTTTACTAATTTAATGACCTACACTTAGTATACATACATATTTCGAGAAATCGTTGGATAAAGTCGACCACAGTATTCTAATAAACGAACTTAAGAATTCGGCATTTCCGGAGAATTATTACAATTATTCTAAAATGTTTCAGGAAAGATGTTCAATTCAATAATGCAAAATCTGCGTGGTTCTATCGCACAAATTGGAAGTTCCGCGCAGGGCTCAGCTTTAGGACCTCTTCTGTTTTCATTATACATCGATGATATTTAAATACATCACGCTAATCTAATATATACGCGCGAATGATGCGAAAATATTTAAAAAGAAATAAAAAATGTCGATGACGTATAGATATCGAAAAAATTTCGAAAATTGGAGTATAAAAAATAGAGACTGCCGGTGAATACATCACAGTGCTATCGTATACTACTTTTACGCGGAAATTTAAGACAATAATAGTACATCAACTTACAGTATAAGGAACGTTTATTTGGAAATTAAAAATGCATTTCGGCGGGGTTTTAATTCTTAATTCTGAACTCACTTTCAATACTCATTTATTACATACGATTAGTAAGGCAAGAAGGATGTGTGTTAGGTTTCTAAATCAGAAATTGTAAAAACTATGTTGTTGAAGATACACACAGTGTAGTCACGTTATGTAACAGTTTAGTCCGCTCATGTTTAGAGCTGGCAGCTATTATTTGAAATCCCTAAAATAACAATCGAAAAAATCAGATGAAGTTTTTAAAGTATTTTTATTTTTCGAACGAGTAATTTTCCGAGTAATACAGTTTACACGCAGATTTATCAGATACGTATCTAATTTTAAGACTTTTGCGAGTCGCAGACATGTTGCTAGGGGGTCTGCTTTTTGTATAAGGTACACTTCAGGAAGAACTTCTCCAGCATTGGTATTTAACTGCCGGAAAGATGTGTTACATACGGAAAGCTAACACACACAGCACTTTTCATGGTCTTCAGTGCAATGATTACACAATGATATTTTTGATAAGACCTGATATCCTGAATTTCCATAATTTTAAAGATCTTATAGAGCCGACTGCTGGCGAACTAAACTACAACTCTACTTCCCCATCCACATATCTACCGAGCTTATATATAGCCTTAGACTGTGCCGTTCGTTTGTTTAAGACTCTTGTCTTTCCAAATTTTATAACTACTTGCCAGCTGGAGTTTTTGGGAAACTGGAGTGTGCTATTGCGTCTATATATAGGTTTGTGTATGTATGACCGAGCTTAAATGTAGATGCGATTGTAAGTTTTGAGGGATACATATGTTACTTACCACTATAAGTTTGTTCGGTCATATTATCACTGCTAGATTAATAATTTATATACTGTTGTGTTTAGCTCTCTATTAGTGCAAACTGTAACTGGCATCGAAGAATAAATAAATAAATTATACAAGTTCAGCCAAGAATCAACTGCCGGCAATTCAGCGTTTATGCAGGCTCTGCCGGATTCTCAATAAACACATATGTCCGATGACGGCAAGTTCGCCAAAATTTCTCAAAACCGACATTTTGGAAACATCCGTAATATTTTACGGGCCGCAGGTACGCATTTATTTATTTATTTACAAATACACTGAGACATAGGCGTTAGCCCAATTGCATGGGGGCGGGATATCAAACTGAACGAATAAGCAGCGGGGGGCTCTGAATTGTACTTTTAAGGCATCCCCCAAGCTATGCAAAAATTCGATTTTGATTGTTCTTTCGGAGCCGCTTAAAGCTAAACCGAAGTTTTAGAAATTATTTAAAAGAACAACTTAGTTCGCCGAGGGTTAACACGGCTGATGCGAATCCGCACGAACGATTTTTGTCCCAAAGTATCGGAGAATTTTACCCATATATGTATAAACAAATACATTTGACAAATTAAGAAGCGAGGAAGAGAGAAGACGATAATTCTAACAAATAGTCGCATCCATCAATCTATCGGCCGGCGACAAGCACACCTACCGCTCCATTGATATATTCCTCAGAGGAATTAGACAGTTGACTACTCGCCAATTCGTTTCGATAATACCACCAAGAAGGCATTTGCGGCGAACGGAAATAATGAAGTGGGTGGATTTTCTCGGATTCGTTAATACCGTTAAAACTAATGTCCCGCGAGTCTTTTCCCGATTAGTAAAACCCGGTGTAGGAATGGGGGAAGGAGAAAATAAGAAAAGCATCGATCAGTGCACGCCTAATTGAGTTATTGTACGAGCCATCTGAGACGTAATCGGGAGAATGCAAGAATGCCCATAATTGGCCGAGCGGGCGTTTCCAATAACGATTTCTTAATTTCTGCTATGACTAAACACAAACAACAATGTGAACCGCAATTAAAGCTTATGATCTCGTAAACGATGTATTTCGGTGCTTGTTAGATATGTCGCTCGCTGCTGAACAATGCAACACTTGCTCCGCTGTCCAGGATAAAAAGTGACTGACCCCTGAGGTTAAAAAGTGCCTGTTTTTCTTCTTTTTTTTTTTTTTTTTATTAAAGAAGATTCTACGTTTCCGTTCTAAATTCGGTCCAATGTTTCTCGAAAAAAACGCTGTTTACCAATTTAATCGATCATCGAAAAAAATAAAGAGAAGAAAAAAGTAAATAATTATTTTACAGATTTTATATGTTTCTTTTCGTTTTGTTTTTTTTATTTACAATTTAATCTACACAGATTTGAAGAATTTGGATTTTTTTTTTTTAAATCGTTTCCGCCAAAAACAAAAAAAAAAGCAAGAATAAAATACACATACGCGTATTACAGTACGGTACACAGGGGGTGAGGGGATCCATTCAATAGGAGCTACATAAAAGTAAAATGATCGGTTGTTTAGAGTACTGCGATCAATTTCGCATACAACATTCTCATAGCTTAGAGTTAATGTCGTCCCGAAGGAATCGTAGTCGCAAGCCTGCTTTCGTTAATGGCGCACAAAATCGGGAGATAATATATTTCATTAGCACCGCCGGTACAACACAAGGACACGAAGTCGCAGAGCAGTTTTTAATTAACGAGGGACGCCCCCTTGGTATGAAAATCGTAATAATGGCGGAAAATAGCGGCTCCCGTGAGTGAATAATGTGACTAAATTAACGGAAACACAACAGGGATGACTTATTCTAATAATTGTTATCAATTATCCTGCAAACGATTGCCCCGGCTCGGTGCAGAGGAGGAGGCAGACAAATTGCAGAGAAGAAAGCCCGGGCACCGAGAGATAAATGAAGGATTATAGACGATTATCGAGGAGAATCTCCAAAGGTGGTCCGACGGAAAAATGGAAAAATCTCCTCGTTTTTTTTCTCGATCGGCCGGTGGCAAAGGAATTTTAACTCATACATCGCGATAAATGTAAAGCTTTAATCCAAAGTGTCACCCGGTTATTTCTTATCTCTAAACTAATATATTACACGTAAGTGTATATGTGTTGTTTTCGACGACACATATAATACGGCTAGTATGTGTACATGCTAAGTATTACACGGAGAAGGAGAAAAAAAAAAAAGGCAAATACAAAACGTCTGCTCCATGTGTATAATTTTGTATGGAATCGAGGCGAGTATAGTGGACGGAGGCAGCGAATTGATATGGAGCGACGGAGAACGGCTGAAAGATTTATTTGCGCAGTACTAAAAGCAGCTTGCACACGATGATATCTCGGCAGCTTAATAGCTTATAAATTACCGGCTAACAAAATGTAGCAGCCACCAACACAATACGCGCAAAATCCATTTACGCACATCTCCGTTATCGTCCGATAATTTTTTCCCGGTCACTTTCGTCCGGTGCAGTTCGCTTTCAGCTTCTCGATCGATCGCCGTAAAAAATTCTGCATAGTGGTGCCCCGAATTCGGCGCACGTTCCGTTCCCGGTTCGCAGATTCGCAGAGGCGTCTATTTTTAAACCGCGACAATAAATACATATACGAATAATTCGTGAATAATAATTCGCGAATAGTCGTGAATAATTCGTGAAAAATCAGCGACAGCCCTAATGAAAATCACACCTTTCCAAACGCTTTTATCCGTCCGTGTGTGTGTGTGTGTGTGTCTAAACCACAACCTTGCAAAATTCAGCGCCTGATAAGGTAGAAGGTTTTTTTTTTTTACTTTTCTTTTTTTGGTCTTTTAAATGCGGATATGTTTTTTCGGCTACAGCTAGTAATATCGCGCTTTTCAACAAAATCAAATAAAAAAAAAAGGTATGCGTCAGGGACGTGTTATTTGTAATTTTAAGATCGAGGGTCGTCGTTCTTGGGTTTTTGCCTCCTCTCATTTTTTTTTTTTCTATCAACGGAGATGTTGAAAATTTCTGTCTCACCGGTGTGTGCTTGACGTCACTAAATCAAAGTTAACGAGCAAATACACATTTACGTGTATATACTCGGTACTTTTTTCTTTGAATTGGGAAAGAAAGTGTACACAGAGCGCTCCTCTCCGAAAATATTGTCATTTGACGCGCACATGAAAACAACTTGACAGCTTTTAATTATTGTGATGATGAAAGAAATTTGTTTAATTTTCAATAAATCAATATTGTTTTAATATTATTTTTTGACACGTACACGTGTCTTTTCTCCTCACCGGATGTAATTTATATTGTAATAGGTTTAACAAAAACAATTTCCTTAAGCGGGTTTTCCGCAACAGCTCGCAATTTCATTTAAAGAGCTTTTCGGTACCTTCCTTTATTTTTTCCGAAAATTAAATTAAAAAATAAAGTAGCGAATAAAAGAAGGATTAAACAAACAACCTCGAGGTTTACGCGATAGAAAATAAAAGTATTTCTTACGAAATAAAGTATATCTTAAAACGAGGATAATATGATTATTCTTGAAAACAACATTCATAGAGACTCGCGGTATAAACTAAAAATTCGAATTGCGACAATTAAAAAAAGATAAAAGACCATTATATGAACATCCATAAACCAAGCATTGAAAACACTAGGAAATAATTTAACCAAGTTTTTTATTATTGTGTTGCAATTTTACCTACTACCGACACTCTTCTTAAGCTAGTAATCATAATATCTCTTCATTAAGGTATATTTTATTGTTTTTTAAATGCACTTTTATTTCAATCTTTAGATCAAAGTCGGGTTGGTTGCTTTTTTTTCGAACTACTTTAAATCACAATTTTTGGTGCGAATCTTCTTGACAATGATAGAATGCTGCTATCTCTTGTGTCAGATTTTGTTGGGTATATTCATGTTCAAATTCCGGCAGCGATGATAAAAATCGCGATTTGCGGCTTTTAAATTCATCTTTATTCGAACAAACATTAATAATACCTTCCCCGGTCAAATTTCATCACCCGTTTGATTTTAAAATTATCCCAGCTATTTTCATATCATCTCTGTGTATTCTGATGGTGACATTTTTGCTAACTTTTAGCTGGCTATATGTTAAGCAAAGAATGTGTATATCTCTAGGCTCCGTTTTTAGTTTTTTTTTTTTTTTAGTGTTGCCTCATTCGGTACACTTAATAATACTTATACACTCATACGGAGCATTTACGAATAAACAACGGATATCATTGCAGTCAGTGCACGAGCTGTCGAACGTTGTACGGAGTAAAGACGAGCGTGTAATATTTCCGTCAGTGATGTAAATGGCATTTTTCAACTTTTTCTGTTCGACTCGATATTTATCCGCGCGCTAATATTAACATTGATAGTATTCTAATTTTTAGCCTGGCTATGTTAAAAATTAGTTTTTCTCCCAACTTACGTTTCCACGCTTATTAATACTTTAAACGTCTATTACTGAAAAATTTATCTAAAGATTAATGTTTATTCGATAACTAACTTCACCGATGATCATCGATATACACTTATATACGTCTGATCGGTAAAATATCGTTGAAGTTAGTCTGGAACAGTCAAAAGATCGACTAGACATAAAAAAATTACGACATATAAATTTCTCTTTTTGAATTCGGTAAAGAACACATTACTGATTTAATTTTTGGTACGCAGTTACGATACACTTTTGTTTCGATTCGATATAATCTATATGCGTAAATTAGTCGATTTTTCAAATTCAAATCGCGTACAGTCGTAAAATTATAAGGGAACGAATGAATTTTAACCGCTTTTCCATCACTATCTGTGGAAATATAAAAATATCTTCAAGACCCGGTAAAGAACCTTGTTATTAAAATTAGGTTTTTTGTAATAAATAAAAAAACGAGTGATCATGACTCATTATCAAAATAGGCCTAACAATTGTCAGTTTTTTAAAAATGTTTCTTTTTTTCATTATAAGCATAAATTCTGCAATTTGCATTGTGATGTATATTAATTCTTAGGTTTCCCTCCATTAAAAAAAAAGTCTCATTTTTATGCAACGGAAAATATCCCAAAAAATTTGTCCCAATTACATGTAACGTTTGTTATATTTTATTGGATTTTTGTGATTATGTTATTATATTCATATAGGCCGATTTAGAATTACGTTATAAATTTTGATCATTTTATACAAAGTATAGAAGAGAAAGAGACAGAAATATAAGCAAGAGGAGTGAAGGCACACAGCTCCTTGCGAGGCCAAAATGGCCATTATATATATATATATACATATTAATTATAACGTAATTCTTAGGCTATCCCCATTAGAAAAAATGTCCCAAAAAATGTCCCAATTTTATGTAACAAAATATGTAACGAAAAAATGTTTTAATTTTATATAATGAAAGTTAAATGTTAGGATAGGATTTTTGCGGTTATTTTATTTTTTTTGTGTTGATGTACGTTGTAAATTTTGATCATTTTATACAAAGTATGGAAGAGAAAGAGACAGAAATGAAAGCAAGAGGGGTCCAGGGGCATAGCCCCTTGCGAGGCTAAAATGACCGAGTTTATATATATATAAGTATTTTTTAAAGGTCACCTCTGATGAAGGAGAGTTTTTTTTTAAAAAACCAATTATAAGCAGAATCAAAATATTATTACCCCTACTTTAAAATACTGCCCGTTAAAAAATAAACAATTAAATAATTTCGATCTGCTTATTATATTAAATAGCAATAATAATAGACACGTTGCGAAAATATACCATTTAGTATTTCGTAGAATAAAAGTCTGAGTAATCATTTCTATCGTGGATGCTTAAAAGGGTTTCTATTTTGTCTAGTTTTTTTCGAACATTCGAAAATATCTTTGTATCGAAATGTTTCAAACACACTGTTCGTTTTTATTAAAAGGCATTTTTAGTGGCCAAATTTAGCCGATGATTTAGTTTAGGAGATGGAGTTAAAATTGTTGCGAGGAAAAATGGATTATACTAAGCCAGCCTTGCACGACGTAGTAACCTCTGCACTAGGTTAATGTCCGTATAGTTAACGTGCCCAAAATAAATAAAAATAAATAAATAAAAAATAAATAAATAAAAAATAAGAATAATTATATTACGTTACAAATTGTTTAATGCAATAAAACGGAATATTTCAAGAACACAAGTTGTAAAAATCCGTCAAAAAATGCCCACATACAATTCAAATAGTTCAAAAGAGTCATTTGAAAATGATTTGATGGCAGAAAAATTGGCGCTCAAATATATGAAAATTCTAATATTTCTACTTCGAATAAATTAAATGCTATCAAAATAAACAAAATACCATGCACATGATTGATTATTTTCCTGAATTATTCCATCTGCACAATAAGATACGAATGAAGACAGGCATGATGAGCAGATTAGACAATGTCGAATTGAAATATTATTAAATGCAAAGTGCAACACGAAAGATTAAACGAAGTCATCTATATTACAACTAACGAGGCCACTTCCTGCCGGTACTGCCGGATGACGACCACTGTCTCAAGAATTACCACTTTGGCATAGTTACGTCACATTCGATAAAGGTGATGGCGTTAGTTTGTTTTTCGTATGATATTTCTTAAAATTGTATTTTCTTGCGCACAACGTGTGGCAATTCAGTTGTAAACGATGATTTTTCAAAGTGCACTGTTGAAAAATCATTATCGAAACATTACGGACTTTCCGGAGAACAAAAGTGCGCATCTCCAGTGAAAGATGGGAGTATTTTTAATTTATCCAATTAAACAGTATAATCAGTTTCAGGCTTGAAATATAAGAAAAGTAAAGTCGGGTGTCAAATTTTGTGCTGCCGAATTTGTATAGATCAAAATATTTTTCCGATAATTATCGCGTAATGTAATTTTCTTTGATTATCTGCATAATTTCGATGGTACGACGCCTTGTCTGCCGTGTAATTTTCCGTTATTAAACGTTCTGGCAGATTAGATGCGTGCAAAGGTCACTCGCATTGCATTCCTGGGAAATCATTCGATCTGGCGAGACACAGTATTTTTCTTTTTTTTTTTTTCGTAATAATCTTACTTTGTGATGTAAAAAAACGGAAAATAAAACCAACTCTTAAACTCTGCACCCGCATTGTAAAAAGCTAAACAATAACATGTAAAATTATTACCAAAATTTTGCGCAAACCTCAAAAAAAAAAAAAAAAAAAAAAAAAGTAAAACGAAAGGAAGAAAAAATGGTCGCAAGCGTGATCAATATTTAGAAATTTAAAAAAATATTGAAGAGCGTTCAACGAATTATATTTTCCGCGACTAAAAGGAATAAAAAAAAAAAATGCACAAATCGTTTTGTAACATTACCGAAAACTTACTGCAATGTATGCGTCTTGGTATTAAAATTCTATTACAATTATCTAACCACGTTCACATTTGCACCAGACAGGTTAAGCTTCTAATTCACTCCTTTCTTATACTCAATATACTTGTTAAGTTCATTCCGCCGCGATAGATAATTTAAACAAAAAAAAAACGCCTAAACCATTTTATACCCATTACTA
Organism: Icerya purchasi; assembly: GCA_039619475.1. Taxonomy (NCBI): domain Eukaryota; kingdom Metazoa; phylum Arthropoda; class Insecta; order Hemiptera; family Monophlebidae; genus Icerya; species Icerya purchasi. The sequence continues at coordinate 2,046,244 of CM077116.1, read as the reverse complement.
ATTTTCAAATCCAGTAAACAAATATCATATTTTCTTACAACGATTGTACATAGATAATTTTTTAAAGTTTCTTTCGTTTCTTCCTCATCTGCAGTTTTATACACTTTTATCGGCCTGATAAACTGAAATCTTATAATAATGCTGTAAAGGGAGAAAATTCAAAAAATTTTATACTTGGAGGATGCAGTATATATATATATATATATGGAATGCCGATCGCAAAATTGTCTTTATTATATTGCATTACGAATTATGCTTCAGCCGAAACTATAACTGAAATTTTATGTTTTTAAATGAAACTGGAACTTCTTCGAAAGTTACCAAAAACCCGTACTGTACTTATTTTAATTAGTACAATGTTTAAATGTTTTTGTGTCTTTTTATAAATGCGACGAGCTTGGTAATTATTAAATTCAACTGAATGTAATAAAATGCCCAAACAAAAAAAAAACAACTAAAAAGTCTGGCTACCAGCAGCAGCATAATTTACATGAAATTAAACTAAATACGATTATTCATTTCTTTTTTGAAAAATAGAAGAAGAAAAAAAGAGGCACATATTTTTAGGAAATTTGCGAAGTTAAAACAAGTCCCCTAAAGTGAATTTTTCGCTGGTAGAAGAGCGATTGTTAAACGAGAAGAAGCGGTCGGAATTATAATGGAAAGGCGATAGAGGATAATGCGGGCGAAAGAATAAGACCGAGCTAGAGAAGACGGAACGGTTATAAAGACGAAAAGAACGAAGGTAATAAATAAATAAACGCCGGTCGGAGGAATGGTCAGCGAAGAGCAGTGCGGTTATCGGATCGCCACGGGATTATTAAGCGACGGTCGAGGTCCGAGATCGGAGTCGGGAGAGCTGCGGCTCGGTTAATGGGCAAATAATATTGTTGTTGCCGTCAAATTAAATTCATCCCCGGCTATAATTATGCGCTCTAAATGCAAAAATCTGTAACACGTACGTGCGCCTAGCCGTCCTGCACCTTGCGACCCCGTGGAGTGCGCGCGCGCGCGCGTGCGTATCTGGCAGCCGAGTACAATATGATGGATATTGCCGGCAAAATGATGCTCGGATTCATTAGGCTGCGCACGGAGCGAGCGAGAACAGGTCAAAACGGAACGACCAACTATGTATCATGCGGTGTGTCGTAAATTAAATCGGACAGCTCAGCTATCTGTTTCCAGTTCGATACTATTTATGCATAAACACGCGTCCTCTGAGACAAGCCAGAGTGCAGCAGAAATCAGCCGAGAACTGGAATAATCGAGGCTACCGGCTGCGCTAATAATCGAATAAATACATCAAAAATAGCCTACGCCGGTCAGCAGCCATCTCCCTTTCGATACCAGCGCGACCGAACAAACGAAAATAATTTAACCGCAATCAAGAAAGCTCTTAAATGGAATAATTGCGAAATCCGAAGCCGCTTCATCAACAGGAAGCCCTATGCCAACGTACACTAATTATCGACCGTTTTTGGTTTTGGTTTTTTTTTTTTTTTCTATCCCGAATAAGTGGAACTTTCGGATACTTTACAAATGAATAATTCCACACCATTTCCAGCAGATACGGCGAGGCTTTCGGCAGTACTCTGTATTATTTCCAACGCGTGACGGCCCTGATGGTTAGGCTGGACTGAAAAATTCGCGATCGTACACTTTTTTCTTTTCACTTTGCCTCATTTCGTATTTGATTTAACAAAACACATTAATTTAATAGAAAGTACCGACCGATCACGGACAACTGTCCTCGTCCCGGAAATTTGTTATGTATTGGAAAAAGTGAATAAATTTGTATAATGCAACGTTATAAAAGTTGTAATTTATAAAACAATTGTGGACTCGGAAATTCTCGGGATATTACGTTCTTCGTGCGAGCAAAAATGTATTTACCGAAAAATTCGTTAATTAACAAACAAAAAAAATCTGAAAATTATTTAAATTTATGGTAGGGTAAGTATTTTTATTTTTTTTTTCGAACTCGACAATAATGGACATTTTACTACATTTTCGATGTGAGGTAGCGAAATAATATTGCAGGCCTTTCCTGCACGAAACGCCGCTGCCTTGTCTTACTGGGCTGCTAAGGTAGCCGGTTAACGACGACGACTAAATGATACGAGGAAAATGGTGAAGAACGAATAAAAAGAAATAATTGCAGCGGTCAAAATAAACGGGCATTAGGAAATGCGCGCAGACGATTTAATAATTCGAAAGCAACTACAATATTTAATCTGTGGCTCGTCCTTCAAATATCGACACTTATATTCCCTATATTACAGTATAACCGGTTAAATATGAAAATAAAATTTTCAGAGATGAACGAGAAAGCGGCAGATTTAATTCTTTCCGTGATTTTATCACGTGTATATCAAGTACGGGTGTGCATTTCTGTGGTAAAAATTACATACGAGCTGCTTTTGTAAGTTAGAATTCTATCTAATCATCGCTGTTTCGATAAGATTTTTAATTTTTTAACGAATTTTAGTGCCAGAAAAAATTCCGCGCTTCAAATTTCTGGTTCGGCTGCAAAAAGAAAAAAGTACAATGGGAGGGCCAAAACAACTGCCCATACGATGCTATATAGCGGGCAAAAAACGAGTGAATCATGAAGTTCATTCTTTCTCCGACAGCAGAATAAATAACGAGCGCCATTGTAGCAATAGGAACTTCAAGATACAGAGCTGTCTGAACGAAGTGTAGTTAAAATTCGCATACAGGCTATGTACTGCGCGCTTATCAGTTGATAATCAAAAAAAGCATGTGCAATTCGTTATTGTGTTCGAAGAAAATTATCGCCGGTGGACACCGTTCAAGAAAGCTCAGCTGCGTACGGTACGGAAAGTTTAAGTAAGGGGTCATAATATTGCGATGGCATAAAACGTTTACCACAATATGGTTGTGAAACATCCCTTTTTCGAAAAGTGGCTCGAAAGGATGGGTAATTTTTTTGCGAAGACGGTACTTTGAGAAGGAGCCTGCAGATGCTGACGACGAATCAGACAGCGAGTAAACGATTTTTTGTGTGAAATTTCTTATGCGAATGTGTACTATAAAACGGCTGTATGCGAATTTTAACTACACTGTGTTCATACAACTGCGTCTCGGTTCGTATTGCTATACTTTATCTGTTCTACAGTCGAAAAAAGAATGAACTGTTTCACTCGTTTTTTGCCCGCTAGATAACATACTCCGCACGGAGAATAGTTGCAGTTGTTTAGCCTCTTCCGCCATAAAAATCAGTTTCGGGTTAGGTTTTTGACTGAAATGCTCGTTGCCGGCAAGTACTGTATGTATATTGGGGCTTTTCTTAAGAAGAACAAAAATAAACGTGCTATTTTTTATCGTCAATGTTGTTCTTTAACTAATTGACCCGCAACCTTTTGTTTTGTTACTTTTTGACAAAAAGTATAAAATGACTTAGTTTTTGAAGGGGTCCTTCTTATTCGGAGCCCTTCAATTACTTTTTCGACAAATTGTAAAAGATTTCGTCACAAACGTTCAAGGTAGTTTTAGTGGTTGCGAAAATTATTGTAAAATTTTTTCGTGACTGACAAAAATTTTAAATTGAGCCAACTATAGGACATGTTCTTGTCAAAAGCGAAATAGTAACTATAATCGTATGGAAAGTAAATAATTATGTAGTGGAATACTGTGACGCCTTCATTCGATAAACCGATAAATTATATATTCGGTTCCGACCTGGATGCGTAGTTCTTACAGACCGCGAAACTCTTATTAGCGATTACTTTCCATTTTTGTGCCCGTTCTCAACTTGTTACTCGATATCTACATTCCGCTATGAGTAATTTGCGGTATGACATGGTCGCATCGCCGCTTTGCCGTTTCTTCGTCATCGTATGACAGTTTGACTGCTGCGTTTCTTGTTAAGGTTGTTATTTGTTTCGAGGACAAAAATTTTTTGTTAATACAACATCCGGTATAATCGCATTAATAAAGTGTTCGATGGAAATTAATAATTCTTCTATGCATGAACATAAAATTTATTGTCATGCTCGGGGAAACCACAAATGAGTACTTGCGTGTAACACATTCGATTAATTAAACGTTTATAATTCCACTTATAAGATGGAATTCAACATACTTATATGTTGCACTGCAGTTAATCTATAATCCCGAAGCAAGTTTATAATATTCTACAGGAAAAAATAAACAACAAAAAAACAAAGAAAAAAAAACGTATCGCAAGCTGTGTCTAATAAGAATTCGATCGAATCAATTCGTAGTAATTATCAGTTTTTGGCTCATTTCTCCATCTACTGCTTATTTACTTTTCCTACACCCCCCTCCTTTCTACGCTTATTCCGGCAACGTTTTTACTTCTTTAACAAACCGTTAGTTTCAGAATCCTTTTTCCCAATCATGCCCGATTCGAAATATACAATATATAAGGAAGATGCGGAGAACTTGTTAACACGCACCCACCGTCTTACTTAGCAGTAACGGCAGCGCGCTTACGAAATAGAAATATATTCTAAAGCAATAAGACGAAGAGAATATGGTTTGAATAGGGAAAAAAAAAAAAACCCGAAAAATACGCTTCTCGCCAAACGTTTTTCAGTGTTTAACGGATTTCAATTGGAAAATTACCGATTTTTCAAAAATTAATACTTTGAAATCACTACGTGTTCCGGTGTCTTAAAAGCAGTCATGGGCGCACACTAACAGTGGGTGGAGGGCGGGACGCCGCTGTCTAGAGAATTTGAAAAGGAAAAAAGCATAGAACAGGTTAAAAAGTAAAATCGGCCCCATTTATGGAAAAAATTCCACTTTTTTTCCCCATAAATTCTTTATGAAATAAAAAAGAGGCGACCTTCGATTTTCGGCAGAAATAAAATTATTGGAAATTACGATTCGTATCGTTGAAAATAAGCTCTGGTAATGTAATTTGTGATATTTTTATTATAAAATTTGTACCAAAAGTTCTTTAAAAACGTAATTATGTCCCAGTTTTAATAATGAAGTGTGTTGTTTTCTATAGGCAAAAAGTATCTTTCGCTATTGGCCGGCTGAGGAGTACTCCTACGGGCGCGCCTGTTACCGAAGTGTACATTTAGAGTGATTAACAAATTTTAAAAAAAGTGTAATTTCCTTCATTTTTTTTTTTTTTATTGAAGCGATGAAAAAATCTTCTCCGGACGGACTGGCTGAGAATTCATCAAATTTCTAAGCACCCAGGCTGGTAACCGGTATATATGTACAGAAAATCAAATATTACAAAAATATACGGGCGGCTTCTTTGAACATAAAACAACAGATGTTGTTAAATACTGAATGTCGGCTGACTAAAAGGAAAAAGACTTCACCGGAATGGTAGAGACGACATTAATAGTTGTAGAAATTTTTCCATTTTTTGGTTGTTTTCTTTTTTAGGCGTCTCGATCTGGCGCGAGTGAAATTTTCGCGTGTTCTCAATGTGCGATGATTCGAGCCCCTGGTTCTAACCGGGCGCGTTAGGGTGATTGGCTAGAAAATTTCTCCTATTCGTCAAATCTTCATATCGGTACAGGAATTCTATTACCACCGGAGCTAACCAGTCGCCTGTTTTAATTAATATCTACATAGTAACAATCGTTCCCGTTTTAACAAATATCGCGGGCTCCTTAGCGAAGTATTTTTCGTGAACGCCTCATGCAATATCGATTAGAACGTGTATAAAGATATACATATGCATAGCGAACAGTGTAGGCCAACAGAAATAATTGTTTCGTTATTCAGGCTGCAATTAGGATAAAATCAACAGAATTCGTATTCAGCTTTCCGAGCTTACGCACCATTTGGAATTCCACGATTTGTTCAGCAACTCTAAAGCCGGCACGCAATCAACGCAACGTGGCTTCGAGATTATTTAATATCGAAGCTTTACTACACGTTCTAGTTGGCAGACACGCAATTCGACGCTGAAAGCGACAAAAAAAGTCCAGCCAGTGCCCAGATTCAGGGGCGTTTTTACTCTTGTACATGCAATTAACAGAGATACACATATACGTGTATATTATATATTATTATATATTGTATTGTATAGTATTGTATGTGTGTATAGTGACCAGGTTGGTACTCACCTTCGAGTTATTCGGCAACGATTCGGATACGGTAACTTGATATTCGGAACGTTCGAAAACCGGGGAATTATCATTAACATCTTGCACCTCCAGCAGAACGGTTATGTTCGAAGTGAGCGTAGGCTGTCCGTCATCGGTAGCAATGATCAATAGGTTGTGGCGCTGATTGCTCTCGTAGTCCAGACCGGAGCAAAGAACCAGCGATCCGTCAGCTTTGTTCACCTTAAATAACGAACTGTCCGCTATCCGGCCACCTACGCTACTCGCCGGCGTCGGACTCGCCGCGTTCAGATAATAATGAATCACTCCGTTCGATCCGGAGTCCTGGTCCGCCGCGCGAGCCACGTATATCGGCACCCCTATCGGCGTATTCTCCGGAACCGAAATTCGTACGGTACTGCTTTCGAATTCGGGAGCGTTATCATTTTTGTCTTCCACGATAATCAATGCCTGATTGATTGACAGAGAAAACAAAGGAAAACCGAATTAAATCTTCTCGCTTCTTAAATTCCCGCGCAAAACGTATATTAGTATGTCGAGATTTAAACGATCGTATACCATAACGCTTAATCTAACGGTCGAGCGTAATGTTGGTTTGATTTCAAAATAGAAAACCAAAGAAAAAAAAAAATGGGACAAAAAACACCCACAGTGGATTATAAAAAAGTTGTAATTACAAGTCAGGCTATTCGGTCAACTTCCTTACACGTTTCCTCGTAATTTCAGGGAAAACCGAAGCAGTGTAGACAAAATACAATGCGACAATGTCGAATTAACGATTCCGCTTAATTGCGTTCTTTAAAGAATCAATCACCGAGGATTAATGGGGTTTGTGGAAATTTCGTGCGCCTCTACAGTCTGGATAATTCCTGTTGCAACTAGTGACAGTTTTGTTTCTTACGCGCTTTCCATCGAATTCATAACGATACATAAGCTGTTCTCGAATTTCTGATCATCGCGAAGGTTTTAAAATTCGTCAAATTTTTCAAACCGCTCGGTTCCGGAGTTTAGTCGAATTACCGATGGAAATTCACTTTCCGACCAGATATATGATCGTTCGCCTTAGTTTACTGCTTCTTCACGCTTCCTTTCTTACGGGATATCCTTTACTCTCCATCCTCTGAATAAAACATACCGGATTTTTATGTGTTCCTAACAACTTAATCCGTGTGGTTCCTTCCGTTCGCCGTTCTAATGTTTTTTGTCCATTATTCGCCTACATCCTTAAAAGCCATAGCCTATTATCTTTTCCTCGTTTTCGCTCTTTATTACCTTCCTTTCAGTTGTCCGAAGCCATCATGTTAAGCGTTCTACTCTACATCAATTTGCTGCCATTCGATCTTCTCACTCCTTTTTGCGCCTCTCATATAACCTGGTTGTTCCTTCTTCATGCGTTATTCCTTCTTATTAGCTGATATCGTACAAAAATACAATTGTTCCGCGGTGTCTTTTTCAGTTGTTCACTGAAATGCTGAATTTGATCGATAAACTTCAGTCAAGTTTCGCGGCTAACCAGGACGGTACCTGTGGAGTATAAAGAGCCTGGGCAGGTTATTGGCGCATCTTCCGGTAGCGGTCGCGTTCTTGCACGCACGCTATTATTTCCCGTTCTGTTTTCACCACACAGCCGCTTCAATAATTGATACGGCGTCCTTATTCGAACGCTTTACAAACCTATGCCCGTTTTCTAGCAAAATCTTGTGTCCTATACCATTAAAGTGTTAATCTGTCTCTGCACCTTCTAGAAAAGTAAAGTTTCTGATATACTGGTATCGTAGGCGATGTTTCTACTAGTAACGGATAAAAGTAGTTGGTAATATCGAACATGGAGGTATATTTTCGGCAGATAAAAAGCCAAACTATGTTTTAATATTTTGTTTTTTGTAAAAAAAATATATATGCGTATATGTGTGTGTGTGTGTGTTTACGTATATTACATAAATAAATGTTGTACTCCGATACACATGCATATATATATTAATGACAACGTCATTCTTATCTTGACCCCCATCACTTATTTTGTCCCAAAACGTTACGTATATTGCATATATAAGAAGATTAAGTATCGACAAAATGGATTGCTAGGAAATAACAACCTCATTCTTATTTAAGAAAACAAAGTACCGGCAAAATTGATTAAAATAAATTTTTAACACGTAATTAAAACAGTTGTATATAATTTTTATCCCCGACGAGTTCCGAAGCTCTCCCGTGAACATGAAGTGTTAGCTTCGAAACGCGTCGGGGATAAAAATTATATATAATTGTTTTAATTACGTGTTAAAAATTTATTTGCTGTGAATATACATAAACAATGAGTTTAATTAATAAATACAGTTAAAATTGATTACTTGACGTTGTCAATTTTACCTCGTTCCATACGAAGTATAGAAGTGACGAAGCTTGTGGTCCTGGGTTGTCCACAGGCGGGGTCAAAAAACACAGCCGCTTAAGAGGTATAAAAGGCCGAGTTTACATATATATATATATATATAAATTCGGCCATTTTGGCCTCGCAAGGGGCCGTGTCCCTTGACCCCTCTTGCTTTCATTTCTGTCTCTTTCTCTTCTATACTTCGTATAAAATTATCAAAATTTACAACGCAATTCTTACTGGCATCAACACAAAAAGAAAAACAAAACATCAAAACATAATCACAAAAATCCTATCATCCTAACATTTAATTTTCATTATATAATATTAAGATATTGTTTCATTAAATTTTTCGTTACATATTTCCTTACATAAAATTGTGACATTTTTTAAATAACAATAACAAAAATCCTATAAAATATAACAAACGTTACATAAAATTGGGACATTTTTTTGAATGGGGGTAGCCTAAGAATTACGTTGTAATTAATATATATGTGTGTGTGTGTGGTGTCCCAAACCGTCCATCCACCCCTCCTAAAATCTAGGATGCTAGTAAAATAAAAAATTCAGTGCTTTGCATTAGTAACGCAAAAATGAAAAGGTCAGAGAAATTATTTCTGTTATTCTAAAATGCGCAAAACTTTTCTATAACACTTTTCTTTCGAAGAATTTGGATAGAATCGAACTTACAGTAGTTCAATAAAACGCGTCAAATAAGAACCGTTCATTTTCACGCTCATCTATTCGAACTGAATTGGAATTTTGCAAGTCCGAAACACTAACTATCCTGCGTACGGTGATCTTTCGCTAGGAAATAAAACTCCTCCGGAATATAAGGCAGATGCCGAAAGCGGATTCTTCGGCGCCTTTTTTCATGTCTAGTTTTTAAAAGAACTTTTATACATATGTCAATCGCTTTTCGCCGTCGATGGATATACACATATTTGCTAAATATGTTGATAAGAGAAGATAAGAAACCGTTCCCTTTTTTTTCTCATTCAATTTTAAGAAGATTCGTAAAAATCGTTCAACGGTCGAAATTCGACTTTTATGCAAGCACTCGTAATGAACGTTTGAATTAGACGACTGATCAGGCAAACGTATGTTGCATGTGTGTACCGTACGTGGATCAATGATCAAACTGTACAACGCGTGATTACGGTTCATTGTAATATCGAACGTTCGACAAAACGTTCGCCCCCCCGATTTTCGTGCAGATTAAGTTTCGATTCTTATTTAATATTTTCGAAGTGTCACTTAATAATTCACGCATCGTACACCGCGCTGGTGAAGTCGAAATCAACCGGGACTGAATCAAAGTGAATTATTACGCGCATACCGGTAATACAGCGACGGACTGATATTACACCGGACACAGAGAAAGCTATTGCATTTCAATACTAGCTGATATCGAGTAGTTTACTCGCATTGTCCCCATATGAAGGGGTCACCGAAAAATAATGACCATTTCGATTAAGGTAAAAGTAAAATTTTATGGTTCGGTGAATATGATTTTATCGCGGAAATGCGTAATTGCCAATTTAAAGTAAAGAAATTTACCTGAGTAAATGCTAAATCAGATGTTGTGCCGTAAGTCGCTTGAATGTTCAACAGCAGGTAATGGTGTTTCTCGCGGTCCAGCACGGAAGTCACTTTAACAGTGCCACTTAACGGATCTATCGAAAAATAGCCCTCCGGATCGCCGTGAATTACGAAGTATCTGACCATCGCATTAGCTGAAAAAATAAATAAAAAATGTAAACATTAAATCGTTATAATCCATTACGGGCCGCCGGCTTTAGTTTAGTTAATCTCTACAGCTAACCCGACAAAGATACCGGAAAAGTGTATCCCCTTCAGTTTATTCTTGAAAACGATAAAGCTGACAGCATTAGATTCGATTAAATATTCGAAAAATAACGCACTTACGATTATGCGGAAATGTGTATTAACACATTACCGAGGGACGACCCTGTTGTTTAAAAAAAAAAAAAGCACTAAACAGCAGCTTTAAGGCAATACGAAATATGCTGGAAGATTAGAGAGAGAGAGAGAGAGAGAGAGAGAGAGCAAACAAGAAGTAGCGAATAATAAATCGAATTCTGAAAATTTGCTGATAAGGTGGAAAAATTTTCCAGCTAACGTCCGTCTGTTCGTTCCGAATAAAAAGCTGGTCGACCAATACCAGTGTTGCGGGGCTGGTTTTATTCGGAGGGGAACGTAGAGTCGTCGGGGACTGTGACAACCCGCTACCCGTTTGGGAACAGAGTGATAGGGCTCGCGAGGGAAAAGGAATTTGGCGTATGCCCACCGTTGTTCCCCGTGATAATTCGCAGAATAAAGCGGCACCGGTGAGTTCGGGCGCAACAAAAGAGGCGATTATTGAAAAATATCGGCATGCAATCAGTGGCGGTGGCAAGAGGCGACCGTTTTTGTCAGCGACGGTGCGTGTCATCGCCGATTATTCCAATTAGCGGCGACCGGTGCAAGTCGAGGCAGCGCTGGAGATGCGTCCGAAACGGCGAGCCGGAGAGCCGGAATCGTGATAGGCGCTAATCCGTGTGGCGGGCTCGAGTGTGCGCCAGTGTGCGCGTGATTGCTTATAATTGCTTTTCCGACTAGCCAATTAATATTTCTTTTAGTACCTTTTATGATGAAGAGACGGCCCCAGCACATTCGAAGAGGAACACGCGGCTTAGTAGGGTGCGCGCCATGTGCATTCGCAGCGGTAATTACGAAATGCAACCGAACCGATGCAGAGGTGGTGCAGAATAATAATAACAGAGTTGCCGGTTCGCGTACAATAGAAAGCGGCTACGGTTCCGCGGACGGCCGGGCCGCAGTCAAATGAGGATATGGAGATTATGTGTCGGCGGAGTTATACTAGATGTCGCGTCCAGGTCCGTGTCCAGGCGTTGTCCGATAGCTGTTCAGCACGATAGGAAATAATCGATTGATGTGCAACATTTCTTCAATCATAAGAGCAGTCGGCTGCTCGGGCGCGGCGGCGGCGGCGGCCTCAGCAGTCGATAATTCCCTTCTTCTTGATAATTACTAGCTATGCACAACCGTTTCTCCTCTTTATTAAAACGGCAGCGCAACTGCTTTAAATTCCTACGCGCAAACACCATTAAACGAGAAACTGGCAACAGGTTCAACCTTCTCGGCGATCTGCGATCGTATTAATCTGCCATCCGATTATCAGGGAAAAAATTAAAATTAGCCTGCCGGTATCGTTAAATCAACAATTTAAAATGGCAGCCAGCATGAAAGCAACTCGCAGACCTCGATGAATTTTATCCGTTGCTGCTGTAATAACTTATTCGCCATCGACGACCGTCAACTTTTTTTCATTTCTCATCGAAAAGTTACCGTTACCGATCAAAGCGCAGACCGCGCTTATCGCCTATCGCTTCTTAATATCGTTCTCGCACCGTAATTAAACGCGTCGTTTAAAAATGTAGTTAACAGTCTGCCGAAAGTGTGGAAAAGTTTTGCCCCCCCTACCCCACACCCCACACCCACCCCCCGAGAATACAGTCAAAGCACCCCAGCCAGCAGTGTTGCGGCAAATTTTCGAACACCGTCAGATATCGGCGCGTAACTCGGCGACAGTCCTGAATAGTAGCCTAACGCATCATTTATCAATCGATTGGAAATTTCTCCAAATAAGTACACTCGAAGCTCTATATACGGTTTAGCAAAAATCAGACTTTAATGAAACAAGATCTTTAGAACGCTTTATCGTAATAGTGTATCCATTGGTGATTTCATTTATAACATTAAAGGGGAGTCGGTATTACTTAGTAAAGTAAAGTAAGTCTCATACTCTTGATAAGGTACCATGGATTGTGAAGGTTCACAATGTACTAAGAAACCCAACGGCACTAATGAGAGTAGGGTGGCACGGCGGTAATATTGAAAAATAACTAAATTATAATCGACTTGAAGGTCCAGCGTGCTACAATGTGCCTTCAACATGCTTTTTTTCGAACAAATGCGCACAATTATATACTTTTACCGAAATCGATTTAAAATATACTGAAAACCTTCATCATATAGTGTATATACTACTTGTAAGTGCTTCAAATTGGACGCTGCATTTAATGACTTCTACCGAGTACGCTGATTTTTGCTGGAAATCATCGAAAGAGACGCACGTTGTTAGTCCAATCCGTTGCATGGTGATTAAATCGGGTGGCACAAGAAGAAGAAGATTGAAAAACTCAGAAACGGCATTTTGTGAAATTTTCCTTTGTCTCGTTTATCGAAAGAAGAAGAAAAATAAAAAGAAAACATCAAATTGAAACTAGGAAATTTGTTGATATCACTATTTTTAAAAGATCTTGCTAGCTCTTATATCGGATTAAGGACCTTCGCAGTATGTTTTAGTAGGGTTGGCGGCTACACACGAATGATAGACAACAGAAAACCGATAAATGACGGTAGAATATCATTCACCGTCAGAAAATCGCCTATTCTCTCTTGTTTCTATTCCCGGTAGCACATGCTGCGCGCAATTAGCGAACATTACAATCCCGACCGGTGTTGTCGCGAATAATTTTCTCAGCGGCTCTGAGAATTTTCGCGGCAGGGAAATATTTAACTGTCACGATGATACTCTTTCCAGAAATTCGGAATCGTCGCGATGTTCTGGGGCAGTAAAAAAGTACTATTATTATTATTTTTATTATCATTATTAAGATTATTATTATTATTAAAATTATTATTATTGTTATTACTATCATCGACGTCCGGATAGGCCGTAGAAAACCGCTAGCAGTAGTGTTAGTACTAGAGTACGATGATATCGATATTAAACCGAATAGGGAGAGGGCCGCGGGTTTGATTAGACACGGGTGTTATGTTGCATGCTACACGCATAAACGGCCGTGCTGGCCGATGCACCAATGTAGGTAAAATTCGTGATTGCATAGAAGATACAGACATTAAAAGTCATCAATATATTTAGATGCAACAGCAAAGTCCCCCACCCCCCGACTCAGCTACCCAGCGCTTCATCGTGCTTTGCACGTAGAAATCACGAAGACCACGGTCTGCTCGTAGGATTTTTATGTAAAATATCCGGCGCGTACCGGGTAAATCGGCGCGTACACATAAAGCGCTCTCTCACGCAGTGCTGCATAGCTCTCTGTCGCGCCACATGCGATAAATATACTCGTAGTATTATTTCACATTTCGCTCGTACATCTCGCAACATTTCGTTAACGCTGCGATATCTTACGATAAATGTTGATTATTTTATTTCCCGTCGTCGCTGTTCTCGTGATGAAGTGCACAGTTCGACTGAACCCCGGCCCAACACCGTTTACCGAGAAATATCGCAATCCTATACTTTCGTTTGTTACCTTTATTCCGATTTACTCCATTTCCTCCTCGCTCGATATTCTTTTCTTTTTTCTTTTTCTTTTTTTCATATCCACAACACCACACATTTTACATATATCCGAGCGGCGCATATGTACATACGTTCAGTATAACAAATGCTACCGCTCCGCTCGGACAGAGAGAATTCAGCCGATTATGAAAAGTAGATCACCGCTTCACGAGCCGTTCCCGCGGTACCGAGATTTAATGTAGTTGTAATACACCGACGCGTACATAAAGAAAACTATGTGCACGCGCTTACTACATCCGGAATTAAAAATCATCCGCTGGAGACCGATTAAATTGCATTACGATAATCTGAATAATATGCAAATACCGTTTCGAGAATTAAAATTTTTGACCGCCCCGGGTAAAAGCTACCAATCACTCACACCAGGTCAAACACAACGAAAGTCTAACAAAAAATTTTGCTCATACAGGATCGCAAAAACAGTTCCGTTTTATGTAAAATGTCAAGCGCTACTAAAATACGAAATAAGAAAGAAAGAAAAAAAGACAAACAAAACCTTCGTGCACAAATGTAATTTTTCCATCCCTCTAAAAGATAAAATTAATCAGTTGCAGGTCGATTGGACGAAACGAAGAATGCCTCGTGAAAACTGTAAAGAATAACGAAGAGAGGTTTAGCGGTTCGAGAAGAAATTAGCGAAAGAGTAAGAAAAATAATGAATGGGATAAAAGTTTTCGGCCTATTTTTAATCGAGAATATTGTGAAAGAGAACTAAAGGAAACTGACCCCACCACCGGGTATTAATGGAAATAAAACGAAAGACAAATTTTTTCGGACACTTCATGAGAGGTGAAAAATATAAATTATTACGGACAATAATAATAATGGGTATGATAGAGGAAACTTGGCTAGATAATATTAAAAAATGAACCGGAATTAAGAAAGCAGAAGATTTAGGCAAGGGACCGGAACTTATTACATCAGATAGTCCACAATCCATGCAAGGCAATTAATCGGCTGGCACGAGAAGAAGAAGAAGAAGAATTGTGGAGCGCATTGTTCGCTGGACCGGAAAATCGTAATCTACAGTTAATTTTTTTTTTTTTGTTGTAATCGTTAATTGTTTTCATTTATCACGCGTATGATATAAATACAATTCGCCTTTTATCGGATGTTTTAGTTAGTTTTCTGCGTGTAGTGAGAGATTTTTTTTTTTTTTTTTCCTATTATTTCATCGAATGTTTTATCGCGTACAAAAATACGTAATCTCTCTGACCAAATTCAATTAAATTCTCCATTTTTCTGCAACAACTAACAGATTAAAGCAAATTTAAAAATAACGGAGTTGAAGGGCGACCAAATATTATTCATATGTTCCAAAATATTATGCCAGCTGTTCCATTAAAAGAAAACCTCAAACTCGCTCGTTAAGCGAAACAACAAAAGAAACACGCCTATCTTTCCTCGCTCGCCGCCGCCGGCAACGTTCTATACGGCAATCAATTTCCGAAAAACAAAATCCGCGTTTCACATTCCTCCTCGCTTAAAGATGGACACCGCGCGGGCCTTAGGTATCAGTCACGATAATGTGCTGCACATTTTTTTTTATCTATATATGTATATATACGAGTATAAATGTACACGAATTAGTAAAGTTGGCGCCAACAATTGATCGATTTTCATCCGATCTAGAACGCGAATTTAAACGGTTCTTGTGCTTTTTTTTTCTGAATTAGTATCGGTATTACTTTGGTATTGCGGTTCGATATTATTTTATTTTGCAACGGGCAATTAATGCACAAAAAAAAAAATTAGTTAAAAACGACAAGCCGGGATGATAATCCACGAATCCCCTTTCCAAAAAGGAAAACCATTTAGATAACGACTAATCGCGAATTTAACGATATTTTTTAAAAGTTTTGCCCCTTTTTTTTTGGTTATTTCCCAAAATAAATGTATACCGTTAAATTATTCTTTGAAGTATGTAATATTGAAACCGTTCCTCTTTCGTATGAGGATGCACCGAATTTCTCTAATTTCAGATAAAACACCTGCAACGAATATTTTTAATATTATAATTCCACTATAACCACTCAATAAAAAGCAGAAAAAGTTTAGAATAGATTTTTGTACTTGCTTGTTTAACTTTAGATTAGTAATGTATGAAAAGAAGATTTTACGTACAAAATTATTTCATTAAAATAAAATCGACCAAACTACATTATAATTCTGATATTTTTTTTTCTTTCGAAGTTTATGATTCATCGATATTTAGATCGCAAATATACATACATATATGGCTTGCTTTTTCCCCTCTACAAACATGGTTTATTGAATTCATCGAATTAGTAGTTTTTCGCAACGAAATGATTCTTAAGGAGAATGATTTTTTAACTTTGGTCTAAAGTGAATCTTGATATTGTAATTTAATGATTGCCTTAATTCGTAATACACCCGACAACGTACATTTTGGAACTACAGACCGTATGCTTAAGCCACTGATTTTCCACACTCGCCTAAATCTTTTACCGTCTGTGAATCTATCCTAAATATTAATGGCAAACGTCACGTCATCTGAAAACCAAGATTTGCGCGCGATATTTTTTCCCTAATGGTATTATTATAGTTTTAAATTCGCTTCAGTAATAATTTTAATCGTCTCGTCCGGGATGGCGGATGGGGGGGGGGGGCATCCATCTCTTGCCATTTTGTAACGTTATTCATTCCAATTCCGTTGTTCCCGGGGGAAAAGGGTCCACTTGAATTATTGTGCACTATCACACATTTTAATTTTCACCGCGCCTACCTTTATCATAATTTATATCGAACGAATCGGTCCCGATCATAATTTAATGCTAAATCCGCTTTCATGTGATGCTTTATAAATTGCATACATCTCTAAACGATGAATATATATGAACACGATCGCTCAATATATTTTCGATGGCCTTATTTACTAGATTCTTAGTCTGGCCGAGTATTACTTGGAAACCGAAACAGATTTCATAGGTGAGTAACATTGAAAAATTTTTTTTTTGGGAGAAATAAAATTGGGCTTTGCCCCTCCTCGGACGACCGTAAATGTTCAGTTATTTACATAGAGACCGCCACGGGGAATGAACTCGGGGCAGCCATTTTATTATCCAACGAGAGAGTAAGTATTTTTTTTTTTTTTTTTTTTTTTTTATATTAATAATAAAGGTACAATCTTAACCGTTAAATTAAATAAGTACCAATAATAATAAATGTTTAACAATTAACATCTTATTTGGAGTATAAGTCCAGTGACTTCACCCCATAAAAATATATTTAGATCACTAAGTCTAATGGATGTCTGCGTTTGAGACGTCTGGTGTCATAGCCGGTATCTAGCAGCTGTATTGCTTCCACATTTACGTGATTATGCAAACGCTTCTCGTGTATCTGAGCAAACTCCTTAATGACATCGTTGACGGTAGCCATTTGGAGATCCGTATGAATATCATCATTACGTGAATATCGATTTGCATCTACAATTGCACGTAAGATTATATTTTGACGCCGCTGGATCATTTCTCGATTGGAACGCGCAGTACAGCCCCATAAGGCAATTCCGTACGTCCAAATCGGTTTAATGATTTGTTTGTACAATAATAGTTTGCAGGACGTATCCAGTACGGATTGTCTGCCGATTAACCAGTACAATTGTCGTACTTTAGTTTTAATTTGTTGCACTTTCATTTTGACATGAACTTTCCACGACATACGTTTATCCGGGTGCATACCTAGATACCTTGCAGAATCAGCTTGTGGAATCGCCTGATTACCAAGATATATGCGGTATTGATCACTAGCAGTACGCAGTGTAAAGAGAATGTGGATGGATTTCTGCTCATTCAGCATAATCTTCCACCTTCTAGTCCATTTATACACCGAATCAACCCTTTGCTGAAGCTTGTTTGTAACATCACCCTGATTCTGGTCGACAGCCATTAAAGCGGTATCATCAGCAAATGTTGCAGTGGTGGTACTATCATCATTTACAGGAAAATCTTGTGTATACAGAAGGTACAAGAGAGGTCCAAGGACACTCCCTTGGGGAACTCCAGCCTGTATATTGTAAAATGTTGATTTAGCATCCTCATGACTAATTCTGAACTTCCGATCTGTTAGATACGACCTAACCAGTCGACACAGGTTACCTGGCAGCAAATGACTCAACTTAAAGTTTAGGCCTTCATGCCACACCTTATCGAATGCTTGTGCAATGTCTAAGAAGATGACAGAACAATACTTCTTTTCTTCCAGAGCCAGAGTAAGTATGACTAGGAAAAAAGGCGCAAATGCAGCATCGTGATGAGGCGAAGAGAAGGAGGCATTTTGTTCTTTCGATTTCTCGCTGATGTAAGACTCGCGGCTTTGAATCGAAGTCATCGTCTACAGCCTTTTAATCAGCCGAGTACGCACATTTCTCTAGTCGGCAACACGGAATGCTACGCTTTAATTTTCGCACGGCAATTTGATCTGGACAGTTCGGCGCGCTCTAAATTTTTCGCCATCATCTCGTAGCGAAGTACAGGAAATTTTTTACACATTCGTGACCTCCGGAAGAAAAACCGGCGGCGCGCTAATGGTGTCGTCATTATTTTCCGGCTTTGCAGATAAGGCGCGCAGAGACGTTGTTGAACGGTTTTTTGCAGATGAGACGTCTTGCGGCTGATAAGACGGAAGGAGAGAATCGCAACGGTGATCTTCATAGGTAAAACGGATATAATGCGTCAGCTGGGCTTGTCGGAGTCGGTTCGTGATGATATTGGGCGATGCTGGTCCGATAGCGCGATCGAATCACGAATTTAGAGAACGGAGTGGCGAATGAATGCGAACCTGGTCGTCGATTTTAATTAAAATGCCCGCGCATATCTCGGCTTATCTGCCGCAGTTCCTGTGCCTCGACTTCGCAGCAGCGAGAACGGCAGTTTGGAAAAAAATCTGCTTTAATTAAAGTCGAACACGTGTATCTGAACGACTCGCGGCTCCGGCATCTCGATTGCTCATCGAAGCCGTCCGGAGCCCGATGATCGCCACATCGTGATTGCCAGACAAACAGATGATGACTGTCATTATGCACGGCCGAGCGGCAGCCGATTTATTAACAGATAGGCCGCGCGTTTTTCTCACTAAAGGCCATCTCGCCTATGCAAATCAGCACCCTCCCGACGACTCCGCAAGTTCCGATCACGATACTCCCCCGCTCCGCATTCTTAACATACGATCTCTGCGCCGACTACCGTATACGTCGTACTCGGCAACAGAAGCTGGTCCGTTTCTTTCGACAGCACCCGGCTGGGGGAATCCATCTATCGGATGAATAATATAATCTGATTTACCGGGGACAACGAAGGAAAATAGAAAAAAGTGCTGAAAGATGATTGATTCGGCTCCGGGATGGATTTTGTGCATGGACAGATGTGAGCATTCAAAGAGGTTCATTACAGACGAATTTAATAACTCTTTTAAGAACTGAAGTTGACAGTAAAATATTGTGACCGGTCGTGCACAAGTTTTTCTTTTTTTAAGTTCACAACTTTATCGTATATCTTAATAATGATCTAAACAAGAAATTTGTGAAAAATTTTCAATTTATTGTTTCTCAGCACCATTCTGTGAAGCACGGAACATGGTCAGTATTGATTTTATAAATATATATTGCTTTGTAAGAGGAAATGTATAGATGATCCAAAAATTGTGATGCATCCACTGTAGTTAAAAGTGTAGTACAATTTTAGTACCAGTGTGCTCGAAAGAGAATGAAATTTAAGAGTTTTTTCCGAAGCAACAGCGTCCGTTGAAGATAAAAAGTTTTCTGAATGCGACAAAATTAAACAATAAACGCTGGTTGGAATTTATCAATTCAATTTACTTGATCGAAGTCTCATGGTTTAAATATAGAATCGCGGAATATTTTCCGGTCATGCACTAATCTCGCACTCTCACCTTAGAACACCAAAAATCGTATGTGCTTTTATTTTATCCCTCTGTCTTATACCTTCGATTTAAAACATTCGATTTAAAATTTTCCATTTAAAATCTCCTTCGATTTAACACCTTCATTTTGTATTTTCATTTTACACGTGATTATAAAGCGAAACTGTTGAAATGCGGAACCGCAGAAAAACTACCCGTGGATCGTCGAAAACCGTGTTCATCACTAAATCAATAAAAGCAAATCTTTTAAGTATTTAAAACTTCTTGCTAGTTAATGTAAGAACTAAAATCATTTACCGGGGACACCGTGTTAATGGACCTTATTCATATTTCACATATGGCTCAGACCATCACCGGAATAAAACTAAACTGACGAAGTAATGAACGAGTCTTTTAAATACGTAGTAACGATATATTTAAAATCGACTAAATGCTCCTTAATCCGAGTACAGCCCGGCCAGTTTGTCTAGTATAGTTCATGCCGCGAGAACAAGCAAATAAATCCCAGCGCTGAGAAGCTAAGCTTTGTATTTTGGCTTTTCATTTGTTTTGTCGATTTTTTTTTTTGATTTTATTGCTATTACTTAAGACTGTGTTTATCGTTTCATTAGTTCACTTTTATATTCCGATGATGGTTTAATTCGAAATGTCAGTAAAGAAAGAATCTTGTCTACAGTAATGACAGTCATGTCAGCACATTAACAGAGTAGCAAGTTCACGTAGTAGCCGGTGATAAGCATTTTGCAGTTCCTTTCTGCATACCGACCTACATCGCTAACTATCGTTTCGTTCGGGTAGATTTCCGCATATTGACACTTCAAAAAATTCTACTTACATTGAGTTTAATGAACGAGCCAAAAAAAAAAAAAAAACAACCCGACCTATGTCGCACTATGATATTGAAACATTACGTCGTGTTTTGTCATTTCTGCTCTTCGCTAATTATATGCGATGCGCGAATTACTGGTACACATTAAACGTTAGCGATAATTATTGACTTCCATTTAACGGCACAGTCGATAAGTTATGAATGAGAGATTCATTTAAAAGGTGTTGAAGACACGCCGGAAAAAGTGTCTACAATTTCGTTTGTTGCGCAACGATCGCAATACCCCACCTTCGAGAAATGTTAAAAGACACTGACGATTTACGTTTATTGAGAAAATTTTTACGCGCGCGAGCGACAATTAATTCACCGCTAAGTGCCTTCGATGACGCGCGCTAACCAGAACAATATTTATTGGGAAAAATTATTCTGTTCCCACATTTGTAGATTTTAACCGGGACAATAAATTTTGTTTCTAATGCGAAATTTTTAATGGACGACAGAAATATTCTCATTCGAAATATTCGTGGAGAGGTGTTCGTCTTTCAGCGATATATCAATGACAGGGAATTTTATTTATTCCTCGATTAAGAAGCTGGAAAATTATCACCGAACAACCGTGTAGCCATCTTGTGACCGAACATGTTCGTCTAAAGGCGAAACGGTCTCTTCGCTACAAAGTAATCACTTCCTAAGCCGATTACGTCGAAGAAGAAGCTGTGATATATTAGAACGTCATCCGGCTTCGTAATTTATAATACCGCTCGAAGGTCATCGCGCTAACTCAACGCTATTTCCCCCGTGAGAGAAGCACGATATTCACTACAGATCCGAAAAAATATAAAATTATAATAAACGCTTTAAACGGAACCTTGCAAATTCGTGATTTTCAACTAAATTTTCCTTTTTTTTGGTTTCTGGTTTTTGATTTTCCAACATCCATCAGACTGAATACCCAAACTTGACAAATAAACCACGCACCAGCCTAAACCGACCTTTCGCACTCAAATTTTCACGGAATATTCGCGACAATATCGCGTGTTTGAATAATACCTATTCCAGTTCAAGTATGGAATGATGGAAGTTTCCAAAACGGTCTAGACGCCACAACGCTAGCGATAACGTACACCGCATCTTCAACCAGTGCAAACTAGAGTGACAGTGTTGAATGTATGTTGAGTGTGTTCCTTAATTGTCCGGTGATCTCCGTACGAGTCCGACATGGATACACATGTATCCGGGACGCAGTTCCGCATCTGAAGAAATAACGGAACTTACTCATAATTAGAATCCTTTCTTAATGCCTAAGAGGAGGAAGACTGCAGCACCGAGTTGCAACTGGAGACGAGACTCGCGTGTATCACACGTGAATCGATCACCGATGAGGAATAAGTAAAAGGAAACCCGGTCGACCTCCTAAATAGTTCAAAATGACGTCCTCTTCCGGCAAAGTTCTGGCGTCTGTTTTTTTTTTTTTGTTTTTTTTTGGTACTTAACCCCGCGATCTTTTCGTTTAATCGGTTACCTCGAAAAAGGCAATCAACGCGACATACTACTGCGACGCCCTAAACCACTTCAATTTAACCCAGAGGAGATAATCTCAGACGCCGTGACAAAGTACCCCAAAAAACTGGACGCAAATCATTTCGACTTGGGAATTAAAAAAACTTCTTACTCGTTATAAAAACAAAAAAAGATCACGAAAGAAGCAACGATTATGGAATAAAAATTTGCCTGTAGATTCCAATAATTACTTCGTTTTTGTGTTTTGACCGTTCTTTCCCGACCTAATTAGACCGTTAAACTTACTCTCTGAACAAACCTCTCGTAATAGTTTCATTGTGCGAATAACTCACATTTTTGTTATATTAAACGAAATATTCAAGCGGGATTTCAACTAATGTTTTTTTTTTGTTTTTTTTTTTTGTTTTTTCGATTAAATGTATACAGCCACTTTTTAATATTCAGCGCTCCGTGCTTTCACCTTTAACGACGACTCTAATTTAATTACGATTTTCGATATACTTAATCGTGTCGAATAAATATTGTGGCGGGAAAAAAAGTTACGTCCGGATCGCAAAAAATCAATGAACTGTCTGAATTAATGAGACAAACTGTTTTTTTTCCTAGTTTTATCAGTTTGTTGGCTGACAATTCGCAAGGCGTGCTTCTTACACGCAACCGCCTTCATTATTTCTTTTTTTTTTTCACGTTCAACGTTAAGAAATTTACATTGCAACATTTTAATCGCGACTCTGAAAATTAGGACGCGTTAGCAGTTGCAGCTCCGGTTGATTTTTTGTTTTTATATTTCCAATTTTTTTGGCCCGCAGATACACCATGTCCGCTCAAATTATAGCGAGTCTGCAAAAAAAATTTTTTTGAAAAGCGTGCGAATAAAAATCAGTCTGACCAAAAAAGATTATTCTCCTACATACAACTATGTTGCGCAGCGAAGAACCTAATCTGCTCCAATAGTCGTGTGTAACGGAGGTGATTTCGGTGCGACGAGTTCATAAAGTACGTCAGTTTGTCGTTTAATTAGGCAATTTAGTTGTCTGAATCAATAAAATTTCGCATCGCGCCATCCGGTCGAAACCGAATCGTGCATAATTATTTTCTGAAGATTTTATCCGTAGATAAGATTGAACGACAGACCAAACTAAGAAAAGTCTTTACAATTCGTTATTTAAAAAAAAAATAATAATAATGACTATCGACGAATCAGTGAAGGAGTTAAAAAAAAAAAAAAAAAAAAAAAAGATTTAAATTTTATAAGAATATCCGGTTTAGACACGACAAAATTGCAAATTTTTGTTAGAATCCGGTTTAGGCATGACGCATTTACATATTAATTTAGCTAATTAGAAATGTCTCTCTTAAATTCCAACGAAATTTACGAATTAATTATTCGTGATTTTTCCTTAACACGAATATTTTTAGAATATAAACAAACAAACAAAGTGTCTTTAGGTGTCATTGCAGGTAAGCTGACTGCAATCGCTCCGGAAGACGTGAAAAAGTTTGTACACAGGTCTTACAATATACCAGCGGGATAATTTCGAAAATAGAAATACACGCGGCGAGGAAAAAATCGTTCACTAGGGGATGTTTAAAATGTTAGCAAAGAGCAAGTCGCACAATTAAACAAAATAAGCGGGGATGATCACTTTTCCAATTCGGCTGAATTAACCAGAGTCGCACAGCTTATGTGAGAATAGTGGAAGAATTTTTATACCGTAATACACGCAATTTTTTAGCCTTTATTTCGGTACTTCTGCCTGCACAGGCTAAAGTGCGCGCCATGTTAGTACAAATATGCGCTAGTTGAGACTATAGTTAACAGATTTTAATAAAGCTACGTAGGCTAAGAAAGTTGTTTTCATTTCTATATCTTTGTAAATCTTCTCGAGAGAAAGCACATTTTAAACTTTGCCACGAGCTTTAAGATGACTCCGTCAACGAAAAACGTGAAGAGAAAGTACGGAAAATGATACAAAAACCGTCGCCAAATATGAAATTAAGTTTTTTTTTTTTTCACTTAAAATATAGGCTGAAATCTTAAAAATGGAAAATTAAATGCGTCGCCGCAACATCCGCTTAAAAAATAAGAAAAAACAACGAAGAACTCACTCTAGAACATTACAATATATGTGTAGCTCTTAAGGTGGTGCTGTTTAATAATTCTTAGAGTCTAAATTAAAATTACGATATTTAGAAATAATTTAATCAATAAAATAACGCAATGAATATTTAATGCGCTTTTTAAGTATTACGACAATTTGCGTTATCTCGAGACTCTACTAAGGTATCTTAAGAATTATCATAATATCTTCAAATAAGATTAATCTCTTATCGGGAGTGATTAGTTTTTACTTTTTAATGCATTTTTATTGAATATTTATTATATCGAATTTTTTACTCTCCATCGCGCTTTTATTAAATTTTTATAGTGAATATTGAAGTTGATTAATTTTTTTTTTATTAAAAAGAAAAAAAATTGTATTTCTCAGTTTTAGCGTAATACTTAAATTTTTTGACTTGCTAAATTCAACTTTTTTAAAAGTGACAAGTTTTGACGCTTTGACGTTTTTCTCTTATTCCAATCTATATTTAATCATGATAATTAATACTTAAAAATTTTCTAAGATAACGTTTGCACGCTTAATATTGAGGTAATATTTTAAACGTCAGTCATGTTTACTATATTAATAAATGAAACAAAAAAAAGTAATTTAACCACACTTTCCGACGTACTCGTATGGGGTACCAGCGTTCACTGAGGTACGCTTTCGTATGAACAGAGAGAATGCTTAAAATCAGTCCACATAATGTATACGAAAAAAAAAAGAAAAGAAAAAAAACCATACGCAACGAATGCAAAGAGTTTTTTTTTCCCTTTTTTTTTTTTTTTTTTTTCGAAATCGGTAATGATTATTCGAGATTTAATCAAATTTAAGTTGCTGTTTTAAAATATACACTCTAGACGATAAATTAATTACACAAATTCGAGAAATACCATTTAAAAAAAATTATTTTTCTTTTTAATATTTAATCAAAACCCGCATCATTATTCAAATTAGGACGAGGTTAGCGTAATTTTACTGATCCAACTGGCCGGAATAATAATATTTTTGGTTTCGTTAAATAACGTATCAGTAGAGTCCATAAATTCTTTAAAACTGTTGCAAAACCGGATTACTAAAGTACACACAGCGTTATATAATTTTAACATTTTTAAACTTTTACACTTTTATTTATTCCGTGTGTCATTTCACGGTCATATTACCGATTTTTTAATAGTCTCGTGTTTTATCTTAAAAAAGTTTCGCCCGTTTATTTTGTAGTAGACTTTAGCTCGTTTTCAACAGTTTGAATTCGAGAAAAAAATAAAAATAAAAAAAGCAGGAACAAATCAGATAAAACCTTTGCAAAAAATACTTAGCCTTTATTTATTTATTTATTTACTTACTTATTTTGTTGTTTTATTTCAAATGCCCGATTAGGGCTAAAAAGTAATCCGGGGTATGCTAACATCATTTCTTATCCACTAATGTACACAATATTCTTTTCGTTCCTATTGAAGCTGTTCCGCTAACAGTCTAAAAGACACCATTCAATCAGCCTTATTGCAGCAAACGGATAACGCTAACTATATAATTCCGAAAAATGCTTCCATGTTTTTACAACTCTGATTTTAATCGTTTTTCTCTAGTTCGTTTTTCCTGCTTACTAAAAGTACGCCGATAGTTTAAATACAAAAAAAATATAAACAGTTTTACAAGTGTAGTAACATTACTCACCGCTTTGCGGGGTTGAAAGCTTCACCGACGCAATCGGATAGTTCACGGCCACGTCTTCCGGTACACTAAAGGTATATTTCGATCGTTCGAACTGAACGGTCGGCTCATCTATCAAGTAAACAAACACTTTGGCCTCCTTCGGACTTTTCAGTCCTGCTCCATCGGTAGCCGATACGTTGAATGTGAATTCCTTCGAAATTGACGACAGTTTGATCGACTTCAAAATGAATATCTCTCCAGTCGCGCCATCCACACGGAAGTAATCGGTGCTGCCGGAAGTTATCCGATAAGACACGGAACCGTACTTGCCGGTATCCGGATCGGACGCTCTCACTAGTCCGATGACAGCCGGACTCGATGATCCGCTGGCGGTCGCGTGATAAGAACTGTACGGTAAGCTTATCTTATACTCGGTCGGATAAAAGTTGGGCGCATTATCGTTCACATCGGTCACTTCGATCAGTACGGCCGACACAGCGCTTAAACCACCTACGCAACAAAGAAACGAAAAAATTAGCGTATTCTAATAGCTGAAAATGGAAATTTTACCTCGATTTAAAAGTGCAAATAAAAATAAAAATCCGATCACTTATATTATTTCTGGTTACTGAGCATATCACGTCATTTAAAACTAAAACCGTTATTTGAACAATTCCTTTCTCTTTTAGTATTCGAAAGCACTTTAGACAAAAATAATGTACGCGAAAATTACAATATTCTGAAAATGAGGAAAAATCTGCTAAAATGGAATAATTTCAATATATATATATATATATATATATGTATGTATGTATATGAAGAAAAACTTTTATTTATTAATGCGCAATGAATTAAGAAAAATAGTTTCTCCCGGTCTATCCGATTGAAATATTTTTTAAAATGATGAAATAAAAGCGGTGACCTAAAAATTAAACACTTCGTATATCGGACAACAACGCTTTTATCTTATTCTTTTAAAATATCCCCCACCCCACCCCTGAATTAGACTGAAAAAATTATTTTCCTTTTTTTTATTGCATTAATAAATTTAAAATTATTTGCAATGCTATTTTTTTATTTGCTGCTCCCCCCGAAATTAAAATGTTATTTTTATTGCTTAACAATTCGTAATTTCTAACAACTTTAGTTGACTTCTCTATTTTCGAGTAATAATAAACTAAAAACGGCAATATAAATTAAAGTGAATAATAAATAAATAATAATAGGGTTAAATAGGAAACTTGACAAAATAGTCAAATTTAAAAAAATAAATAAAAAACACTGCAATATGGATCAGATTCGTTATTCAAACAAAATTCAGACACTTTAAGCAAAACAGCATAGAAAATACGCATTTTTCCTCACTCGCTTTCACTACAATACTCTCGGTTCTCGCTGAAATGGAGAGGCAGCATATGAGCAACAGGCTCGATAACAGTGCACAAAGACAAGCAATCAGTCAAAACTTTCAGGTTTGGGATAATAGAGACCTCAAAAGCCCTACACCGCTTAAAAATTTAATATCATTAAAAATAAACGAGGAATATCGGGAAGACGAAAACATTATCCAATTACTACCGAAAAATTCGTCGGAACAATTGTTAAATTTCGAAAATTTACTATTGAAATTGTTATAGTACAAGCTCTATACCACCAGAGTTTTTAACCAAAAACAAAAAAAAAAAAATACAAATGATTCTTAAATTTTTGTCTAAAATCTCCCCCAAATGCATATACATCGATAATTTAATTCATTTTGACGGTAAATACTTTTGGAGAAGTATATACATTTAGTTGTGTTGCATATTATTCAAATTTCTTCGTTTACCCTATTATTATTATTTTTATTCTTTATTATTCGCTTTAATTTACACATTACCATTAGAGAGTTATTTTCGCTTAGCGAGTGTTTGAGTTTTTGTTAAAAGAACACACGTCTGACACATATCAGTATTAGAATATTGAATAATTTGAATAGTTAGTCGTGTTTTACGCTATTCGAATTTGTTTACTCTACTATCGTTTATTTTTTACGTCGCTGAAGGTAAAAAACGGCCGGTTACCGTTTCCGAATTAACAGCCGAGAGTAATTATTCTGAGGACGGTTTTGTGATTTTTTACATTCTTTCCGTCGTAATCGGAGTTAAGCAGTTCTCTTTCGGCGGGAATAAGCATAAAGCGTTGATTTATTATTGAAGACAGTTCGGAGGAAGCGATGCGGTATTTCGCAACTCAAACGACCGCGGCCAAACAGTTTGCCGTCTTTTTCCAGTACCGGCACCCAGAGAGTTAGCGCAATCTGTTACTTGATCAAAGTAAAAGGTCGCGCTGTGTAATGGCTGGTCCGGCGAAATGGGTTCAGATGAGAGGGCGCCTACAGTGACTCGGATGATCGATCGAAAAAGAAGATGGCTCATCGCTCGCACAGTATGCCGAATGATAAATCGAACCATGTCGACTGCTGTCTGCTGAAGACTGTCTTTCGGCTCCTCATTCTTCAAGCGACCCGGAAAGATAATGGCGCCGCCGCTGCCGGACAAGACTTTTCAGTTTGAAAGAGCGCCGATCAAAAGAAGAAAAAAGTGCGCTCTCCGACCCATATGGCCCGGTTCTTTTTCCTCGGCTTTTCTCAAATAAACTCATATTTACAATGCGAAGCCGGTTATCGCTCGTCAACATACGACCGACTCATCGCAAACGCGACAAGCAATTAGCCTGAACCGTTTTCATTCGCTCGCCAACATACGACCAACACGTTGAATTGAATAATGCGAGTGAACCGATTAATTTAAGACGCTGACGAAAAAGTTTAATTACCCCACGAACAAACTGTGATAAGCATAACTCCTCGTAGCTGCATGTATTCCATGCAAACTAGTCACGTTATATTTATTCCGAACGAAGCGATCCATCGTGATCGGAAAATTTCCGGCTAATACGCTTTACCGACTTTTTCCAGCTTATCGGCGAACAAAAATCATTTCGCTATTTTGGAGAAGAATTGAGTTGGTAAAGCAAACGAGAACTGAAACAACAATAATCTAGTTTCGATAGGATGATAGATCCGTGTAAAATAATGACCGCGGCATCTCTGTCTCACACTTGTTCCGGAGAGAGCCCTGAAACGGTGTTTAATTTTAAAGAGCCGTTCTCAAAAGTAGTAATTATTACCAAAGCCATTACGGATTATTTCCACGCATAAGTAAGCAATCTGACAATATTTAAATAATTGCCTGGAATGTAAATTCGGTTAGAAACAAAATTCCTGGTCAGCTAGCGGATAAAAGATCTATCGATGTACGTAACGCTACGTAATTTTTAAATCCACGCAATAAACTTTTTATTCATTTATTCAACACGCAGCCCGTGATAATTTATTGTAGACTGCTTTTCCGTGTGGTTTATTCAACGTTGTACAGTGTACATCAATCTTGTTCTTTTTTTCCACTTCACCATTTAATTTCAATCCCACTCTTTCCTTAGGTTATTATTATTATTGTTTCGCGAATGTAACTGACGAAAGGTTGAAAGCTTTAACGCATGTAAAAACTTTTTCCTATACTTGAAAACAGGGGCTAAAGCATTAAACAGAAAATTATGAAAAAAAAAAAAATATATATTCTATATATATATATATATATATATATATATATATAGGGTGTGTTCTAAAACTAGTTCAGGAAATTTGTTTTACGCTATAAAGCTGATCAAAGTGAACAAAAAAGTGTAGTCGACTCGTTGGCACGTTCGGCTGCTTTAAGCAGTCGCTTTATTAGGCATTTCCCAGCTCAAAGTCTTCTTACTCTTTCCTCGCGTTGCCACCGTGACTGTTGGTCTGATCTCTATCCTTTTTCTTTTTTCAATCCTGCTTCCTTTTACTTATCTATACAACCCACTCTTCCTCTTTTTCCGTGGTTTCTTGATTTCCCCAACATGAGGCGGTCAACTATTTCATCCATAATTAGACTTCGGTTAAACCACAGTTTGCTTCCTGCTTCGCTCTTTCGTTTCTCCATTACTCAGTCTCCTCTTTGTCCATTTGATCCGTCAGAAGCAAACTTCGTTTGTGATGCGAACCACATTTTACTTGAATGTCCTTCCATTTCTTCAGAACGCGCGATACTGTATTCCGGTCTTTTGCGTCTTGGCCTCCCTACGCCCTACAGCGCTCACAGCATCCTTTCTTTTCCGTCTCCATTGGTTATTCCTTTGTTAGCTTCTTTCGTATGTTCCATTTGTAATATGTTTCCTTTATAATTATTAATACTATCATACCGTTGAATTGAGTAACGTCCTTAGCTGACATGCTCAAAAAAAAAAAAAAAAAAAAAAAAAAGTGCTGAGGGAAAAATCATTAAGGCGAACCATTAATTGGTTATAATTAATTTAATTACTTAATTTAAATCAAAAAAATATTTTTTTTTTTAGTGAATCAATCCTTTTGTAAAATAAAAAGAGAATAAACATTAAAAGTAAAACACGTATTAAATGTATAGTAAGTCAATAATGATTTGTCAATTAGAGCAAGTGCTCAATATGTTGACCATTTTGCTGTACCACCAACTCAGTTCTTCGCATAACATTGTTGTTTACGGCCTGTTGCAGAAGTTCTAATATTCGTCGGATGTCGTCAAACGCTGCGACGATCCGCTGTACGTAGTTGTCTCATGTGTCGGTTGATGTACGATACACCTTTTCCTTAATACAACCCTACTAGAAAAAATCCATAGGAGTTATATCGGGAAACCTTTCTGGCCATTCAATCGGTCCGAGGCGCCCTATCCACTTGTCCGCGAAGACTTCATGACCTTCTTATAACCCTTTCGCAGTGTGCTGATGCTCCATAACAGCATATCTACTGTAGTTTGCAGAGGAATATCCTCTAACAAAGCAGGAATAATAATGCACCATTTGCGGGTATTTCCCGATTATACAACGGCCACGTTCGCGACGGTTTGCCATGATGTTTTCAATTACACTGATGGAAAAATATGCCACGGTTAGCTTTGAAAACGATGACTGTATTTTATTTCTTGTGTTTATAAAACATCAAAGACGAAAACAAATATACACAGAGGCTACGTTGTGATGAAATACGTAAAGCGCCGATTTGAAAAAATACGACGAATTGGATTGAATTTTTACTTAGTTGACTATACACACATACGACTACATTTATTTTATTTAATTATCCGTTAATTATTGACAAACGGGATATTCGAAGAAGTGAATATGCACATAACATTGTAACGCATTAGGTTACATTATAAAAATGGGTTACTAAAAAAAAATTCCTCCGCTAATCTAATTTGAAGGTTTCATAAAATTTATTTACCGCGTCAATATCGGTTTTACATTAATTTGATTAGTGGCAATCGCTTGTAGAATTTGACTATAAGTCGGCTCTGCTTCTTTTACTCGTCGCCGGTTCGTTTCAAAGTAGCGTTGAATGTGTTTCTTCAAGTTCGCAAATAATCTCGCCTTAGGTGTTCACCGAAGTTATTAAAGAACGTAATTTATATTAATTATTTACGCCAAATCAAAGTCAAATTAAATCAAATCGAATTTTTACCATTACGCTAACAATTTTACACGCACGCGCTATTCATGAAATAAATCAGTCACAAAACCGAAATTAGACCTATCTATTTTGTAATCTAGGCAATTTGGCCTAGAGGACCGTAACTGAGCCTTTATTTTTTGGTCCTCAAAGCGCGGTTAAAAAAATGAAAGATCGAAACAAATTAAAAAAATTGCGTAACGCAGAAAAAAAGGCTGAAAGCTGGAAAAGAATCAATCGTAAATGGTTGCCCGAACAACAGATTGTCGGATTATGTCGATGACGACAGAGACAGTTTATCATCGGTCGAGCGAAAAAGCACTCGGCGGGGCACATTAAAATATCGGAGGGGGCGCGCGCGAAATGATACAAGCACAGGCAGGACCGAACGAAAACGAGGAACATAGACAGCTTTTATATTAAGCGAACCGAACAAGTTGGGCTTTAAGAAAGAAAATCGAAGTTGCTGTTAGTAGGAAGAGACGATATTATAAACGGCGCGACTGCGAACGGCGTAGTTACTACATTGTAAAGTGATTTAACAAGGCATCGACGACGAGAAGGTAGGCGAGAGCATAGACAAGAGCGAAAGAGGTAGAAGAAGTACCGGCGGTCGAACGGGCAGCGACGCATTATAGTCCAAGTGTCGAATAGGCCTTGGTGTAAAACAACGAGCGAAGAATGCGATTAGAGGGCGAACGATAGAAGGAAACGGAACGAGATCGTCTCTCTGGAGGGAGCAGAAGCACGACTGGATTCCAGAGCTGTCATCCGAGCTGATTTATTGAGTTTTGGACGCGAGAACGACAGATTCCAGCTCCAGCAGCATCCAGAGCTCCGGCGATAGCTTCAGTTTCCAGTCCAGAAGATTGTCTGCCAATGATGATCCGGAGCAAGGGTAACTCGGTTGGCTTTTGGCTTTAGCTGGCCGTTCGAGCTGTACAACACCGCACATACTTAAGCAGTCCCTCTAATCGCGAATACTCGCACAAAGAACTAATCATTATGACTGCGAGCAAACCGTTTAACCAAACATCCATTTCACTCGATCGATCGACGACCATCGTCTCGAACATATGTCCTTGCTCATGAATTACCCATACGCCGAGAGGCTGCAAGAAGCGAATTATTTTCGTTCATTTCGCTCCACAGTAGCGCATACCGTGCACGTGTGACTCATACTATGAAACGAAATCGACAAAAAAACATAATAATCAAAAGTAATAATAAAAAAAAACAACAAAAAACAAAACAGAACGTAGCCGACAACAATAACCGTATGAATTTTTCAACAACAGCGCAGTATGTAGACCCCACTGAAGGAAAGAGGATCGATTTCAAAATTGTTTTTTCATTTTTCTGCGCATCTGAAATAATCAGCCGTGTATCATTTAAAATCGGAACGACTCGATCCCGAGCGAAATCAGACGGCTACAATCTATTTAAACACTCATCGAGGGAACATCAATAATTACACATACACACATATCTGCTGCAAACTGGTCAAGCACCAACGTTCTTTTCCAACCTAACTGTGTGCTCAAAAACTTTTAATGCTGCCGTTATTTTACAAACATTTTTTTGCTTAATTCGACGTAATGCTCTCAACATTCTATCAATTATAATATTTAACGAATAGTCGTGTATCGGGGAACGTGCATTTGTTTTATTAATTTCATTATTCGTTATTATTATCGTTATTTTTACCCGTTTCATTTCAGTACTTTTGTTGATAACATAAAAGTTTTCTGTTCAGCTATCCGAGATAACGCGATGTTTAAAGTTAGTTAGTTTTTTTTTTTTTTTTTTGTAATTATACTACTAAAATTCGAAATTCGCGGAAGTTTTAGTTTATCGGGAAAATTTTTGAAATTTCTTCGATATTATTCTCAAAGCGTGACACTTCTAATTTGTTTCATTATTATCACTATATTGATATGATCATTATTCGTAATTCATTTTTTTTTTACTATACATGTTTTTCCGTATTCCAATTTTTCGCTTAATTTCACATTATTCATAATTTTAATCGACTACTTTTGTTACAATTAATAATTTATATATTTAAAATACGGCGCACGCTTTCTTTCAATAATTTAAGAATACGGACCATTTAACCGATTTGACGGGCCCGTGCCCAGAATTTTCAAAGGGGGGTTTTGAAAATTTTCTTCACATATTTATTTTATAAATAACAATACACATTTTTCACTAATATTCATACTATTAATAATTTCCATCATTTTGATTTAAATATTAATAATTTGCATAAATGAATTACCCCGTATATGAACATTCATAAAAATTACACATATGTTATTAATTATACTAGTAATAAAAAATTTAACATAAAATATTAATGAAATCGCTAAAAATATGGAGCATATTTTTTCTTTTTTTCTTTTAAAGGTAAGAACACCCTAATAAAAAATCATCAATATTTATTTTAAATTTTTGGT
This sequence comes from Icerya purchasi, assembly GCA_039619475.1. Classification (NCBI taxonomy): domain Eukaryota; kingdom Metazoa; phylum Arthropoda; class Insecta; order Hemiptera; family Monophlebidae; genus Icerya; species Icerya purchasi. The sequence continues at coordinate 2,012,334 of CM077116.1, read as the reverse complement.
TTTTTCCAGATTTTTGTGTATTTATAAGAACTATTTCAGTTCTCACGGGGGGTTAACCCCCCTCCACCATGTCACGGCCTTGCGACTTGGATAGTTTTCTTAAGCAAAAGTTTATAAATCACAGATGAGTAACCAGTATTTTAAAAAGTTTAAGAACTGTCAAAAAAATGCAAAATTTTGGAAGCAAATTTTAATAGTCGCAATAACAAATATATATACTATAATATGTAAATGGAATTCCAAAAACTTATAATTTATCGGAAATTTATTAAATATTTTTAGTTTTTCTTGTTACTTTTTTTTTCTTCGATTTTCTGTCGAATTTTCGATCGCATTAAACATGTGAAAATCAGTTTAATATGTTCATTCATATACGAAATTCACAGATACTATTACAAATATTTTCTTCTTTTTGGTAGGCAAATGGCACACTGTATTACGGCTCTACCGATTTTTATTAGTCACACCCGATAACAATATAGCAACTAATACGGCTACTTTTTTTTCGCATGACCAGCCAATATAGTTTTTCAGTTTAAATCAAAACCGAACGGCAAAAAATCTGTCCGAATACCGCCCTTAAAAAAATTATTAAAAATCCGTTAGCTTTGAAAATGAAAAAGATGAGCGCTTTTGTTCTTCCCGTTTTCCCAAAAAAGGTGCTGGGACCATCACTTTCATCCTTTGTCTCTCTTATTGTATTATTTCAACTTCATGAAAAATCCATATTAAACATAAGAAAATCCGGCGGCATGCAAAAAACACTTTTCCATTTTCAATACAGCATATTTAGAGTGAGCATCTCTACTTGCGTCTACTTGCGTCAACTAATTCCACATTAATTTCAACACATAACCAACTGCTTTAACCAATTGCATCCTCATTGCCCCCAAGGACGACTGTAACTGCCACTCACGTAATCTCCGTCCCTCCACAACATGCTATGGTGCTCACCTTTTTGTATACCAAAAAATAAATAAATAAACAAAACAAAAACAAAAGAAAAACCATTGGAATCGCTTTTATTAGAATTCCGTTTAATAAATACCAACCCTATTAAATACAAGAACAGCAGAAAACTAAGTTCATTCCATCGCTTTTTTTTTTTCCCCAGTCACTAGAAAACGTTGCCTTTATTATAATTTTCAGAGATTTTGCTCTTCCGTTTGTATCTCACATCAGCGGAAATTGAAGCAAGTTCTCAAGTCAGTCCACATAATTTTCCGTTCGCATTTTCTTTTGATTTTGATTCCCATTATTTGTCTAAAGTATTCCGTCATTTTGATTATAAATCTCTACAATATATAAGCTTTCTGTGATATTTACCCAAAACCTAGCCATATTCCATAGTATTCTGAAGGTGGGGTTCTACAGGCGCATTTCAAAACTGTCAAACATTTTACTTTCGCCTTTCGTAAAGTCCGATTTTTAAAATGTATATAAATGCCAATCTCGATAAGCGTCTCACGGCAGATTTAATTTCCCTACTGTTATAACCTTTTTTCGTTTCACCTATGCGAGATCACTAGACCTACAACTACTAGTTTGTCTATTTCCCGGTTAATACAGAATTTGCTTCGTTAGTTTAAACATTCATTACTGTCTAATTTTCCAGAGCAAGTCGTGTTACCTGTGATCAGGTTCATGTATATTATCTGCAGATAGATTGTTTACTTTTCTTCCTCCTCTAGTAGCTTCGAAATCTCACAGTACTTAATGTTTTCACAAGAGGATACTAAATAGCATCCAAGCGAAGACGCAGAGCAGCTATCCAAAACACTATTTGAAATTGTTTTATTTCTAAATCTGTGTCGGCGTTATATTATTTTCGAACAGGTTCTTCATAAAAAATACCGAGCGTTTGAAATCTCGTATTTTTATTCTCGTAATTGTGCTGAACGTCTACGAGCGTCATATGATAAAACTATGTATTATTAGTGACGAGGTTTTCTCAACCGAAAAATATCCAGCTCTTCGACATATCTGCTCCCGAGTTTCTTTTGGATGATTGTAAATCTTTCATTTTTCTCCACAGTGCGATTAAAACAGCTCTTTTTCCCGCATCTTATTGTTTACAAAGTGTTTTACGAGCAGTCATGGGAAAGCGGCTAAAGATCATTTATCCCTATTCATTCTGCTACTCTTATCCTAATTATACGCCCTCTTTCAGACCTTTACACAATCACACTTTATTTCAATACTCCGTTTCCAATCCCTTTCCTAAACCTTTTTTTTTTCCCCGAGAATCAGTTAATTCCCTTTTCGATTTATACATCTTCGATTTCGTCGCACCCTACTTTAATTAACCAGCCCCTCCTTCAAATTCTTGTTCTCGGGTCATTTTTCTTCAAAATTCATTAAGCCCTTTTCACCTGTTTCAATCACCGGTTCTCCGTTCACAGTTTTCCCCGCGTCATCTGTATTTTCTGTCGCGAGCATCATTAACACGCTCTCTTTGCTCCGTTTCCGAAAAAAAAACTTCTTACGGCGCTCCTACAATAATAATTTTCGGAACGGTACCTTTCGACGGTACCGATTTCGTATAGATTTCTTTAATTTGCTCGTCGATTCGAAAGTAATCAAGTTCGTGATCTACCTTCGTCAAATGAATGCTTTTTACGGATGGCCCTTTTTTATCGATTATATTTAAGGAGTTCTTTCAGCGCATTGTTAATTCCCTACAAGTTATTACGTCCTTCCCGTACGTATTAGTAGAGGAAAAGTAAAATAATACCTCGATCAGTAGCAATGACGGTGAATTCGTAGAATCGTCTGGTTTCGTAATCGAGCTCGGCTGAGATGCAGATTTCGCCGCTGACCGATTTTATATAAATCGGTGCTGTACTAACCACCGATCCCAGGCGCGATTTTGCCCGACTTTCCTGCAGCGTGTAGTTCACCATAGCGTTCACTCCGCAATCCGAATCGGTAGCTTGCACCTGAAGAGCAGAAGAGTTCAAAAACGATTAATCAACCGAGAAATAAATGAAAATGTTTCGCTACGTTTAAAGGATCACAAATTGAATGAAACTTCTTTTTCATACATTTTTGACCTGTTTTCAGAAACGTAAATACATATATTCGTACGACTGATTTCGAACAACATTATCACAGTGCGCATATAATTAAAAAATAAATAAGAAATACAACATAAACCAAAGCCGTTAAAATATCGACAAAAAAACAATTGAATTTTTATAAATAAAAATAAATAATTAGAAATGCACGAACTATTAATATTTAAATGTTTTTTAATGAAATCTATCGAATAACTTCAACGCGTTATATAAAAAGAGCATTTGCCGAAAATTTCAGTATTATTATATGTTTTCGCGATTTGGTATAGTCAGCAAAATTCAAGTAGTACCTTTTAAAATAAAAACATTAATACCAGTTAAACCGAAATAAACCTTTAGGAAATGCCTTTTTTTTAACGACGTAATCTGCGGAAAATCGAATCTAAATAAAATGGCAACTGTGCTTTCTCGAATAATAACTTTATTTTTGCAATACAAACTCACGATCTGTCAATTGATGAAACGTTACTGAAAATGTATAAATAAAGTGTAAATATTATAGAAAAAACGTGTAGTTAACTTATTGTAACGCTTTTTATGATACACCGCGTTTTTCGTTTCATTACCTGGCGCGTAAATTAACAACGCTGTTTATATTTTATATTTTAGATGATATTTTTGATTTATTCGAATTTTTAAGCATAACGGCGTTTTTTAACGATGAGCTTTCGTATTGCGGTATAACGTGTGGATATCAGCCGTGTGTTTGTGTATTGGGTGGGGATTAAACAACCTTTTTTACATATTGCGACTATTTTTTCCAATTTCTAAATTCGTATGAACCTGGCCGAAGTGATGGCGAGTACATTTAAAAAAAAACAACTATCCAAATGTTCTCGAGCTTATAGCAATTAAAAACAATTAATTTTTAATTCACCTGTAGATACACATATATAGATTAAAATTATTCAATAATTTTCATGAAAAATTTTTATAATAATATTTTATATTTCTAATTGCCCGCTTACGTTTTAACTTTTTAATCGTAATTATAGCGATTTTGGTTTATAATGTATTTTGGTTTATAATGTATTTTGGTTTATAATGTATTTTGGTTTATAATGTATTTTGGTTTATAATGTATTTTGGTTTATAATGTATTTTGGTTTATAACGTATTTCGTTTATTTACACCGATAATAAACCGCGATGAATTTAAATAATTTCATTTTTAATTATAAATACCGACTGTGTTTACATTTTAAATTTTATTTATAAGAGAAAATCGAGAATCTATTATATCGTTACAATATTACCAAAGGAGTTCTTTAAGGAAGTTCCCATAATAACAGTTTAAAAATGAAAATCTGCAAAGTGTTTCTATAACTCATTTTCTTTTCCAATGGGTTCATATTTTTACTGAAGGATCGTGTAATGCTTCGCGCAACAAATATTAATTTCACGCTGCGCACTTATACAATCCTAACACAAAGCGAACATATTCAATCTTTTTTTTTTTATATCTGTATAACCTCCCTCAGAGTAGGACTGAATTCGACAGAATTAGAGTAGAAACGCTGACGAACTCCTTGCAATCAACAACTCCAGGAAGAGTCTAGAGCTGCCGAAACAAGAATGTACATGTATGTAGAATATAAAGAGAACGGGACAGTACATGTTGTTGAATGCAAGTTCTAAAACATAATAATGGCACTAAATAAAGCCAGCTTAAGATTTCGAAGAAAAAAAAATGGAATAAAATAAAATACGGACGGATTTGGCGACGTCACGATCGCAACTAAAATACTCGATCGAAATCGATGCAATTTTATTCGAACGATTACAATTAAAATTCGAAAAAGCGCTGGGAAATTTGAAATTTCAGTTAAAACATAAGCCCGCTCAAAAGTAAAAAGAAAAAAATAGCACTGACACGAATCAAGTTCACGGTGTTACGTCACGCCGAGATGGTTCGTTAAAAGTTTTTAAAGACATGTTTTCTTCAGACGAAAATATCAATTATGACCGGTGTTGCTCGATGGGGAAATTAGACCGGCGGAGCACTGCGACTTTAATCAAGTACCGCTATTCAGTTTCGCCTAGACACACATAGGCACTCGATAAATACCGAGAACATTCACAGTTCCGCTAGATAACTGCGTCGTGTAAATTCGTCCCCGCCATCGTATTAGCCCGCAGACAACTTACGGCGTCGTGTGCCTTCGGCATTCCGAAGACGTTTCCAAGTGTTAAAATTTACTCGTGGAATTTTTTTTAATCTAACGCAATTAATTATATAAGCATCTGTACGGAAAATAATTATTGTTCCGGACACAAAGTGTCAACCAGTTCTTCAGCGATTGCGGTAAAAAGACACGATAATCCTATTACCGATGTTCATTATCGGTCGAAGGCATTTAGCCAACAACTTGGAAAATACTTCCAAATCGTCGTTGAAGCACCGTGATAATTACGCTCATTTATAACCGAGCAGCCGTCTAATCTGTTCGGCCCATTCGAATGGTTCCGTGAAAAAGCGACCAAGCCAGACACACAAAATCGAACCGCCTCAACAGCAGCCCGGTGCTGTTCTGCTGACTAGAACGCGACACAACCGGCTAGGAAATATTAATTGATCCGATAGATATTGCAGGAGACACGGTGAGCTGGTGAAAGTGATACTCTGAGATATCGCTAGCTCGAACCTGGACAACACCATCGTTGTGTGTCATTAGTTTCCGTGCTCGCCATCAACATCGAAAATGTATTTATAGCCCCGATTAAGGCCAATCGATATGAAGTGAAGACGAAATCATTAGCAAATTCGAAAGATGCCGTTCTCGATAGTGGCGAGAAAAATGTATTTTTAAGTTCTAGCCCCGGAGTTTTGTTTTGAAAAACAACGCGAGGTATATATATATATGTTCATTCTCGAACCCGCAGCTCTTGTCAGATCTGAGATTTTGCAAGTTTTTAAATAATAATATCGTCGATATATCCGGGGGGGGGGGATTCGTCTAATTTCCCACTAAAGTTCGCGGTCATAAAAAATTGCAGCAATTACCCAACTGTAGTTTTTCACCGTTCTGGTAAAAATCGATATCGGGCATCTAGCAGTAGCATACGAGTTTTGTTACGATAAAAGAAAAACAAAAAACAATCAAAGTGCGCTATCCTAAAAAAAAAAAACGGGAATTACCACATATTTGTAGATTTGCCACTGGAAACACAACAACGGTTAAAAAGAGCAAATTAATGATTCCTTTCATAAATCGTTTTCCACGTCCCCCGTGATTTAACGAACGGATTGCGGATTGTCCACTAGACGGGGGAAATTTACCGAATTAAAATTATTCTGTTTTCCGATATTACTAATATATATATATATATATATATATTCATGTGCAGACTGGAAAGCAAAAATATTTTCCTAATGCGGTGTTTTATGATGCATAACCGAGTTTCGCTTTTAATTGTTCATTATATAGTAAACAGATATCGCAGAAACTCTCGAGATCAGTTATGGTACTTTTTCTACTTTTTTTTCCCGTGAATTCTTAGTGTTTGCGCTGTGCTCTAATATGTAAACTTTTTTTACCATTATTCTCCGATGTCATTTAAATTTCTGTAGCCTTTCAAAAACTGTTTTTGTCAAAAAAAGGAAAAAATATTCGCTCCGCTGAAAATTTCAACGATCTTCAAAATCAACTAGCAGCCAAAAATATAGACTCTAACGCAAAGAGTCAAATTGTTGAAAAATTACTTCTATGAAAAAACCCGGATATACGATTTTTAAACGAGTTTATCAATTTACGACAGAAAAATTGAAAATTATAAGGTAAAATCATAGAAAGATGGTATATTTTTATTTATATATTTAAGGGTTTTTTTTTTGTTTTTTAATTTTAATGATTAATGTTGCGAAATTTCAAAAAATGTACTACCATCTATTTTTTTTTTTAAATAAGTTTTGCGGGTCTCTTAATTTTACTCGTTGTGTGAATGCCCAATGCTCTTATTATCGTTTATTCAAATTGAACACATTCGACAAATTTAATCATGCTTATTATATAAATCGAAAAGGAATTAATATTAAATATACGTCTAAGTAAATATATATAAAAACACGCGCATACAGATTAGGAAAAATTAAACCGTTTAAGTAGATATTTGCCACACAGATAAAAAATCTGCAACAGATTTTTTTTAATAGTATTATTTTTACGTTATTGAATAAAAACTTCTTACACGGATGATATCGGGTGAAATTTAAAAAACTAAAATTTTTACGCTTCCGAATTCGAGAGTTCATAATTTAAGACGAAAAAAAACTAATCATTTCGTGATTCTGGCATTTTTCTTCTTTTTATTTTGTTCTGCGCTCATCAAAGAAGGATATTTACCCGGGATATAGTAGGAAAGGACAAACGTTATCGCGTATAGAGAAGAGGAAAAGAGGCGCACACAATTAAGAAGACCACGGCAAATATCGAAATTAGAACGCTCAACCGAACCCCGATGAACACACAAACAAGCTAATCAAAAACAATTGCATCATTCGAATGGAGAATATGGCGAGGAAATCAATATCACGCGAAAGCAGGTACAAAAAGATGAACAGCGAAGTAGAAGAAAAACGAACGAAGAAGCCAATAAGTATCCAAACTCAAAAATAAAGCAAAAACAGCCCTCACCTAAACAACGATAAATTTTTTTGCAATTCTTCGAACAATTTTTCGATAAACACGTTTTTTTTCTTTTTATTTGAAAGTAAAAATTAGTTTTTTTTTTTTTTTTTTCATTTCAATTACGCAATGTCAGTGTTAACGTGAGAACATGTATGTACAGTACGATACTTCGACATTACTCATTTTGCGATAATCATTCAGAATGAATTGACATCGGCTCCGTTTAAGAAACACCATCGAGCACATTGTAACCAATATAGCGACCACACTAAGCGCAGTCGGTGGCCTTTCTTTTCTTTTTTTTTTTTCTTTCATAAGACAAAATTGGGAAGACACCCCTCGCCGGGTGGTCCGGCTACATGCAGCGGACCGACCACCGCCGGGGTAAGGAATTAATCTTTAAAAAAGCTTCATTCTTTCTTTTTTTTGGCGATTTCGATATTTTCCACTTTTTTTTTTTTTTTTTTCGGGATTCGTCATAAAGAGACATTGGCCCAAGAAGAGGGGGACGAATGAGAAGCGGAATCAGATGTTTATGCGATCAGATATAGAAGATAGGAAAGACTCAAGTAGTGCTGGAATGGCCGAGAGTGATGGCAAGTAGAGGACAAAAGATGCACACAATACGGAGTTCGCAGACCAATTGACAAAAGAGAAGAGTAAAAGGACGTCCCAGACAACGGAGTTATATTTCGTTTAAAAATTAAGAAAAAGATAAAAATGCTAGAGTGCAAAATTGATTTCAAAAATTCTTCGAGACCCCGGCGCAACAAAATAGCTTACGATCGACAAAACTGTCGTTGAAAAGAACTTTGTGTACGGGGTTTTGAGGACCATTTCTCACATCGGCGACCACCGTATGAAACAAAATGCAACCAACACTCACAATATCTTCGAAAGGACAGTATCGTCGAAGGTAGTTTAAACGCGATTTTGGTTTACGAAATTTATCGTAAAATCGCCATCATTTCCGCGACGAAAATATCAAACATCGACATTTTCTTTCGGCCGACTTTGAAATCGGACGTTATTAAAAATGTACATAATATCCCCGCCGTGTTTGCAAGATAACTATTATGCTCATCAATGAAAACGGTGATTGATGAAATATACATATATACAATCTTGTTACGTTTAACGTTCTCTGTGATATATACATATATACAATATACAATATATATATATATATATATATATATATATATATGTGTCATGGAATATTGTGTGATTTCTAGCGCACACAGAGTCTGTGGGCGCGATCCGAATAATAAATAAAAGGCGAGCAGAGACGATGGTCTGAAATGCGAAGAGAATTCGAATTCGAATTCGAATTCTTATCATTGTTGCCGCGTCTGAGGGTATGTATTGTTTACGGAAAGAAAGAGGACACTGGCGGCGCCAGGAATACCACGGTCGACTGTTCAATTTCAGGAAGACTTCCGTCATATTTCGCCGGAGGGATTTTCTTTTATGCTCTGGCGGCGAGCGGGGTAACAGGCTAAAATTGAACGCGGAAAAAATAAAAGACTCGTCTGGACTTTTCAGACAGACCGATGAAAATCTTTTGTGTCCGGTTCGATGGCAACGCGCGCTTTGGATGAGCTGGCCGCGTTAAATAAGCAGCAACGGTTGCTGCTCCGGCCATCAGGTAGGCGCTGCTGCAGGAGCGGACCAGACGAGCCGAGCTAAAAGCGGTAATTTATGAAACTAATGAAACTGACACGACGACCCGGTGAAACGGACGGGAAGTAATATCGTTCGGATACCGTTTGCATATCGCTCGGATGTCGTTCGAATATCGTACGAAACGGGCGAGCTGCATTAAAAGTAGAGTGCAGATTTCGGGACAGCAGCTGGGAAATTCGTGGAATTCGCTTAATTAAAATCGTTCATTTCGATCGGTTCGAAGGAGCGCGCGATCAGCGCAAGCAACTGAGAGAGGTGGCACTAGGCAGAGACGCCGACCGAGCGGGGTAAGGCGCGCACACAGCGATCGCCTGTCCGCCGGCTAAATTGAAATAATAGAAACTGCGGGTCGAGTTGCTTTGCAAATATCAAAAACTCCCTTCAACCTGTTCTTCACTCCTCGTTAACCAGTTTCAACGGCTATTCCGGCAACTGCCGCCTATGATCGCCATCTGGACGAAAATTAATATCAGATAAAAAAAGCTCAGAGCGAAATATTCAATATTCGTTTAAGTTTTAATCGTTTATTTCGAGCTAATTAATTTCACCGGCCGTGCTTATCTGCTCGTCCGAATCATCTAAACGGCGCTGCTACCCTAGTTCGGTGTCATTCAGCTATCCAACTTGTCCGTTGTAATTTCATTCCGTCCGCAAAACTGACCTGATCAGTGCACGCACCTTTCTTCCCTTCTCTCCGCCAAACCAATGGTAAAAGAAGCGTCGCTATCTAACTTCGGCTCTTTTCGCCGGTTCGTTTTTCTTTTCGTTTTATTCCCGTTTTATGCGAAGTAATAAAATTCGAGATCGATCGGAATTTCTTCAAAGAAATACATCAATTGTGTTAACCGTCGAATTAGTACGTAATCACTACTTACGGCACGGATCATTTCAAAAAACAATCTCAACTCGGTTAATTCCGGAGTGAGAACATCTTTAAAGGCGAGAGAAATTCTAAGAAATTACACCGAAACAGAAATCAGGTAAAGGGATTATTACCGTCGTGCGGATACTAAACCCCTTCCGGACGACACGAATTCGAAAATAGCAATATTAAAGGCAATCAACTAAAGTAAGCGAAACTGAAAATGTGTCGTCTCATTTGCGCTGAGTAATTACGGCAGTGAAGAAAGTTTTAACTAACAGTCACATTCCCAGTCATCAGGCAACCACGCGGATTGCGCGTTTGAAACTAGTGTGCGCTTAGAAAAGATGAGTGTATTAAAAATGCTGAAAGTCGAAGATGAATTTTAAAAAGTCGAGAGAAACTTTTAAAATACGTAACGGAAATACGTATAAATTAATTAATGTCTTCTTTATAAATTCACACAAGAAAGGATCACCGCGAATTACGATCAGCCGCATCTTGAACGAATATGTGTACTTTGCTATTTCTTTAATAACCTCAACATTCTTACGGGCCTATATTTAACATGCTTCAATTGAAACGGGGTTTTTGTTTGGGCTAATTCTATTTTCAATCGTATTGTTTCGCGAATTTATATCGAATTTCTTATAGACCAGTATACGAGTTCAGACATTATTTTCCGAATACGTGCCCGTTGAAAAGCTTTACTATTCGAGAAAAAAAGTAAAAAATGTAAAATAAGAAACGATGGTCTGTCTATAATAATTCGTCCGAAATGTGATCTTAATCGCACTTGTTTTGTAAATGTGTTTATACGATGTTAATATCTATTTACTCGTAGTTTTATCATCTGGACCCTTTTTTATTCCTATTATCTTTTTGATTTTTACGATTTTCAGCATTTAGTCGATGATCTAGACCGGTCTAAATTGACCAGAGTCACTACTGGTTTTGAATTGTGTTCATCCGAATGTTTTTGTTAATTAGAATTTTTTTCAGTATTTCAACATGTAAAATTACTTGTCGCAATACTAGAAGGAAATATGTGTTGATGAAATCTGCGATATCTTAAAAATATTTTAATTGCGACAATTTTTAAAATTTGTCGAATATTTATTATCGAATATTTCTCGCTTTGCGACTAAATTGCGCCGGTTTCTTCTTCAATACTTATTTCTTTTTACTCCTTCGTAAATGTTGGTTTTGACGTAATTCCGGTTCCTTTGTTCGTTCATTCGTTCATCGACCATCGCGATGCGCTCGCCCCCTTATTTCGTTTCCGATTTATTCTCAACTAACGTGTCGCTAAAATCGAATTTTCCGATTAAACTCTCCGTTTAATCTACTTCACCACCATCTTCACCGACGACTCTCGCACTGAACAGAGAACCGGTTTTGCTTTCTCTCCTGTACTGAACTACTTTTTTTAAGGAATCGCTGCATTTATCGGGAGTCGGCGCGCTCTTTCATCCTGCACACTATTTCTTTTCTATCACCCATTACTTTCCAGTCCCAGCTATTTTCCCCTTTCCGGTGACACTTCTCCTCTCTAAAACTTTCCACACAGTTCCCGTTTGATTTTCAGACGCTTAATCCTTTTCCGACCAGCATTTTCGGTCTTGCTCTGGCCACTTTTTTTCACGATAATTACTTCACGTCTTCATATCGTCGGGTAGTCTCTCTTTTAATTCCCACTCGATTTCCTCTACATTCTTCCGTTTCCCCTAAAACTTTTGTAATTCCCGGCTACGAATTGATTTTACTCGCTATGCTCTTATACGACTTTTTATTATCCTCCGGCTTTCTAAAAATCGTAGCCTAATATCGAAAGGAAAAAAGAAAAACCCGCATATTTAAAATTCCGGAATGTCCGCACTGAGAATTCCAGTTAATATTCAACAGCATAACGACGTCGTACGAGAATTTTATTTCTAGCCGTAATGCGTAAAAATATATATATATTTTCACGCGTATTGCTGAAAGATATTACGCAACACACATTCGTGTACACGAAATAAAAAAAGAAACAACTAAAAGATAAGTATAATAATATCGCGAGCGACTGAGGGTGCAAATGAGTCTAGCAGAAAGCTTAAAGAAGAATATACAATTGTATCGAGATAACAAGCGTACACATGCTGAAATCAAAGACCACCTATGTGTTGGGAATTTTCAAAAAACTTTAAAAAAATTCCGAAGGATATCGAACTCGTTAATTTCGAAAATTTATAATACTGTTTAAAGAAATAAATTTTTTCGAAGTAAACTCTCTGACGGTAGTAGCCCCTGTCGTCATGTATATTCGTTAGCCAACAAGAGAACAAAAAAAAAAAAAAAAAAATAACGAACAAACAACAAAAAACAAAAACGAAAACAAACCGGTTTTCAATATTTTACAACCTGTCAATGAAACAGACGAACCTATCGGACGGCGACAATTCCCCGCATAATAATCGCGTATCATACATAGTAGGCGAATCGGAAAATCGGACCGCGACTAATTTAATTTAACAAGGAAATATTCGAAATGAGCGCCGATTTAGCGGGCAAGCAGTAAGACTGAGGGTCGGGATTTCGTGAAATTCTTCAGGCAGAACCGGAAAATTATTTCCCTATAGCTGTAATAAAGTAGTACACGGTCGGACTGGAATAAAATAATAATAAAAAATAAATAAACGGAATAAAAAATAGCGAAATACGAATTATTTGGAAATAAAAACGACTTTATCGGAATTTCATAGATAAAAATCTATAGCAAACGCGCGGAGCTAGGAAATTCTCGAAAGAGATTAACGATTACATCTATAAACTATATTTACTCCGGCATCGCTTCACTCAATTTTAATTCCAGCGCAGACGTTTCTATTTTATTTACTCGTTCGTCCGGTCCCCGCGGTCGCTTCTCTCGCCCTTCCGGCGTCAGTCTCACCGTTTATTCTCGCCTTAAATTATTTAGCTGACATCGCCGCTGACCGGCCAACTTGATCCATTACGCCGAGTTGATTCCAGCAAAGCGCGTCCTCGTCGTCCTCTTCTTCGTACTATTCCCGCTGAAGAAATGTCCGAGCCATTAATTTTGGTAACGCAACAGCCACAGACTAGCGCAGCAACAGGCGAAGAACTGTTGACGACCGTTCCAGAGGTCTGTTGTCGTCCGCACCGTTTCGTCTTCCGTTAGCGCTAATAAACGTCAACAATGTTCGCCCTCTCGCACGGCGGCACGACCACGACCGTCTCCCCGTAATTTCACCGAATTATAAAGATACGGACGAGGACACAAGTGTCGCGCACCGATTTCGAACGCGCGGTGCTCGTGTGCGCGCCTCGTTCACACACGTTCGCGGCAATTGCGCGGGCATCTCTAATGTTTTTCCGATAGCATCAGTGACGGTTTAAGGAGTGCGCAGAAGGCGCGAGACGAAAAAACGAAGGCGGAACAGAATTGATTAGCATTATTTGTTGATTTGTTGGCTGCAGCGGCGACAAACTTGCACCGATGATCCCCTTAGTCACCGGCACGACGATATCTATTTACTCGGACGATCGACCTTTGTTACGTTTCGAATCGCGGGAAATATTTACAAAGTAGCGCCGAATCGATTTTTCTCCGATTTCTCGTAATCAGATGTAAAATCCGACGGAACAACATCGCTCACACGGACGAGAGAAAAAAAACGTGAAAAAGAAACTAGAAAAAAAATCCGCATATCTGTAGCAGCAACCGGTGATTAGGCTCGTAGCTGATGACGGACGCCCGCATTGAAAAAATCGAAAATAAATAAATATCCTCTCATTTAATAATCACGTTTATCTTGTCTCTGACACTGTTTGCGCGCGCCCACTCGAACTAATGGAATTTAATTAAAATGTGGAATTCTTTCGCGAACGTTGACGACAACGTGAAGAAGCAAAACCCGCCTTACAATGAAATCGGTAGAACTGTGTAACGAGCTTTTCCGACTTTGGTAATTCACTGATGTTTATTATTACAGCAGAGCCTGACGCATCGCAAAACCGACAATCTTTTACATACCATGCCAGGCGCGCCGATCTTTAAAGTTTGGCCCAGGTCACAAACTGAAGTTTCTCAACGCTGAACATATTATAAATAATAAATGAAAAACAGTAGAGAGGGTAAAATAAATTGAAAGACAATTATATAGCTTAGAAGAAAAAAAAAGTATATATATATATATATATATATATATATACATTAAAAACTTTATATAATGTGATAAACTTTAATCTACTCTTAGTAACTTTCTTGAATTATTAAAAAATTTTATTTTCTTAAAATTTGTAATAAATTATAAATGAAAATTATTTCTGGTTATGAAATTCGGATTATTTCAATTACGTAATTATAAAAAAGTTTTATCTTGAAAAACAAAAATATAATATAATTATTCTTGAAAAACTTTCAAATTAAGAATTTGAATGAAGAAAACCAAATTTTATAATTAATCAAATATTAGAATGATCGATTTTTACAACTGGAAATAAAATATTATTTGCGCTTAAAAAATAAATAAATGTAACGAAAACAAAAGTTAATAAAGAACTTTAAGAAAAAACAACTGGTAATTATTTGAATAATTGCTAAACACGATTTTATTCGGTTGATAATCGAATTAATTTTCTTCAAATATTTCTTTTCATTCTTAATCAAAAAGTTGAATAATTGATTGAACTTGCATATTAAATAAATCGCGATTATCGATAACTAACTGAAGAATATTTGCGTTACTCATTAATCGATAATTAATTAAACGATAATATTTTTTCAGAAGTAACATAAAACTCTGGTCTTCATTCACACCATTTTTTTCATATCATTGTAAGATTTGAGTAGGAAGCAAAGTTGCAAATTTAAAAAAAGTTACACTCAGTTTTTGATCTTTTTTTCTCTATTACGGCTGAGCTGTGCGTGCTACGGCTTTAGCAAATAAGTACTCTTACTAAGTACTGATTATACACAAAACCTTCCTTTGATTTGAATACCCCTATAGCCTCGCCGTCTCTTTGTTAGACGAAAAGTTATTCTAAAACTACCAACGCTGTAGAGACTCGGATCGGTTCACTATTTCTCTCTCTCTTTCTCTCTCTACTACATTAACTGTTGCGATAAAATTTAGTGTTGGAAAAAAAATGAACGGTTTTATTTTTAAATTGTGTAGTCCTATTCGAGTGTACTCTATTATATTGTTAGCTAATGATGTGGGCTGTGCTCGAAAACGTTTCCTTAAATTGTGGTATTTAAATTTATTAAAATAAATTATTCTATACTTTATTTATGTGATTAAGAGGAATTTTTATTTTATATTCAGGTTTTATTTTTAGCACGACCGATGTTGGTTGCCTTCTTCGGAAACACTAACAATATTATTATTATCATCAATATTCTTAATAATTAAATTTTTACCATTATTAGTAGTATCATTAGTCTTATTACTTAATGCATCGCTTTTGTTTATTATATCCGTTAGTATATTATTTCGCCGTCACTAAAGTGATAAAAAATATCAAAAAAAAAAGTGATAAAGCTTTTATCGTTCTCTTTATCATTAAATAACAATGTTTTCTTTCGTAATTAACTTTATTTATAAATATCGATTTAACTCAACACGTTAATATCAAACTATCAGTGAATTTTACATCTACGAGTTATAACGGACAGGGTGTGAGATAATGTTAACAGAAATTTATTTCTGTTTTTGTCCTCAGTCTTTTGTTCAGTTTCAATTTTTTTTCTTTCTATTATAAGTTTTAGTTAAATTTACCGACGAACTCGGATTTTCAAATGCGGTCTGCTAAAACAATAAGTACACAAAATTATAGTCATATTTTTGTTTTTTATTTTATTTAATTATCGATTAATTAATTTTTTTTTTTTTTAAACTTTACACATATTATATTGTTTAACATTTCGTTTGCTACTCGTGTAAGCAGTTAAAATCCAATAATTTATCTGTAGTGTTTATTTTTAATTAAAATTTCCGATTGATTTGATTCGAATTGATTTGATTGATCATTTTAAAATTATTATTTAGCAATCCCACTTTATTTCAGCTTGCAGATGAAATAAAGAACTCTAGTTAGGAACCGCATAATGAAACGGTTGTTTCAGGTTATTAGACGACCGAAAAGAATTCTCCTTTTTGTTGAGGGTAAAACAAAACATTAAAATTGAACTGTCACGCACCGTGATTATCCAGCTTAAAAGAAATAATTATCGAAAATACAACGAATTTTTTAAAATTAACGAGTGCATAAAAAACTGACATTCCGCTAAAATTGAGTTAATGGTAGTTCCCCAACTTTAGGCCAAAATCAGACAATTTAAGTTTTCAGCTAATACGTATTCCAAATTATTTACGTACTTTCGATTTGGAAATTTATTTACTCTCAATGTAAAAAGTGGTAATAAATATTGCTTACACTTTTTACTTATTATATGCAACACCTATATACTGTATAAATTAAAATAAATACCTTTACTGAAAATGGTTGAAAACCAGGAAATTTAAATAGGTATACATACGGCGAACTCACTGATTTCCTTATTTCTCTTAATGGAATTTAGCGCGAAAGTTACTTTAAACATTTAGCTAACTATTTTTCAAAATTACACATATAATCATGGTTATATGTTTCACAATAACCACGATTATGCGGTCTGTTTCTTCGAAACAAGTCGGTTTTTATTTTTTATTTTCTAGTTTGGTACATTTCTATTTCTGTGCTTAATCTATTAATACAGAACTGAACTGTGCCTACAATATTTTTATTAATGTTAATTTAGATAATAAGAGTAAAACATATTATGTTAGACGGAAATTTTAATAATATTCCCCGTTAATTAGGTAATTTTTTCGGACCGGTAGAAGATACCTAATTGTTAAAGCAATCGAGCCGTTAAATATAATCGGATTGGTTTTGAGTTAACCAGCGGAAGCGACGAGTAAAAATGACTGAATAAGAAATAATCGTTTAATACTCTCGCGTGCAAGGCTGCAGCAAACACATGTGCATACACACATTCGCACTTGGACTGAAAAATCGAACATTTACAATACCGGTCTTAAGTCTTTCATAGACGATTCCGTGAATATTACCATGTGATACGCATTTCTATACTAGAGACAAGACACAGTCGCGACAAAAAACAGATGACGTATTCTTTATTATGATTATTCTTTTAATGTCTTCGAGTCTTCTAAGATTATGCTTCGCGAACACCGCGCAGTAGCATATTTATCGGTCCGACATTTAGACCACTGAAATATGGCTCGTTCTCATATTTTTCGGTAGTTTGCTCAAAGAAATCTCTATTCGCCAGTATTTACCTTTTTCTTCCTTCATATTGGCTTTTTTTCCCGTAAGTTAAATCAGTCTGATGCAACGAAATTTGCTACAAATTTTTAAAAAAACCAATTGCCAACTGCATAATTGCCAAGTACTGTAATCACCGTTTTGCAGCCCCGCAAGTACTACGAAGTTTTTTGTCGTTACTTGTCTTCTCCCTGTCATTCGCTCGCTTATTTTCACTCTCTTTCTTTCCTTTTGTTTGTTTTTTCCGCTTAAGTCGCCTGTCCTTTCTTATCCTTCTGTGACTATGTTATACAAAAAAAAAAAAAAAGATTTAACGCGGCAGGCTTTTCCGTTTTTTAACAGTGATTTCTTTTTTTTAATATTCCATTCTATCCGATTTATTTTAACGTGACATGTTTTGTGGCTAGCGATTTTCCGAAAAAATTAAATAACACCTAAAAAAAAGAAGAAAAAAACCCCCTTATATATATCGACGAACAAAAATTTTAATAACTCAAAATTGTCCGGATATTTTTTCGAATTTTATAAACGGGGTGGTTCCATCGTTACGAATTTTTTTTTTCCAGTTTTTAAAAAGTAATCCTTTTTAATTTAACATCAACTGACCGACCCCTTATCACGAATTATTTCACTGAAAATTATTGTTTGCTTTTTCTTTTGCACGCTGATGACTCCTAGTTCATCGACGCAATTGATTATTAGCTATTTTAAGTTTCCTAAATAACAGTGCATCCAAATAGATGGCGCCGCTTATTATTTCAATACTTGCGCATTATATCTGTTGTGAAAAACGACAAAAACACAGGGAACGTAAATGTTTTTAACGGCCAAGTCTGATCAACATTGTCTTTTAAAAAGATTAAAATGTATTAAAAAAAAAAAAATAATCGAGTAGAATATGCATTATCTCATAAAACCGAATGGCGTATCGAAATAGAAGCGTCGTCCTCTCATTTTGTCATCAAAAGTCCGGGGAGTCGTCAAAGCGTTGCAGAGAAAGGCAAGAGAATAAACGCGAGCATTTCGAATTAGTACAGATTTCGAAATGGCTTTTACGATTAATAAAATTGTTCGAGAAAAAGGGACACCGATCCGGACCATCCACTCGGAAGTGATTTATACGTCGATCAGAAAATACTTCGCGGTGGGGAGTTTATTCAATTCTGAGACCTTTTTCCGCTACCTATAATAGTATGTAAATCGACGTTTTGTTAACAAGTCATGTTGAGTGCTTACGAAAACCAAAAATGACCCCACAAATACCTTTGTTAATACAAGCACCCCGAACGGTTTATTTTTTTGCTTCAAAAACTTCAACATTTGGCTAATAAAATTATTATTCACAATGCTCGTTCGTTAATAATGCACAAAGTTTTAACACAAAGGGCGAAATCGTAAAATAAGCTCACGATATCTTTTTAAAGAAAAGGAGGGCGAGGGAATTTTTTATTTAAAACTGTCTCCAATGGAAATAGCC
This sequence comes from Icerya purchasi, assembly GCA_039619475.1. Taxonomy (NCBI): domain Eukaryota; kingdom Metazoa; phylum Arthropoda; class Insecta; order Hemiptera; family Monophlebidae; genus Icerya; species Icerya purchasi. The sequence continues at coordinate 1,993,270 of CM077116.1, read as the reverse complement.
TCCATAGTGAAACTAACAATAAACTGACGCACCACGAATTATAAATTACGAACAGAAATAAATAATTATATTTAATAAATATCGATTATTTTTAAATAACTTGAATACACGGCAACGAAATCAGTAATGTAATTTTGATAAGGCGGACATGGGATCTCACGAGCCCGTTAGGTGAATTTGGAAGCGTAAAAATTGATACCGTCATTTTTTTATCTCATCTAAAATTTTAAATTCAAAGAAAAAATCAAGAAAAGAGAAAAAAATCAAAAATAGAACTGCGGCTAATAAGTCTATTAACGTTTTTTTAACTTCCGAAAAGTATTAATGAAAAGCCATCAATTCAAAATGAAGATTTTACTGAAATAAGTGCTGCAATGAATAGGACTCAGGCGATTCATCTGAAATCTTAAATATTAATAAGAGAGAGAGAGAGAGATAAAAGATAATAAATTCAACGAAAAAAGTGTGAAAATTTAAATGATCGTCACCGATACGAAAAATATGAGTCTATAATTTATGCGATTTCGCAATTGCATCCTTTGCGGCAAATTGAATATATTAATTCGGCTAACTCTTTTTTTTTTTTTTTTATTTTATCGATAAATCGATCGCGCTTCCGTAAACGTATAAATTTCTAATAAATTTCAAGAATAACAAAAAAAAGAATCGAGCATTAAAATTAATTTTAATGAAATATTTAGAAGGTAATTTACAAACTTGTTTACGCGATACGCGAGAGATTGATAAATAAATAAAAAACAAACGAAAGAAAAAAAAGTAAGACAGCGCGACCGCCGCGGTTTTTAACAACGAGCGTGTATATGATCGGAAAAAAAAACTAACAAAAAGAACTTCCGAAACCGGTTTTGAGCTTTTTGGAATGGAACGTTAATACACTAAACTGTCTCCGCACAAATTGCCGAGTTTTGGCGGTAGTAATAATGTACAAAGCTGACAACAGCGGTATGAAACGTGGTCTAAATCGTCTTATATGTTTTAAAATGCACAAATTTCAAACATGTCTTTTTCCCGCCCCCTTTTTTTGGAGGTACACGCGTTAACGGAAAAATTTCGCCCAGAAACAGTACGAAGAGGAAAGAATTAATCAGCGATTCGATAATAAAGTGAAGTAACTACTAATAGAATAATGATGGTCAAAGAAAGAAACACAAGATGAAAGAGACACAATAGGAGTTGCCATAGGAAGCCTGAATATTCGCATGTAAGAGTGAAAAATAGAACGTTTAGTTGAAAAAGACGTTCGAAGTTGACGTAAAACTTCGTTGTTCGGATGAAAAGCAAAAACAAAAGCGATAAGAAGATTGCCTGGCGCAGACGAATAAACGATATAACAGAATTTCGAAATAAAACCATAGTGCCGCAAAATTAGGAAGACAGGCAGGTGTTTATTCGAAAAGAACAGAGCATAGAAATCAGACTTCGCAATCTACAAATTGGATCTTTTTCGCATAGTCGAATGTAGGATTTTAGACAGCAAAGCCGACGGGATAGCAGCAACTCCAGTTATAGAATATTAGTCAGCATACATGACTCTAGGGAACCGACGACAGTATAAAATCGTGATCATAAAGCTGTCAGTTTCGAAACGTCTCGGAACATTTAATTTTATGGAATGTGAATTTTATTTGTTAACGGATAAAAATAGTGCGCATTTAAAATTTTCGCATCAATATGAAATTCTCCACCTCCACTGTGAAAGGCGAAAATATTCGAACGATAATTAAATTCAGCGCGCTAACTCTTCTTTCGTTACTGCACAGGCATTAAGTGCAGTTTGCCAGCCATTATGAACCGTTACAAACAGGTATACACTGTAAAATAAATCCAAATAAAGCTGCATATAAAAAATCAAAAAACCTCGAATTGGGCAACCTCAGCCTATTCTTCGGTCTTGCCCGAGAATTTTCTCATTATATCATTTATATCATATTGTTTTTTCTCTTTTTTCCCCCGTTTCAATTTAGTACGACCGGCGATCTTGCTCGAGGATTTTCTCATTATATCGCACACTTGCCTTTTGTTTTTCCTCTTTCTTCCCTCGCTTCAATTTGATAAGGCGTGTCTACACACGCATCTCCAGCGCTACTGTAATAATATCGTTCGGAGAGCACAATTCGAGATTGGAAGAGAGTTTTCCCCCTCTTCTAATGAGCCGAGCAACGCGTGACTCTGGATTCCGGTCGACTGGAGCAGCACTCCCCTTCTTGACCTGTTTAATAATTGAAAAATTGAAAAAATCCGCGACGACACGGATGCGGTAAAAATCATCGGAGCGGCAATAGTAATAATAATTACTCGCCGGTTATTATTTTAAGTAGTCGGCAGAAGAAAATGATTTTAACAACGAAAAAGAATTACAACATGGACCGGCTGCTAATGCGGAAAAATTTACGTCGTTAATTTTCATTTCGGCACAATTATTTAGGCTGTCTTTTTCCTAAACCATTTCGAAATAAAAACGAATACGTTGATGAGATAAAATCAATGCCGAGCAAAATATAACGACGACCGTTACTTTTAAAAAGTACAACTTTTATACTTTTTTATTTCATCACTCCGGATTATATTCTCCTTCATCGACACTGATTTACCGATATTACCGGAAATGTTGATATTAAACGCATCTTCGATTATCAAACTATTCGGCTCTATTTTGCTTTTTTCGCTTTCTGCGCGCTATTCGATCGGGGAAATCAAAATTATTTCATATAAAGAAAATGTACACAATACATACTGTATACATATCCTTGACCCCTTTACTTTCATTTCTATCTCTTTCTCTTCTATACTTTGTATAAAATAATCAAAATTTACAACGTAATTCTTACTGGCATCAACACACACAAAAAATAACATATCACAAAAATCCTATCCTAACATTTTTAGCTTTTATTATATAAAATTAAGACATTTTTACATTACATTTTTCGTTACATTTTCGTTACATATTTCATTACATAAAATTGTGACATTTTTTAAATAACAATACCAAAAATTCTATAAAATATAACAAACGTTACATAAAATTGGGACACTTTTTCTAATAGGGGATAGCCTAAGAATTACGTTGTAATTAATACACATATACGTATGTATCTGTAGATTTCTATAAATGCAACAACTATTGCCGATAAACTTTAAAAGCACACAGGACTGCTGCTGGTACATCACTCGAGTTTCGTAGTGCTGCAGGTTTGATAAGAGAAAAACGCTCAGTAAATCTGTCATTCGTCAAGTGTACGAATTCGTTAGACAATCAAGCGATCGAACTAAACTGCTATAGAGCTATTTATAAACCGGATGATAAAGTACACCGTCGTCTAGTTGAAACAGAATAAAATTGAAAAAACGTTAAAAAAACGCTTTTAATATAACGTTACATAAAATTGGCACATTTTCTGGAACATTTTTAGGACATTTTTTGGGACATTTTTTCGTTACCTAATAATATTGTTGCATTTTTTCTTTACATAAAATTGGGACATTTTTTCGTTATATAAAATTAGAGGACATTTTTTCGTTACATAAAATTAGGACATTTTTTCGTTACATAAAATTAGGACATTTTTTCGTTACATAAAATTGGGACATTTTTTCGTTATATAAAATTGGGATATTTTTTTTAATGGGCCCCGGCCTAAGAATTACGTTGTAATTAATATATATATATATACAGGAAAAAATAATTTTATACGCATTATAAATGTTTATTCATTTTAGCAGATTTCAAAAAATAGTAGAACATTTTATAAATTCTTTTACTAAAAAACTAATTCTAATTTCAAAAATGACCTAGCTTATGACTTCGTCGCACTATCTTAAAGTTAACCATCTGAGCATAGGACATCATCAAAATCGAAGAAGATATTTATAGTAAAAAAAGCAAACGAGTATCTACGCTTCAGGCAGATACATTAATACCATATAAATATATCTTATGGGCAGCTGCGCGCCTTCTTTCCTTTATTCTTTCAATCGCTACGTTGTTTCGTTGAGCTGTGCCGATTTTTTTTCAGGACCCAGAATCTACAAAAATGAACGAGCGTGAAAGCGGACGTGTTGATAATTTTTATTGTACAGAAAGTGATTTTTTAGAGACGGGTACAGAATTTACATTGACATCGGAGTCATGCGTCATTATAGAAATAAAAGGACGATGCGTACTAAGAGATATAATAGCGCGTTTCAAGTGCGTTTACGTCTTGTGAAAAGACGGCTTGGAACGTGGAATTGCGTGATGTGGAAATGGTTGTTTCATTCTTCACAGTTCGAGTCCGATAATTTCTTTGAATGTGGCACCGTGCGACTCTCGTAAATCCAAGTTAAGATCACACTACTGAGAACTATCGGAATATTGTGTGATAACTTAATTCATCCGAATCTTTAAATAGCCCTTTTAATTTCCAACTGTAGGCTAAGAGGTTCGGGAGAAAGAATTCTTGAATGCGTTGGAAGGAAGTGTTTTGGCGAGATGCAGACCGACAGGAGCAGGGCGCGTTTTCCATTCATAGTTGTTTGCACCGAGCAAATGTCGTGCGCTGTCGCTAACCTTCTAATTCGCATTTCTGACTGATTGAATTTTAACAGATCATGTTCGACAAATTGTAAAGCGTCTAAATGTGCTATATTTTCGCAGATGGCCACTTCGCCCGACCAAACTGTGTGTTTCATTTGAATAGCGATACTACGCGGAAAGCTGCTTTTTTGATTGACTGACGATCCACGTCCCCGATAGCGAAAGTAATTTGCAGCGCGACAAAGTCTGAACTGATACTTGAAGAATCAGCAATTTAGAAACGCTTCAAACTTTTCTGCAATCTATCCAACATAATGATGATGATCATTTTCGAATTGAAAGGCGTGACAAATGTTTCGCTATTGCACCGTTCGTCGTATATCGTTTCCACAATTCGCGTTTGCGACCAGTGGTGGTTTTCGTTTTTGACAACATAGTGAATACACTGCTGATTACTGTGTGCTGGTTGATGAATAAGAAATGTCACCATAGGGAGAATCATGCAAAGGCCATATTGCCAATTTAATAATACCATGGAAACGCAAAAAAAGTATTATTTATATATAAATGGTCTAATTAGATTTATGCGATAATGTCTACCGTGACATTTTATGGTTACATTTCGTGTGACATGTCCTGGAATGACATTTCGTGGAACGGACATATTTTCGGAATGATCCTCGGCCATAAGACATATTCATGTTAAACATCTCCAGCTATATATCGGGTTTACATTTTACGTCCGTCCTCGTCCGTAGGACTCGGAAATAGAATCAATGACAATCTTTCAGTAATTCGCTTTGTTGCAGCTCTTAGCGGAGAGAAGGATGTCTCGCTCGTAAGCCAGAAAGGTTCTGCGTATCCAGAATTACCTGCTATGTGATCTTATGTGTTGCTGGATAAGGCGAGTGTCTTCTTCTCCGCAGCAGCAGCAGCAGCCGGAAAGATAAACGGAATCCGCATTTAAATTTGAGCGATAAAATAAGCGGCCTCAGACGTGTCCGCGAGTTACTTATAGGTTAGAGTTTTTTTTTCGTAGAATTCCACGATCGTTATTAATGCGCGCGTCCTTATGCTCGTCAATTATGCGATGGGAAAATGTGCAAAAGCGACAGACTCGGAAAGGTTATTTTCGAAAACGGACGGAAGAGAACCGGTAGAGATGTGTGTAAATAGGGCGCGAGAGAGAAACCCGTACGACGGAAGACCGAGCACGAAGGTAAATAAGAATTTTCAGTTATTAGCTCGGACTGGATAAGCGACGACGGCGGTTGGTGATATATTTGACAGGAAAAAAATGACTTATAGCAACGTTGGCCGAAGGAAGATATAAAAACGGTTTGTGTGACATAATAAGTCCATTAAAAAGACACGACCGAATCGATAACACTACACGTGGTCCGACCAATAGGATTACGTCGTGATTGGCCATCAAATGCAAACTAGCAGCGAGCCTCATCGGAGGGGAGCAGCACTTGCAGGGGACTTGGGAAACGAAGTGCCATTAGCAATAGGTGAGAAAAGAAAATAAAAGATAAATTAAGAGAACTCGATAACGATACAAGCTCTGGAAATAATGAAGAATAAATAAAAAAGTAAACGCGGACAGAAGAGAAAGAGAAGAAAAAAATACCCAACTACTAAGGCGACTGCGACCGCTGTAATATATATATATATATATATATATATATCTATATCTATATCTATATATCTATCTATGTGTGTATGTATGTAATAAAAAGAGAGAGAGAGAGAGAGAGAGTAAAAGAAGAGAGAGTTACACCTAATATACCTGTGAATACTGGCCGGATTAATGAGTGCTTCTTCAGTGATTTCTCAACATTCGAAGAAAGATACAAACACGCAATCTGGTGTTGTTCAGCTTGTCTCCTAGCTGGAGAATAGGAAAAAGCCGATAACGAGAATAATAATTTTGGAGGAGATGGCTCGCCCCACACCGAACTGTTACAGTGTAACTGGAGCTGAAAGTAATAATAGGACATTTGCCACCTCCGAGAGTCCGTTTGTATTCAGAGTTATAAACACGATTCGGCTCTTGTTCTTATTTATACTTCTCGCATGATAATTGAAACTAGCCCGGATGAAGCGGGAGCGGAAAATACCGATAATAATTAATTATTTTGTTTCTTCGTGCGGCAGCGATACGACGCCGTCTTTTTCAGAAACCCTCCGGGAGACCTTTTAAAACACTAATCGCAGCTCGGCCGATGTCTTTCTCATCTCAGTTAAATTAGTCGCAACATTTGTCAATAGGAAATCTGTTTTACCTTGTCTCGGTTAAATTACTTTAAAAAATTTGTCAAATCTGCCTTCGCCGAGATTCAATTTATATCGCATTGCGTACGAATTAAATCGAGAAGTGAAAATTTTTTGCGTTTTTTTCGCCGCATTTCTTATGAAAATGTGCCCAAAACCTGATGTTAATGCTTTGTCCGTTCGCACATGGCTCCGAGAAAAAAAAACATCAATTTTCAATTGCATCCATTTTAAAATTTTAATCTGTTTTTTCCACGTGCTTTAATACCGGGGATTGAAGTTGACATTAAAAGCTATTCGCGTTCCTTTCTGTCAGTTACCTTTTGCTTCCTCGGGTGACTTCTCCGGCAAGCGATATTAGGCGCGTACGTATGTGGAGACAGCGCGAGTTTAGCCTCCGAAAGACACCGCTGCTAGACTAGCTAGTTTAACTACCGGGCTGCATAAGCCGTTTTAATTCTAATTCTAATCTCCATTTCGAAATGACTTTGCAATTAACGAGTAAAAAGAAACGAATGGCAAAAGAGCTTTTTGCAACTAAACGCTACCGGAGTTCTTTCTATCTGTTGGCATTCTCGTCTCTTAGAGGCTATTATCGTGCGGAGAAGATGTGATGCGGACCCCACTGATTTCCGCGCCCCGGAACGCACGCTTTCCGTAAGAATATTGTCAACGCGATCGTTTTAACGCGATTAATTTTTGTCCCCGGTCGTAACTAAAAATCTCGCCGATACGCGTTTGCGATAGGAGAGACTCTGCATAGAGAAGAGAAAAGTAATTATAAATTTTCTAGCGTCTAACGAACGATAAATGAGGCTAATTAACCAACCGGTCGTCGCTGTCGACGATAAACTTACAATAGCGATACAGTTCGGAGTCGATCAAACGAGCGAGAGATAGACGAGGCTGCATAGCGCAGTCTCTATACACACCCAAAATCCCATTTCAGCACCTCTGGTTTCGAACAAAACGTTCATTATATTTCCCGGCTCTTTTAATATCATTCATTGTTATCCTCATTACTATTCGATATTTGAGCCGGCGAGGCGCATTTACCGGCGGAACAAACATCGATCACAGCTAGAGTTCTCGGTTCGGCCGCGCTCTCCGTTGTTTATCATTATCGCGCGACGTACTCTCGTCTATCAGTCAGTTCGATTTCGATGTGAATAATTCCTAATAATTCTCTCTCGGCAGTCTCTCTACAGAACACAAGAGCAGGCACATACATCATCTGATATCAGCGCGCACAGCGATAACGTTATTAATAAAAGGGCGCAGAGGAGCAGCGCGATTCCCGGCGTATTTTCGTTCGGGCGAGATGTGCCACACATTCGTGCATTGTCGCTGGCAACCCCGACTTCGACGGCACGCCATTGTCGTCTCTAGATCGTTTAGCCATTGACGAGTTCGGAACTCCAACAGACTTCATTAATTAGATGCACGGTGTATGCGGCTTTTTCTACGTGCCCGCATTCGTAATCTCCGAGGCTTATTATCGCGGTCTCGCGGACGACCCGGTAAAATCTCGATAGGAAAAAAGCTAACTTTACCTAATCGAGTTTAATGTAAAATTATCGATTACTTCTATCCGCGCTCGTTCGTAGCGTCACACCGTCCTCGACGCTTCTCATCGTTCTTAATAATTCCCATTTCTCGCTGTCACGCGGCTTTATTATCGTGTCCCGTCTTAATAAGCTCGCGGCGCAGTTCGGAACATTTATCACGGCCGTAGGAAGAAATCGTTTCTCACCTGTGCCATCTGTTGCGTGGATGCCAACTATTCAAGCTGCTCTAAGTGAAAGAGAATGCTCCCCCCGAGACGGGTTCTTGCTGGAAATAAATAAAAGAACAAATACGCAATCATTCTCAACACAGCGTCGTGAAAATATTCTTCGATTTTCGCTCATATTCCGTCGGCCACCTTTCGGAAAATCTCCAAAAAGTGTCTATAGGCCGAACCGCTAGCCGATAAAAATAAATCAAAAAAACAACGCATAGCGCTCATCACATTAATCATTGCATTAATCTGTAGCAGGGCGTTGATCTGCCATTTTAATAAATACATAAAAATACGTTTTAGCCAGTGTATCCATTAAATCAAGAATGTAGAAAAATTCCTCCTTTGACCAGTCTCATCAGTTGACGAACGTCCAGGAAAATAAAAAACATCGTCACACCGATATGTTCTTAAAAAGGAACTTGATTAAAATGCGATTTCGACGAATATTTTCATTTATTTTTCTGAATTTTCTTTTTTTTTTTTTTATTATTAATTATTAATTATTAATTATTAATTTTCGGTTCGCCGACTGCATTAACTCGGAAGAATTTTTTTGCTAATTTTCAATGTGATGTTATTAATAAAAAAGCTCTTTATGCTGGAGGAAATTGTGAACAAAAACTTAACTACAAAACCGAAATAAAAAAATGTTTCGTTTTGTGTTATGCAGCTATTATCTATTTAAACTACATTTCGTATAATAAGCGAGCATTCTGAAACATTACAAGTGATAATATTACTGCGATTAATGTATGGACACATTAATACGAGTTGATGTGCGACTCTAATAACAATTAAGAAATATAGCGTTGTATATAATTTTACGCGGGCACTGTACGTCGCGCATTGCTAACAAAAAAAAATAAAAAATAAAAAATAAAAAATAAATAAAAAATAAAAAAAAAAAAAAAAAATAAAAAAAAAATAAAAAATAAAAAAAAAAACATTTCTAAACGCGAAATAGTGCCAGTTTAGGCAATGGTCGTGTTTAGAGTCTCTTTTCCGTTTACCGTGAAAACTTACAATCTCGAACTAGTCTAATTTCACCGAAAAAATAGCTCTTCGCTTTAGTATGTTGTGAACCTTACCGAACTTGACTCTTACGAAAATCCTCAAATATTTTACCGCCAGCAACGATTATCTGCGCAGCAGCTTAGGGAGACGACAAAAAAAAAAAAAAAAAGAAAAAAATAAAAGAAAAACGAAACTCAGACAGCCTACTGAAATGAGAATAGTGTTCTTTCGACTTCGATTCGACGAGGACGAAATAGCGAGGCAGGAAACGAAGCAAGCAACGACGGGAAACAATCATTCGATGGCAAAGCGACTTGATTGCGCAGTCGTCAAAAGACAAACAGAATGTTTTCTGACTAATAATAATCTGCGCGCGAGCGTGTGTGTGTTTGTGTGTGTGTGCGTATGGGCGCGTTGAGTTAGCGTCGAACGAGAGAAATAAAAACGAAATTACAACGGCAGTTAAGAAACACCTTCTTATTATCCGGGGACGACCGAAACGGACGAAGACGGAGCAGGAAAGCGGAAAAAAGGTGCACCTTCGGATGTGTCATTAAAGTTAGTAGCCATTAAGGCATACGCAGCGGTCGCGACGAGGCGGATCCGTTGGAAAAAGTAATTTTGATCGTCCAGCGGGCCGAAAGAACCTAAAAGAACCCGAAAGAACCTAAAAGAGAACTCGGCAAAGAAGCCAAAAGAGGAAAATGCACTAAGCTCGGAAGAGACTGTCCGGTTGTTCATCTCCATTGAACAGTGTGCGCGCGCACACTAACGGCGTCGGACGGAGATGGACGATGTTGCTGCGGCGGCGAGCGAGATTCCGCTGTTTCCTGGGCAGGTATAAGGGAAGAAAAAGTCGCTAATGTGGAATTGTGCCGCTATGGCAATCGAAGCACGGCGTTACTACAATTATTCCCTGGGCACTGCACTACCGTAGACCATTGTCGGCAAAGTCGCGCTGCAGACAGAGATGGAATTAGACGGCCGGCTCGGGGAAAAGCCCTCAATGATTACATAGTAACATTATTGCAGTCGTCGTCGCTGCCGCTGCTGCTGCCGCCGCCGACATGCATACAAGCTACACGGTCCGAGTTAGTTGCCGAGCGGGAGAGCGAGAGAGAGAATAAGAGCGAGAGAGCGAGAAAGAGAGAGGACGGATGGAAAAGAGAGACAAACAGCTTAATACGGCGGCCAGCATGCCGCGGCTAATTGTAGGTTAAGAATTTTTATTTTGCTCCTTGTAATCTTCAATTCGATTTCGTGGCAGCGCGAACGAGCGACAGAGACAGCGGCTAAGTAATAGTGCTGACGCATTACACTAGCCGGCTCTCCAGATGAGTATGGCACGATGATAGCAGTGCCCGGCTAACGCTGATAACAGTTTCCTCCGGCACGGCTAATCATCGGACTCTACACGAAATTGCAGCTTTCGCGCGCAACTGATTCGCTAAGAAGCCTGCCCCGCCGAGATGTCCTAATTAAATATCTCGCACGGCGTCGCTTCTAACGCCGGCTTCCTTATGTTGACTCATACGGACTGCAAATGACCAACGCGCAGTGTAAAATCTCGTATATTTAATAATACATCGGTGTAAGACCGACATTTCCTCTGTAAATGGCCACCACGAAATGAGTTCCATCTTCCGCTTCAACGATAAGAATTTTTCAGTTTATTAGCGCAACATTCAGCCGGCAGACGAAAACGCATTTTTATACCATGCTTAAAGTGTTTTCCTGCTGGCAAACATCTTCCGGCTGACGCGTCGAATGTGTTTCCACGTTTTTCGCTAATTTTACTCTCCGATTTCTCCGCCAGTATCATTATGCATTTCTAGGGTTATTTTCGGAACGCTACGACGAAAAAAACTTCACCGTTCCCCGTTCGTTTGTCGAAAAAACCGAAAGCAAAGAAAAAGTCGGTTAAACTGTTAATTATTATTTTCAAAGAAAAAGAAATTAAAAACGTGTGGCGATCGAATCGTGTTTGGAAAATTTTAGTGCGCTAAAAAAGTACAACTTTTCCGAATGGTTTGTAGTCGCAACCGCTGGTTGTTTTTTTTTTACACTTTGCCACTAAAACGAGTCAGTTTCGAAATAATTAAATTAATCCGTATGTTAATTCTAATTCTATTCGTATTCGAATAATTTCTTTAATTTCTTCCCCTATTCCTTTTTCCATAATTTCGAATCATAAAAATCTGAGCTAATTGTATTTTTTTTTGTTTTTGAAAGCGAACTTCGCAATCTCTCATCTCACTGTTTTAATCTTTTTGTAATTTTTTTGAAAACTAAGCGTCACTAGATAAATCATTCCGAATAGTGCAACAATACAATTTACCGCTAAAAGATTTTCAGTATATGTATGTATATATTTCCAGTCTATTTTAATTATATTTGCCATTGATTAAACAATTTCCTCGTTATGCTTGCAAACATTAGAAGTACGAAAGCCGTAAAAATCTAAAGGCAACACAACTTAAAATATCGTCAGAGGCGGAATATAAAGTGAAAAGTTGACACGAAATCTGAGGGTTGGTGAAAGAAAATTTTTAGGAAAATGTGTCCGCGGACCAGCGAAATAAATGTAGAGAAATATACGCGCAAAACAACATCTAACAGCTTTATCAGCGAAAGCCAGGATGACATTTGATTTCTTCGTACACATCTGTTAATGATAGAAATATTTTATATCTCGCAAAGCCGCTTATTGTCGTAATAGAGGATGTCTTCTTCACCGCTTGAATTACTCTCGACGGGGTTCATGTATTTTTTGTTTCTCCGAATACTTCTTTCGGGATTTCATCTTTTTCGAATTATCACAAAAATCTTAGCCCGTTCTTGGCACTTACTGATTTTTCCGATTATTTCTTTTCTAGCCTGTTACAACAATTTGTGTAAGTCATTTTTTTTGTTTTTGTCTTCTTTTTGGGCTCGTTAACTACAACCATTAACGAAATAACAATAGCAATTCACTGACTAGACTAAAAAACAATTAATGAGTATTAAAAAATTATATTACACCGACATGTTTCGTTGACACTGCTCCATAATTTAATGGTGAATATACAACCTACGCAGCGCGCAAATGGAATTTTTGAGTATATTCAATGGTCAGTAGCGGAACTGAAGTCTGGCCCGAACGAAACACCACTGTGTGCCTAACCAAAAAACTACTAGTGCTCTTACTGGCTTGATCCTTTTTGAGAAACGTTTGGAAATACTCGGCATTATTGAAATTTCCTCCTCTTCAATTGTTACATTAACGCTATACTCGCCTGACAAACACACGGGATCAGATCAGGTGTGTTCTTTCGTTTTGTCTCGGTCTCCGCTCTGGCTCGAGTGGAACGCACTAAATTGACACGTATTCAGTTTTCTCGAAAGAATTCCAATTCAATTATATGAATTAACCGTTTAAAATTGTGTAAATTGTTTTCTGCTAATGGTTGGTGTAATCTTTCCGAAATGTCGAGTACTTTAACACAGTTGTGTCCGAAAATTATTTATGATGAATCACCGTGAAAGTCGTAAACAATTTTAATAAGTTAAAATCATATACACGGAACTTCCTTTTTGTTATTTAGAATTATGTTCGTCTTTTACTTCTTTCGCATCGTAAAAAATACACCTTCATTAATTCTTCGCTTAATATATCGTTCTGTAAATAGGTTGATTCCGGAATTCGCGCTATTCGTAGTCGTCGTCGCATAATGATAACCTCCTGACCTCCTCCCGCTGGTTAGTAGAGTGGCGACTCTCAGATCGAACGAAGTTTGTTTTTGAGATGCCATCGAGTCTTCTAAACTGAGCGCAGATCTTAGACTGTATGAGAATGTCCTCGCATCAGCGGATTCTAAAATTGTAATTATTGAGAAATGGCAGAGTTAACTCCGAGCATGAATTAAGAGGTCATTACGGTAAATAAATTTCAAAAGATCAAACTGCAACAGTTTAATGACGTTGAGGCCCCGTGTTTATGCTGCTGGCTTCCAATTCTATTCCAAAGCATTTATAAAATTTCTAGCCGAATCTATCGTTATCCTATATGTGCGCGCAATCCTCTTTCTATCTTCTGCTGGCAGCGTACCCAGATTTCTTTTCCGATTCAAAAGGCGTTTTACGAGCGATATCGACTCTCTTTCGCAAATACTCCTCTGATACAATTATTTCTCACATGCGGTCCCCTTAATCTTTCATCTATTCGCTTTCCGTCGGTCTCCTTTTATTAATCCACTACGGTACTGCAGGCGACGAGTTAACCGACTCTTTAGCTCGTTCGGTTTCAATGGGGTCACTCTTCACAAGTCGTTTTCCTGTTTAAAGGCTTCTCTCCTCTCTCTCTCTTTCTTCGTTCCTATCGCGACTTTCCATCTCTTTCTTTTCTAATTGCAACTCCTTTTATTTTGCACTATACAGCCCGTCTCTGCTCCATATCCTTGGTTCAATAATTTACCCAACCCGTTAACTGTTCAATTATTCCTCATCGCTCTTCCGCTTTTCTGTCCTTCCTCCGAACGCAAACTTCACTTATGATGCGAACTAAGTTTTGTGCGAATACCCTTTTATTTTATCTCAAAACGTGCGATCTTGTACGCCAATCCTTCGAGTCTTTCCCATTCCTCATTGTGTTCGCTGTATTCTTTTCCTTCTCTTTCGGCGATTCTTTCATTAGCTTCTTTCATTTCCTAAATTTCTAACCCTGTCCTCTACATAACTGTCCACCGCTTTTAATTTTTTGCACTGGGTAAATGTCTAACGATGACGTGCCTAAAAAACAAACAAACAAAAAAAAAAAACAACAAAGAATGATAAAGGAACTGAAGTCCCGTGAAATATTTAAAGTTATTCGTTTTTCAGTTCGACTTTTAGGCGTTGTTAATTCTTCGGCACCTTTTTCTAGTTTTTCTTCTTCTTCTTATTATTATTACTATTACTATTACTATTATTATTTTTTAGAAATATTTGTAAGAAGAAAAAAACGAAAAATATAAACAGAACCAACGGTAAATACGGTAATTTAAAGTTTATCATTATCATCAAGCGATGCAGCTTGAACGAACTAATTTCTGGAACTTCCGAGAGCCAATGGCGAAAACACAGAATCGGTAACAAGTTGAAAGAACGAAGAGACTCCAGCCGCAGACGTATTTACACTTGCCTAGGTAAAGTTCCTGGAAATGCCGCATATATCCGAGTGCCATCAGCCATATAATTTAACATTGCGGTTGATTCTGTTTCAACTAAAAATGGGATAATTACTTTTCTTTTTTCGTCTACTTCGCCTCCTCTGTTTTTTAACTTCACCTACACTAGGCACATTTTGCTGCTGTTTGCTGTTCGAAGACCACATCGTAATCGCCTGCAAGCAACTTACTGCGTTAGTCGCAGTCAGCGCGAACGATAATGATGGCGTCGACTTACTTACAGGCGCCCGACAAAAACCGAGAAAACCGTAAAGCATAAAATTGCGCAACCGTCCTAGACATACACACGCAGACAAGCGCAAAGTTTCACTAGACCTCGGCAAATGAAGCGGCAACGAACAAATCCGTCAGAAATGTGGCCGCCGGAAGTTACGAAGGTGACGTTCACAAACGCGTAAGTATCATCCTGCAGTGCGCTTGAAACAGTAACGTAGACGATCACGACAGTATAAAACCATCACAGGTCGATCTGCCGTTCATAGTGTGCTAAATTATTATCCGCCCGTATAAAAACCAATTGCTCCCTGCGAAATTAAATATATAAATATAATATCTTTGTTCTTTGCACCTCGCCGAGGGCCAAGCCCTTCCCACCCTTCGATTGTCCTGTTTATTTTTGGCTGCTAAAAAGATAAAGCCAGTTTTCAGGTTGAAATGTTATTTTTATTTTTATTGAATTTTCTAACAGAAAAAAAGTGTTAACAATTTTTCATATTCAATATTACTTCTGGAGTAAAAGTGACGTGTTTGCGATTTATCGGAGTACCACTTTAATAATCGTTCTCAAATTTTACAAAGTAAAATGAATTCGGTAGAAAATTTAATTCGAAATGGTGAATTTTATTCAAGGTGCTTCATAACATTTTTAACCACATTGCTAAAGAGGAATTTTAATCGAAGCTTGCGCAAATTAAATAATTAAGGAATGCAAAGTATTTTCGCTTTAATAAATAATACATATACACGATATATATATATATATATATATATATATATATATATATATATGTATATATATATATATGTATATATATATATATATTGGACAAAAAAAAAGGATGGATCTCGAATTAATACCTTTCTTTTTTATAATAGGTGTATTACTTTTAACATCAGCACGTGATATGCGGAAAAGCAATACATTTTAAACAAGGTTTTATTTACTTTTTTATGAGAAGAGAAATGAAAAACTGGAAAAAAGTACACGCCGACAAATTACAATCCGACGATACGATGGTAAATATATTTTCAAAATCCAATGTAGAACTAAAGTGTTTAATATCATTAGGGAACAAGCAGAATTTACAACGGGTTATACACAGTCGATTGTTATAATGATACAATCCCCGAAAAAAATAAATAAAAAAAAATAAAAGCGTACTACGTGAAAATTATATGCCACAATTTTTGATTCATTAATAAATTTTTTATTGAAAGTATTGGAATAACAACAGAGAATCATCTAAAAACCAAGAATAACCGTACAGAGGCAAAGAAATCCGCAACCGCTTCGGAATAAGTCTTCATTAAATTACGTATTGGAGAAAAAAAAGTTATATTATCATTTTTAGAAATGTTAATATAACGCGTTTTATTGATGTAGTAATTATGATGGCAAAGACTCACTAACACACACACACACGAAATAAAAAATTAGATAATAGAACTAAATGAAGGAGACGAGGAAACAGAGGATTGAAATAATATGAATAAAACAGAAATTGCTCCACAACATCAAGAAGAAGAAATAAAAAATAGCTAAGTACGCAGATAAAGATGTATCAAAACTGGCATCTGTATAACCAAGGAACGGAAGTGAAAAATAAGACAAAAAATTCTTTAAAGACTCTTTCCGGAACAAGCCTCAAAAAGCTCAATATCCTCGACGACTGTTGCGATATTGGTGCTATACAAATCGTTTACAGATATGTGGCTAGAGTGTTAAATAGAAAATAGTAAACAAATCGCAAAGGTTGTGATAAAAGCATAAGAGAAAAAGAAATATAATTTCAAAAAAAACCCCAACAAAAACAGTTGAAACATACAACGGATTCTTTGAAAGCAGAAAGAAGAAAATAGGATTTTCGTGTCATCAAATTGAAATGGACAAATAATATAATGTGCTTTGGTGTATCAATGAGGTAAATCAACATGATGTGTTAAATAGAAAATAGTAAACAAATCGCAAAGGTTGTGATAAAAGCATAAGAGAAAAAGAAATATAATTTCAAAAAAAACCCCAACAAAAACAGTTGAAACATACAACGGATTCTTTGAAAGCAGAAAGAAGAAAATAGGATTTTCGTGTCATCAAATTGAAATGGACAAATAATATAATGTGCTTTGGTGTATCAATGAGGTAAATCAACATGATGACTTTTAACGAAATTCCTAAACAATCTGAGGTGCACAAAAGAAGTTGACCGAATTGAATGAGCGAGGTCTACGCCCAAAATAACAATAAAAATAGTTTAAGTCTTAAGAAATACATGGCATGTAAACAGCTGTAAGTAAAGTAAAGCAAGTCCTATACCCTTGACAGGGCGTCGAGGATTGTGAAGTTAAGGTTCACAACGTACTAATAAACCTAATGGCACTAATTAAATGTTTGATCTTACGAAGTTCCATCTTATTTTTCTAAAGTCGCTTTCCATTATTATTTTTTGAATTATTTCACTCTTCTACTGTTTTGCTAGGTTATATTGCCCTCGCCTAGCTCGTTGTTGCCTCGACGAATGGTATTTTACTTTTGACGCGATTAAATTTTCAAAAAAGAAAAAAAAAATCAGTAAAATCTACTCTAGAGAAGGCCGTCAAATTTAACTGCATATTGTCACCGTCAAACTCATTTTCACGAATGCACTAGCCTTCTTTTGTTTGTTTTTTGAGAAATTGCTAAGGTAATAATTTTTATGAGAAAACGAGCAACCGATAAAATTACGCGAACACAGTTTTCCCGAACCAGATTCGCAAAACCTGAGTTTTTAATGGGACCAAAATTTTAAGTTTACAGTACTTCATTGTTCATTTCGGACGGTACAAATAGAATCCGGTTTTATCGTTGCGCGAAACGCACCCTACAGTTTCCAAGAATTGTTATTATTAAAAATATGTACGAATTACTTTCTACGTGTCCCAGTAAAAAGATTAAACTTATTAAATGTTTAATTCTTTCTTGGCATTGCAGTAAGTTTTCCGCGAACGAAAAGCGTAATTAACTTCATTCCTGTGCAAAGCTACATCTTACACGAACGCTAGTGTACCTGAAGACGAAAAACCATTTGTCGCGACATTCTCGGGAATCGGTCCACAAAGCACAGAACTTCCTGACACTATACAGTAATCGTACCTGACCCGCGCAATGCACAACATTAAAACTTTACACCTTTTCAAGTTCAACCTCTCTGATCGTTAGGCTTAGTCAATTATTTAAATTATTTCCTACGAATGCTACGCAAGTGTGTGAGAATGCGGGGAAGAATACATAATGGCGACGGCCATTAATCCGTGCGCTCGCCCCGTTAGCATTGCCGGCGTTTTTGAAGAATATAATAATGGAAGGGTGCAGTTCAAAATTACAAGTTCATTTTTTAATATACCTCGACCGTGTTACTCGGCAAACAATGGAGACGAATTAACGTACGAAAGCGCGTGAGAATTTCGAAGCCTATCATTGGGGTTCGGCAAAATTCCGAACGGCTGGCGAGTGTCCAATGGAAGAATAAGAATGGTCAATTATTTTTTTTTTCCTTTCTAGTTTCGTGCTCGTATTATATTTCTTTAAATCACTCGACCGAAACAACAATTGTGATGGCGTCAACGTGCAAAAGGTAGAGTATACACTATCATTAACGAAAAATATGTTTTTCCAAAGCCAACATAATCCCGGCTGAAGACAAAAACTCACGCAGTGTATATGCGCAATAATTTTTTTTGTCTCTTGATTCGTCAGAAAATTTCTGATCCAGTTCCATACCACTCGTGCCAAAACGGTGTCAACCGTGTCACACCGCCTGAAACTATCAAAAAACTAATCTAACTCGGGAAGAAAAATTCCCTTAGTTATGACAAAGTGGTTTATTTACTTCCATTTTTGATCTATAAAACTGTTTAAATGCAATTTAAACAATTAAAACCGAATTTTCGATGAATCTGAAGGAAAAAATTATTATCGATCGTTTCCTATTTCGACTGCCCGCCAGACGTACACTTATGACGCACGTACATTTTTTTCACTTCACACGTTGGGTCATGCGTAGACAGTAACTAATACGTGGGTAACTTAGCAATTTATTGCGGGTTAATTTTTTTTCTCACTGAATAAAATTACTAATTTCAATTATGGCTTTTTTTTTTTTTTTTTTACAAAAAAGCGTCATGCAAATTTTTTACTAGCGACCCTAGCCGCAAGATGTATCCGTGTAAAAAGAGGCGTTCAATGTGCCCGTAAGGTAATCGAAACCTTTGCGCGCGATTATTTTCTCGCTTCCCGCGAAATTTTTGAACCAACGTCACTTTAAATAAAAGTTTTAACAGAGAATAACATTAACGTTTATAAAAATCAGTCGAAAAAATAATTTAATCCCACAATTAATTTTAAAAATTCAGACGGCATCTCTATAGCGATAAGTAATTTATTTTGAAAAATTTCAACCTAATCAAGGTAAACGCAATGAGCCGTCGAATATTCTCTACCAGGACTCCTCTCGCAGAAAGCTGTGTGCTATCTGATAAGCGTCAGTATACTAATGTTCTTTTTCGTTAATTTTCTGGCGAAACAAATACAATTCACGCAATTTAAAATTATTCATATCAATTAGATAAAAATTTAAAATGGAAAATTTTAAATTTGAAACCTACCAGTGACAAAGTCTTTTTTTTTTTTTTTTTTTTTTTTTTTTTTTTTGGGCCCGTCAACAGTGGAACTTACCCAACGCAAGGAAATGTACCTTATATAAGGAAATAGTGACAAAGTCACCACTTTTACTCTCCGATAAGAATGATGAAGTAAAACTTAGCTGGTAAAAAGATGAATAGAAAGATAGTTAGTAGAACAAAGTAGGTTAATTTTAATATGTGATTGTTTAATTTTTGTTTATTTCTTTTTTTACTTTATAACAAAATAAAAATCATGTTAAACTAATAAGAAATAAAGTGCCATGTTGAGTGTACAGAGGATGATCCGAATGTTATAAACGTAAATTTAGAACACGAATCTAAATTGTATAAGAAGGTAATTTAAATATTATGTTTGTTCCACGTACGTAATTTTAAAATGAAATTTTTTTCTATAAGTATTGTTATTCCTTTTATTTCTTTCATCTCCGGCATTCTATTAAAAATATAAATCGTTCGGTAACGAATGTGAACCGAATGTCATTGTATAACGTGTAAAATAAAAAATCTCACTTTACAATTTTAAGCATTTCGTGGACAATCCAATATGTGTGTCTTCTTTGCTATTCCCCATATTGTAGCTTATATTTGATTCTACTGAAATATATAATTTTTAATGTATCTTTATTTGCACATCTTATAATTGCGTGAATTGGTATATCGCCGGCTATCATTTCAAACGTAGTCTGTAAATAACCCTTCCGAGGTATTTAGAGCCGAGTTTCTTTGTCAATCTATTCTTCAAACGGAAGAATCCTTTTCCCGCAAATCCTATCCAATTGATTGATCTACTCTGGCGAATTTTTAATCATTTTACGAACAGCCTACAAGCTACCTGTAGAGATTTAACTAACTGATCCATATATATATATATATATATATATATTATATGTATATATATATATATATATTATATGTATATATATATATATTATATGTATATATATATATATAAACTCGATTATTCAGCTTGTCATCGGAATACAACCCGGACCTGCAGTCTTCTATAATTCTTATAGAAGAGACGGTTTCAATTGACCGAGTCATTTTTAAACCGTTACATGGTGTTCGATACAAAAAGGTTTCATAAAAATATTACATGATTTTTCATCGCCGGCATGAAAATGGCATAGTCATTAATACACGTTACTGATTACAAAGGGATATAGCAACAAATTTCGACAAGCACTTTTTTCATATTTAAATATTTATTGGAAATTTTGTTCAATAAGATTATCTGAAGACTGAGAAAGCGTTTTAAGTTCAAGTAAATATTTCCACTACAGCTATAATTTAACGTATATATGTACATATATGTTTATATATTTTCTCTGTTTTATTGTTAACAGTATATAAATTAATCGGAATGGGCCGGGCTGCTCTTCCTTAACGAGCTGAGTATATAGAATAATCCTTTGTTCGCAATTTCATTCTTGGCAGTTGCCGCAATTCAGCAGAACACATTTGTTACACCTTTTATTGGATATGTGGTCGAATTGGTTTCCGTGATAAACTGGCATTACTACATTAGCTGGTCGAAATGGTTCTCGCGTTAAATCAATGCTTCTATTTAAATAGTCGTATAGATTGCCATTGTTATTAGAACGATTGATGAATGCGTGGGTTTAAAAATGTTATTAAAGCTCGTGACATTTGGCCCAACAACAAAAAATATATTTTTGATAGTAATTTCACATACAAATTATTACGTTAAGTAGAACTTTTAATTCACGCAGATTCAATTAACCAGACTATTATATCATTCGTATTAGCACATTATGCTGCTCAATGATAGATGTGCTTTTGTCGAATTGATACCGCTTGCAAATTAACGAGAGAAAATTGTTTTAAAAAAAATAATATAGAAAAATTATAAAACTTTTCGGTAACAGAGGCATATTTGTCTCTTTGTTTAGCTGCATACAAATTCCTTTGTAGCCTATCCAAAATAAAAGACTTTGTCAGTTTCATCTCAGGCAAAAGCGGATCAAAAAGGACAGATTTGACACATCAATAGAACGGGAACTAATTCGACCAGTTAACTTGAAAATCAAGTTCATGCACCGAAACTAATTCAACCCGCAAAATCCGACCCGGGGGAACAAATTCGAGCTGTCCGTTTTTTCGGTTGGCGGAAAAATTGTAATTTAGGGTCAATTAAGGCCCCGAAATAGTAGTTCAATTTAGCGGAAACGCGCGACGATAAAGATCACGAAAATCTCCGGTATATAAACGAAATAGCCAAAAAATAATAATAAAAGCAAAGTTAAATGAATTTTTCGCGTTTAATCTTCGCTTCGAATTGTATTTCGGTCGTGTCTGCTGCATAATCGGAGCAAGGGCACAATTAAACGTAAATGATAACGATCTCGATAATAATGACGATGACGGATGTTAAAGGTGAACCGGAGAAATGATGATGTACCGGCGCGCGGCATTTCTAACGTGACAGTAGCGGGGGTGAGGAAAATACGAGAAAAAGTAATCAAAATGACAACTTTGGTTAATCCGTCGACGGAAAATTACTAGTTACCGGTTGACTAATGGCGGAAGAAAAACCGGGCCATTGTCTGTACGACGCGTCTTGGTCTATTTTGACTCGCAGTTCATCAAGTGTTGCTCTCTTCAATCGAACAGAATTCGGGCAGGAATGCGTAGCATTATTATATAAAACCGTCTCCTCCTCCTGAGCCTATCATTAATGAAGCCCGCGCAGACGGATGGCCGAGGAAGCGGCTAGAAGACGGCGAAGAACGGCTGAAACGATACTGCTCGGCCATTAAAATGAACCGAACAAGACAGAAGGCAAAGAAAGAAAAATAACTAGCGGCCTAAGAAAGAATTGACGACTAAAGACCTCTGCTGGTAGGCTTTGGTGCGTGGCAATTATCCACCGCGGCGACCACATACGTATAGGCAGTTCTTCGGCGTAGGAAGTCAAACACGCCACAGCGATTTTCTATTATGAACATATAGCCGGCGCAGGAAACTCTGAAGGAAAAAACCGGACTATTTGCCTGGAGCTGGAGAGCCTTTCGAGTAAGGACGCAAAGGCTGTCTCGCTGCTGCTAAATGGACCACGATATAACGTATATATTACGCTTGTGAAGGGCCCGTCGGCCCGTGAAAGGCCAGCATGTAGTATTTTTTTCGTATTCCATTATTACGAAGAAGACGGTTTTTATCATCCACAACCGAAATTACTCCCATCCTGCGTGCGTATAAACCGCGTACAGACGATACCACCATTAGGCCACCAGCTATACTACCTGCCTATCTGAGAAGACCGCAGAACTGAATCTAGGCGCGGCAGTGCAACGAATGAACACTTTTTTTCCCTTTTTCTTTTTTTACCTTTTGCCTTCACACGCGATGACCGCAATACCTTTGGTAAAGGCGTCTTCGTCGACTGCTTCGAAATATTCGCGACCAAAGGCAGAACCATTATTTAATGGAACATTTCGAGGATGATCTTTTACAGTAGCAGCGAAGAGAGGAAATTTAATTTTCTTCGCTTTAAATTCTATACAGAATGGACGATTAATTCGTGTGAAAAAAAAAAAAGGCGTTTCTCTGTAATATTATGTCTGTAGAAAATATTATAAGAAGTATTGTAAAAGATCTCTACCCTTAGAAGTAACTCAAAAAATATTTATAAGCAGCGAGACAGTTAAACGAAAAAATAATACTTTCTTCTATTTCCGTAACTTTAACTACATCTCGCACAATAGCAGAATTCACTAATTAGCTGTGTCTCCCTACTGGCATCTACTGAAAGCGATTATTATTACACTTTCAAGTTATTTTTCGATTCTCCAGTAGGCCGTAAACAGATTAATACCACGTACCGGATCACTGTGTCCATATTGTTGACTTCGCCGGAGGGAGAAAGGGGGAAATTCCCTACATGCCCGGACTTCCTGCCAAGTAGGACTCAAGGTCATCAGCTTAAAAATTTACACAGAAAATGTCTTCACCGGATTTTTTTCTTCGCCGCATTAATAATCAGTCAAATAGGGTTAATTCAATATTTTTTGGAAGGCTCATATTTCACTTAATTTCCATTTTAGGTGGGAGCTGTTTGAGCGCTAAAAGCTCCAGGAATTCGCATTTCTTTTCTGTACTGGTAGACAAAATTCTCGTGGAAACCGGTGTGTCCAACAGCGATGTGATGGCTAAAAACAACACCAGCTTAAAATTCCGAAATACGTTAAGAATAGTTTAAGAAAGTATTTCTATCAACCGCCACCCCGTGTAAAACAAAAAATTGCTAGGAATGCGCTACTTTTTCTTTTACGGGAATTTATCAAATTACACGAAATTCGAGAAGAAAAAAAATTTAACTGAAGAAGGATATTAGTTTTTTTTTTTTTTTTTTTTAAATTTACAAATATAAATCTAGGCGCCGTGTGTAACTACCTGGGCTATTACGGCACCTAGACTCACTTGAAATTACAGAAGGCGGTGCAGTCTGTTCGATGCTGCAAAATTCAACACTGCCCGAACACAATCCGGGTAGTTCGACAACAGACGGTGGGGTGAGGTATGACTAGAAGTACGGGAAGTGTACCGGCACCATTTCAGCAGATGCTCTACAGTTGGTGAGGCCATGAACCCGCACAGAGGGCAAGTGACCGGAGGGGGAGCTCCTTCAAAGACGTGATTGTGTGATAGTGCAGTGTGCCCCAGACGCAGTCTCGATAGGATCGAGAACTCCCTACGTGTGACGGGGAACGGCGGCCACCATGGGTCGGTGTCCGACTTTATGGATCTGAGCCAGGTTGTTTGTTCTGACCATAGTTTGCTTCACTCCTCAGCAAAGTGCATCAGAAAGACTGATGCGCCAAAACGAGGCAGTAAAGCGTTAAACGGCATCGGGCTAGAATATTAGTTGATTGTGATATCTAACGAATAAATGAAAATAGTCTGCTGGGGAAGGATATCCCACTGGACCAAAAAAAAAAACAAACAAAAAAACTCTCAATACCGAACGAAATCTGTCCGGAAATACGGCTACGCGATGTAGTGATACGGCGAATAGCTACATACTTTGATCACATTATACGACAGGATAGCTTGGAAAAACTAATTCTAGAAGGCATGATCGAAGGTAAACGGAAACTAGGAAGAGCGCTCATAAGACATACAGACAGAATTAAATGACAAACGCCACGTCAACATCTGACACACAGAGGACAGAAACACATGGCTAATACGTCGAATTCCATGATTTCACGATGCACGAATCGAAGATGAAGAAGAGAGAGTAAAAAGAAATTGGACTGCTGACCTCATTTACAACGCATTGAAAAATGATAGTGTCGCGGACAAAGATACGATAATGATTGTGAGGCTCACATTTATTCAGCTTGTATTTGCCACAGGTTAAGTCTTAGGACAGGATCCGGCTTACATAACAAACGTTCATTTGGTGCCCATACAAAAATACTACACAATTTTTAGTAGCAGTGTTTAAATTTTGCGGGATGTATTCAAAAATAAGCTTTGCAGCAGAACGGTTTAATAGGCTGGTCTGTTCGAACGGAAACAGTTAAACCATTAACCCGGCTGAAATGAAAAAAGGGGATTAAAAATCTTCAATTTTTGTTAAAAACCTTATCGCTGAAATTGGTAAAGAGGGACATGGAGCAATACTAACCTCGAGCACGGATTTTTTCCGTTCGGCTTTGAGTGTGTGGACTGATTTCGAGTCATTATTATAAAGCGTACCTTTTTTTGAATATGTTTTATTAATATGTATTATTCGTTTCGAAAAGTCATCAACACAATTTTAAAATTCTTTTTAGCGCTGTATAAATGTCGCCGTAATGATGATGCCAGAGAAGACCATTATACGGAATTCACTAGCTACCGCAATGTATGTCGCTTCGCTGCAGGCATATCTCTAGAGGAATACACGCATGTTAACCAAAAAGAGTAAGAAGAAAATTCAGGTAAACTGTTCACTATGTTTTGATGAGACACAAGCGGTCAAAACATAGATGCAATGGGATATAAACTCAGCACGGATTCAAATTGCAGTTGGTAACGGAAGATTATGTTCAAAAATAGCTTATTAATTCGATTAGGTAAATATGTAAGCTTTTAATATTTAGTTAATAAAATGCTCAATGGTCATAATGGCAATAATAAAATTAATCATATCAATAAAATCAGTAATATTATAAAATTAATAATTTTTAAATAATTATATTTGCATTTTTTAACATTTGAAACGCGCTTTATTTAACTTATTTCAGATCAAACAATGCAAACTTGTTTTTGTGTTTATCTAAATAAAGTGAGACCTATATATCGTCCTCGATAAGAGGGGTATCGTGAATTATGAAATTAAGCTTTTCACAATGAAGCCTAATGCATCTAAAAAGAATACTGAGGCCAGTTTCTTTCTCTCGGCCGACTTTACTTTCCCCTAGATAATTCTCTGGTATAACCGATATTCAATTTCAGATTAGGTATAAACCTCGGAGCTGATCTGGTAGAAAAGCACCTGAACTACTAGGCTACCGCGCTGCTACCTTCTTGTGCGGTTGTTGATGCGAAATGTACATTCTAATAAGTACCATTTGTGTGACGGTTATAGTTCAAAACCGAATATTGAACAGAACATCGCTAAATTCCTTCATTGTGGCACTTACAACTTATCTTTAGAAATATTATCAGGTGTTTACGCGTCCAGCACGATTACGTTCATTGTACCTCATGCAAGTTAACCTGTAGATCCAGCGAGCTCTACAGCTGGCTAATTGTTACGCATCCATGTTCCCGTAGAGGCATCGCTTTTTTCATAATAAAATCGTAATCGATGTTTAACGTGATTAATCTTACGAGTGAAACAAATAATACATAGAATCACATAGGTCGGTCAGATTGATTTCTTCAGGTTCAATTCTTTGTATCGTTTTTCCTGCGCGCTTAAATCGGAAATTACCGTTTTCTTCTGTTAAATCACTAATGAAGTAAAAATATTTTACTATTTCAAGGAAATGCATATTAGTGGAAAAAAAATGTATGAATTTCTGTTTTAGTGGCAATTTTTATTGCTTACACTTCTCATCGGATACACCGCTTAGATATTTGTCAATAACAATAGTAATATTAAAATCTGTATACTTCATCAAGTTTAGACTTTACGATGTAACTTCCGAACCATAACTAATTTTATAAAAAAAAAGCTTTCTTCTGAACTTTCTGAAACTTTCTTTAACGTGAAATCATCGATACGTAAGATTTTAAACGAGGAACAGAAAAAGTATTTAATGTTCTGGCGTTGCCGTTGAATTCAATATAAGCCTTACACGAGCAACTCTAAAATAATGTTTTAGTCTACTTTTCTGTGGTGATCGTATAAGGACCGAAAATTTTAGATTTCTCGACTGATTTGTAAAAATTGCTCGAGATTAATTTTTAAAAAAAAGAAATATTTTAATGAGAAACATCTAAGTACACATAAATTTAACATTATTTTCGGATATAGATTTTTATGCCGGTGTTACGAAAAAACTTGTTAATTTAATTTCTTATTACCGCATTAATATACATTTAATATTGAAAATTTGCAAAATAATTATCCATTATGTATCACTTTTTGTTTTAAAAACGACAACTTTCAGTTAACCAAATCAAGCGTATACACATATACGTACGAGCATATATGTATATTTAGGGAATTTTACTTTTCGCATTTGTTCAAAACTTTCTGCGTTCGCTAATATATTAAGGACGTGACAATAAACGCGGATATTAAATAATGCGATTTTCATACCGAAAATATCTCGATTTTCGAAATTGAATAGGATAACATTATGAATATGGAGTTTTCGCTCCAAAATATGTCGGTGATTTTAATATCTCTAATATTATTTCAGTATATACGTTAATTCAAGTGCATCCGACCGTGCCAGATTAAAGATTACTCTGCAAGAAAAGACCTTCATATTATTAGAAGATAGAATATTTGCTGAGGTGAGAATACATACAACGTCCGAAGCAGCGATGTGCTTTATCCGCGTTTCTTTTTAATTCGTACACGGAGATCAAACCAGAAAGGAAGGTGATGGAAAGTCAGACCAAAATAGGGTTGTAGCTCAACGGTGATAATAAATTACAGTGAAGAATTTCAATTAACACTTCCGAAAAAGAACATGCAAGAGAAACGTATTAAAAGTGAAAAATTGGAACAAGTTACACATCTGTCATACATGTTTAGGTGCAATCCTCGATGAAATGCGCGTTCGAAGATAAGAAGCGAATGGACAAAAGCAGCATTTCTAAAATGACAAACTTATCCAGCAGAAAAAACGGCTCATGTCAGACGACTCCTAAAGTGTCAAATCTACTATTCCGTTCTACTATCGTATGTAAATCGTAGACAATCGGTAACTTCGAAAAAAAATCCCTATCGCGTCTTTTGAGCTTCCTCTAATAATAAACGGCGAAATTCTACAGAATAAAAAAATTTCCGGAATTGCCGAATTCTATCAAAGTAAGGAAATTAAACTACTTCAGTTATGCCGCTAGAGGGGAAATAAGTCGACTGGAAAGGAAAAGATCACAGTAGGAAGACCCCCCCCTCCCCCCGGAGGTAGTTTGATTGTACATGAATAGAACTCTGATAAAATTTGTTTCCATTTGATACATTAAATTGACTTCGTAAAAAGAATAAATAAAAAAAAATCGCCAGCGTATAAATATGCATGAAACATTTAGTGTTTTGTTTTGTTTTTTTTTGGTAGACTTTTGCGGGTGGTAACATATTCAATTTTTCTATCTCTCTTCTTCGCGGCTGGATCCGAAAAAGAACGATGAACACAGTAAGTTTCATTTTGTCTATTTGTTAATGTACGATTTACCGAGGTCGTCATTAGAAAAAATTCAACGGATTTTTATCTCGCGCGCTCAAAAATTACATATCCATTAATACGAATAGCGTAACAGGTTGTGATGCATTTTAATTCTTTTTCCATATCCACCGTCGATTTTAAGAAGGAACATTTAATATTTTCGCGATGTGTTTAAATGTTTGATTAAGAATTCGACTTTAAAAAAATTTGGCTTTTATTTTAATCGGCTGAATGAGAATACAACAAAAGCTTGCGAAAAGTAACGCGCCCTTTGGTGTTGTTGGTAATTTTTCCAGCGAAACTTCATGGACACAATGATGACAAGTTAAGAATTTAAGGGAAAACAAAATTTGCAACTTTAAATGTTATCACTACAAAAGCAGCCCCCCGGCCCCGGAACTCCTGCGCACACCTTAGAGCGGGAAAGAGGAAAAGAAATCGAAAAAAAACTGAATGTGTCCCAACGCGCAACTTTATGTCGCGTTGTTGGCGTTCCAAGAGTGCATGTAGACAAAGCGAGTTTGCAGACGATGCTGAAAAATGAGCGAAAATGAAATAAAATGGCGGTCGGAAATTAGTGTAGGGCAAGCGAGCTACGGACAACGATTTGCGTCGGCACCGTCGAAAATGATAGCGGCTTGTCGGCTGCGCGCATTCAGTAATTGAGACGTCCGTAGCGGGGAACAGGCCGCTGCGAGGACGTGAAGGCGGGTAATCATTTCGCGGTTATTGGACGAGCGTGATTGGCCGATCGGCAACCGCGGGAAGGCCGCTGATTGGTCGGCGGAACGGTTGATAGTGTGTCGACGTGCGAGTGCGTGTCCAAAGTCGCTGCCAGAACGGGCACTAATGAAAGAAACGGAAGCGGCTGAAGTGGCCGATGACGACGTTAATTACAGTGATGACCGTTAAACGAGCAGCCAGTTGCCGCAGCGCACTGCATCGACACCGCGACCATGCCCAACCGGGCCTCCTGATTGGCTCGCTAATTGGCGACTACCGACCGCGCTGGAAAATTCCCCTGCTACGCTGAATTTTTACCGATAAATTCCAACCGTCCAATCGGAAACCCGCTGAAATTTCCACGGTTTTTCTTCCGGCCGACTGAATTTTCCCGCTCCGTTCATTCGCTCGTCAATGTCGCAGGCGATTGTTTGAAAACTCGATCACGTTTAAAAACTGCATCCCGGCTCTTGTTAATTTTTACGAAGTGTTTAAATTAATTGTGTTCGCATTAAGCTCCTGCAACTATGCTATAATTGGACGATATCGCGCGCGTACATACAAAGTGCCCGAAATTGGTAAAACCATGCGCAAGCATACTTTTACGCTGAATATGGTTTGTAGACTATCTGCGGAAGGTATCTGATTCGAGTTGCGCAAAAGTCATAAACTTGAACAAATTTCAGTGCAACGACAAATTAATAAATGTCGCTGATTCGAAATCTACAATGTCGGGTAGTTGTGATTTTTTCGAGTTTTGTTTAAGATCGTTTAATCCACCGACGCGAGTGATGATAGTTGGCAATACTTTCCATTAGTAGGATTCGAACTTGTCAAGTCAAGCATGCCTTGATCAGCATACGCGATATACATATGTGGGTGGCTCCCACAATTGCTAGACTTTCTGGAAGTGTATAAAAATAGTTATATAATTGTTCCCGGCTTCTTAAAAAATCATTTATAAAAAATTAAAAACGAGCTTTTCTAACTGTGTTTTTTGTTCTTTTGCCGACCCTCAAAATGATTTCCTTCGAGTTACTAAGATCTTATTCATTACTTATTGCTTAATATTTGTAACATATATATATATATATATATATATATATATATATATATACATTTATACATACATGAATGTACCTATATGTTTAAACAAGAGTTCAACATTTCTCCCGTAATGCAAACGTTATTACTTCGTTATTATAACTGGTACTCTCTATATGAGGTTAAATTATTAATTACATGTAAAATATTTTGTTAGTTTTTTTACGTGATTTATGTTTGTTAAATTTATATTTGGCTTATTTTGACTGTTCGTTATAATTGAAATCTAAATTGTTCTTTCCTCTCAACTCTCCCGAAAAAAAAAAAAAAAAAAAAGAAAAAAAGGAACTAACTCCAGCTAACAAATTTATGGAGCATGTCACTCCGAAGCATGTCGGCTATATTTTATATTTTTATAACTATAATTTACTGTAATACGTGTTTTTATATATATATATATATATATATATATATATATAATAAATTAGTTTTTTATTTTTCAGCGTTCTTCTTAAACGTTATTAAATCAAATACTTTTATTAGCACCATGAAAGAAGGCAATAATTAAAATATCGTTATTCTGATTCTTTTTTTTTCCTAAGAAGCTGCAGGTGATCAAGTAATAAAGGAAATGTTATCGAATTCTACAAAGAATAAATTCATTTAAAAAACGAGCATATACGGAAACAATGTTGTATTTTATTGAAGGTATTTTTGTCATTCTAAAAGCTACATTTTGCGTAATTTGCTGCACACTTTTTAATGAATTTTATTTCAGCCGATTCATACAGTTCGTTCTCAACATTCTCTAGCCCTCATTCTAATTGAAGCCGATTTAATGATAACTTCTTAGTTTGTATCAATGAATAATACGTATGCACAGAATAAACGTGTTCTCTTTGAATTTACAATAATATATAAACCAGATAAAAAAAGAAAAGGAAAAAAGAGTTAATAGTCGATGATTTTAGATTTAAGGCACCAACTTTTTTGCGCCATATTTCATTAAGAAAACGGAGTGATTTGAATAAAAACCAACATTTATAAAAATCTACCATTACAGTTTTACTTGTTAAAAAATTCGGTCTTTTCACTTCGTCCCCCGTATAGTTTATATTTCATAGTTCATTTTCATAGTTCATTTTTAGTTGAGTTTATTTTCGCATTCATGCGCGAAAGCATTACTTATAAATAGTATTGATTATAAAAATACATTACAAAAACGATATTAAACAGTGTATTTAAAAGAAGATAAGTTCACTCAGGAGGGCAAAAAGCTACAATGTCATTTAAAATCTGATGAAACAAATTTTGATTTTTATATCGTTTAAGTACAAATCTAAATGGTTTCGCGCTTGTCCAAATTGAATCTTATTTTGATATTTTGTTTTTGACCACAGCGATTCAATACCTTGCGTATGTGCACCAGTTACAGCATCAACAAAATTTTTGAATGGTTTACGATTGAATGTTTTTGTAATTCATTTAAGCTCGGGTATTTTGGTATATGCTTTCCATTTGTCAGATATTATTGTTGTTCCTGATAGGATACATTCTTTAATTACGTTTAATAATACTTCCGAACTTCGGATAGGAACTGCATACATGGAACCCCGGGCGTCGCCAGCGGGGGGCAGGGGGGCAGCTCCCCCCTCCCCCTGGAGTCTTAAAACTTTTTAATCAACTGGCCATAATGAGTGTTCATAGGTGCGTAATCATGAATAATTTGTCAGAAACCCACGAAAATTATGTTTTAATTAAGATTTTATTCTTGTTTAATAAAATATTAAGCCTTTACAACTTATAAATTTCATTTTTTCTATAACTCATATCCTTTTTCTATCATCTTGCCCCCCCCCTGGCGGCTGGCAACTCATCTTGTCCCCCCCTGGCCCATCGGCTGGCGACGCCCTTCCATGAAACACTGCTTGTCTTCTCTACAAATTCTTCCAAATACCCACTATTGTGGATATATTCTTCCAATACTATTTTTTCCTACGAGAAAAACAGTATTCATCTATTTCTATTGTTTTGTTTGGAGCACCTATCATCTGAAAGTTTTTTAATAGGTTATCCGCACACACTTTCCTTAAATAGTTTCTCCAATCTGTTATAGAACTTTTAGATATATTTAATTCCGGAGCACAAAATTTTGTACTAATATGTTCTTGTGTCCACAAATAAATAAAAAATATAATAATAGGTAATCTACTACCTTCTAACCAAGTGAATTTTCTAAGTCCAATTTTATCTCCATCGATCGTTTTTGTCACTTAAAGAAGATATGATCATTTAGGCACACTTTTTTTTTTAATGTAAAATTCCTCTTTCTTGCAAAAATTCAACTGCTTTTTCTTTTGTATTAATTTTTCGAACTAAATTAATAAACGACAGCATTATTATAAAAAAAAAAAAAAAGTAGATATATATGAAAATCATTAAGGTAAAGCCAAAAGAATTTTTTTAAAATATTGCATGTTGTAATAATTTTGTATCTTACCTTAGCATAAATGGAACTGTTTTATATGAAATTAAGATAATAAATTAAGACACTGCACAATTTACAATGCAAACACGAAATACAAATATAATTAAAAATCAACATTAACAACAACTAATACATGTATATGAAATCATAAATCACCTAATACAATTTTAAATCGTGATAATAAAACAATATAAAATACTAATAATAATTTAAATATATCATATATTACAACCTCTCATAGTGAGTTAATATTAGTGCGTTGAGCAGTTAATGAAAGTTATGTTTAACGCAGATTAAGCATTAATAAGAGCGAGTTTTGTTTGGGTGACCGGCCTTAACTAAAATGAACGGAATGTGTGAATATGAACTATAAACACAGCCGAAAAATGAACCAAGTGTGGAGGATTAACAGAAAAAACCAAAAAATTTATATTTTTACCAGCGAAATAATCGGAACTAAGGCGGTAGGTAAATTTGACAATGTATTCAGTGATCGCTTCTTTTTTTTTTCAAAATATGTAATACAGAGTTATGGACGAAATTCAAAGTCTAAAAAAGAAATTAGTCGTGTTTTTTATATGACAGACGCCCAGTAATTCATGTACTTGCCGTTATTATTCCACCGAATACATCCGAGTAAAAACTTTAACTCGCGAAGAAGAAGAGGTTCGAGTAAAAAACGATAAATACACCAAATACGCGAGACAAATATGTTAATAACGAAAGTAGAGATTTTAATACATTAATGAAATGTTAATGCTAAAAATTCGTTTTGTAAATTAAGCTGTGTAGAAAGACATACGGCATTTATTAAATTCTAAAAAGTGTTAAATAATTAATAGCGATTAGACAAAAAAGACTAATATCACAATAGGTACATCGATAGAATCGGTCGGGTGTTTATTACATTTTCATAATGCCGGTGTGTAAATCATCATTTCCCTTCGCTCTAATAATTATTGTTATTCGACTGTAGGAAAAGAAAAACGGGATTAGAATAATCGGTACAGAAGGAAAAATTCAAATATAGGATTATCGGGAGCAAGTTCTTGCACTACTAAAAACGTAGCGCGAAAAACCGGGATGACCAATGTAGTGTTCAGGGTAGAGAAATTCGCTAATATTAAAGAATTACGTGATAGGTAGTGTTAAATTTTTGAGAGACCGCTTTGAATTTTTTCGCGAAATTTTAAACGCGCCCACACTGTTCTACACAAATACGAAACACCTAGACAGGGAAATGTTTACTGGCAAATTTATTAATTGACGGCGCAGATTCCAGGAAAGACAGGAAGGGATAGTATTTTTTTTTTTTTTTTTTTTTTGCAGCAACAACAGTAGAAAACGGCGCTGGCGGAACACAATAGCGTCGAGAGAACATTCATTATGCGAAAAACCATTAAAAGTCTGCGAGGAGGAAGTTTCCGGATATTTTCATATTTTTAAGGTTTGCGCCGCGCACGCTCGCACATGCCAGAGCTATTTTTCTACGAGGAATCGGCACGATGCGATGTAATTGACAAGAAAAGCCAGTCGGTGAAAGATAGTAGAAGAAAGAGAGTTAGACGGAGAGCGACGGCGGAAGAGGCAAGCTGGTAACGAAATAGATAATGACGAAAGTAGGATATAATCGGATAAGGAAGGCAGGCAGCAGATGCAGATCAGAGAAGAAGTAGGTGCTGTGCTGTTAATTAACTGAAGATTTTAATTTCGATAAGCGACTGAAAAGGATGTTGCCTTAAAAGATGGCTGCTGAGGCTAGCGCTAGCGCAACCGCTTTGGTAATTTATTTTTTCCCACTGTCGATGCTGCAGAAATAAACAACTGGCCAACTCGGCCGCGGCTTACATGCACGCGTATGCTTCAGCTCAATCTCGAAACTTCAATCCGCGCCACTCTTGCATACTTCATTACCACCTCCGCCGAGTCCATCCTCCGCGGTTCCGTTGCCGATACCTTATTGCCAATAACAGCCAGCAACTATGTACCGCACCAGGACAAACTGCGAGCTCCCTCTCCACCACTCTCGCGGCTCACCTTAAAATGTACCACTTTTTAAATACCGTCCCGGTTACCTCGCCGCGTCGACGCTCTGATGAACGCAATCGATGCAATGAGATCATACGCAGCATTAAACGCCGCGCCATCGCACATTGAATTTCTCTTCCGCTATCGCATATTAAATCGCTGCAGTTCTTCTATAGGCACTTGTCCTAAGCGCGACCTGCTCGGCGCAGATATATATAGTACTGCTAGGATTACGCATAGGAAATATTTTCCGCTTTTCTCCTTTGCACCCCTAGTGTTATCAAGAAGGGCGGAAACGATAAAGATTTATAACAAGCAGTTTAATGAGGGTTTAGTGAGGTCTCATTTTTGCCAAAATTAAAATAAAATATACGGAGGAACTATGCTCGCATTTGAGCGATGTAAGAGATTTCCAATATGCCGATTATACATTATCGTTCGAAAAAAGTTTTTTATAACCTGTTTAATCGCTGATTTTACTTCGGATTTCATTGCCTAACATACCTGGGGAGAAAAAAAAAAAAAAAGTCCCAAACATTAGCACAGCGCCGCTGACAAAGATAAAATTACAAAGGTAGCAAGCAGCGCTTCGATTTATAAACTGAAAACGAAAGAAAAACATTTATGGCCGAGAATATATAAAAAAATTCGAAAAAAGATACATTCTTATTGCTTCCCCATCACGTTCCATAAGTAACGCAAAATGCTATAGGCGGTAAGCGCACTTTTCAAAAAGGCAATTTTTAAAAGTACCTACTTTCAAAAAGGTGTAATCTATGGTACCTACAAAATCAACCGATACAAAAAAAAAAAAAAAAAGATGAAAATTTATCGTAAGCACTACGAGTCGAATGCGTCCCATACTTAGCGTAAAACGGCTGATACAATTTACTAAACGGAAAAATTGTTTTAATATCAAATTATTATGTACGCATAAAGACACTTGTATAGTGTGATATTTATGACAACATGGTTTATTGATACTGAACTTACAAACATTTCCGTAGCATACTGCATCAGAAGAAAAAAACAGTAAGTAAAATGTACAGTTTATGCGAATACAATTAATTACCGGCTTTCTAACTGCGAGAATTTCGAAATAATTCAGAAATGTCGTTTAATTCGACTTGGCTGAATTTACACGTAAGTAGATTGTGGTATTTTAGTGACACAAAATATATTTCGATATTTTCAAAATTGCCATTATTCTTGATAGTTTTTTTTTGGGGGGGGGGGGGGGAGAGCCTGGTTTGTCGATATGAATATTAGCCTCAAAACTGGAAAATATAATTAGACATTTACGCGATTAAGAATCGCAGATAGAAAGGACACAAGAGCCGGTATAAGAAAAGGAGGAGGAAAAAAGATGATGAAGGACGCAGCAGGTCTATTAGTAATAGTGACGAATAGAAAAAGGTTCAGCAGTGATAGAAGAGCATTCGAAAAAGATATAATCAAACGAAAAGCTGCAGAGGGAAACGAGATGTTGCTGGACTAAAAAATACGAAGAAATCTTCCGATAGAAGAAAAGCCGATTTGCTTCTTTCCCTCGATCCCTGAGTGCCCGGCTATCGGTAAATCGTTTCCAGTTGTTTATTTTTCACCGTGAAGTGTCGTTGGATTTATAAAAATTTTCTTATAAGAATGTAAAATAGACAATATAAATGTATTTATATATGCGTAGTTTTTATTTATAACAAAAGTATATAATAATATAAAACAAACTAAATAAAAAAAAATAAACCATTATTATAAAAGACAATTTTCAAATTAGAGCTTACTAGTGACGAATTCAAAACGTATCGTCCGTATTAACAGCATCTGTTCTATTTTTTTATTTTTTCTTTTAATATACTCTATTGTCACTATTTTTAAAAAAAATCCACGCCAATTATTTCTTTTATTTTAAGCGCTGCAATTATAGCATTTTTTTTTTTTTTTTATCATTAGAAAGTATGGATATGCGGCAGCGAAATTCAAAACCTGAGAACGACCACACTACCTCATCAACTATGCCACGGCAGCTGGCTTCACACCAAATATTTTCAACCGATGTTTTCTCGCTTTTTCTTCTTCCGGTAATCCCGTTCTTTTAATCTTTCTTCCACAAAACCACCTCGATTCTATGAAACAACTCCCATATTCTGTAGGTGCCACATACCTCGTGAAAAAATAAAGCTAAAAATTATCGCGTACTAAGAAATATAATAAATCTCAAAAATCGGCAAGTCTTGCCTTTAATTAATGCAATAAAGTATAACGCCTTTTAGAAGTTATTAAAAATCCAAAAGAAAAATTTAATATTGCTCTCCGAAAGGCGATTGGGTTGGGGGTATAACCAGGAGGTCTCTGCTGAAGAAATAGTAAAGAAAAACAAATTATAGCAACAACGCGGTTCTCCCATACGAACGACGCACACGGTCGATACATTTGAGAAGGAAAGATATGCTGCATGCTAGCTGACAGAAATCACGTGTGCAAATGGCAGTCACGTTTTTCTAGCATTTTTCGCTTTGATCTTCAGATTCTCTTCTGGCAGCAGCGCCATTTGTAATCTAAATCCGCCCTATAGTAAAGATATAATAATCTCATCTTCCGGGCCGAAGAAAACCTAAGCCCGGTTAAAGCGGTAGCATCCGTATTAATAAGCACTGATAGATTAATAACAGTAATTAAATCGGATGACGAAGAGCATTTTAACTTTCCTACACGGCAACCAGCAGCAGCTTGGCAGACTAAAAGACGGAAGCTGATCGAGACTGATCGCTCGAGGGTGCTTACCTACTACTGCTAACCCTTACATCACCTTCGGATAGATCTTGCGTAATAAAGTCGGTCTTTTTAGCTCAACATTGTATGCGAATAATCTCATTTCAAAAATTCATTTCAACAGCTGACGTCGCGATTAGCCAGTTCGCATAAAACTCGATTAGCGCAGTCCATCTAGTCTCTAAAAGCATCCTATCTCTATCAAAGCACGCACATTAACATGATAATTGTCCTCGTTAACTGACCGATTATATGTGGAATAAATAAGTAAAGTAAAGTAAATAAAATGTATCTTGAATTGAATTTACAAAAGCTTTGGAAAATTTTAAAGATCCAGCTCTGCTGCTAGTCCGAAGCTAATATTTTCTATATTCGAAATATAACTTTGGAAAGTATAAAAAAAAAAGTAAATTTAATTGAGCATAAACATTTTTTATGGATGATCAGTATAATTAAGATTTCTCGTTTTACGTGTTCGCCTTCATTCTAGTTGTTCTTTTCCTTAATTATTACTTTTTTGTAATTTTTTTTTTTTTTTTTTTTTTTTATTATATTTCATTAAGGCCGTCCAAATGAGAACACTCTAAGCGTTAATGACCTTTAGGTTTTTTTTTTTAGTGCATTACGACATGCCTCATTCAACATTATTCTGTTTCAACTTTAACTAGCCGAGTCCGCTCAACTATTTCTGGCCTTTTTTTCCCACGCACACCTGTAATAAAGTGTTAGAGAAATGTCAGCCCTTGAAGTTCTTTAAGGCAAAAATATTCGATTTTTACCTTTCTCCTTACTGATTTCGTTAGATTAATATTTGCGACTGATGTTTTAGATGATTTTAAAAATGCATGTGTAAATTAAAAAGGATTCTGGAGTGGAGAAAATGTTACGACATAAATGAAAATTGAGCGATTTTAAACGCGTACTCAATATACGAAAAATAAACTAAAAATATATATAAAGAAGGAAAAAAAGTTGCGCACGTATTAATAATATACGAATAATATATATTATCTACGAACAATATTCTTAACGTACAAATAATATTCTTTGTATGTGAATAACGGACAAATAATATAAGAATGACATAAAGGAAAAATAAAAGAGTAACAGCATTTTTCTTTATTACATATATTTTAAATAAAAAGTAAGGAAAAATAATGCAGACTTAGTAAAGCCGGTGGTTTGATATCTAGGCCAACCACTAGCCTTTGAAAATGGTAACAAAAAAGAGGAAATTGAATGATAAAAGACAAAAGTAAATATAAAGACGTTTTAACAAATACCGCGGCAGTCTAATTTTTAGTTGAGCGTCTAACTTTAAAAACTATTAATGAAAATTACCGAAATTACAATATCGAACACTTTAATTAAATACTAAAAAAAAATGGTAAACTTTTTAATTTAAAAAAAAAAAAAAAACAAAAATTAAAACTTAGTCTTATAAACATAATAAAATTCATTAAGAAACAAACAAAAGCGTCCTTTCGGGGATGAGAAATTGTTCAATCATTTTCACGTAGTTTTATCAGAATAAATGCGTTTTTACACATAATTTTAATTTGTTACCACGTTGTCATTGGTCACCCATTATAAATATCGTAATAAATTTAACGTATTAACCGAGCGCGATTAGGTTCCACAACGGGCTCGTACGAATTTGATATTGTTTTTGGTAATTATGATTTTTTTTTCTTCCGATTATTTTTCTTCTTCTTTCCACGAGCGGTTTAGAAAATGATTTGAAGCGTGTAAAACAATTATTATTTTTTAAGGCAAAAAAAACATTTCCTTATATCTGGATATTCAGAACTTCCCTGTTATCACGTTTCCGAATATCAGTTCTCGTTAAAGATATTGCAACGAAATACGACTTTCCGATGGCAACCGATGGAAACGTACACGATTTTAATTGTGTACATTTTAAACAACATAGACGCTAGTATATTTCTTCGTAAACGCCGAGAGAAACTTTTTTTAACGTCATAGCGAAGACACTTTTTGAAGCGTTCCGGAATCGTCTGAACTCTTATTTGGAAAGACTTAGTAGTCAAGAGAATTTTCCAAACACATTTCAGTTCGACTTGGTCTCGATAATATGTCGCCATCTTCGAGTGGTGTCGTGAACTAGCTTTATTCCTGCTCGGCGCATCGTTTATTCGCCAGAGTTTATCGTGTCTGTGAGGCTCCTGCACAGAACTATCGCGGTCGTCCGTCGTAGAGAGGAATTCAATGTTCATCTTTCTAGCTCTGAGTACGACGGTATTATGCGCATTCTTGGACAAGGACGATAAAATTTTTTTCAGTTACGGACAGCCAAAGAAACACGGACTAGGAGTAAATAAAATTCGAAATAGCCGCATCGCGAAACTGTTATTACACGTTCTGCGGAACGCGGCCACACATCTGCGGATGAAATAAGCGGATGACCGTAATTATTGCAGCGATAATAGTAGACTTTGGAGAAACACTGATTAGAAATGCCACATCATGTCCGGCTTACGTCTGCCGCTTCGAAGTAGCAAAAGTCTATCATCTTCTGAATTAGAACTATGAAATTATAAATTCTGCCGGTGGAGAATGATCGATTCTGCGCGTCTGTAAGGCTCATCGGAGCGCGCATAGACGGGGAAGTGTACGTACGTATGACGATATTAAATCGGACGGTGGATGGGCAGTTGCTTGAACTGGTTTCTAGCGAAAATCATAGGTTGCGTCGATGATCGCGAGATGATTGGCAAGCTAAGACATATAATATAATACGGCATACCATTCGGTAAACCAACTAATCTAGCCAGTTACCTTCTACGTGATAATATTTCGCTACAGTTTATCTCTCGTGATTACATTTAAATAAATCGAGACACAGTCTAGCAGCGCGTACGAACGGCTGGCCGCCGCCGACTTTTCGTGAATAGCAATAAACCAAACGACGATCATTATCATCGCCTATTTTATTAAATATATTTTCGAATCGAACCGCGACGACTCACCTGCGAACTATACATAGAGAGTACGCGATGATGATTCGTTCAATAAATAT
The DNA here is from genome assembly GCA_039619475.1 of Icerya purchasi. Classification (NCBI taxonomy): domain Eukaryota; kingdom Metazoa; phylum Arthropoda; class Insecta; order Hemiptera; family Monophlebidae; genus Icerya; species Icerya purchasi. The sequence goes on along the minus strand of CM077116.1, from coordinate 1,952,603 downwards.
CTCTGAAAAGTACACGCGATTCTTTGCGATTCATCGAAACAAATGAATCTCTCGTACGAGTAGGAAGAAATGCGATTTTACATGTCTATATGGATATGTACGAGAATGTATGTATGTGTGCATGGCTTTTGAAATATTCTTTGTCATTTAAGAGCGAGCTGATTCAAGTGTAAAATTCAATTAATTTTACAAAACTGCGGCGTTTTCCTCTATCAGATCACATTTAGTACTCTCTATTCTGCGCAACGTTAATTTACGAAAACGGATAATACCATTTAACGGAATCCTGCAATAAGGCTAGTTGTTCAGGATTGCCTTAAGAAGGTCGTTTCCGGTTTTTTAATCAGCTTTCGGGCTGCGAGTCCTTGACTGTGTAAATTCTCGCAAGAAACGTCGTCACCGATAAGTGAATTCAAAGGTGAAAGAGTAAAAGACGAAAAACCGAAAAAAAAAAAAAAATAATAATTAACAAGATCCGAAATTTTCAATGAATCGATAAATTCGAATTTCGTTAATTATATATATTCACGTGTCGTCGTACGTGCCATACCAACTACCGCGGAAGTGTTAGTACGCTTAATGTCCGTCACGCATAGACGTTAATTAGCGTTTGATTACGAGACACCGAAATGACTTGTATACAGCTGCTGCACACCAGCCGTACAAAAATGATTTCATTCTTCAGCTCCAAAACATTTCGTTAGGATATCGTCGATTCCACACGGCCGGCAGCAATGACACACACGCCATTCTGAGACTTTTTTCTATGAGAATTTTAGAAGAATTTTTAAAATTAATATATTTAATTCAATTATCCGGTCGAAATTCTCACGTTCACCCTATCCAAGTGGTCTGATCAGAATACATAACTTCCACATGAGACTCCTTTTGGTTTCCCCACCGCCACTATTTTAAGATTTGTAAAAGTAGAGCGCGCCTTATATAATATAATAAGGGCTATTTTTGAGAAATTCTACGAAAATATACGCGCATCTCTCTACAAATGACCGTGAAAAAGCTGTAGCTGTTTAACTGATCTTCGGTATGCCTAAAGATCACCGAAAAATAGCCGTTGCACGAATGTTATCATAATTTGCGAGTGGATTTCGCTGCACGGTAACATGTTCCAGAAGAAATTGTATTAGGCGTATTTAAATTATGTCGTATTACAAATGATCTCAATGTGATATAGAGATCAAATGATCTCGAAAGAAAATGATCATGGGCAAAAGCTGACTTTGAACCCCCCTTCCCACGACGGTAGCAGCTCGATCATTGATGTAGTAAAAATAATAAAATTAAAAAAAGTTATCCGGATAACTGATTTTTTGCAAATTTCGATTTTTAAAATTATCGCAACACCGCCAGAGTTGACTTGTAATTTTTATTTTGAAAACTTTTTTTGCATCTTATATGCGAAAAAAAGTGGTTACGTCATTGTCGAGGGGCCGCTAATATGGAATATTACTCTATAACGTTCCTATATCAAATATTAACGAAATCTGCAGTGACCATTTTTTTTCCAGCTACGCTTCTTAACAGCTACATAGAAGACTAAACATCTGAGAGCTCAATGATGTCTGAAGAATCCGATTTTATTATATACATGTATATGCGTATAGGGTGTATACATACTTTTTTTTTTTTTTTTTGTGACTAAATAAGTCATGCAACAAGGAATTCAAATGCCACCCTATTTTTAATTCGTACATTACAAAAAACACCTGTTCCAGCTGCCTTGTAAGAGAAAGTGATGAAAATTAAAGTCTTGACCTGAGCACTGTTTTTGCACGTTTAAGACATTCTGGATAATAATAAAAAATGGCGGGACGTTTTAAAGGCGAATATTAAGAAATTCTCATGCTTCAGCGTGCTAGCTGGCGACTTTAATGTTTATCGCGCGGTATTCTGCCGGGCAATTCAGTTTTATTATTCTCAGCCGATGCGACTAGTGGCAATACTGGAAAACGTTAGCCTGTTGCGCCGGGTAGGTAATCTCTCTAAGTAGTACTTATAGCTGCCGCATGCGGTCTTCTTAGTTTCGACGAAATGTGGATTATCAGCAGGCATGCTCGTGTACGCCGCTCGGTACATGTTCGCGTACGGTGTTCAAAAAGCAATTTATATTTTACACACATAAGCGTAAGCGGGAGTAGCGCAGTGTGTGTGGGAACCGATAAAATCCGCGCAACCGGGGGAAACGATTGCACGGAGAGAACGTCTTCGGCTGGAATTGTGGCGGCCGGCTGGACAGTGGTCGGAGGGTAACTGGCGAAATGTAATTACTTTTATGATGGAATAAAAGCCGGGCAACGGGCTAGCAGGACGGCCGGTGGGTTAAGGTTATACGGTCTTATAATTATGGTTCCCGAACGCGCGTATAGGCAGCTCCTATTCGGTTCTTAATTATCGCGCGCCAGAGCTTGGCATAAATGAACGAGAGAGCCGAATAGCGGACAGCCGAGGCGAACGAGTGAAAAAGAAACAACGAACAAGATAGAGATTAGCCGAACAGCAGCTCTGAATAAGGACGCGCAGCTTCGGAGATGATAAAAGAGCCAGTGGCTATAGCGCGTTCAGTGGTTTTCTGGAAGGCTAAGCCGTTGGCGAATACGTGTTTCAACTCGTTCTTCTTTTTCTCGCTCGAGACGTATTATGACTCCAGGTACCAACCCCGGAATCGTCGGCAGAACCATATAATCATTACCAGTGATCGCTTAGACGACGATAGTCATCAATCGACCATCGCGCATCCAGCTGCTGCTGCCATCCTCTTTACATCGGACGAGCAACTACTTATTTTCTCGGATGTGTCTCGTACGATTCGCGGATAACAGAGATTCACCACACTGTGCGGGTTATTAAAAGAATACTCCTCCGATATGTAGGTTATTTACGTGGTCGGCCAGTTCGATGCGGTACCAAAATCCAGTTGAGATTCGCCGAAAAACTTTCAAAGTTAATCGTATCAAATTCATTGTTTATCTTTGGACGCGCGGATGTGTAACAAAAAAAGAGGAAAGACACAATTACCGAAGTTTCCATACGTAACAATAATTGAATCCTAATTTCAAGGAATAAACATTGACTGGTAATAACGCATTTAATGAACGTCGTAAACACCAGTTTACGCCTATTCCATTAATAAGGTATCGGGTTTATTCGTATTCGGCGGAAATGTCAACGAAACAGCAGCTTCTTTGAAATTAATAAATACGAGTAGTTTTTGCCTAAACGAAATCGAAATTCCTTTTTCGGCTTGACAGTTAGGATTTTTTTACTTCCCTTAACGAAATCACATTATCGGCACAGCTTTTCAACCACACGTATTTGTCTAGTATCGGACTAACAAATAAATTTTCTCAGAAATTTTTAATAAGCGACATTGTTTTTCTGTTACTATTATTATGTACTTATGATTTTGCGTATAATTGGATTTGTAATTAATTCGCAACACACACATACACACACACACACACACACACACACACACACAGTTTTAACAATGAAGACTGTACGAAAATAAATATCGAACATGAAATATTGCGTGAATTACAAATCGCTGAAATTGTAGTCAACGAAATTAATGTGTACTACCCGTTAATGCGCTTACAGTATAAATTTCTGTCGTATTACACTGCTAACTGACAACAAACCTCAGCGTATTCTCTTTCTTCGTCGACATCATTAAAGTTTTTACTTTCGATGAACATCGCGGGAGCCTTTTCTTTTTTGGTTTATATTACACGAAACATCATTACTGAAAAATAGATTCTGCAGTAATATATAATAGAAAAAATCAAAGTGTTACGCGTAAAACTTTATCGGTACCGGGGCGATGACCGACGGATTTTTTTATTTTTCAAGGTACGGAAAAAGAGATAATTTCACTAAGATTTACACATGATGCGAAAAATTAATTCCAATTTGAGCTGAAAGTAGACCATTACGTGAATCGATCATCGTGAATTCGGTGAATTAGTTCAATAGTGAACTGATATTTAGAATTCCGTAAACAAACAATAATGTACGCAATTCCAATAAGATGGTTCAGAAACGACAAAATTCAAAATTGGAACATAATTAAATTCCTTTTTAAGACGATAAAATCGATTTGAGAACTGCAAAAAAACGGCAAAAATATATTATATGGAATTTAAAACGATCTCAAAAATCAACCTTAAAAATAACTCACCACCAGAGGTAGCTTTTTAAAAGTATAATTCAAAATATACAACTAAAAGGCAGCAGCTCTTAAATAAGACCAAAAAAAAAAACAAAAAAAACCGTAGATAAAAAATTCTTTAAACCCCACCGCCATATTAATAAGGGACATTATGCATTTAAGACGAACCTCAAAAACGCGCATGAAAGAGCGTTCTACAGGAAAAAAATTAAAATATTCGAAAAAAACATAATACTTGCTTATCCGACATACGTTGATGGAAAGATCGCTCTATTTGTCGGGAACGAAGCCATATTTTATTTCCCTAAGGAAACTTTCGAAGAAAAAATAATGTGCCTCTTCTGCTTGTAGCACAAGTAGTATAGTTAAAAATTTTAAGCAAAGGTTTTGCGGGCGTTCCGAAATATTCTTCTAGTTTAGAACGTCCGGGTTTTCGCAACTTCGAAGTTAGATTTTTAGCGGGGTGCCAACGCCTTTAGATCTTGAAAATAAATATTTTTTTTTGTCTCACCGTGTGATACATTGACGGAAAGATTTGTCGGCAGATCGTATTTTCTTAACGAAACTTTAGGTGTTGGCAAAAAGTTCAAAAGCGTCAGAGTTAAAAATTTTGAACAAGGTTGCAATTATTCCCAGATATTTCTCGGGTTTGGAGCATAACTTCGAATGTTGGTATTTCTTGTTTCTTCCGAGCTTGTAATATGGAACGATCGCTATTAAGAACAGAACTATATACATATATAGGTCATAATTAGTTTTTAAATTTTGTCTTTAATTTCATCAATGTGTACTTTTATCGTAGGTAGAGCAGTAGCCTCTACGAAATCAGAGGACCCGGGTTCGAGACTTGTCCCGTTTCCGATCCAAATCAGGTTTATACTCAATCTGAAATTGAATATTGGTCATACCAGAGAAAATTATCTAGGGGAAAGTAAAGGTATTTTCATCAGATTCATTATAGGCTTAGTACATTATGAAAAGCTTAATTCCACAATGATACCTTATTAAGGATATGTATATGACTTACTTTACTTTTACTACTTTTATTAAGAACAAAAACGCGGACGATGGAACCTCCTTTTGAACTATAAATTCGACACGAGATTCCGAATAGACCTGTTTCTGCGACCCCCAATTTCGTGATAAATTGCTTTAAACGGAATTCCATTTTTTCGAAAAATTCTCTTACTGTTCCGATAATGCAGAGCCTTAGAGAGAGACTACCGCGGGAGGTTCTTAGTACATCGTTGAATGTTTTTTTGTTTTAAATCATGGAAAGTCCGCGCTCGAAGAAAAAACGAATTCAACTTTATCGCAAAATAGACCTCCTACTAATGTCGATGTCGGTTGGTTACAAGGGGAGAGAAAAACAATTTAAAAATAAACAACAACGTACCGAAGCGATTCATCGAACGAATTTTCAATGTAACTTTTAACGAGCATCGTCGAAATCGGCGTTTCTTCTGAATTTCATTTTTAGCGCGAAGGCATGTTCGAAGAATTCACATGTCCGGCACGAAATGCTGCACCCACGTAGTCGTTGACCGTTTCGGTCACAAACTGACTACTTTTTTAAAAAAGACACACACTTTCCCTCTGAGCAATTCGCGAACTCGCGCCGTCTAATTTGTTGGGCGGCCACCAAAGTGTTTCTTCAGTCGGTCAGCTCGGCGCGCTATAGCTCAAAGTGACGCGCGAGGTCGAACTCTGGGAAATACGCGGGGAGCTTTAACGATTTGATCTGACCGGAACGCGGAATAACAAAGTTCGGAGGAGGTGTTTGTTGCGCTAATTGATGTTCACCCGGTGGTGTAGTTGATTTATGCAGATTCATTTGAAATTATCGGACGCGGTTGTCGTTCGACGTTTTCACAACTCCGCCAGCCGCCCCGTCCAGGCACACCGAATAAATAACCCGATTACTTTTAGCCGAAGACTGAGAGCCGGATTCTTATCTGCGCGCACACACTCCGTTCCACAGCGCACCGGCCCGCTTCGAAGAGGCTCTGCAGAGAGAAGTAGCTCGCCGATCGATCGCACGGAATAATAACATTGGTCAAAGCAGCGACGTCGTCATTAATATCTTCGACCGCTATTGCAATATGGAATTGCTTCGACCATCTCATCCCGCTTGCGCCCGGTATCCTCGTCGTCCACACACCATAGCCAGGTCCAGGGCGCGCTTTAATATGATACGTCGTCGTTTATTTATTGTGACTGTGACCATTTAAATTCTGCATATCCATTTAGCTTTCGTCGACTGTGCATCGCCGCATTCGGCCGATTGCCCATTGCCTATTGCCTATTGCCTATTGCCTATTGCCTACCCCCCACCCGATTTTTTTTCATTTTTCGTGCGTTTTTTTTTTGTTTTTTTTGTAATTTGTCCAGCGCTATGCGAACCGCCTCAGTGCGAGATTTAATCCGCGCGCCTTCTCCAATCTATTAAGGCAGTTGCGATTTCATCTTTGTCTAATCGCAACCAACATTAAACATGGGACCGCGGGGAAGGGGGCGTAGGGAAAAAGCTAAAGGAAGAAGAGCCGCGCAATAATAATGAAAATTAGAATTAATAATATGTAGCGTATATCATTCTCGTCCGAGGAAATAAATTACACCGGCAGCGTGCACATAATCGGCGTCACTAAATTTCATCGATAAATAGACCACCCAAACTAGTTGCAAAAAAAGCGCAGCACACGGTGGGTGTGCTGCACAAATGTGTAACACCGCTTTCTATGATTCGCGGCCAAAGTTCACACATTCTTCGTTTACTTTGGCGATTTTCGGTTTGATGATTTTGTGGCATAATTTGCAACTATTGTAATATGGCGTGAGGGGAGGGGCTGACATTCCACGCCGTTTCTACGCGGTAACTAATTATTGATAATATTCTTCGGCCTGGCTCCCTTAAATAAAAAAGGGTACTGTAATTGACAGAAATATGCAAAAAATACATGGTAGCGCGATATGGCCTAAAAGTGTGTGCGCTCGCCTATTAAATTCGATCGTAGATTTTCGAGAATTGTTATCCAAGTCTCGGGGTTATATACCTAATCTGCTTACAACCAGAGAAATCTGGAAAAGTATAAAAAGGAAGGAGCTCACGCACAACATTCTATTTAGGTTTACTAGAACTGACAGAAATTAGATACGAAAAAATACTTTTTAATAAATAAAATAGTGCCGACTGGAGTCATAACCAAAACTGAAATATTTTCCTTATGTTTGTTTTTTTTTGTGAAGTTGTATTTTGTATATATTTATTAATTATAACTTATTTTGATAGTAACCAATTTGTATTATGCATTTTATACCAGCGATTTCGATTTCTTAAAAGATGAACCACAATTTTTAGCTACGGAGACGAACACCTGTGAGCAATAAACATTAAGCCATTTTTATTTTTTTTCTATCCAAGGAGAATACTAAAAGAGATGTCATTGTACTCGTAGCGGTTGTGCTACGCTATCAGACGTAATCGAATTACACGCTTATGGAAATTTAAAAAGCAAGTCGTCATTATTGGAACTAACGTTAATATGTTTACATATGATTAGACAAAAACAAAAAAAAAGAGGCATAAAACATAAATATTTGCAGTGGTATATTATTAAATTGGCACCGATTTTATAGAATTCTGTAGTCTTTCAAACACGCACTACACTACGCGAAAATTACACAATTTGTAAAGGCAAATGATAGTCGTGAACTGTGTACGGAATTTCGTGCGTATAATTAATAATATAGGTATGGCGGAACTGTTTAAGCATCGTATGGGGAAAATAGAAATTTTGACGCTAAATATTAGGCAGAAACAAACATTAGCCATGAATAAAGAGATCTTAAGATCTGAGACTATGTGTATATTCTTACTGGAATCTATTGGTAAGCGGCCCATACCAGCATAGGCGTACCCAGGCAAGATTTTCGGGGGGGGGGGGGGGGGGATCGATCCATTTTTAAAAAAAACACTTGGCAGATAAAAGGATTTTACTTAGTAATTATTAATAATCTCTTGTATAATAGTTCTAAATGCATAAGACTTCTGTTCGTTTTCATATTAAGAATAATTTACACTAATACATAGTTAGTTGTACTGTCAGAATGCCTGGTACCAGACATCTTACGACCCTGAAACGATAATACAGCAACGTAAAAATCCATTTCGGGAGGTGTTTGAACCCCCAAATCCCCCCCTGGGTACGCCTACGCATACCAGTACGGAAGAAAGTATGGTGATTCGAAAAACCTCTTTTCGAAATGTACAATAGAAAAAACGAAAATACAAGACACCATTTAGCATATATTTCGTAGAATTTACGCAAAAAAAAGTATTACGAGAAATTTGACGATTCATTTTAATATTTCGTAAGTTATTTAACAAAAATTAAAAACTAACGGAATTTTTCTTTTAGCTGTACACAATACGGCATGTGTTTTATACTTCAGTTAACTTACAGACGCGGATTAATTACTGCAGCGGCTATTCGCTGTCGGCATAAATGTAAAAATGCCAATTCGAACTTCCCCACCTATGCTACTTTTGTAAGCGCCATGATAAAGTTGGAAAGTTTTCATTTTTCTTTTTTTTTTATCCGCCATGTTCGATTTTCAAATTTAAGTGAAACATTGTGAAAAATACATCTTCGAGAAATTTCTTTCCAGAAACCTCGCTGTAGCGGCGATCATTTTAGAATTCCCCGGAATAATGTAAAAGAAGTAAGTAAAATCAGATATTGACCTGTTTATTGTAGCAGAGATAAAGAAAAAAGGTATTCGATTCAGCACTTTGTGATTTTAAAACATCGAAAGAGAATATTACGAAAACAACAAATATTTAGGAACCGCAGCACCGATCAGTGACGGGGCTTTATAAGCGTAAGTCAGAAAACTCGAAAATTTTGACATATCAGAGGTATTAATAAAATGCATGATTTGGATCGCGACTTGATCGTACATAGAGAGTTGAGAAGAATGGTGTTAAAGTATCAAATATTGATCCTGACAAAAAAAAAAAAAGAAACTAGTATAATTTACCGTAAAAATATCAAGAGACGCAGTGCTATTGTGTGCCATTCGTGTCGTAAAGTAAAGTAAGTCCCATACCGTCAGCAGGGCGTCGGGGATTGTGGAATTACGCTTTTCATAATGTACTTAAGGATCTAATGGATCTGATGAGAGTACTGGGGCCAGTTCCTTTCTACTTTTGGACTATGCACCTTTACTTTCTCAGATTTTTCTAGGACCTAATTATTTCAGGCTCGTTAAACCTGGGAGCGATTCGGATCCGGATCGAGACGAATTTGTAAAAACTAGAAAAGTATGAGGCGACTAGAGGAAACTAATGTGGGCATGATAACGTAATTTATTCATAAAGATATCAAGCTATAACTTGAAAAATTTCAAGCTCAAATGGTTTTATATCCGTCTTTTTTTCTTTTTTTTTTTTTTTTCTATAATGAGTAACAATTATTTTGATCCATTGTTGGTAACAGTTTACGATACATAGCGTATGTTACAAAATATCGATGAAATCTTTTATTGCTCGTTTACAAACCAAATTCAACGCAAAAATGGAAAAAAGAAAAAGAAAATAGCAATCGGCGCCACACAATCGTGGATGATATTGTTTTTTTTTCGTTACGAGAGGTGAATAATCTCGAAGATCAAAGAAAAAAAAAATCGATATTTACTTCGAAAAAAATTAGCGAGCCTCTGGCAGAGAAGAAAGGAAGAGTTCACGCAAAAGTGTCAGGAGCGCCGTAAAGTAAATTCTACCGAGCAGAATCGGGAAGGAAAGGAAAGAGGAAGCAGATTTTGGGTGCGCCTAAATAGATGCCGAGTGGGCTAACGAATAAACGAACATTAATTAATATTACGGAATCGATAATCACGGCGGCCGTATGCAACAGTCGAAGAAAGATGTCAAAGGTAATTATAACGAGTGTAGTCTAGGAATATTACGCGATTAATTAGCAATACGACAATAATGCGTGACGCAGAGACTTAGTCGCAGAGAGATGTCAACAGTAATTATAACGAATAAATAATCTCGGAATGTATTAATCAAGAACACCGAACGATAGATGTATTGTTGAAAGCATCTTGCTGGAGAGCAGCATGCCGAAGATGAGGAAGAGGCAGTGGGGAGAGATAGCAAGTCCAGTACAGTCAACAGCACTCGTACACTGGGCGCAGTTTGCACGTACCGTCGCACTCTTGGAGATCTTAGCTGTCCAAGTCCTTTTCCGAGTAAAACCAGAGCTGTGCCCATCTTTCGGCCCGATCGCTAATTAATTATTTCCGCGGCAACGGCAAGCTACGCCGTTCGAGTTCGTTATCTCGACGAACCTGCTGTCCGTTGATTGCGCGGAAATTCGTAGAGTGGCTAAAACGAAATACGACGATCAAGCCGTTTAGCAAGCGTACGTGTCGATAGCGACAGAAACGAAATTGGCAAATGTCCTTTTACAGCGAACGAAAGTCGTTCACGTCGAAATGCGAAAACAGCAACCCATCATCGGACGACGACGAAAAACGCAAAATCTCGATAGTCGTCAGTTTCCGCGTAGCCGTTCGCGGCTTGGGATTCTAGCGTGCTGCACGGTTGACCGTTACTAACGAAGAATAATCTCGCGTAATCCTCGTCCGTAATCTCCTGTAATCTCGTGTACGAAAAATAGGCCGACGAAACTGAAAAAAACAAAAACAAAAACGCGCGACCGGTTCTTAGATATTTTTACCGGCAAAAAACTCACAAAAATGTCACGGAGCCGCGAGATATGGTCGGCCGATAGTGTCGACGTCATTATCCTCCCGATCAATTTTGAGAGGGGGTTAGGCGACATGGTGTGAGTGGTTCCTGTTGCCGCCGCGCGGCCGTAGCGCGGAACAGACCGCTCCGTCGCTACCGGGGGAGATGGAGTTTTAATTTCGACTGTTGCGAGGACAGATCGTTGTCGCTGCCGGCCAGAGCGATCTGTTCGAATAATTTTACGACCGTCGCTTATCTTCACAACAATTTCCGCTAATTCTTCTCTGATGTCTGGAAATTGTTGGCCGTAAAATTTTCTTCGTCGCAATGCCGGCTTTGCCATAAATCGTCCTCGTCGAGCGAACACTGCGGGGATAGGAGCGTGCGGTTTACGAGTAAATCCGGTTTTCGAAGAAATAACGAAGAAGAGAAAAAAGGGAGCTAGCCAGATTAACGGAAAATCATCACCATCGCCACCGCCGCTGACGACCACGAGACGACAACGACGACGACAATGTTATTTAAAATAAACACATCGGAGAAGGAAGATGGACGACAATTTCGATACCTGCGATGGGGTTAACTTTGTGCGTGTCAAGTTGCTGCATTCGATCAGACGAAAAAAAGGTGTGACGGGTTGCGTCAATTATCCGTTCGCCTGGAAAACGAGCTACGCTAAACGGGGGAACATACGCCATTAGACAATTTCGTAGCCGCGTCGTCATGGCACGCTAAATGTTCTTACGCCGACTTTGCGAAATTACTTCAAATTAAAAATGACCATTATCTGCCGAGGGACAACACCAGCCCTCAAGTTTCATCGACTGCGCGTTCAATTTAATCTTTTTCTTCTCTCTAATTTTGTGAATCCGAGTATTTGTGCGCTTACTGCGAGCGGATGATATTATGTTCGAAGCTGCATTTTGATAGGCCGGAAAAAAAGAGGATTAAAACAATTCGACACGTCACCAAACAGGTGGAATTTAGTAACCGCATATTACCGGTTATTTTCAATTATTTACATTTATAATAATAATTCGGAGAATTTAACTTCTAATTTTGCGCAATACTCGAAAAGGAAAAGGCAGTCTCGGTCTTTTTTGTTGAGCCGCTTTCGCGGTGTTTTTCGGTTTCCTCCGCTATAGATTAGGCGATATTTCAATGTGTTTCTAATGATTCTTTCCGTCCGATCGTGTTAATGCTCTTGTCCCCAGCATTTTGTATACACTATTTCTCATTTTCATTTAATTTGTCCCGTTCTTATTCTACATCCCATCGAAAAAGTCAGGATAGAAAAGGGAAAAGATTATTTCAATAATATTAGAAAGGAAAAAGTATTTTTTCTAGTAATAAAAAGCTCCCCCGAAAGGGATAAGAATTAGCAAAGAATCTGTTGTTACACATTAAATACGTACTTCCAGACGACAAATACGGTTTTTCATGCCCACAATATACCTAAAAGGGGTAGCCCCCCCATATTTATCACACTTATACCTCTAGTCTTGTCTAATTAACTTGGCTAACTAGAGATTTACGGAAGTAGTCGCTCCTCGTCCGAAGCGCATTTGAATGTTGCATATCAGGGAAGTTCCGGAGAAAATAAAAGCGGCCAAGGGAAACGATGTGAAAAGCTTAATTTCATAATCCGCGATAGTTTACTATAAGGCAATGACCTTTATATATATTTTTTTTTTTGCATGTGTGTGTATTTTTTTTTTTTTTTTTCTAACATGTTCCGTATCATTAAGCGGTTAAAAAAGTTTTTCCTTTTTTCTCTAAATAAAAGATTTTAATCATCGGCTGAAAGTACCGTGCGAGAAATCCACAATGGTTTAGATGAAGAAACAACATTATATGAAGTTCCTTTTAGCGAAATTGCCGAGAAAAAAGAACTAGGTGGCGAGAGGATAAAATTTTAAAAAGAGTTTTCATATTCTTAACAACAAAATGGGAATATTCAAAGAAAAAACACGGACCGATTGTAGACATTTAAAAAGTCTCTTTAAAAAGGAATTGCGGTTTCAACAGTTTTGGATAGTGAAAATTTCCTGGCCACAGCTATTACGAGATTCGCGAGTTTTCCGATCGAGACCAATCTCATTCGGACAGTTGCTCGGGCAAATCTTCTTACCCATTATCCGCATTCGTAAAAAAAAAAAAAAAGGTCGTAAATTGACACACTCATCGCGATTCGCGGCATAGGTAACACACAAAATGCGGTCACACATTTCCATTCGGATAAATAAATAGGCCGTCTCTGTAGCATTGTTCTCGCGTACCGTCGCCAAGAGACCACTTTAAATTATGCCCGGCCGGCAGCGGCCGAAACATTATTAGGGCCGCCGAGTCCGGATTTCTCTGATAAATTACCGAAATGTTAAAACGTCTGCTTGGCTGCCGAGAGATGCGGCACCACGCCTTTACGCGAGAAGACACATTAGACTAGCGCGCAAGCTGCATACAGTCGGCAGCAAGAAAAATGGCCCATACATAATAGGCAGCTCGCACAACTTGCCGCTGATTTCTATCTTTCCAGCGCGTTTGATTACGTCTGTCTTTCACAGCTCCAACATCAGCCGTCACAATTCAATATGCACACACAGCTCCAAAACTGGACGAACCTTACATCGCTGCCTCCTCCTCCTCCTCCTCGCAGCTCGGATCCTCTTTCCTATCGGTAAAATAATAAAATACGCCGCATTAACAATATCTCCGAGCGCGCTTGTGTATGCGTGCGTGTCCGTATGCATTTGTGTGTGTGTGTGTCTCTGTATGAATGCGTGTTGCCATCGCCAGAGCACCACTTTTAACTGGATCGTATGAAAATCGACGACGGTCGTTACTCGGCTCGGCCAACGCCGCCGCCACCGCCGCTGCCGAGATATTCCAGATTCCTCTAATCAGGGAGGAGGCAGAGACGGAAAGGAGATGGGATGGCGCAGGGCGGAGGACGGCAGACCGACTTAATCACTATAATTCGGAAAAGAAAATGATTTTTCGGAACTGGTCGCCTCCTCGGATCTGGTCTCTTCTGGTTTCGGTCTCGGCTGGAAAAGGTGCCGGATGGCGGTGTACGTCGTACGGCCGGCCACGAACCGAAAGTCAACCGAATGGCACATATCCATCAATAACGTCGGTTCGCGCCGTAGACGGTACCGGGGATGACGACGCTGTAAAACGGCCGCGGCTGCATCACTCTCATTGATCCCTGCAACCGAGCTGATCATGCTTTTCTTTTTACCTGGCCAGTGTGCGCGCATAATATTTTTATTACCCCGGCCACCGTACCCGTTTAATAATAACCATTTCATCGCTATCATTATCGTTGTTACGTCGTCATTTACTCGCTTCGCTAATGACACAGAGCGCGCCGTACTTATTCTCACGACCAATCACCCCACCTCTCGCTTCTAGATTATTCTCCGCAGATGTGTGTATCTTACGCGACACCCATCCTACTACGTCTCGTTGTAGGAAAATGGGCTGCTCTTCTTTTACGTACGCAGCTGATACACTCTTTCGTGGATACGATAAGCATTTTTTTTTGTTTTTTTTTCAGCTAATACACATATTGTCCGATCGTGATTTTTGCCATCGTCCTTCCGTTTTTAGGAAATAGGTAATAATAATCGCGATTACGCGACTAAAAACTCTTAGCCCGGCGGTGGCCAATCACGCTTTTAATTCCGAACGGTCGAATTAAATGTGTATCACATTTTACGTAATCAGTCGAACTGCCTGTTGTTGATAATCATGCGCGATACAATGTTTCAATTTCATTTACGGTACACGAGGCTGTGTGGCGAGATGAGAAGAATAAAAGCTGTTTTTATGGATTACTCGTATCGTTCGTAAAACGTATAATTTGTGATCAACGAATATGTGGATAATTAGCTCGCGACTAGAATAATCGGAATTAAAATCGGAATTAGCGATGATAGAAGGATTCAGGAAATGACTATGTACGGTAGAGTGCAAAATAAAGCTCCGAAAAGAGATGAATTTCGAATTCTTCCGATTCAATCTCATTCACACGCGCAACCTAATTTTACGAAAACTACGTTTAACTCTTCCAGTCCCTGAGATCGCAACCGGTGCGCCAAGTTCGTATTGCGCTAAAAATAAAGAGAAAAAATCCCCAAGTACCGTCGAAGTTTTAGTAGTGAAAAAATTACCATCAAAAATACCTTATTACAAAGGCAACTTTTATACATCGAATTATGAACGCCCGAAGGAAATCTTTTTTTTTTTTAAATTAGCAATAGCGATTTTGTGCGCGCCTCTAAATATACTGAAATAATGGAAAGTAAAAAGCCGTGAACAGAATTAGAACGAGTATTATTATTGCTCTCCTCGTCGGCGGGGTATTAGGCTATTTTATGATACGCAAACAATGATAATGTGTCTGAGCAGTAGAAGAACCAGGTGATCGTGACGACGAGGAGCTGATATTGGAGCGCATTTTCTGAGTTTTACCGCCGTGAGAGTTTGACTTTACGGTAATCTACATCATCGTTAAGTTCCATCGCAGTTTACCTTTCGCAATTCGAATTCGGATGACTTCTCCGCAAACGTGTACTTGTCCGACTTGTGCAGTCGCGTTAATCCAGGGCTAGGTCACCCTCTATACAGGAGGAAACACTTTCATCGCGGTTGTAAAAACATTTATTCACTCGATGATGAAAAATATCGTTCTTCATCATGAAATAATTTCATTTTCCTCAGTTCGCATCATTCGCATATACACTCGATGTTAAACGGGCTGAGAATGCTAAATAGTCGAATATTTCGCGGCGTTAACAAAAACATTTCTGCCAGTACTCGTTAATTATTTTAAAAAAAAAAAAAAAAATCGAGTTGTATTCGCATTAAAAAAAAAAAAAGCTCTAATGATATTTCATTAAAAAGAGAGTGGAATGGCTGGGGAAGAAAGAAGAAAAAATGGGGTGTGGTCGTCGCGCATTTTATTATCAAAATTCAAAATTGTTGTCGACTTCGTAATGCCAAAAGTAGGCAGTTGTTAATTCGAGTCATACGAGACTTGCGAAAACTGAAATTCATTGGAGGTGTTCGTTTAGGGCGGCATTTATGTGAAACATGAAGCACCGAGGGGGAAAAAAAATCAACAATTAAAAATTCTTCTATATATGTATACATATGTGCACATATTTTTACAATTTCCCGCGCTGTGCAAAAATCGCCTAGCGTAATCCGTATGTCTTAAAGAGAGTTCGCGAATTCGACTTAACAGTGAGATTTTTTTTTGCGGCCGTCACTTCTTCAGCGATCTCGAGACCGAACGATTATGTTATTAAGCAGAGTCCGGGCAGTGCCGACTCTCGGCGCGTGTGAACACGTAAACGGACGGAGGAAAATGCCCGGCGGATGGCAGTAATGAAATTTAGCGACGCGAGAATGTAGGCGATAGCGTGCGGTGGGCGGCGTCGAGAAGTACCGCGGGAAACAAAGGCCCGTCGCCGTCCCGATGAGACATCGATAATATCGATAGATGTAAGCCGATTAAAAGAACGGCGCGACACCCGCGGTTAGGCGCGGAATATGTCGGCGGGGGTATCCGGCGGTGCGCGGGGGACCGATCGGGAGATCTGCTTTATCGCCGGGTAGCGAAGAACAAAAGCGGGTTTATTTAAATGTGAGAAGAAAGGCCCTTTCCGGTCGGAGACGGAACGCGGAATCTTTCCGACGATGCTGTAGGAAAATAATTAAAACGATGAGCCGGCATCACCGTGTCGCCATTATGCTCTAGAGCCGAGCGCACTGCCGACCGTATCCCACTGCTGCGCGAGCGAGCAGCGGTTGGTTAACAACGTGTTCGGAACAATGGAGCGCTGTGCAGAAGAAATTTGTGCAACAGAGCCGTCAGCGGTATCTCCGCTGGTGCGGCCGTAGGCGTCGTCGCGGGCTGTGGCGGACCCGGCATCGGAACGTAAGCTGTGTCGCCGTCCGGGACGGTAGAGCTTCGGCAACGGCTAGCGTGTTGCGGCTAACAATGGCGGCATAAGGAAACGACTTAAATGTCGCCGCAACGCGACCGACGGCAGCCATTGTTTTCGAAAAATGCCGTATTACGATTAGACGACGCGCTATATGCTCGGTACATTAATTAAAAAAGCGACTGTCGACCGCGCAGCTCCGCATGCAGATATGAGAATTGCAAGTGTCGCACCGGGGCACTGGATATGGTTGCGCGGCAAAGGTGTGAATATCTTCCGTATTTGCGCGTACCGGTAAAAATGTGTGCATATATACGGATAGAAAAATATGCATTTTACTCTCATATAGGTGGGAAAATTGCTGGAATCGTGATGCGATAAATGCGCCATTATCGCGACATTCGTATGGAAATCAGCTAATTCTCGCTCTCCATGCCTCGAACGTACCTTCTCACATTCTATTTGCATTAATACGAAATTATTACCATCACTACTATTATTATTATTATTATTATTATTATTATTATCATCATTATTATTATTATTACTATTACTTCGCGGTTCCCTCTTTGCAAGTAAAATATCATCTATTCTGGCTGGATTAAAAACGGAAGAAGAGAAAATTTCGATAAAATTTTACTACAATCTAGCGATCGTGACGAAAGCCGGCTATCGCAGCGTTTTGGACAGTACTGTTTCGCTCAGGTAGCATATCTTCAAAAACTGGCGCCGAGTTAATGTCTCACACACAGTTGACGTGCCCAAAAAAAAATAGAGCAAAATCAAATGTATAGCCGAACAAACACACCGGCTACTCCACACAACCGGCGTTAATCAAACGGGCAAAGAAGGTTTTAGACAGCCTGGCGTATTAATTCCAACACTGAAAATTAACCAGAAATTACGATCACTTATATGGAATTCATTGTGTCTACACTAGCCGAAATAAAATATAAATTCAAATCAAATCATTTATTCATTATTATAAGAAGAAAATTAAAAAAAAAAAAAATGGGATTAACATACAATCGACAGAATTGTCATTGTCGTGTTTACAAATTTCGAAAGTGAAAAGTCGATCAAAGCGAACTGAACTTTGCTGCCGCTTCATCCCTGTTAAATTGTGCTCGCACAACGTTTTAGTAAAAGTCATTTTTATAATCATTTTCTTATATATGTAAATGTTACCCATACACGAAATAAAAAACAACAAAAAAAAAATGTCCACCCTATTCGTATTAAAGTCGAATTTTTAATTGCAGCGAATCGTTGCAATATATTGTACTCACTCTAGCGAGTCGCGAAATATAAGAACTCAGCATTTATCCTAGGCAAGCACTTTTATTTCGATCATGCTTAATGGTGCGAGTTATTCGTTACGGAAATTCCGGCGAGTCGCAAAAAACTTTTTAGATTCGACAGGAGCGAATCCGCGGCGACATGCGACTGCTCGCCAGTGGAATCCTTTCATCAGCAGCCGTTCAATGTCGTGTCGTTCATTTTGTGCAGATTTTATATCTGTTAAGTAGTCGTCGGTTCGTCTTATGACGTTCCGCGCGCAATACCATCTTTCAGTCTCCTCGCAATCTTCTTTTCTCACCGAATATCATTCGACCCATTCTTCCTTTCGCATTTTTCGGTGATATCGATTTTGCTTAAAGTCGGCTGCCTTCGGCCACGTTCTTTGTAGCGTGTTTCTTGTAATTTATAATTTCATTGACCCCCTTAAACTTACTATTATCATTGAATTCCGCTTCTTCCTCATTCCGCCACCCATGAAGTTTTGACGAAAAAAGCTGTCTTCTGAAATACGCAATTTCGATAGTTGCTAGAAATTAAGAGCACACTTTACCACATTTGATGTCCCCCCTCCCTTGATAAATGTTTTCCGATGTCAGGTCAAGGCTGCTGGCAAAAATGTTCTTGTGAAAGTTGCAAGCGGGTCCGTTCTAATAATTGTGACTTTTTTTTCACTTTTTTTTCTTCTTTTTTCAGTCATAACCCAGAAATAGTACGTAAAAATACTAAAAAATCGTTCGATGAATTTAGTTATTAGTGTACACCACAGTAATTTCGCATAATCGTCCGATTTTTCCGCTGTTTATAATCTAATTATTTGAAAAAAAAAAAAAAAAACAAGAAAAATCGGAAATCGAAACTAAAAGTGATATTCAGCGACGAACAAAACGCACAGAAAACAAAAAACAACGTTATCCGCAAAAACTAATTATTCGCATATTTGCCACATTAACCTCTTTAAAATTAAACATTACATTAGTTTTCGATTCTTCTGCAACACTTCGCTCAAACATGATCACGAACGCTAACTTCAATTAGGTCGGCTGCATGTTGTTGCCGAAGCCCCGAAGAAAGTCTTTAGCATTTCGATAATGACTTCAAGCCGTCGCCCTTGCGAATATCATACAGTGATCAAAATTACACGGCCAATATGTTGGTACGATCGAGGAACGTAGAGAAGGCTTCGGCGATGTTTTCAATATTAATACGCTTCTCTAGGGTTTCAGAAAATGAAAGCAATAATCATCGAGCCGACGGAAGCAGAATAACTGGAAAGTGAAAAGCTACGTCATTATTTGGACTAGAAATTTCCTCGGCGGTGAAGCGCTAATGGAACGAACAGACCAATGAGATGTAAAAAAAAAAAAAAAAAAAAAGTAAAAAAAAGTCGAATTTTGAAAACAAATGAACTTTCGCTCCTCTCCTCGGAGCATACTTACGATATGCAGAGACTTCGGACACTATTAAGCCGTTTTTTTTCAAAATCGACGACGGAAATTAGAAACCGGAATTGCGGCAAGATTTCGATCGGCTCCGTTCGTTTCCGTTATTACACGTTGCTGGCAATAATTAGTATGCAGCGATTCTGTCTAAGGACTACTCGTCGCTTTTGGCAGATAAAGTCCACTCGATGCAGATAATTTTGGAGGGTGGTTCAACTCTGGTCGCCCCGTAGTCGGTCGCGTGAGACGATTCTCTCCGGTTCTGTTACCGAAAAACGCGCACACACAAAAACGGATAGGCTTTGAGATTGTGCGCGCGCACGTACGAATGCATGTGAAAAATGTATACGCCACATATACAATGACATGTATGCGTTATATTTCATTGTAAAGACGCGCTACTCGCGTTCATCGGTCGCGCTGTAAACGCGTCTCCCAGGTATGCGATCGCGTCCGTCTGGCGTACTAATCCATTAATCGTAGGCGTCGCCTCTACTTCCTTATCCGTCCTCGTATATATTGGCTATTAACTGGAGCCTCCGGCAGCAAACCAACCTCGCTTTCCATTAAAATCGCTGGAATCCAGTCTTTCATTTTCGTCTCCGCACCACCACTATCGCTGTTCGTACACTACTACCAGTTTCGGCCGACCTGTTTTCCGAGGAGCAGAGAACCGCTCGCACAAGCGCGTTTCCGACGACCGCCAAACCATGACACATATACATAACTAAATACCGTAGCATCGCCGCACACGCGATGCGAGCTCTATCTGTATCACAGTTCGCGCTACGGACTATCGTATAATATAGAACAACGCGGATACCGGGGGAAAAAACAACAACAAAAAATCGAATATATACGAAAAAAGACGAAGTGAAATGAAAAAACCGAAATGAAATGAAAAAACCGAAATAAAAAAAAAAAAAACAAAAAAACGGGCAGCGAACTTCAAATGACGGTAACGTAAAAAAAGTGCGGAAGTATTAAAGGCTCAGAAATCACTGGAAAGCCGATTGCGCAGCCGGGCGACTATTAGTCAAAATATCTTCGCACTTTGAATTTTTCAGTGGCACTCGCGCGAACGATTTAAGCTGAGAGTGCACGCTAGTATACAGAGCCCGGTTCTAATGGTAGATATCAATGTAGACGAGAGATTAAAAGGAACCAGCAGCAGCAGCAGCAGCAGCCTGTGATGGTGAATGTAAACGAGCAACCGCGAGCGCGCGCACAGATATCCAGCCAAGCTCATTTGAAGAAAATTTATCACATCCCACGTTCCTATTCGACGACATCCATTTCTGTTCAGCTGCCCTAATCCCCGCCGATGACAGTCCGATCATCTGAGGCTCGGACTTGGCGCAACCAGAGGAAAAAACCGGCCGTCTCTTTCCACCCATTTCATTGTAGTGTGCACATACTGCGACCGTTATCATTAATATTCGCTGTTTTTTCCACCTCTATGTCAGGCCAAATTCGGTTTTTAATTATTCACGCAAGCGGCCTGTTTGCGCTGGCGATAGAAAATGCAAAATTATCCTCTAGCTGTCGAATTCCATCGCGAATCTCGTATTTCTTTAAAAAACAAATGTCGCGCTGTTTATAATTAATCGTTTCGGCGCGAATAGCGGTAATACGGAGAGACCCTTGTAGCCCCGTGCGGTGTGCAAATCCCGGCGGAACAGGAAATACAAAGAGCGGTCGAAGAAAATGAAAATAGCATTCTGCTGCTCACAGATGTGACTGGAAAGATGCGCCGATTAAAAAACCGCTAGACTAGACCATTTAGACTCGAGATTTCTCCTTTTTTTTCTTCTTCTTAGAAAAACCTTATAAACGCACATGATCGAGTTTAAACAAATACTTCCTTATTTATAGATTTTTAATGTATTCTATTAATTGACTAAGGCGATATGTATTTCATTCATGACATTTTTTAAAATTGTTGTGCAGTTTAGACAGTTACAGAATTGTGAAAAATTTCGGTTCCCTCTTTATGTGTATTACTACAATCATGACTCTGATGTGAATTAAGTTTAATTACGTTTAATTTTTCTATTATTTCATTCGGCTCTCAAAACGAATAAGTAAAATTATTTACTACCGAATTAAAATTAATAATTTATAACAATCCGCCAGCAGGATTATTTCATTATCAACAACGTAGTGTGAATATGAAGAACCTACAACTAATAAAAATTTTAGCTCGGAGCAAGTAAATCAAGCTCAATTACGTTCTAACTCGTCTTTGACCTCGTGGGAGTGAATCGGTCTATCGTTTCTTTCGTGATATCATTAGTTATCGCGATTTTGCTGTTGTTTTCCCTTCCTGTTTTATAAAAATATTCAATGAGTAGCTAAAACTGAAAATTAGGTGTGGTGTCAGGAAGCATATGAGTCTCCAATAGTCTCACAATGAATCCTTGGAGCTAGGATTGTTATAATTATTAACCGAAAGTATTTATGTTTATGTAATCGCGTTAAACTATCGTACGTAAATCTCCGGGGAATAGAAAATTGCGTAAAATTAATACATAAAGTAACCTAATTACTTTAATATGAATAAAGAAATGATCGCCTGTAAGACCGAATGTAAGACAGCCTGTAAGACCGCCTGTAGCGTAATTAGTATTTGCTGGCGATAAGGCCACTCTTGGGCCCGTCGTCCTATGCGACCGCGCAACAAATACATTTATATATATATATATATATATGAATTTAACATCTAATAGTCGATACATATCGCGTGTATTAACATAAATCTTTCACATGTAAGCCAGGCGTTCATTATTTATTAGGCTTTACTAAAGTAATTTAATAATGCACATTGTATGTGTGTTTGTATAAGTGTATTCATATCAAACAGCAATTTGCGTACATAGAAGAATGTTTATTTTCGTCGATCAACGTTTTAAATAGCAAAATTTTAACTCTCGAGAGTTGTAGCCGCGCAACACATAATTGCTTAAAATAACGAAGAGATAAAAATAGCACAGTGTTAAATTGCTTGCCGATTTAAGTTCAGATTCGCTGTGACGAAATACTCGTAAAGACCGATTGATCAGATTCGCATTACTTTCGAGCAAGCTCTGGCAGAACCAAATTCGGCGGTTAGCTCGCAAGATAATCTTTTAGCAATGAGTTGTATTCGGGACAAATGAGATTATATCCCTAAATTAACTCTGAAAGATACATTTTATGAAATTGTACAGAAATAACGGTACTTTTTTTTGCTTCCAAATGCTTCACACATTGGCGTAAAGAAACGCGTTTATTAAACCTTATTTTATTTGCACAAAATAAATTTTAAAAAATTCTCGAAAAATCAACGCACGTGCCTTCTCCTCTTCCGATGATATGGGAAAATGCAAAATATGAAATTTAAAAATTATAACGTTTTTTCTTTTAACTCAAGCCAGGGGAATCAGAAAATTTTACAACGTTCCCGACACAATGTATGCAAATCGAACAAAAATACACCAAAAAACAAAAATTATATTAACGTTATCCAGTAAAATTAAGCAGCCGTTATAAGAACGAATAAATTGTTAAGAAGGCGTCGGGAATTGTAAAGGTCTTTTGCGGTACCGTAGAGACCGGACTAAACCGTGCTATTTCCGAACGCTATGTAACTTTTTAATCAAGTACGTATAAAAATTGTTCTTCATCCGGAGTAAAAGCGCCTTACTCCAGGAATGTCTCGATCGCTGTTATACATATACATTTATTCTTTCTAAATTCAACCTCTCGGAAATTCGATCATTTGCAAAATACGCTATCAGTAGCCGAAAAACTTCTTTTAAAATGGGTTTTTGCTGTTTTTTCCAGCCGTATTCAGTGGTCGGATTTTTCGGAACAAAATTGAATTAGTGGCGCATTGTACGTCGAATTCGAAACATAAACGGGTAAAGATGGAAAAAAAGGTGATACTAGCTAGTTGGCAGCGCGAAAAGGAATTTCGGAGGCGACGCACAAACTGGTTATTTTCGCCGAATGCAGGGAGAAATGCGAAATTACATTCAGACCCGTCGGCGAGAAAAGAAAATATAAACCTTCAGACACGTGATAGAGGACGAAAAGAAACCAGTTCGCAGAAATTCGAAATAAACCCTTCAGCTATGCCTGGACGAAAAAGCCCCCCCCCCGCGCCGAACAAGACGGCAGGAGCACAAACTATACAAGGAAATCGCGCCTAATTAATAAAATCGAACACGAACGAAACGGACTTTCCGATTTGAAACGTCACCGGGAAATCGTAATCGTATTACAAATGCGACCGAGCGTAGCCGCACTAACAAGTTTCAGCGTGAAGATTTAATTACTTTTAATAACCGCCATTAGGAAGAAACTTGAAGAACTCTATTAGATTAACGATTGAGCTAATCCGATCGACAGTCATGCTATTTGCCGGCCATCAACCTATATATCGAGCCGGTAAAGAGCTCCAACGACAGATGATAAAGAAGCTGCAATAACGACCGGACACGACCGCTATCGTCTACAAAGTGCGTGCTTTAAGTTAAATCGGAAAGTAACGGCATGACCTATGCGCACACAGCAATAATCGACCGACAACACGATCGAATAATGTCGCAACAAGTGTTGCACGATAAACCGACAACAGCACGCTAACGTCGTGCGCACCGAACCGTTTTCCTAGCCGACGGAATAGAGTATGCAGAAGAATAATCGTCATATTCAAACTCGCCGATACCGAAAATTAAAAGATAATCCGTTCGGAATTTTTATTTATTTTTTCGTTTCCTAATTAACGACTAAGCCCTCAATTAGGACCGCAAATTTCCGCTCTACCGGTGATTTTGGTCCTGTTTAATCTTTGCCATCCCCGAATTTTAAAGTCTAAAGTATTTAGTTCTTCCGATTATTAATCGCAGCCATTCCGTCGAAATAGCCTAACACGGCATTGTGTTTCTTCTGCGCTGATACTGTATCTCGACTTTTCATTACTCCTCCAGTCTTCGAGTTTTGCTTAATATAATAAACCATTCCCTATCCTATGGAACACCACTGGGGTGGGACTAAAGTGTCATCTTTGGACAAAAGTGACGTATTTTTAAAGTTTCCCCCGTAAAGGAAATCGAAGAAGTCGAGCTAAGAAAATTTTAGCAATATCTTAACAGGCGGTAATTTCGAAAAAAGTAAAAATACCTTGTATAAAAACAAAAACAAAAAATCGCCTCCTATATTCAGTAGCGAGAAACGTCATTCCGTTTGCACGTAAACAGGGTCGAGCACATTTAATTTTTCCACCTGACGTAGTTCTCCGGTTGTCGATTAAAGTATTTTTCATTCTCCTTTTCCACCTCCACCGACTGAATTATTAACATTATTATCACCGCTATAAACGTACTGAAAAAACGCTAATAGTGGATACAATGACAGTAATTTAAAATTATAATCTAGTATGTAGTGTAGACGACGTTGGACAAAAACAATATCTGATTAAATTTATTAAGAAATCAATTTGGTTTGTAAACGAAACAAAATAATTACGAAAATAAAAGAAATAATATCCGACTGAAATGTCAGACAAATCCGCTTTGATATATGAATATCGCAAAACGAATAATTACAACTGTAACTAAATTAAATTTGTTCGAGAGTTTTGCCCTCTGATACATATTCGACTATTTCGATCTCATGTGAGTATTCTCCGCATTCGATTACGGCGATACACTCCGAGTCTGATATTTTCCCACTGCTCGCTGTCTGCTCGGAGATGATATTTTTTCTCGGATAAATAAGTCGCAGAAAAATTCACGTAAAAAATAAACCCTAACCTAACCCGGAGATATTGCAAATAACCGCAAAAGATGAGGTTACCCATTCATATTTAGCTGTTTCAGTCACTTAATTATATGGATGATTTTTTTACCGTCTCTTTATTATTGTAACATTTGTTCATTTTTTATATGCAAAAAATTTGGAAAACATCTTCAGTCATATCCACTTTTGATCAGAACTGTCTTTCTAATGAACGTTTTTTTTTTTTTTTTTTATTAACTATAAGACCGGCGGGGCAGATATTATCCCAAAAATTCCTTCGAGCAATGGTTCTGTACAAAGACGAATTAACGAGATGGCTGAAAACATTGAAGAACCATTGAGCAAATAGCTGAAAACTGGAAAATTTTCAATTCAGTTGGAGGAGTCCACTTTAGTAATAAATGTATCGTTGTCTCGCGTGAGGATTATTGAAAAATGAGAAAATAGGTCATTTAGAAACAGGCACAAAACCATTTTTAAAACACTGAAAAGTTTTTGTGCCGAAAAGGGGGAATTCCTTTGAATAATATTATGTCGGCTTCTATGGATTCTGGCTACGACGTCAAAAAAGCTTCATTGCATACTTCAAACAAAAAAAAAAAAGAAAACAAAGTTTCAGACGTGCTGCTCTCTGTACACATTGTATCATTCATCGTTAGCATTTGGTTGCGAGAAATCTGAGTGAATGCATGAACGGTTTCAGTATAATATGTTATCAAAGCGGATAATAAAATTAGAAGCAACTCTCACTAAATGACACAGGTGGTTAGTTGAGCTTTGCGTTGATAATGATAAACAGCCTAACCGCTTACTGCTTCATATAGAAGTGCGCTGGATGTCAAAAGGTAGACTTGTCTGAACCGATTTTACAATTTGTTTGACTCTGCGATCGAGTTCTCGGAAAACCGAATTGCGCGACAACCTTATCAACAGAAAATATGATATTGCTCATCTGACGGACCTTTATAATCTCCCGTCCAGCTTCAAGGCGACAACTTAAATTTGATCAAAACCGAGAATGTATATCATTGCTGTTGTTATCATAGCCAAACTGCTACTACATGAATGAAATATAGGCAGACATTGATAATTTCCCTAATCTTTTTTCGAATATCAACTTGGTCATTCCAGTTAACTGAAAAAAAAACAAAAAACTAGTAGAACTGACTAGAAACGACAAATTATAAAAATAAGTTCAAGAAGGGCTACCGAAAATTTTTGGTGCAGAAGCCAATCTCGTAACTGTATCCTGGATTATGGTCGATTGTTCAACAACGTATTATAACATTTCTCCATCGTCGTATTCGTCTCTGAACGTGGATTTAGCGCTGTGTTGCAACATTACTCAGTAATAAAAGAAATTCGGTGCATGTGGCTGAACGTACACTTACGGCTGTTTCTAAGTGAATTCGATCCCGATATTAATAAACTCATTAACATCCCCCTTTTCATTAGTGACGAGATTTCATTTAAAATTTAAAAATTCCTCCTAAATATAATCAATCATGCGGCTTAATTGTTCTCGCTGAAACATTCTTCTTTCAACTCAGGATATCCGGTAACAACGTAGTTTAAAAATAACGTTTGGAATGTAACAATTAAAGAACTATTATTATTATTATTATTATTATTATTAGTATTGTTTTCTTTTTACTCGAAAATTTTTTGTATTCTCAAAATGGCCGATGGTAGAATCAGTTTGAGAAGCTATGCTCTAAATGGTTTTCAATTCTCTATTTTCTATTTTATTCGTTCGATTTATTTCTTCTTTCGTTTACTCTATTCGTTTAATTTTATTTTTCGTTATTTTTCATTTATACTATTGCGCGCGCTTTGATGCATTTTTCCGTAATCATCGACACATTTCCAATGTAAAAAATTCAAGAAACTCGAGAAACGTGTTTATTTAAAGTATTCGAAAGGTCGGCAAAAGCGGAATAAGCTAATCTCCAGTCGCGGTATTACTAATTAGGCGAAAAATAATAATATAACAGCTATAAAACTTTTTGAAAGTGTGGAATTTTATGCGCGCAATAATTAATAGGTAATAATATAATCTGGTAGAGTTGGTTGCGTGTGGGTACGACATAAAAACAGAATCGCGGAAAGATCGACTTCTCTAATTGGCTGTAAAACTTTTACCGGACTACATTCCGCATTATTATTATTACGAGCGTTCGCATAAAGTTAATTAGCTATAAAATATTGACCAGACGAAAACAGTTACGGAACACAAAATCCGCCATTTACAAAATTGTTCCTTTCAGAGCAGCGCCTGAACGCGAACACTAAAATACACTCGCATGTCTCAAAATTAGCCTTACACGCTATCAAACAAGAAGGGGCATCATCGGCGAACACGTACACGCGGAAAATCACTTCGAAATATTTCCCCACAGTTAACTACTTCACAAACAACGCGTCTATTTGACACGTAATCTTTGCCGCATAATTGAAAGAGTCTAGAGCACGAAACGGAAATAAGCTGGAGCATTTTCGTGCAGGAAGAGAACCTTCGAAATCGTAGCGAGAGGAAATAAACAAAATTTGAAGAAAACGTTTTAATTAGTAACGGAGAAAAAGCTGGAAAAGCTGAGAATCCGTGCGCAAACGGTTTTCCCGTTTCATATTCGGAAATAACGAAGAGCCCCGGTTGCCCGCAGGTCTGTGAAAAACGTGCTGCCCCACCGGCTACGAGAATGCAATTACACGCAGCTCCCGATAATCGTACGAAATAACTACGACACACAACCGAGCGCTTTAATATCGTCTAGCCATAAAACTGACGCGTCCGATTCCGATTACGGCGCCGCTCTGACTCTTACCCTTAGAAGTTGCATCATCGACCAACGTTCGACTTGAGTAGGCTTCCATCTCCTTTTCAGGTCATTGTCGACAGTACCTCCCCGTTAGTCATGAAATTGATGGTAATACGATCGTTATTATTGTCGGGACTGTGAAATTAAAACCCCGGCAAATATAAATATTCAACATAAGGCGACGATATACTTTGTAACAAAAAATTGGTGGACGCGAACTCTGCCGCCAATCCTATATCGACCGTCAAAGAATGCAAGAAGAAGCAACATATCCGTAATATTTACATTTCCAAGTGAAGCAAAGAATCTAGCTCCCCTGAGAACGAAAAATGGTCGCAAAAAACACCGCTATTACATGCGGCCGTAAGAAGACGAAGAAAAAAAGAAAATTGTTATAGCCGAAGTAAGTTCCACGAATTTCCGTGGTATAATTTTTTCGGTAATGTCCATAATGCCTGATGAGAATAAAGTGGAAACCGGAAAGAAATAAGAGTTTCCAAGCTTCAGTCGAAGGAGGATATGAAGAATTCGTACGAGAGCGTACCGCTAAATCCAATTAATAATTAACCGACCTTAATCCAGCCCTGCAGCCGGTTGATTTAATAATTAATCGTTCTTTAAGAAATTCCATTGCCGACGCAGTTGCTGCGCGCATGTTTATTTGTCTTCAGCGAGAGGGATTTGTCGAAGAGGTTTTTTCGAAAAAGAGAGAGCTAGCTATTCCCCTTCCGAGAGTGTGCACTGAAATTTCACAAACTCGCATTGATTGCGAATTTTTATTTTCGACTCCAGCGCGGATGTAAGAAAGTTAGTACACCGGTAGGAGTGGAATATGCGTCTGTTT
Organism: Icerya purchasi; assembly: GCA_039619475.1. Classification (NCBI taxonomy): domain Eukaryota; kingdom Metazoa; phylum Arthropoda; class Insecta; order Hemiptera; family Monophlebidae; genus Icerya; species Icerya purchasi. The sequence continues at coordinate 1,923,518 of CM077116.1, read as the reverse complement.
GGAAAATGCTTCAAATTGTCTTCGCGGTGTAATAAATGATTACTGCAATTTTGCCTGTTCGTTTCTTTTTCGTTTTCGTCGTTTTTTCTTTTTTTTTTTCTTTTTTTTTTTCTTTCGCAGACAGGGTGACCGGGAGGACTGCGATGATGGCAATTTTAGTGACGATAGTAGTGCGGTGCTGTTGACAATGCCGACTAACCGGATATGTAAAATCGGGCGTATAATTCGAGATGTGGTCGTTTACGCCAGAGCAAGAAGAACAACAAGAGGTAGAAGAAGAAGAGAATAATTTAAATGGGCCAGACAATGGTTCGCCTGTTACGAAAGAGAAAAAACAAAAAAAAAAAAAAAAAAAAAAAAAAAAAGAAACAGAAGAAGCAACAACAAACAAACAAACAAGAGCAAAAAAACTAAATATAAATAAATAAAAAAAGGAAATAAGGTAAAAAGGTAAGGAAAAAGAAGGGAAAAAAAAGTCGAAATGATAAAATAAAATAAAAGTCGGTAAAAGACCAACAACGAGAAAGTAAGTTGAAGCCGGACACCGCGGACGGTCTGATTAAAACTAGAAAGAAGAGACAGATCAAAGAACAATTCCCGATTAAAGAATTACGCCAGAGGGTCGACTTTGGCGATATTATCAACGCAGAACCTCGAACTAGGAATTATATACGTAAAATGCGCGCGCATTAATACGTGTTCGGATGTGCGCGTGTGCGCGCTTCTGCCTATACGTATTGTTTATTGCGAGCGATAGAATTGCGCCCGGTGACGAAGAGACAGCGCCAGACACACGAATGCAGAAAACGTCAGATTCAGAGGAAATCTCGCCCGGGAACCCTCTGCTGCAGGGTCCCGATGCCGTTGAAGAAGACTCAGGACCCGGCGGAGCGGACGGGGCGCGGGTTACGGGGGGTCGCAGCCGCGGACGGGGTAAGAGGCCGCGATAATGTTGCCGAGGCTTCTGTGATGTCGTCGATGCGCGCTCGATGTTGTTGCATTCATCTTGTAACAAGCGGTTGTTTTGCTGTCGAACGCAATGCCGCGCGCCGCAGCCACAAATAAATTGCATCAACGAAGCGCAGAAAAAGAAGATAACAACGGGGCGACGGCAGTCTTCGTCCGTCCCGGTCGTCCCAGTCGTCGTCGTCGTCGTCGTCCAGCATTCAAATCCGGCGGGCGCGCGATTCGAACCCGCGACCGACAACAGCGCAGACGAGTTAAAAGAAGACACACACGGCACCGGTTGCCCTCATCCGTCTAATATCGTATAGCTAAAAAAATGCAGATCTCTTCACTGCGTTTCTCGGTGCGTCCGCTGGAACGGACACGGCTGCCAGTCTCGGGCATGTTAAAATGCAAAGCAGTACCATTGAAAATAGCAGGAAACCGTTCAGTCGCTTTTGATCCGACTATGTCGCTTCAGATAGACATCGTTGTCAACATTTCCCAACACGGAGCTCCCCCCCCCCCCACGCCGAAGCCATTATATTCAAGCGCGCCTATTTATTAGCGATCTTAGAACTTCGAAGGCGAGCCAATAAAATCGAACCGTTTTTCTACTTTGTCCGCCGGTAATTCCTGACTTTCGACCACGCTACACTCCTTTTGATGTATTGCATTCCGGCCTCCATTACTGAACAGCGGAGCCCTCCACGCCGCATGTTTTGCGCGTAACGGAGTGGCCGAACCGAAAAAAAGGAAAAAAAGAAAAAGAGAAAAAAAAAAGCTCTAATCTAAAAAAAACAAAAAAAAAACAAAAAAAACAAAAAAACGCTCGACATAGCCCGTTATTACGATGACGTTTGAGCACTTTTCTAATACGCGAAAGAAACTAACCGCGTACGTACTAATTACAATTTCTCTCCTTCCTCGTTCGAAGTGCGCACTGTGAGACGTCGCAGTAAAAGTCGCGTAGGGCACATCGCAAGACCGAAATTCTAAAGCACCATGAAAAGGACGCGATAGGCGAAACGTCAACGGTCCATCGTGGAATCTTCGGTAACCAATGTAACGTAATTTTGTTTTTCAGCTGAGGATTAGGTGTCAGATTTTTGCGAAAATTTCGAACAGAATCATCTCCTCGGTTGAGGCTAAACAATATGAGACGTGGAGCAGATGTACGAATTTATCGATACTGCTATTCAACGGCGGCATGCAGGAGCTTAGATTTTAGACACATACATATGTATATCAATTATGTCAACACACCCATACATAAAAAAAATAAAAAATCTTCTTCTTTTTCCTGTTTACGCGATGCTACGATACGTGTGGTTTAGTTTTGCGCAACGTGTTCCGGAACTTGCGTCATTTGACATCGTGGCTCTTCCAAAAAAAGAGGTACCCGTTTTAAACTGGTAAGTAGTTTGAAAATAATCGTCTCTGATTATGACTGGAAAATTCATCGATTTTACACGCGAAAGCATCGGAAATTATCTGATGCCTAAGCAGCGCCATTTAAAGTATTGCAGTAAGTTATTACGGAATAAAGAGCTGTATAATTAAGTTAAGCAGATGATCATTTTGTTTCAGTCTCTGGTGGTCGAGACTTATCAAAGAAAGGTAAAATATACATGATCGGCAATAAATATTTAATAAATTTATGACCATTAGCGTAATGCGCATTACGAAATCTGCTAGATTTTTGAGCTATACATTTAGCCGTTTAAGCGTCACCGGTCAAGAATGCACGTAATTAATTGTGAAGTCGATTGTTCTACAAGTACTACAGGGAAAAAGCAGCACTTGTTTCCTCGTTCGACGAGACCCAATATAATAAGTATTATATACATGTGTAATGAAACTCCTGTAAAATATCTTGTAAAATATTTTTTTCAATCGGTGGTTATTCTGTCCCCCGCTTTTACAAGAAACATCTCTATTTTTTCGGAAAATAAAATCGAACCCTCCGATAAAATAATTACAAACGACAGGGAAAGAGGATTTGTTAGCGATGTCTGAAATAGCCGAGTTTTACTTAATATACATACATATACATATATATATTTTTATACACATGCATCAATCTGATGATTACAGAAGATTCTTATCGATTTACGGGGATTCGCATGTTTCAACTGTACCCAAACGCTTTATAGAGAACACATTGCGAACCTTCACGACTCTTCGTCGTCCACGGTGCGGGACCGCAATAATGTAAAAAAGGTTACAAAATATTTTAACCTAAGAATGACGCATTAATACATGTAAATAACATATAATATACACATGTATACATATATTTTACGAATATCACACAATTGATAAAACAATAAAATGAAATAATAAAATAAAAAAATTAATTAAAGTAAAGTAAAGTAAAGTAAAGTAAAGTAAAGTAAAGTAAAAGAGAAATAACCAACGGGAAGGCAAAAAAGAAAAAGAAAACTACGACGGTGCTAACGATGGGGAAAAAGATATTACTGCGAAATTTTTGCAGTGGGCCAAAAACGTAATGAAATGAAGCGGTGGAAGCGAAAAAGAAACAATAAGACAAGTTCGTTCGAAAAAAGGAAAAGAGCGAGGAATTTCGCAGAATGGCGTGGAAGAAAAAAGTAGAAGGAATTGCGAATAGAAAAGAAAGGGCGCCGACACGAACGAGAAGGAGAACGCGGAAAATCTCAAATTACACGCAGATATTATTATAAAAAAACGCGGCCACCGGTAATTTTTCGGTGCCGCGGCGGCGAAGGAACGGCTCTCGACGGCAGCAGGGCCGGAAGGGGCAGAGGGGCCGCCGGAAAGAAACGTGTAAAGGATCGTCTGCTGTACGCTCATCTTTCACGGCGAACGAAATTAGTTGGGCCCGCAGATGGCGACGGCAGATTAGCGGAGGAAATGGGCGAAATGGGAGAAAAGCCAGAGGAACAACGTACGAATATGTGTAAACAGAGGGAGGCGAAAATCATAAAGAATAGATAAACCGGCAGCCGGCTAAGACGGTCAAAGCAGCATTACAGAAGTACAGCCGTCTATAGCTCAGTATAGCAGTACAGCAGTATAGGAGTATAGCAGTAGAGCAGTGCGCATCCTTGCACCATTTCGTCCGCGTGCGCGACATGCATAGCATAGCATAGCGTAGCGGGACGGCATCGCGCATAGCCTATAATATAGGATAAGATTAGGTGTGTGCGTAGTCCGCGGCACACGGCATCATTATTACTGCGTTGGGCAAACGGAAAAAAATGCGTTGTCGCGAGCAGACTGGATTATTTTAATTATCGATCTTTGATCTCGGCTGATGCTGCAGACTTTTACATATCGCGCCGAGCTGCTGCACTATCTGCGGCGGATCTCGATCGGACGTGCAAAATTATTCCGCGGCGATGTCCCCGCCGCCGACTGACGACGGCGCGGTCCGTGTAGTACCGACAACAAGAAATAACAGTGGTAGCCGGTCTAGATGTTCATGGGCTACGCGGCGAAAGCCGAGCCGCGCACTGCGAACGATGCGCAACACGCTCCGAGCATCTGTATCGCGGTGCGCGCCCAGCGCTATCTCGCTCTCGTTAGCCGGCCCGGTTCCAAAATTAAAAACTGGAACCGGGCGGCGGCGCAGCGCTGATTTATTTCGTCGGCCTGCGACCGATCGCTGTGTGCCCGCTCGGCCGCTTGTTATACATTTGGTGCGCGCTGCCGAACAGTCTGCAGCAGCGCCCCATTCCAGACGCAATTCGTAATTGCACGGCGCATCAGCAGCAGCCGATGCACCGCCGAACGAAATATCTTCTTCTGCGATCGGCGGCCCGTGCACATCTTGTTAATTCCGTTTTCGTTCGCCCTCAAATTGCGCGCCGCGCACTTTCGACCTCCGTTACGACGACCACAGTGATACTGCGCGGCCCCGATGCACCGGCCTTCTTGCAGCATTGTTGTGTAGCGTGCAGCAGCCGGCATTGTTTCAGAGGCACATCGCAGCGCAATCATCGAAATCTGGTCTACGATACCGGTTGCCAACAATCGGCTGCGTCCTGGTCCTCGCCGTCGTCGTCCTGGTCGTCGTCGTCATCGTCGTTCTCGTCGTCGTCGTCAGACGCATGTTACGAATGCAAAATTCGACCGCCGCAGTCTGCTAATAATATTCAACATCCGACTCTGCACTTTTGACAATATAAATTATAGCCTTCCGTCGTGTTGCGTCCGAATTCGATGAACCTCTTCAAAGTTTAACATGCTGCCACCGATATCCGACCTCCTCTTGTTCTAATTTCCTTCGTTCATGTCCGACTTCGCTCGCAGACCTAATACGGCCGCCCGCCGAATAATACGCATCGCGCCGCTGACCGACCTACCGGCAGAACATTGGGCCGTCGCCGGGCTACAGCCAATTAAAAAGCGCGTACCTTTCGTTTGTTTTCTTCTTCGCGTCTGTTTCCTTCGTAAAAAATTGCTTTGCTTCTTACTGCGCACGACGATAAAACGAAAACAAAAACCAACCAACGAATCAACAGCCTATTAAAGGTGAATAACATTGCCCGTTCACAGCTAAACCGGCGACGGCGGCGGGACTATGCGCGGTGCACGATGAAAATACAAGACTGGAAAAATTCGCGCGCCAAAAAGCTGCCGACTAATGGGAGAGTTTATAACTATAAGTTTTTCTTCGTTTAAAATCACGTAACGTTTTTGTACCAATCATAAATGAGATAAACACGTCTTCTTAATATAATAATGAAAGAGGTTACAAATCAAAAATGGAAATGGAAAAATGTTATTTTCAAATGACCGGTGCGCAAAAACCGGCTGCGAATGATTTTTCATACGTCTCGTCTAAAAATAACCATCGATATGTCTGTGTTGGAAAAAGCCATTGCCTAAAAAAAAGGCATTGAATCACGGTGAGTGCTGAACTCGAACTGTGGTATATGCCATTTGACGTAATTTCAGATTCGACGGTGCTCTGCTCAGATCCACAAAATTAACAACTTTACCTGCGTAGATGAATTTTTGTTTTTCGTCGTCACGGAAAATGAAAAACATTATGATGTCCCAGAATTATAATAACTAGAATACACAATGCATAAAAAGTTAGTATGCCCCGGAGCAAACTTCGTCCTCCGACGCAATCTACAGACCGACGCGGTTACTAGTGATGATACACATATTGTGAGACATTTCATATCGTACGTTTGACACACCGTATTAAACTTAACGTAAAAAACATAATATTTAATAATAATTTTTATAATGCGAAATGAAAATGTTCTTTCCTTGTTTCATTATACGATTCCGTAAAATTCACACCCGGAAATATCACAATTAACTACTGTGAACTTTGTAGGCAAATAATAATAAGCGATTTATTACAGCTTTCTCAAAGTCCACAGAAGAGTCGGTACATCCGAGAGAGTTGAATAAATTTTACAACGTCCTACTTGTGAAGATGGTATAGCGTCAAAATTTCGTAAGAAACCCGCATGAAACCGCTCAGCCTGCGACAAATAGAAGCATAAAAATGGAGTTGCCAAATTTATTATCCCAAATTTCAGGAAACATCATCTAGGATACAATTACCGGTAGATAGAATAAATTGTAAAAAGCCGATGGTTGACCCACTCTGGGAAGTCTCATTACCGACAACATTATAGAGCGCGTTTCGTCGAATGATACGACAAAAGTTTTCACTCGTAACACGAAAAGAGTTGGTTATTTTAAATCCCCATAGGGGAGGCGATAATTATAAAATTGCAGTATGAAGTGTACGGATCTGCAGGAAAGAGCGCGCATTTTTCTTGAAAGTATAACGCGGGAAATTACCGACCAGTTTAGCCCGGAAAGTGACCGAGAAGGAAACCTTTTGTATAGTACACAGCGATGTAAGAAATTGGATTGCGCTTATAGGTTTCCTTGAAAGACGAATAAGACGTTAAGACTATCTTAACTTCTTGGCTAATACGAGTATAATAAATTTATTTCTTTTCAATTTTTGACAAAATAAAAGAAAATTAAAATTTTTACGAATTCTACGGAAACGACTATTTTTTTTATTTGTTTTTATTATAGTGTTCAAATATTACATATACAGTAATTGACTACAAGGCTCTTTAGTGTACCATTTATAAATGAATATATTTCATGATACACACGCACAAATATATATATATATATATATATATATATATATGTATTTAGAAAAATATTTTTGTAACCCCCCCAATTTTGGTCTAGATACGGCCCTAAATATATATGTGTGTGTATGTATGTATGTATATATATATACATATATATATATATATATATATATATATATATATATATATATATATATATATATATATGTATGTATGTATATACTACCACCTCTGTACGAGAAAAAAAATGCCTGACGCTAAAACCATCTTTTGACAAGGTAAACTATATTTTTACCTTTAGGAAAACCGTCGACCACATATTCTTCCATCATAACTTATTCCTTTGTGTTTATCAGACTGTTGTTGCTAATCTATTATATATTACGATATACGTAGGTGGCGAAAATAAAAGTCCCTCTTCTGATTTCCTTTTAACAATAATTTTTTTTGTTTTATTGACTCACATTTTGATTGGCTTAATATCTACAAATATGTTTATTCAAACTGTTAATCGGTATCTATTACGCTAGAATCAATACAGACATATTTTTTTTTTTAATCCGATGTTGGAACGCGAATTAAAACTAAAAACCTGAATGTTATAAAACGCTTGTTGTTAATAAATTATTATTCACCATGTATGTATGTATATATATATATATACATATATCTATAATATGTATCAAGATAGATAGATAGGTGCAGTTGAAATATTATCTATTAAGAGATTGCAATAAAAATATTATTTATTTTATACCTTTCTTTTATCTGGTCATTAGCCCTTTTTCACCCAGGGGACTCGTGGGAATCCACGGCTACCGCGTACTGAGCACTTTAATTACATCGATTCTAACAATCTCAGTCTTATTAATGACACTCTTTTACAACTCTACAGGGAATATGAACATTCTTATCGCAATAGCCTATCAGATGACTTTCATACGTGTACATTTTTTTCTTACAAATAATTAAAAATGTATACTGTATACGTAATGGAAGTCCGGTTGCGGTACAAATCATATTTTAACAACGATAAACAACTTGGCACCACTAATTTATGTCGATGCGAACGGTTAAGAAGGTTAAAGAGGTAAGATATTTAATGCGAGCATTGCTAACATTATATATCAAAACGTATCAAAGCGAAAACGAACAGACGCCGTCCAGCAGAATTCGTCTGCGTTAATATTTCGCAAGTTTGAAATTGTCGCCTCGACAACGAGCCCGAGCAGAAATTAATTTTGTACACCGTACGACTGTTGCACTAGAATTCGTGCAAAAATGCGGCGACAGCATTTAAGTCGAAGTTTTAACGCGCTCTCGATTTCTGTATGATAAATTTATACGTATAGCAAGCGTGCCGTTTAGTCGAGCCGACGACTAAAATGTGTTCTAATTAGTTCGATGTGGAAAATTGAGAGGAAAAAAATGTATACGACGCATATAGAGAACGTGTCGATAAAATTCCAGTTATAGTATAAATTTTTTCATACACACAGAGCAACGCAAAGACAACAGTCGGGCCTTACATGTGTTCAATTAGTTTTAATGCGATCACATTTATGCGGTAAGAGTAGCATGACGACAACTGGCTTTGCGCCACAATTAATAGATTGCCTTCTCCTAACGGTAGATTTCAATTCTCCTTTTCCAGATAGATTCATGCTACGAACAACAGTGGTACACATTTGAAAAAAAAGACTGGATGACTTGACAGTTGTGCTTGGTTAGTACTTTTCAACAGTTGCAGCAGTTTTAGATTCCTTTTCCTAGATTGGCTGCGCAGGGGCCGAAAGCTAATGTAGGCGACATACTTCACCTAAATAAGCGGCAAGTGGTTTTTCTTCCAGGTCATCGTCAGCGACTTGCGATTCAGTTCTAGTTGACTACGGTATTCGAAAGACGGCACCAATGAGTCTTCTCCGCAAATGCGTATTTTCAATATAGGATAATTAGCGATGCAGCGGATGAAAGTTGACCGCTCGGCTACCGACGATCTAGTAGTAAACAGGACCGTAATTCTTTAACGTCTAGAAAAGATGTTTTCATCTGTTCGTTTACCTATATATTTCACATTTGATCTGGTAAAAGCGCATCGCAATGACTACGGCTGCTGTAAATCTACATACGAGTGTTCCAATAGAGCTGCTCTTCGGCAGTACTACCTAGCGATGTCCCCCGAATTAATTTACCGAAAAAAAAAAGGATAGTGACTGCACGAGCAAATACTCGAATTGAATTACAGCAGCTTTCCAGTAGCGAGTCCTCCGGCGGGTACTTCTAGTCGTGCGGCGAAGTACCAAAGCAAATTGAAAAAGAATAAATCCGCCAATACTTCTCTCATGGTTAAAGAGATAATTTTTAGCTTGACTCCCGGTGGAAAAGTCGCTCTATTCGAGCAGGGAAAGAAAATTAACGCGTAAGAGCCCCGCTACATCAGTTTGAATTCCGATTTGATGTAGTCGGGCGCTGTGAGTATGTGACGTTAGCGAGTCATCGGGAACGTGTATTGCGAGCATTCGACATTAGCCTAAACAGCCAGTCAGACTGAGCGTTTAACTAACCAAGTACTTTTGTAAATTTTCCGAGAACGGAGTCGCCTGTATATATACATTTTTCGCTCAAAACGATGACTACACTATATTTTATCATAATAACATTTGCGAGTGTCTAATTTATAAATACCCTTGGCGAAATATGCCGCTAGCGAAAATCTGTCAAACAAACGAGAAGTGTGGCTGCACAACGAACCGTCTTGGTTATTAAGCAAAAGTTTATTAATTTGAATTCACTTTTAAATATATATTTCTTAATGCGATTTTAATTTCCTTCTGGATAACATATATATTTCAATTTTTTCTGGTTAGCGGACGAAATTAAAACCACTTAATAATCCGTTTTATTTATTTATTTACTTACTTACTACTTATTGATTGTTTTATTTATCTACTTATTTATTTCGTTATTTGTTTACTTATTTTTAAAATTCATTTCGTATTATATGTTCGTGTAAACAATTATTGATGGATTTGTTCATTTTCTCTGTTGAAATTTAAATATCGATTTTCGTTTAGATAAATTTGATTTTTTTTTTTTTGAAGTTTCTAAAAAAGGAAGCGACTTCTCAATTTGTATGTCGAGTTAATTCCATTTCAACGTTTTTCTGCCCCAGAGACGTGAAAAAATCAGGATCCACCACTGCAGCCTACTGTTGTACGAAGTGTTTCAGGCGAGACGCATCGGCCGCCGCTGAAAATTCTAATTTCTGACAACTTTGATAGGTTAACGATGTGGAAAGAGTTCACCAGAAGATCTTCAAACGCCTGCGCCGAGATTATTACGCTGCAGACGATTTCACACAAGAGAACGCAGAGTACACGTACGACGGGAATCACGGATAATAGAAAAATTCGAAATAAAGGTCGAAGAAGCGCGAAACGCCCTGGCCAAAGCAAGAGCCAGCGAGCGAAATGTGTGAGCTGTTTGCCAAAAATTCGGCTTATATTAATTCAGGCTGAATATGAAAAAATCCTATACATGTATACATGTAACTTATGCGTGTTCGTATTCGTTTTTCCTCGGGGAAAAAAAATTAATTGAAATAAATAAAAATAATTACAGAGAGGTTTATGGGGGGGGGGGGATTATTCGCCAAATACAGAGACACTAGTGCTAAAAATAGCTTGAAAAATTTTCAGCAGACGACAAAAACAATAATAAAAACGAGTAGAGGACCGGTGATGCGCAGAGAACCATCGGACTCACGCGGAGAGCATATATCATGTTTTGATAATATCAGCGCGCTCGGGATTATTTTATAGAGACGCGCCGGAAATGTACAGGTCGGCGGCAGCAATTATTAGGTCGAAGGAATTTTTATTCGCGAAATATCACGCTCGCAAAACAATGAGAAAAAAGAAAATTTAAAAAGAAAGGAGAGGGAAAAATTTAAGAGGACACTATAGGAACGTGGTCCGGATGACGGCAAACACACCGTTTTATACTGTTTTACTACATCGTCACCCGGAGCCGCCTAATAAATAAGATTTGATTTATGCATCAGTGATAAGGGGCCGGCTACGGACGGGGCCGGTTAAGCAAATACATAAATAATTATTAGACGTCCGACTGGAGTAAGACGTACATGTGCGCAATTAGCTATGACAAATACAGTCGAACGCGTTACAGACAAATAAACCGGCCGAATAAATGAGGCGACCAACAGATCGCCGAAGCACGGAACTGACCACTCGTAAAAGCCTGCCACCAGTTGTTTTTCTCCGATATTTCGCCATTATCATTTATTTTTATTGTTGCTTTTATTATTATTTATCCCCCCCGCCCCACCCCCACCCCCGGATTACAAAAAGACCACGCTCCGGAAAACGCATGACTGATTTTTTACGATCGACCTTCTCCTAAGCACGCTGCTGCTCATTGTCGCTGTCAGACGCTCGCTGAATCACCGCATGCCAAAAACACATCGCATGCGCATTCCATTCTGGCTGGCTGCAATCTCGAAAATTCCAGCGCAGACCAGCCGACCCCGACTTTCCCGGTCACTCCGATGTTCCGCTGTAAAAATGTAAAAATCGACGGTGATTTTCTCGTTTTCCCGGCGCAATCGGTGCCCCCTCCCCTCTCGCCAGTCGTTCCGGAAAATTTCTTACCGGCTATCGAAAATTCGCGACCGACATAACGGTAAACAACCCTCCTACCTACTTACGCAACTGAGTCCGGCTGCTAAAGTGTGTAATTCAAGTGACATGTACTCCGCATCGAGTTTTAAAATAAAAATAGCAACTTCATATAATTCTCGCATTCGTCTCATACACGAATTGCACGTTTACAACAAGCGTGTTCGTAACAACAAATTAAATATAATAATAAGCACACCGAGCCACGTTGTCTTACAAATAATAATCGAGATGAAATTATTACAGTCATGTACATTTTTGTCATTTAGTTGATCAAAAAAGAAACGAATAATTCTTAAAAATAAATAAATACTACAGTAAGCCCCCTCCTCCCGGTGAAATATCTTTAGTGCGGGAGTAACGGTAACACCAAAATTATCCGAAAAAATATCTGAAGAATAGTTTCATTTTAATTTCAGATAAATGCGACCTGTAATCAATATGTGACAGACGTTTTTTCTCAGACATCACATATTTTGCGTTCGTGTTTACTAATGTCGGTTTCCTAGATGAAAATAGACGGTTCTGCTCAGATACCAACAACAATATGAACACATTAATTTTATCCCTATCAATATGATTATCATTATTCTATCCCATGCTGAACAAATTATAAATTTTTAAGAATATTTAAATAATCTGCTACTACGACGATCAGCTAAGGCGACGAAAATAATTGCGCGTGGGATATATTTTTAAAATTTACCTGCACATTTATAAGAAGTACGCCGAATTTTAACTAACATAATCAATTTTTTCATTTAAAACTTGTCATTAACTTACGTCTCGCGCAGACTATGCTACCCATCACTTTGACGAAATATCGTACATACGTCAATATAGAAGCTTCCTCTAATTTCGTTGTTACATTTACGAGAAATAAATTCTCAAGTACATCAAAAACCCTTTTTCATATTACTTTTTAAAAAGCAAGTCCGTAATTTACTGAGATCGATAAACCGCCGATGATACAATTTCCTCTGGCACCCGCCCTATTAACCACAAAAACGTTTTCTTCGCCCCGGAAATAATGTATCGTATACATCCTAAAAAAGACATTAACCGATAAACAGTTGTTTAAAGTTAGTCTTCAAAAAAAAGTGATGGAAGAAAAAACTTATTGCTCCACTTTTTTTTACACGCATAACGTTAATTTTGTTCGCGTTTTTTTTTTTTTTCACTTTCTCTGAAACCTCCGGAATTGAAAATCAAATATAATTCTACATTAATAAGCATCGAATGGCGGGGAAAAAATAATTAGGCAGCACTTAAAATTTACTCCGCGAGTGTGACTTTAGAAAGCGCCAATTTTTTTGAATTTTTTATTGCCAAAAACACAAATACATTAGTAAATGTTCCATTTTTTCAGGCTGATTAGAATAATTTTTACCTTCCGAAAATACAAAAATCTAGTCTTTCTTTATTCTTTTCTTCCCGGAAGTCTCGTAACAATCATCGCGATCAAATAATACATTTAAAAGAAAAAGAACAACGCGCAGATTTGCAATAAAGCTCGAACGAGTATTATAAAACCGCAAAGAATTATTATCGCACGACTGCAGAAACGGCCATATAATAAAGTCAATTGCAAATTACGTTTCTCGTATTAATATTCAATCTAATGTGAAATTTTATACATCTGTTACGAAGAATCGCGGTCGTACCAGATGCGAACCGATCGTTAAAAAGAAATAAAAAGACTCGTTTCAGTACTTGTATTCGCCGCTTAATTTAAGAAAAAAACCAAAAAAAAAAAAGAACCAAATTAATAAATATTTAAAGAAAAATAAAATTGCGCAATCGAAAGGATTTCGAATTTTTCGTATGTTTTTTTTCGTTTTTCCTTTTGGAACTAAATTCTCTAAAATATTAATTACCTTTTTGTTTCATTATAAAGCCGGATAAATTAATTGGCGAATAAAAGATTAATCTATTCAATGAGCGCAAAAATTAAACGAACGAACAAGTATTTTTATTAGCGCGTTCCGATCAGTGGTGATAAAACTAATAAGAACAAATTTATAAAAACAAAATATACTCAAAAAGCCGATTTTTTTAGTGTACATTAGAGGTGTGTAACTCAATAACTCAGTAACTCTTTTGACTCACTAATTCAGTAGTCTACAGAATTAAAACAAATTACTCTGTGATCTACGATTGTAACAGATGTTTAATTTACAAAGAAATTTTAATTTACAAAACAACAACTAATAAGAATTTTTTAAGTGCTTTAATAATTACTACTTTTTGCTGTATTAGTCTCAAAAAAACTGAACAAATTTAGAATTTGTTGTTAAAACAATTTAAACAGCCTGTTAATTAGCTTGTAATTCCAAATATGAAGTTGTTTAACTTCATTTGTTCAGTTGTTTTGAGACTAATACAGCAAAAAGTAGTAATTATTAAAGCACTTAAAAAATTCTTATTAGTTGTTGTTTTGTAAATTAAAATTTCTTTGTAAATTCAACATCTGTTACAATCGTAGATCACAGGGTAATTTGTTTTAATTCTGTAGACTACTGAATTAGTGAGTCAAAAGAGTTACTGAGTTACTGAGTTACACACCTCTAGTGTACATTTATCCTGATGGAAAAGTTGTTGGAATATTATTTTCTACAAGACGGGTCTCCTCTTTGTTTTCCCCTCCGTTCGCAATCGATCACCGTCAATATAATAAGGCTAAAAACATATTAGTATTTAATCCGCCGAGTTCGCGTTTTTAAATGTTGCAATAAAAAACTTATATATAAAAATGATGCTGGTTATTTACGGCGTAATTTGTAATTTTTAATTTTCTAATTCGTAATTTATACTAACAAAACAAGAAGCCAACCTTGCTGAATGTAGTTTTGGAACAATGCTCATTTCTCTCACTTACTAAGTTGAAAGAAAACAAAAACAGGGAGCGGTTTTATGTCGGTCAGATATATAGTTTTTTTTTTGTGTATTTGCACACGGGCACAACTTTTGATTACTTATACCGATATGCGGTCATCAAATAACGTGAATAATGGGGGTGGTCGAAATTTTTAATCTTAACAGATATCATGAACTTTGTTATATTTGTACTACAGGAACATAGATTGGAAAGATTTTTTCTTTAGATTAAACATGACGAATTTTTAACGTAGCCAGATAAAATACTTGAAACATTATCAATGTTAATTACCACGGTGATGTATAGATCCGAATATATAGAGAAAATTAAAACCTTTATAGAAGTTCATAACATTATAACGAGTATAATAAAATACTTTTTGCCCATATTAATTTTAATAATATCGTTCGTTTATTAGAAATTCTATCAGCGCTGGTCGCATTACTAATGAGTACACTCTCACTGAGTAGTCATTAAATAAAGTTAAAAGGAATATCCATTTTGAGATATATATATAATTTCTAATAAAGCCAGTTAAGAATTAACCAAAAAATAAAGTTAAAAGGAATATCCATTTTTAAAAATATATAGTTTCTTTGCTTAATAAAGCCAGTCAAAAGTTAACCAGAAAAGAAAAAAAAAAACATTCCCTTAGAATGCCGGAAAAATATGAATCGCTAAAATTTTAAAACTAATATTGAACGACTATTATCAGTGTTAGTTTATACAAATGTAGTTTTTCTAATGAAAACAACAAATTCGAATATCGCAAAACGTGAATTACAAGCTCGTCACTGACGGAATTTTTGTGAATGTCATAGTCTTCAACCAATACCCAGAGCGTTGTACAAACAGAAAATATCAGCATTTTAGTCTATCCATGTTATCGCACTAAAATATTTAAAATAAATAAGAGTTTACTAAAAAGAAAAATTTCAAAAAGTAAAAAATAATTATTACTCGATAAATAATAAAACACCTTATACGGTACAATTAAAAAAAAAAAAAGAAGGCAGGGATTCTCAAACAATATCAATAAAAATCAAATAAATAAATTCCTCAATAACAAACAAAAATAAGTATAGAATGCGTTTTTTGTTTCAGTTGAGTGTACACTCTGTGTTGTTAGCTGTTTCTTTAAATTGAGACACTTAAATTGATTAAAGTAAATTAATTTATATTTATTTTTGTTTGTTATTAAAGGGAACTTATGTATTTATACATTTTAACAAACAGATTACGGATTTATCTAGAGCACTTCATACTTTAACTGGAGTATCCTCCTCAGTGTGCACTAAAATCGAATTACAGCGATTAAAAATCCATATTAAATAAGCGTAACCGATAGATTTTTATAAGGCAAGTGTACTGAAAACAACAGACAAAAACGTTTAATGCAGTTTTTTAATTGAAATTTAAATTTCATGCCGACTCTAATGTAAATTTATTAATATTTGAGAATAACAGAATGTATTCACCTACATTTGAGAATAACTCACTCCGAAATACATTTCCATCCAACTTTCAGAGTAAATCTGTACTTCTTTCTAAACAATTTGTTAATTGATTTATTTTTTACGATTGAACTGCGAAAAAGAATTATAATAATAATAATAATATAAAATAAATGAGTAAAAATATTTCAACTCATCGCGATATCCACGTCGGAGCAATGAATTTCGCGTTAAATTTCACAGGTAATCAGAAAGAAACACGCTACCGAACGTACTTACGATTTTTAACGTACCACCGACACTCGTAAAATAAATTATAATTAAACGTTTAAATAAAATACGTCAGGAGGAACTTCTTTTTTCGGGGCGGAATACCTATCACGCATTTTTAATGCACTCGAAACCAAAAAGAAAATGGATTTTATTATTACGTAAGGATAAAAATGTTTGAATCTAAAAGAGAAATACCTATGCTTACAATTTCCATTATTTTTACATACGCGTGTGCGTGTGTGACATTCACGACGATTAACTCAATCTTTATTAAATACCGCAATATTTTTTGTAATGTAAATATGTATTTCTTTATATTTGAGTAATAAGTGCTTGTGTCCATTCTCTGTTATCACTTTATTAAAAATTTAAAGATATTTCAATTAATAATAATCTTATAATTAATAATAACCCGCTATTTAAAATTAAGAATCAATCCTAACATATCGATATATAATGTATTAGTTTATAAGATTGACAAATGTGATATCGTTTTTTAACTTTTAACTTTATTTATTAATGCAATGTTTATGGAGTACGTAACTCCGAAACATGTCGGCTCGTTTTAATATTTTTTAAAATACAATTTTCTATAATACATCTTTCCATAAATTTCGTATTTCTTTAATTTAAGATTTTTTTGAAAATCAGCTCGTTTTGAACCGTTTAAAACATATCTCTGCTGCTGTTACTGGACGCAATTCAATCGTCGCGAAACTATGCACGCGCGAGCCATGCGAAAGACGTCTCATTCGGAAGGAATAATTGAAAAAAGAAATTCATTTCAATCGAAAATACGCGCTGTCTCTGGCATTATCGGGTGTAATTGCAAAATTATCCTCCTGCTCCGGCTACTCTCGATTACTGGAGTTTATCTTTTGAATCCGTATTCGTCGCCTAGCCGTTCTCATCTGTGCTGGCCGGTTCGTGTTTAGGCGGCCGTCATTTCCTACACTTTTTTTGGTCCAAGTGCCGAGAAGTTCACACCGGCCGGTACAGTTGCGCACAGTGCAAGTGGTAGAGAGGTAGCAGCGAGAGATCTCGAAGCTAACATACGAATATCGGATTACGTACACTTCTATTGAAATGAATACGTTTCTAATTCTGCGATGCTAAGAAAAAGAGCGTATTACATTCATACAATAAAAGTACTGCGAAAATACTTCCGTACGAATGATTTCATTTGTTCGTATCAAACCGCATAAACGTATATATTCTCTCCAGTCTGGAACAACTCTCTTACCTTCGACACCGCATTTTTATCTTTTATTCCCTGTTTAATTTTAAACCTGTCTTTCACCGCTTGGACATGCACACAGAAATACCTACGTAAATTACGAAATTACTTATTCCAGTTCCAGAAACAAAAACTACACCCGTATTAAATCTTAAGAAAGCCAACTGTGCTAGTCTCTGTATATCAGATCAAGGCGTTCACAATTCGTTATTATTAGATTACTGG